>CM035839.1:465356285-466048785 GCA_020510985.1 Pholidichthys leucotaenia
CAGAGGGGAATTCAGGGCATCCATCTGGATGGATGAGGCAGCCATTGTACGGCGCCAATCCCTTCACTATTCACGCACACATTCACACCTAGGGCCACTTTAGAGTCTCCAATTAACCTAACCTGCATGTCTTTGGCCTGTGGGAGGAAACCGGAGGAAACCCACACAGACACAGGGAGAACATGCAAACTCCACACAGAAGGGTCACTGATGGTCAAGGGGTGGGATTGATCCCGTAACCTTCTTACTGTGCTGCCACAGTGTTAACCACTGTGCCGCGGAGCTGGGCAGCTCGGTGACAAGAGCTTAATAGATATTTTCCTTAGGCAACAGCGATATTAGCCAGCAGCAGAGTTCAGGCCTACAGATAGCAGGCAGGCTAGTCGATCCTTGACTGGACCTGGTGATAACTTATTAGCTGCCAGGGCCTCAGCCTTGCCAGGTTGTGGTTGGATAGCCTCTGGAGCTTCAGCCTAGCTTGGCAATAGGTCACTAATTGCTAGAGCTACGGCCTGGCCTAATTTGTGAGGAAGACACACACACACACACACACACACACACACACACACACACACACACACACACACACACACACAGATTCCTTGTATTTATAGATAGATGGTGGAAAAGTCGCAAATTTATTAAATATTGAAAAAAGTCACAAGTTGATGAAAGTAGGGAGAAAAGTCGCAAGTACAATTCTGCTTAAAAAAATGTACTTGAGAACATGTAGTAAATGTGAGTGGTTATTATCCTGTCCTTGGACTCTTTATGGGGTGGGGGGGGCAGCTTAACAAGGGGGAGGATTTGGGGTCAGTTTGCTAACGAAAGGAGATGATCTCCCCCCTTATATCACCTGCAGCCTGGGACCCTGGGCTTTCCTGGACCGACTGGCTCTGATGCGGCCCTGTGGTGGTGTGGGGGCCGGGAAGCTGAGGTGATCTCTGCTGTAAACGTGTCATCAACAGAAACAGAGCAGCTGATCCGTGTTCACATCACACATCTCTCAATTATTTAGTCTCTCTCTCTTCTCTGTTTGTGTGGAGATGCTCGCTCGCCCGCTGAAGCATGCTCCACGTCTCCCGGTGAGTGGGGGGATGGGTGGGTGAGGTTATCACATGTTTTATTAACACGTTAACGGCGTACCGGGTCAGTGTTACGGGGGATTACAGCGATGCTGGGGGAGGGGCGGCGTGTTCTCTGAGTCGGAGCCCTGCAGCGGCTGCGGTGTATGTTCTCCTCCTCCATCATCATCGTTATCACTACCTTTATCTGCTCACTCACCATCTTTTTTATTTGAAAAACATTTTAAAGAGCCCCTCCACATGTTGGCACAGCTCCGGATGTGTTGATTTGGCCAGAACACCTCAGGCTTTAATGATTGCTGCACCACTGTACACACAGTGAAGGAGCCCTCCTCAGAACAGGCTGTTGCTGTGGCAGATTGCTTTAAACGCTAATCAGCCTCAGCTTTAGCTTTGGTTGTTGGACTAAGAGACATACTGACTGAATATGAAAGTTTAAAAGCATTCAGGAGTGGCAGAGAAGTACGTGAGGGTGGTGCAGGACATGTCTGAGTTTAAATACCTGGGGTCAACCATCCAAAGCAATGGAAAATGCACAAGAGGTCAAGAAAAGAGTGCAAGCAGGGTGGAGACAAGTGTCAGAAGGCTAGCAGCTACAGTGGATGGGAAGATTTACAAGACGATAGTGAGACCTGCTATGATGTATGGTTTGGAGATGGTGGCACTGACAAAAAGACAGGAGGCAGAGCCAGAGGTGGCAGAGTTGATGATGCTAAGATTCTCATTGGGAGTGACGAGGAGGGACAGGATTAGAAATGAGTCTATCAGAGGGACAGCTCAGGTTTAAGAAATCCTGGCTGCAGCCCTTCAGACACACTAACATTAGCGGCCAAATCTACCTAGTTATTACAGTCAAGATAGAACAAAATAAGCCAGAATGACAAGATATTTATAATCGACTGTGGATTAATGAATAAGCTGGTCAAGTACAGTGACTACAATTTACAAAAAGAGTCATAAAATCCCTGGTTGTGCTGATTAACATCGCTAAGCTAGCCATGCTAGTGGTCCTGGTACCAGAGTCATGCTGAGACGGAAAAAAAATAATGGCTAGAATAACATGAAATATATAGTATTACTGACTGTGGGGAAAATGAAGTTGCTGGGGCCACGGATGACTAGAATTTATAGAGGAGAACTCTAAAAAACAAAGTTGTGCCACTAGCTAAGCTAGCTGCACAGTGAGCATGCTAGGTCTGAAGCTCAGTGGAAAACTCCCTGTTCTCCTGTAAGTAGGAGTGGGTATATCAATACCCAAGTATTGATACTTCGATACCAGCTGGTTGATACTTTGGAGTCGATACTTTTTAAAATATTGCAATACCACTTTAATACAAAATGTGAAATTTGTTTTCGCTTGTGAGAGTTTAAGGCATTATATTGATGTGTGAAAACTGGTGAAAAACCAGCCCAAGCTTATTTTAGTGATGGCTTGCTGTGTTACATGATTATGGCAGCCTAGCAGACTCAATGCGCACTGCGCAGCTAAGCACTAAAGCTGGATTCATGCTGCACCGCCGCTGTCCGTGTACATGCAACCAGAAACCTCGTGTGATGAAATTTACGTCATCGTCTCTACTCCGCTAGTGTCTGCGGGGCTCTACTGCGGACGACTGCGTGCAGCCCAAATTTTGTGACCACGTGGCCTGCCCACAATCTGAATGCGTTGACAGAGCATGCGCAGGACTGAACGTCCCATTCACGAGGTGGCGCTACCAACACAGCATACAAAGACAAAGTAAATGAGGAAGACAAAAAGGACGCGGAAGAGGAGAATAAACATACATGAATCTTTTTGCAGCAGCAGCAGCTTGAGTGGGCAAGAGCACTGGAAAACGGTAATTCCTCCTTTTCCTTGAAATGACGCCACTGTTATTACAAAAAAAAAAAAAATGTGCGCCACTCTCGTGTTTTACAGCTGGTGAACAAACTGGTGTGATAGCGCATTTGCGCTACCAACAGGGCTGGAGCGAAAATACAAATAACAGTTGTGCACATGTATCAACTGCTTGGACTGGTAGACGAAAAAAGGGAGCATGTACAACGCCGCGTGTGTGCCAGGCTCATCCAAAGCGCACGTGGGCCAGAGGGGAAATGCAGCATGAATAAGGCTTCACTCCTGTGCAGAGTGAGTTCAGCGGTGTCGGGGGTGGCAGACCATTCACCCAGGTGTTATGAAGGTCCAGGTTGCTTTGATAGTGACTTTCAGCTTGTCTGCATTGTTGGGTCTGGTGTGTCTCATCTTCCTCTTGACAATCATAGATTCTCTATGGGGTTTACGTAGGTCAGGAGAGTTTGCTGGCCAATCAAACACAGTGATGCCATGGTCATTAAACCGGGTTTTGATACTTTTGGCAGTGTGGGGGGTGCCAAATCCTGCTGGAAAATGAAATCAGCTTCTCCATAGAGCTCGTCAGTAGAGGGAAGCATGAAGTGCTCTAAAATTTCCTGTTAGACGACTGCGCTGACTTTGGTCTTGATAAAACACAGTGGACCAACACCAGCAGATGACCTTTGTTCAGATAAAAGTAAATTTTGCATTTCATTTGGAAATCAAAGTCCCAGAGTCTGGAGGAAGAGTGGAGAGGCACAGAATCTAAGTTGCTTGAGGTTTAGTGTGAAGTTTACCAGGAAATTTTAGAGCACTTCATGCTTCCCTCTGCTGACAAGCTTTATGGAGAAGCTGATTTCATTTTCCAGCATTTTCCTGGTTTAATGACCATGGTATCACTGTGTCTGATTGTCCAGCAAACTCTTCTGACCTAAACCCCATAGAGAATCTATGGAGGATTGTCAAGAGGAAGATGAGACACCAGACCCAACAATGCAGACGAGCTGAAGGTCACTATCAAAGCAACCTGGACCTTCATAACACCTCAGCAGTAACACAGGCTGATCATCTCCATGCCACGCCACACTGATACAGTAATTAATCCAAAAGGAGCACCGACCAGGTACTGAGTGGTACATGGACATACTTTTCAGTCGGCCAACATTTCTATTAAAAAACTATTTTTTAAAATTAACTGTATGTAATATTCTAATTTTTTGAGAAACTGAATTTGGGGTTTTCATGGGCTGTAAGCCATAATCATCAAAATTAAAATAAATGAACACTTGAAATATTTCACTCCCTGTGTAATGAATCTATATAATATATGGGTTTCACTTTCTGTAATGAGTGACAAAAATATTGAACTTTTTCATGATATTCTAATTTTTTGAGATGTACCTGTATCTATATACAGTGGGGCAAAAAAGTATTTAGTCAGCCACCAATTGTGCAAGTTCTCCCACTTAAAAGATGAGAGAGGTCTCCAATTTTCATCATAGGTATACCTCAACTATGAGAGACAAAATGAGAAAAAAAAAATCCAGAAAATCACATTGAAGGATTTTTAATGAATTAATTGGTAAATTCCTTAGTAAAATAAGTATTTGGTCACCTACAAACAAGCAAGATTTCTGGCTCTCACAGACCTGTAACTTCTTCTTTAAGAGGCTCCTCTGTCCTCCACTCGTTACCTGTATTAATGGCACCTGTTTGAACTCATTATCAGTATAAAAGACACCTGTCCACAACCTCAAACAGTCAGACTCCAAACTCCACTATGGCCAAGACCAAAGAGCTGTCAAAGGACACCAGAAACAAAACTATAGACCTGCACCAGGCTGGGAAGACTGAATCTGCAATAGGTAAGCAGCTTGGTGTGAAGAAATCAACTGTGGGAGCAATTATTAGAAAATGGAAGACATACAAGACCACTGATAATCTTCCTCGATCTGGGGCTCCACGCAAGATCTCACCCCGTGAGGTCAAAATAATCACAAGAACAGTGAGCAAAAATCCCAGAACCACATGGGGGGACCTAGTGAATGACCTGCAGAGAGCTGGGATCAAAGTAACAAAGGCTACATCAGTAACACACTACGCCACCAGGGACTCAAATCCTGCAGTGCCAGACGTGTCCCCCTGCTTAAGCCAGTACATGTCCAGGCCCGTCTGAAGTTTGCTAGAGAGCATTTGGATGATCCAGAAGAGGATTGGCAGAATGTCATATGGTCAGATGAAACCAAAATAGAACTTTTTGGTAAAAACTCAACTTGTCGTGTTTGGAGGAGAAAGAACACCATACCTACTGTGAAGCATGGGGGTGAAAACATTATACTTTGGGGCTGTTTTTCTGCAAAGGGACCAGGACGACTGATCCGTGTAAAGGAAAGAATGAATGGGGCCATGTATCGTGAGATTTTGAGTGAAAACCTTCTTCCATCAGCAAGGGCATTGAAGATGAAACGTGGCTGGGTCTTTCAGCATGACAATGATCCCAAACACACCGCCCGGGCAACGAAGGAGTGACTTCGTAAGAAGCATTTCAAGGTCCTGGAGTGGCCTAGCCAGTCTCCAGATCTCAACCCCATAGAAAATCTTTGGAGGGAGTTGAAAGTCCGTGTTGCCCAGCGACAGCCCCAAAACATCACTGCTCTAGAGGAGATCTGCATGGAGGAATGGGCCAAAATACCAGCAACAATGTGTGAAAACCTTGTGAAAACTTACAGAAAACGTTTGACCTCTGTCATTGCCAACAAAGGATATATAACAAAGTATTGAGATGAACTTTTGTTATTGACCAAATACTTATTTTACTGAGGAATTTACCAATTAATTCATTAAAAATCCTTCAATGTGATTTTCTGGATTTTTTTTTCTTCTCATTTTGTCTCTCATAGTTGAGGTATACCTATGATGAAAATTGGAGACCTCTCTCATCTTTTAAGTGGGAGAACTTGCACAATTGGCGGCTGACTAAATACTTTTTTGCCCCACTGTATGTATATATATATATATATATATATATATTCTGAATATATTTTTTTCTGGGAATCTGGGATCGTCACTTCCTTGTGGTAACGCATCGTCACTTCCTGTTTTGCTGTCTGCCTGTGTGGTTTGCTCTCCAGCCACTAGCTATGGCTACTAGCTCTCCTTCCTCTCCTCCTCTGGTGTGCTCTCTCTGTCAGATGTTTAGCTACACCTCTGCCTCTTTTAGTGATAACGGTAAATGTAATAAATGTTGTCTTTTTGAGGCGCTCGAGGCGAGGTTGGCTCCGCTGCATTGAAACACCGTCTGCGCCAGTTAATCTCGACAGATGCCCCTTAGCTGCAGCGGAGCTAGCTAGCTTAGGTCCCAATGTCAGCGGTTCCCCAGCTCTCCTCAGCAGCGAGGAGACTGGGTGGGTGACGGTGAGAAGGAAGCCTAGTCGCAAAGCCCCGGTACACCACCAACCTGTTCACGTTTCTAATCGTTTTTCCCCGCTCAGCGCGACACCCGCTGAGGAAAAAACTCTGATCGTTGGCGACTCTGTAGTCAGAAACGTGAACCTAGAGACTCCAGCGGCCATAGTCAAATGCATTCCTGGGGCCAGAGCAGGCGACATCGAGTCAAATTTGAAAATGCTGGCTAAAAGTAACTCTAAATACTCCACAATTGTTATTCACGCCGGCATTAATGACATCCATCTCCGGCAGTCGGAAGTCACGAAACTTAATGTAGAATCGGTGTGTGACTTTGCAAAAACGATGTCTGCCACTGTAGTATTCTCTGGGCCCCTCCCCAATCTGACCAGTGACGACATGTTTAGCCGCTCGTCATCCTTGAACCGCTGGCTGTCTGTGTGGTGTCCTGCAAATGACGTGGGCTACATTGACAATTGGAGCTCTTTTTGGGGAAAACCTGGTCTTATAGATAGATTAGTTTATTTGACAGGGACAGTGCAATAAACATAGACAATTAATCAATGACAATCAATCTGATGTGTTGCACATAGAGTGTATAGCTATTAGCTAATTTGCAACTCTTGTCCCTATGAGATGAGACAGCATTCATCCCACTTTGGATGGTGCTTCTCATTTATCTAACAATCTGGCATCTTTTTTATCCAAATTTCCAAAACCATGACTACTCAGAGTTGGGACCAGGAAGCAGAGTCGCAGTCTTACACGCCTCTCTGCAGCTCCTCTTCATCCGCCACCCCTCAGCTTAGCCCCTGTCTTCCCCATCAGAGAATCGTTGTCTGCTCCCTCCAAAGTAAATAAAAATATAATGTATAAGCATCCCAAAGTGATAAAGCAAAATATTGGTAAAACTCAAATTAAACAAAGCCTCTAAATTGAATGAATTGGCCTCTGTTCCTCCTCATAATTTAAAAATTAAATGTGGTTTATTAAATATTAGGTCTCTAACTCCCAAGTCTCTGTTAGTTCATGATCTGTTAATTGATCATCAGATTGATTTAATTTCCCTTACAGAGACTTGGTTAGGGCAAGAGGATTATGTTGGTTTAAATGAATCAACTCCCTCTGGTTATTTAAACTGTCAAAATCCCAGAAGTTCTGGTCGTGGAGGAGGAGAAGCAACAATTTACCATTCCAAATTACTAGTTAATGTAAAGCAAAAAACATGTTATAATTCTTTTGAGGGCCTGGTCCTCAGTGTTGGGCACTTTAGCAATTTTAGGTTAAACCCAATTTTATTTGCCATAGTTTATCGTCCCCCATCAACCTACTCAGAATTTTTATCCGAATTTGCTGATTTCTTAGCTGATTTAGTGCTGAAATCTGATAGAATAATTATAGTAGGGGACTTTAATATACATGTGGATGTAGATAGTGACTGCCTTAATGTGGCATTTAATTCAATATTAGACTCGATTGGGTTTTCTCAGAAAGTAGGAAATTCTACTCATTACCTCCACCATACATTGGACCTTGTTCTGACATATGGCATAGAAATAGAAAATCTTGTAGTGTCTCCTCATAACCCTGTACTGTCAGACCATTGTCTGTTAACCTTTGATTTTACTATTTCTGACTATTTGGCTCCTAAAGAAAAATATTATTACAGTAGATGCCTCTCAGATGATGATGTTTCCAAATTTATGCAGATTGTTTCCTCTATGCCATGTGTCAACACAACGGAAATAAGCTATAGACAGCTTGCTCCTTCTGTAATTGAGAACATGGTGGATAGTGTTTCAGCTTCTCTGCATCAGACTCTAGACTTGGTGGCCCCCTTAAAAAAGAAAAAGTCTAATCAGAGATTTCTAACTCCTTGGTTCAACACAGAAACTCGTAGCTTAAAACAGAAGACTCGTCAATTAGAAAGAAAATGGCGCTCTACTAATTTAGATGAAATCTATTTAGCTTGGAGAAATCATCTTTTAATTTATAAAAAATCTCTTAGAAAAGCTAGAACGAGTTATTACTCTGCATTAATAGAAGAGAACAAGAATAATCCCAGGTTTCTTTTCAGTACTGTAGCCAGGTTGACAGAGTCAGGACTCTGTCAATCCTAGCATTCCCTTAGAGCTTACTAGTCAGGACTTTATGAACTTTTTCAATAATAAAATTTCATCCATCAGAGATAAAATCAATCAGATTCTTCCCACAGTTAACTTAAATACTGTAACCACTACAACTCCTTCTATTGATGTCTGTCTTGATGAGTTTACTCCAATCGACCTTTGTGAGTTAGACAAAATAGTTTCCTCATCCAAACCTTCACCTTGTCTTTTAGACCCTATTCCTACCAGGTTATTTAAAGAAGTCTTCCCACTTATTGGTAGCCTTATTCTTCATATAATCAATTCTTCATTAACTTTAGGCCATGTACCGCAGGCTTTTAAAACGGCTGTAATTAAACCCTTACTCAAAAAGCCAACGCTAGATCCAGGAGCTTTAGCTAACTATAGACCAATCTCTAATCTCCCTTTCATTTCAAAAATCTTAGAAAGAGTTGTTGCTACGCAATTATTTGACCACCTGCAGGGAAATGGTTTACTTGAAGAGTTTCAGTCTGGGTTTAGAATCCATCATAGTACTGAAACAGCCTTAGCGAAGGTCACTAACGACCTCCTCATTGCATCTGATAATGGACTAGTTTCTGTACTTGTCCTTTTAGACCTTAGTGCAGCTTTTGATAATATCGATCATAATATTCTACTTGATAGATTAGAACACTATGTTGGACTTAATGGAACTTCGTTGCAGTGGTTTAGATCTTATTTATCTGATAGGTTCCAGTTTGTTCATGTAAATAATGAGTTTTCTTTCAACTCAAAGCTCAGTCATGGGGTTCCACAGGGATCTGTGCTAGGCCCGACTCTTTTTAGTTTATATATGCTTCCGTTAGGCAACATTATTAGAAAGCACTGTATACATTTTCATTGTTATGCAGATGACACACAATTATACCTGTCAATGAAGCCAGATGATAGTAATCAATTAGCCAAGTTAGAAGCTTGTCTTAAGGAAATCAAAGCTTGGATGACTTGTAATTTCCTGCTATTAAATTCAGATAAGACTGAAGTCATTCTTGTTGGTCCAAAAAACCTTAGAAATTCCTTTCCAAATCAAACTTTCAGTTTGGATGCGGTTACTCTTTCTCTTAATAGCTCTGTGAGGAACCTTGGAGTTATTTTTGATCAGGATTTGTCCTTCAATTCACATATTAAATTTGTTTCTAAGACTGCCTTCTATCATTTGCGTAATATTGCCAAGATTAGGAGCATCTTGTCTCAGAGTGATGCTGAGAAACTGATCCACGCTTTTGTTAGCTCGAGATTAGATTATTGTAATTCTTTATTATCAGGCTGTCCTAAAACATCTTTAAAAAGTCTTCAGCTGATCCAAAATGCTGCAGCAAGAGTTTTAACAGGTACTAGAAAGAGAGATCATATCTCTCCGGTTCTGGCCTCCCTTCATTGGCTTCCTATAGAGTTTAGAATTAAGTTTAAAATCCTTCTTCTCACTTACAAAGCTCTAAACAATCAGGCTCCTTTTTATTTAAAAGATCTGATACTACCGTATTATCCTAACAGAGCACTACGCTCCCAAAATGCAGGATTACTTGTAATACCTAGAATCTCCAAAAGTACAATGGGAGGCAGAGCCTTCAGTTATCAAGCTCCTCTCCTGTGGAATCAGCTGCCAATCTGGATTCGGGAGTCAGACTCGATCTCTGTTTTTAAGAATAGGGCTAAAACCTACCTTTTTGATATAGCCTACAATTAGGGAGGGATCATGTGTTTCTGAACCCTCCCTTAGTTATGCTGCTAATAGGTTTAGTCAGCCGGGGGACCTCCAGTAATGCACTGGGCCTCACTCCTTTTCTCACTCTCAATGAAATATTTTTTTTGCTGGTCATTAACATTTGTTTGTTCTCTCCCATAGATTGAGTCCCCATCGTGCTGTTTGCTCTCTACATGTCTGTTCTTTTCTTCTTCTCTATCCCCTCACCCCCCAGCCAGTCGCAGCAGATGACTGCCCCTCCCTGAGCCTGGTTCTGCTGGAGGCTTCTTCCTGTTAAAAGTGAGGTTTTCCTCTCCACCGTCGCCAAGTGCTTGCTCACAGGGGATCGCCTGATTGCTGGGGTTTTTCTGCAACTGTGGGGGTTCCCCCCCTACAGTTGATAGTGCTATGAGATGACTGTTGTTGTGAAATGGCGCTATATAAATAAAGTTGAAATATATATACACAGTATATACAGTATATATATCACAACTCTGACAGTCTTTTTTTTTATTATAGTAATAGGAGCTGTCCAATTTCTCACCATTTTTTTTTGCATCATGAGCAGTGCATTGAGCGCCGTTTCATCATGCCCACAGTCACGTGACCGTAGCAAGCAAACCTCGTTATGTTGGTCACATCACGTGACTTGAGGGGTCGCAGGAACGTAAGCAACGCCCAGCCCTCTCAAATTTCTCGCCAGGTGTCAAATCACGTGATGTGACAACGAGGCCTCGTTCGCTACGGTCATGTGACCATGGCCGTGTTGACCCAGAGCTCGACCTTCTGCTCACGACACTTCCGTGTTATATTGCTCGAATCAGTGCAGAGTGGGTGATGTCGAGCATAGCATCACTACTCCGTAGGCCTCGATCCTGTGGGAGAGGAGAACTCCTGTGAGGACTTTTCAGACCAGATAGCATCACAGAAATCCTACAGAGCAGAACAGGGGAACTTTGAGGAGCTCAGAGGAGACGACGGTTCTGAGTCATCACGACTGAAGGTCCTGAGGAGAGACTTCATCATCATCATCATCATCCGCTGCTGCTGCTGTAGCAACAGAACTAAAAATACTTCCTGTTTACACTCTCAGGAGGTGGTGACATCATCAGCACTGAAGTCACAGTGATGTCACAGCATGGTCATGATCATGTGTAGTGTGTGTGTGTTGGCGTTAATATTAATGTTCATGTGTGTTACTGTTGTGTATTTGTGCGTGTCCTATAAAAATAACATGACGACCAAAAGGCTTTTAGCTGTTCTGAGTAAATATTTCAGAGCAGCGGCGACGTGAGGAGATCGGCTGTGACACACACACACACACACACACACACACACACACACACACACACACACACACACAGATGGAAAAAAAAAAAAAGGATGGAAATTTAAAAGGGGGGAAAACCAATAACAAATTAATTAGAAAGAGGGCTGGGCGATACATGGAACATACTCCATGTATGGGTCTGTCTGAGATACATAAAACACCTATATCACGCCTATCGAATATAATCTGTCACGTTAATATAACCCGACAACACAATTCAGCTTCTCTGTGAAGCTGTGACCTTTTTTCACGTTAATAAGATAAGATAAGATAAGATAAGCCTTTATTAGTCCCACAACGGGGAAATTCCAGGATTGCAACAGCACAGGGATAGCAACACTCAGAGCAACAATCAGAAGGCAAGAAAAAAAAAAAAACAAACAAACAAGCAAGAGCAGCTAATATACATATGTACGTATTACTATAAAATATATATATATACACACACACACAGACACACAGTGCAGAGCATTGTAGCTGGATGGAATAAATATATGAATATATGAACACACAGTGCAGAGCATTGTAGCTAGATGGAATAAATATGTAAATATATAAACACCCACAGTACGGAGCATTGCAGCTAGGTGGAATAAATATGCAAGTATATAAACACACACAGTGCGGAGCAATGTAGCTAGATGGAATAATATGTAGATATATAAATATATAAACACACCCAGTGCTGAGCATTGTAGCTAGATGGAATAAATATGTAAATATATAAACACACACAGTGCAGAGCATTGTTGCTAGATGGAATGAAACAGCATAACCGTCTACTTAGTTATCCTACATGGTATGATTATGTGCCCATACATATTCTCACCCTCCATAGCGACTGGTAAGTTCCTAGTTGTATGCCGGAGGGGACCATTGTGTAAGTCTATTGCATCTTTTGCATTCAAAAAACTATTAGTTTGTTACGTCTTTTTGCTATCTCTGCGAGCAGCCCTGCTTAGGTTGTACAGTCTGACAGCCGTTGGTAGGAAGGACCTACGAAACCTCTCGGTTGTGCACCTGGGATGATGTAGTCTGCTGCTAAATGAGCTCCTCAGTGCATTCAGTATGTCCTGCATAGGGTGGAACTCGGACTCCAGCAGAGATGACAGTTTAGCCACCGTCCTTCTCTCTCCTATCTCCTCCATCAGATCAAGGCGCTGCCCCAGGACAGAGCTAGCTTTCTTAATCAGTTTGTTCAGTCTCTTCCTATCGGCTGCAGTAATGCCACTGCCCCAGCAGACCACTCCAAAAGTGATGGCTGATGCCACCACCGTGTCATAGAATGACTTCAGCAGCGCCCCTTGTACACCAAAAGACCTGAGTCTCCTCAGCAGGAACAGCCTGCGCTGTCCCTTCTTGTAGAGTGCATCAGTATTGTGTGACCAGTCTAGTTTATTGTTCAGATGAATACCCAGGTACTTATAGGATGTCACCATCTCGATGTCTGTTCCCTGTATATTTACTGGTACTGTGAGGGGCTGCCCATGCCTGCGGCAGTCCACCACCAGCTCCTTAGTTTTCCTCGCGTTGATCTGGAGGCAGTTCCGATGGCACCAGTCCACGAAGTCCTGGATAAGCCCTCTGTACTCAGCTTCATCTCCATTGGAGATGAGGCCAACGATCGCAGAGTCATCAGAGAACTTCTGTAGATGGCAGTGTGTTGTGTTGTGTGAGAAGTCCGCAGTATAAAGAGTGAACAGGAAGGGAGCCAGCACCGTTCCCTGGGGGGCCCCCGTGCTACTGATGATCGTGTCGGACACACAGTCCCGGGTTCTCACAAACTGAGGCCGGTTCGTGAGGTAGTCCAGGATCCATGATGACAGGTGCTGGTCCACCCCTGCGCGCAGCAGCTTGTCCTTCAGGATCATCGGTTGGATGGTGTTGAAAGCACTGGAGAAGTCAAAGAACATGATCCTCACCATATTCCCGGGCTTCTCCAGGTGGGACAGAGAACGGTGAAGGAGGAAGATCACCGCATCCTCCACCCCAATGCCATGCTGGTAGGCGAACTGGAGTGGATCCATCGCTGGTTCCACCAGGGGGCGGAGGTGAGCAAGGAACAGTCTCTCAATCAGACATTATAATAATCAGACATTTTTCACATTAGAAACTTTTTCACATAAATTAATGACTTTGATCATGTTAATTTGTGATTTTTTTCATATAAATTAGTGACTTTTCACAATAATTAGCAACTTTTTTCCTGTCAGTTATGCATTTTTTTATGTTAATTTTTTCCTGTAGTTACTTTTTCCATCATGTCAATTTTTCACTTTTTTATATAAACTTGTGACTTTTTCCATGATAATTAGCTACTTTTTTCCATATTAACCGTTAACTTTTTCACATAAATTAGCAACTTTTTCAGGATAATTAGTGACTTTTTTCACATAAACCACAGTGGTGGCCTAGAGGTACAGCATCCACCCCACAACTGGGAGGTCGGGGTTCAAGTCCCAGCCGGGTCACACCAAAAACCATGTAAAAGTGGAACTTCCTGCCTTCCAGCTTGGTGCTCAGCAAAAGTGGAATGGAGGAGGGAAATGTGGGCGGCAGTGGCTCAGGAGGTAGAACGGGTTGTCTCATACCCAGAGGGGTGGTGGTTCGAATCCCGCTCTCCCCAGCCATCCTGCTGTTGTGTCCTTGGGCAAGACACTTCACCCACCTCGTCTCCAGTGGCCATGACACTGGGTATGAATGTGTATAAATGTTCGGTGGTGGTCGGAGAGGCCGTTGGCGTGGATTGGCAGCCACGCTTGGGTCAGTCTGGCCCAGGGCAGCTGTGGCTACAGCAGTAGCTTACCACCACCATTGTCTGTCTGTGGAGTGAATGAATAATGGACTCACTGTAAAGTGCTTTGGGTACCTTGAAAGGCGCTATATAAATGCAATCCATTATTATTATAAATGACTTTTTTATAAATTAGTGACCATTTCACATTAGTGACTTTTATCATATAGACAGATAAACCAAAATGACAGAAACACACACAGCATAATAGAAAAAGGAATTATCCAGGGAACGCAAAACTGCCTAAATAACTCCACATGCATTCCAGATGAACAGCTGGTGACCCGTGTAGCTACATGGATCATACTCGCTGTACAATGCAGGACTATCAGGTGCAGGGTGGAATGCGAGGCACCAGTTAGACTGTAAGGTGCAGCGTGGCAGCTGTATTATGGCCAAGATGGTCTGCTGGAGAAAGTGCTCCGCTGCCTGTCCAGTGCGTGGTGGAGGGGGTGATCAGGGTTGTCCATGATAACTGTTCAGTGTCCCCTCCACCACAGTCTCAAAAGTCTCCAGCCTGAGGCCAATTACAGAGGCAGCCCTCTTGATACTGCATGTACCGCTACATTTGTCTGTGTGGGATACATAAAATGCTTATACCACGCCTATCGGATATAATTTGTCACGTTACCATAACCTGACAATGTGATCCAGCCTTCTTCTTTCTCTGCGTTTCCTGCCATGGCTCCCGGAGCAGCGCCCCCCCCCCCACCCCCATTCCAGTCAGAAAAAAGCTCAGGGTGCATTTTAGACTGCAGCTCAGGGAGCGTCTTCTTCAGAAATTTACTTTTGCACAGTCACACTTTCAAGTATTTAATGTTAGAAATGCTTTAAGACACCAACTTGTGAGGCGGCGGTTGGACCGAACAAACGTCTCTCTCCTGTTGATATGGAGGGTCATCCTGCTCAAAAATATAAGTATAGAGTAGATATAAGTAAAATGACATTTTAAAGGACATTCTGTGGACTAAATGTGTCGTGATATGCATCATGTATCTCAATAAAGTATTATATTGCAATACATTTTTAGCAACATCGCCAAGCCCTAATTAGAAACTGTTCAAATTTACAAGAAAAAAAGTTGGAAATTTAACCAAAAAGATGCAAATTAATGTGAAAAAGTCACAAATGTGAAAAAGTAGCTAATTTATGTGAAAAATTATAATTTTACAAGACAAAAATGACTAATTATTTACATAAAGTAGTAATGATCTGTAAGTATATAAATGACAAATATTTTAAAATTCTCTTTGATAAAACAGAAAAACTGTTGGTAAATATTTAATTCTGTGCTAATTATCAGCATTGATTTTCTAACGAGGCTAGCAAGCTCAAACCTCAGAGACCTACCAATCAGAGAGCAGGTAGACGATCAGCCAGCCAATGAGAGAGCACAGAGACTGAGCCGCATGTCTCCATACAGATCAGCAGCAGGACAACAGCTCCCCCTGCAGGACCAACTCTGAACTACCGTTGCTGAATTTTTTCACGTTTCAAATTTTCTCCTGCCACTCAGCGAAGAATTTGATTTTCTTTGCGTCTGCTCAAGTTAGGGAAAGTGAAATCAAAGTTTCAAATGTACAAGAAAAAAAGTTGCAAATTTACAAGGAAAAAATGCAAATTGACAAAAAAGCTACAAATTTGTACAAAAAGTTGGAAATTTACAAGAAAAAAATGCCTGCAGAGGAGAAAAAAGTTGCAAATTTAACCTTTTAAAATTCCGGTGTTGTGCCAGTGGGACGTTTCACATTTCCTCCTGCCACTCAGTGAAGAAAGAACTTGATCTTCTCTGCGTTTGCTGAATTTAGGAAAACTGGCAGGAAAGGGTTAAACGATCCTGCTGTGACACCATGAAACTCCCCAGAATTAAAGAAAATCCACACACTTACTTTTTATTCTTTTTTTATTTAAAATCCCTCAACATTTTTTTTTAAACACAAAAACTCAAACACAATTTTTTAATTTATTTTTCCTCCCAACAGACGGGATGAGGAGGAGGAGGAGTGGGGGGGGGGGGTCAAAGGTCAGGGACGGGGTCACCTAAAACATGTTTAAAAGTCTTTAAAAATGGAAAAGAGGTTTTTTTTTTTTTTTTTACAGTATTGCCACAAAAACAAAAAAAAAAACAGTTTTAATAACCCTGACATTAGGACCATTCTATAAAAAAAACCACTTATGTATGATGTGTAATTTACCGTTTGACCAGCAGGAGTCAGTAGTGATTCATTTTATTATAAAATATTTAAACATAAATACACTGCTTTTCTTTTAGCTTATTTCAGGTTGTTTTGTTGTCACTGCTTAATCTTTACATTTAAATATTTAACAGTCAAATTTTTTTCCAATTAAAAACAACTAAACCGGCAAATGCGGGCTAGCTAGTCCCAGCGGCCGCTGGAACATTTTACTTTGAAAAGCTGCTGGATTTTTTTTTTTTTGTAGGACAAATCAAAGATGCTGCTTCCTGGTGCTGAGATGTGATTGGTTGGATGCTGCACTGGCATATAACTACAAAAACATAATGGCTGCTGATAAAAACACACAAAAAAAACATTAAAAACAACCAAACTACGGTTCTGTCGCCCGTCTCCACCCGCCCGGTGGAGGCCCTACGACAAACCCAACACCCACTGTGAGGACCTGAGGATCTGCAGGTGTCTTAACGGGGACAGACAGGGACCCTGGCTGAGACCTCTGAGGCCTGTCCTCCCATCAGAGTCCACAGCTGCAGGAAGACTGAAAAGTCACTAATTAATGTGGGAAAAGTCACTAATTAAACAGGAAGACTGGAGGACGATGAGAACGACAAACTGCAGCTGAAGGTTTCTGCTAAACTTCAAAACATCAGCAGCAACTTTTTCCACACAAATTATCAAATTTTTCCATGTTAATTAGTGATTTTTTAATATAAATTGGTACCTTTTTTCACGTTAATTACTGACCTTTTCCAGAAACTTTTAGGTCAATTATGACTTTTTCGCATTAATGACTTGTCATATTAGCTATCAACTTTTTTCATGTTAATTTGACTTTTTAATAAATTTGTGACTTTTCTCACATTCGTGATTTTTTTTCATGTTCCTTTGTCTTTTTCATATAAATTTGTGACTTTCACTGACTTTTTCCATGTTAATTTCTGACTTTTTTCACATTAATTTCAGTTTTTTCATGCTAATGTCACTTTTTTCCACATTAATTTTTATCTTTTTCAAATACATTTGTGACTTTTTCATATAAATTTGTGATTTTTATGTTAATTATCCACTTTTTTCACATCAATGACTTTTTCCATGTGAATTAGTGACATTTTTCACATTAATTTTGGACTTTTTCATATGAATTAGCAACTTTTTTCACATTATCGGCTTTCACATCAATTAGCGACCTTTTCCATGTTAGTTATCGACTTCTTTCTTGTTAATTAGTGACTTTCCACATTAGGTAAATTTTCATATAAATTTGTGACCTTTGATGTTAATTTGTGACTTTTTCACATTAATTTGTGCTTTTTTCATATAAATGTGTGGCTTTTTTCATGTTTAGTGACTTCTTTGTTAATTAGTGACTTTTTCCAGATAAATTTCTGACTTTCCTCAACTTGGGTTTTTTCTAGACAAGCCTCAGCAGTGAGAGGAACTTTTTCAGGAACTTTATGCTGACTGCTCTGACTTGTACTCGGAGTATTTCTAAAGTAAAGCTACTTTTACTCGAGTACCGTACCACAGACGGTACTCGAGTACTGTCTCTGGCTACTCTCCCCTCTCCATTTAAAAATCCGTTCACGGTTTTGTCTGTGGTTCAGGAACAGAAGTGGCGGAACAGTCGGCCCCGGGTCCCGGAGGAGGGAAATCCTGGACCTGTTTTGGTGGGCCGGTCCCGGCGGGTCAGAACGGCGCCGACGGTCCGTCGTGGTCTTAAAGGGAAACATGGTGTCCTCAGCAGTAAAAGTTCAGATAAAATCTTCTGATAAATTCTCTAAAAATAAACACGGACTCTATCATCACAAACTCAAACTATCGCCGCTGCCGCCGCGGCCGGACAGAGGTCATAGGTCAGAGGGTCCAGAGACAGGGACAGGAGGACGCACACACACACACGCGCGCACGCACGCACACACACACACACACGCGCGCAGACAGATGACTATTCGTCTTCGTCATCATCATCTTCCTCGCCCTCGTCCTCAGCCTCCCTCTTCCTCTTCTGTCCCTGAGCGCCCACCACCGCCGCCGCCACGTCATCTGTGGAGACAGAACCAACCAATCAGAGCACAGCCCTGCGGGTAGGCGCCGTCTTCTCAGTCGGGAAACTCACCTTCATCGTCTTCTGCATAGTCTTCCTCGTCTTCATCCTGAGGCAAAGGAGAGGAGGAGAGCGTTTTTAGTTTAAAGGGAAAAGAGCGCTCTTTCAAAATAAAACAGTTTAATGGGGCTCGTTTCCCACTGGATGATAAGGCGAAGTCAATGAGACAACACGGCAACTCCAGACAGAGACGGCAACTAAAACAAAAATTCAAAGGAACAAATTATTTTAAAACAAAAACAAATTACGTCAATTTGTGACATTTTTTCACGTTAATCAGCGACTTTTCCCATGTTAGCGACTTTTTCCACATTAATGACTTTTCATATGAATTAGTGACTTTCATGTAAATTTGTGACTTTTCAAAAAAAAAAAAAAAAAAAAATCAATGACATCACAAATTAGCGACTTTTTTCACGTCAATTAACCTTTTAACTGTCAGATTTCACGCGCCCCCAGTGGCACAGCACAGCAACTGCGCCTGTCATCTCACTCTGACATCCCCGGCTGCACTGAGGATTTGTACTGATCTGCCAGTTTCAGAAGGTGACAGACACGTGTTGGAGGACTCAATGGATGACACGTAATACACCAAAGAAGAAGAACTCCTTATTCCTTTACCTGTTTTCATCCTTTTAGCCCAGAAAGCTAATATGGTTGCCACGATCATCATGGATCATCACAGAAAACTGCATCATACAGGAAAAATAGCTGCGTAATACAAACGAAATTTACGTGGGATAATCATAAGGCTTTCTAGATGTGGGAGAGAGCGCAAATGACCAACAGAACGCAAAATAACGACCACGATGGACGAAAACGGACCGGTCACATGAGCGAGCAAGCCCCCCCCCTCCGCGACCGGTAAGTGATAAATTTATTTGTTTTTGTTTTTTTTTTTATATTGTACTGATTTTCTGGTTCATATACTTTGAAGAAAAGATAACAACATACCCCTGTAGAGACAACAGTGTCAAAAAACCAAACCATTCTTTGTGTAAATATGTCCAAAGTCCAGTTTTGACTGAGTTATGGAATTTATATAGCTGCCATGACATTATGCAAATTAGATGCGTAAATTTATTCTTATCTGAAACTTTAGATCATATTCTACATCTTTTTAATTCACAGTAAGCCATTATCTCTTGCAACTTTCAAGTTATAGCCTTGGAAATCTGAACTATTTTATTAACAAAAAATATTTACCACTCTTGACCACTAGGGGTTATGTCACCATATGGCGACTGGGACGGTTGGAGGGTTTTAATGACTTCATGTCAATTTGTGACTTTCATATAAATTAGCGACTTTTCCCAACATTTTTCACATTAGCAGCTTTTTTCATGTTAGCGACTTTTTCCACATAAAATTAGTGACTTTTTGAGATTAATTACTGACTTTTCATGTTAATTAGCAACTTTTTCACATCAATTTGTGACTTTTTTCCTATTAATCAGTGACATTTTCCACATTAGCGATTTTTTTCCACATAAATTAGCAGCTTTTTTCACATTAATGACTTAACAGATTATCGACGTTTTCACGTTACTTAGAAACTTTTCTCGTTAATTTGTGACTTTTCACGTTAATTTGTGACTTGTTTCAAAAAATCAGTGACTTTTCATGCTAATTAGCATATTTTTCACAAATTAGTGACTTTCATATAAATTAGTAACTTTTTCACATTAGTCTGTGACTTTGATATAATTAATGACCTTACACATTAATTAGTGACTTTTTCACACAAATTGTCTTTTTTCACATTAACTAGCAACCTTTTCATGTTAACTCATTACTTTTCACATTAATTAGTGGCCTTTTCACGTAAACTTTTGCTGGGAGTTTTACCCACCTGATCATTACGGTTCACCTGGAAACCAAGCCCCGCCACCCCGCCCTCAGAGCCGTCTTCATCCTCATCTTCATCATCCTCCTCATCGTAGTCACCCGTAGGACCCGCCCCGTCCTCGCCATCCTCGTCTGAGAAAAATTATTTCAACACATTGAAAAAGTTTTACAAAAAAACCTTACAAACCAAAAAAACGGATCAACAAAACAAAACAAAACAAAAATGCTGCAAATTTATGTGTAAAAAGCAACAAAACATTTGGATGGCAGTCCCACCTTCGTCTTCGGCCTCGGAGTCGGGTGCCTCATTGTCCTCCTGGTCAAAACCATCCAGGTAGGTGACCTGAGGCAGCAGCTCGAAGACACTCTCCCGGTAGTCCTCCAGGGATGTGATCTCACAGTTGAACAGGTCCAGGCTCTGGAGGCTCTTCAGGTTTTGCTGTGGTGGGAAACAGACCGTTAGCATTTTAGCATTTACACTCAAGTCGGCGAGAGAGAGTGTGACAGAGTCTGACCAGCGCCTCCACGGTGCTCAGGTCTTTGATCTTGTTCCCACTCAGGTTGAGATATGTCAGGTTTGGACATTTCTCCGACAAAGTCTCCAGAGAGCCTGAAAGGTTGTTGTCGCTCAGCTCCAACTGAGGAGAAATGGGAGAATGTGAGAGTCAGGATTAACAATCAGATGAAGATTACGTTCTAAGTAACGGAGGGAGTTAACTTACTCTGTATAGAATAGCTAACATGCGAGCCTAACTTGTGTAATATGGGCAGCTAGTTTACCTTACTTAGTTTAGACAGCTACGTTACCTTGCTTAATTTGGACAGCTAGGCTACCTTGCTTAGTTTGGACAGCTACGCTACCTTGCTTAGTTTGGCTAAGTAGCCTGTTGTTGTTGTGTTGGCGTCCTGTCATCCAGGGTTGCTGATTTGTTCTCTCCACAGCTTGTGATCTCTGTCTGTTCGACTCATAAGGGAGGGTCATGCTGCAGTGCTGGCTTAAGTCTCCATACAAGTACAGAGACAACAAGACAGACAATACATATTCTAACCGACGTGAATGTGAATGTGTAACAGACGATACACATTCAAATATAGCAGCAAGTGGGTTTATATAGTGCAGAGTCTGCAGAGTGCATATTTGCTTAGTTGGGATAGGATGTAAAAGTCAGTATATGGTATGTTTCTCAATTAAGGCACTTTTCCATTAGCCCAGCATACTTCGGCACATCTCGATTCACTTCGACATGATTTGGCATGCTTTTGTCTCCATTACAACCGTGTTAAGCTGGGGTGGGTGGGATTTCTATAACAACGAGGCGGCGCCACACTCCCGTGACGTAGAACACGCGACCCAAGCAAAACATAACACATGGTGGCTGTACAAGGCGAACTCCTTGGTCTGTGGCTTTTTTCACCGTAAACGTCAAAAAGGACCGCCAGACAAGGGTACAGGCAGCGAGATGAAACACTCTGGAAATAGTTCTGCAGCTTCTGGGAGAGCCGAAGACGTGAGAATACAAACTAGGTCATATATGACTGTAAGCTAATGGTTGCTAATGCTAGTTTGCTATAAGTACGTCGTACTACACTTTAATGTCTGCAAGTTATCGCTGTTAGGTACTAAAATATGTACGCTGTGTGTGTTTCAGATGGCTCTGTTGTGGGGAAATTACTGCTTCATTCGCTCTGGGCGAGCCTGACCTGTCACGGATTTCATCAGCCTGTCACTGATGTCAGCACAGCTTCACAAACGATCAGTGGTTATAGAGCTTAAGAATGTCTGTAGAAACGTTTATTTCCTGTGCAACAAATTGCTCTGATCTGCTTGAAAATCATGGAGAGACTGTTGACAGTTTGAGACATCATGCACGTACCTGCTTCTGCACCGAGTCTGAGATGTGTCATAGAAAAAAATGATCAGCTGACACAACTTGATCGCCATGTTAATAACTATATTAGCCACAAAATATATATTCAGAAAGTAAACTTTACTGAGTTAGGTATAATAAGATATATTTGACAGTTATCATGCATTTTAGGCCAAAACAAATTTGATCTAGGATTAAAAGCAATTAAAATAATGCAGTCACAAGGTTACATGGAAAATACTTGATTTACTGGATACATGTACTGTAGAAATATATATTCTCTGCATCAATGTACTAGACATGCATTCATGTCGTATTGCACTGGGAATTTCACTGACAATAAACCTCTGAAGTTTTTGCAGATGTCTTTTTTATATGTGAAGGTTACCACCATGTGGCATAAATTAAATACTGAAAGATTGGAAAAGCTAAGAATAATCCAGCAGTTTGAGAAATCACTTTTGGTTTGGTGTAAGTCTGTCAACAGAATTATGAACCATAAAGCAGTTTGTGTTAAAATGTTAAATCCCATTAAACCTAATCCGGGGGCTTCCAATCAGGTGTCATGCGGGGCCAAGACCCTGCAGGTTCTCTCTTCTACCCAGTCTCTTCAGCAGGTGTTCTCACTGATCAGTCAGTGGAAGAAGTTCAGTGGAATCTGCTGTTGAAGACACTGGTTGGAGGTAAAGCCTGCAGGGTCTTGGCCCTCCATGGCACATGATTAGACACCCCCGCCCAAACCCATTATGATGAAGAGCAGATGCTAATATGACCCAGAATTCCTCCATATACTGGTACTGTCACTAAAGTATGCAGGGTCTTCTGTACAGTCTTCTAACAATATAGTCTTCAGTTAATAAAATAATTGCTTTGGTTACTTTTTTCTTAAATATGAGCCATTATTTTCAAGGTCACCGATTAATCCTTTGTACAGTTGACTCTTTTCCCACCGGTGTCTTAACAGACAAAATAGAAAATCATGATGCAAACACATAAGTCACTAAATTGTTTATTACAATCAGCAGCAAATTCCAGATTATTCAGAATGTGCAAAATTCAAACTGTAAAAAAAACCAAACTGGAATGGTCACACGCTGCCTCACTGAGAAGCAACTGGATCGGTCCATACTGGTCCTGGTTCGACAGATCTACAGCCTGCATCTCTGTAAATACTGAGGCAAGGTCCAGTTGGGGTGGACGTTTCCCTCTTGCCTAGACAAAAGACAAATGGGTGGTGGTTAATTAAAGCAAGTTTAAAACTTATTTGGGAAATACACTTGTTGCTAAAAGCCAGTGGTGGAATGTGAATTAATGAATGAATCTTTATTTCGGATTGATTAAAAGTAAAGATTAAAAGAAAATAGAATAATATAACAAAGGGGAAAAAAATCTAACAAGGTCAAATTAAACAATAACTCCTCTGATTATACAGTTCAACATAGGTTATCTGAAATGGGTGATGGCTGAAGCTGCAGCTTATATTGCCCACCATATTTCATCCACAAAGTCAAAAGAAAAACAAAAGAGGAGGGATTACAATTTGAATGTGACAATAAAGTACTTTGTTGTTGTATTTAACCACAATTTTGATGTAGCTGCACTTCAGTAGATTTTACAAGGGCTGCGTTACATTTAAAATCATCTCTTTTTACTGTGGCCTCAGCAATCAGAATGAATTAATACATTCACTTGAATGGAATCTAGTACATTAACTGAAGTCGTGCATCACCGAGTATGGAGTCGGTCAGTCAAAATATGAAGTTTTTATCAATAAAAGTTTGTCTTGTCTGTAAAAGTATCTCTTCTTGCCCTGGCTTCAAGTATGGGTGGTGTTTTGTACCAGCATTGCTAAAATATAAAAGGAAGCACTACAATGGGTCTCAAATATTTGTAATGTGTCCTGTTACTGCATGAGTTTATTGATGATAGACTATAAACTACACATATAAAGTAAATTATATTGATAACTGAACATCTCACATTTGCCAAACCATACAGTTATGAACATAACTCACAAAGGATCACACAAGTGATCTGACAAAAAAATAAATACATTAACAAGCGGTTTATTTTACAGTTGATGTGCCATATTCACACAGTCAAATAAATCTCAGTTCAGTCCCTTTTATATTAAGTGGAAATTGTTCTACTATGGTTTTGACACTTTACCTATAAAAGCAAAGGATTTCAGTACGTTCCACAGTGGTGAGGTCCGTTGTGGGGCGGCTGATTTTCTCCTGCATAGATGAACGACAGAAATGGATGATGGTTAGTTTCAAGCAAGTTCAACACATATACAGGCACATCTCAACAATTAGAATACCATGAAAAAAATTCAATATTTTTTTCACTCATTTCAGAAAGTGAAACCCATATATAGATTCATTACAGGGACAGTGATATATTGCAAGTGTTTATTTTAATATTGATGATTACGGCTACAGCCCATATTAACCAACACCTCAGCGGCCAAAATTTATATTTAAAAACTATTTTTTAAAGTTAATTTTATGTAATATTCTAATTTTTTGCCAAATTGAATTTGGGGTTTTCAGGGGCTGTAAGCTGTAATCATCAAAATTAAAATAAATAAACGCTTGAAATATATAACTCTGTGTAATGAATCGATATAATATACGGATTTCACTTTCTGAAATGAGTGACAAAAAATATTGAAGTTTTTCATGACATCCTAATTTTTGGAGATGTAACTGTATTCGGGAAATACACCTGTGAAAGTCAGTGGTGGGATGTGACAAAAATGCTTCGTTTCCCTGACAAGCACTGCAGGATCCACAGAATAGGTGTGTGGGTCTATTCTGACGCTTTAGAAAATTATATGAATGACTTTATAAATCACTGGTTTGAAAAAGCAATTTTAATATGACGAGATTTCGGCTTGTGTGGTCCATTTCACCAGTATCCACAACAGGGAGGCTAACCCCTGGCATGTGGAAACATTCTAGCATTAAATTGCACACAATTTAATGCGCAGCACCAAAGTGCAATACAAAACAAAAACCAGGACTTGAACCAGGATTAACATATTTCATCGTTTTGCTCTCACAAGCGAATATTTAGGAGAAAACAAGCGTGAATCAGCAGTTGGTACTAGCTAGCGCTAGCTAAAAATCGTTAGCTAAAACTCGTTAGCCAGCACAGAACAGCGCTGTATAGCTCAAAAAAAGTGAGCTTACCACCAACAGGATAAATAAGCAAACAGATGCACATTATTACAAATCACTCACCATCGATGGTTCTCTCACGATCGTCTTCAGTTTGTCCATAGTCCGGTTTCTATTAAGCTGGCCAGCCATCTGTATTATGGGTCCGGGTCACTCCTCACTGTGGATCTGCCACCAAGCAGAGAAAACTCCGCACCTCTTCATTGGACCACGGTGTACAGTTCCGCAAAACCTACAACGCTGTCTGTATTAATATCGTATTTACTCCGTGACCGAGTTAGTCCGTGAAATATTGCATAAGGCGGTCGTGTATCAGAAGACGGCGAAGACAGTCGCTTTCTGACGTTAAGACCTGACCAATCAGCGGCGACCAGTCTTTTAACATCACAACACGGTACAGCTCAGCACGACTGGACCCTGCCCTTGAGCGAGGCTGAGAATCGCTGCTGTTAAACCGTGTTGGAGCTAGTGGAAAGACTTACGAAGCGTGATGAGCTGTACCATGACGTGCCAAGCCGTGCTAGTGGAAATGAGGCTTAAGTGTGTGTCTATGAGCAGGTAAATAATTGTTTCCAGAAGGGTTGGTCTACTCCTGCTACCTGGGGAAGACCAAGCCTTCGGGACCTACTTATGGGTGTAAGAAAACAGACCAAAAAAAAAAAAAAAGTACATTCAATACAGTATACAAGGACCAAACAACAATATTATAGAGTAAATAAGATAAAAATAAAGATGTGGTGCATGTCCATGTAGGCATGCACCGTATTGTGACGTTTGCGGGATTCACACAAAGAAAGAGGAGCAAGATGGTTGTGGCGAACAGGCTTTATTTACACACCACCGACCCCCAACCTACTTCTGAGCACAAAGAGGAGTGGAGGTCATTCTCCCAGACCTCCGTTTCAATCATGGTTACACACACATGATACATCTTGCCCTAATCCTGCTAAACAATGCATTATAACGCAGTTATAATGACCCAGCAGTCAGCAGCCTTAAAATGGCCCCGGCAGCCTTAAAATGGCCCCGACGTTACACTGCCCACCCCCCGGACTGGTTTCTGTCCCCAGAAAATTCAAAGTCCACTTTCAGAAATCCAACGCGAGTCAGCCCGGTGCCGGGGCGGCACGCACGGGCCATCCACTGTCCATCTGAGTCTCGGTCAGAGTATCTGGTTGGGGTAGGGTTCCGGTTTGGCCACCAGCGGGTGGATGGACACATCTGACAGCATCTGTAGGACCACGCACAGTCCTTTCCCTGGCGGAAGGGACTGTGAGGAGGAATTACGGCAGACCACGGCGCCGCGGCCATCTTCTCCGTGGACGCGCCGCCGTGGTCTGCCGTAATTCCTCCTCTTCCCCCTCGTTCTCCATCGTGGCCTGGAAGGTTCTTTGACTGTGCGTTGGCGCTTCAATTGTATGATTCATCAGCAGCTCCACCCGCTCTGCTTCTGCCACCGCAGTCTCCCAGTCGCTCGTGGCGTGGATCCGCTGATGAATTGCACAACTGAAGCGCCAACGCACAGTCAAAGAACCTTCCAGGCCACGATGGAGAACGAGGGGGAAGAGGAGGAATTACGGCAGACCACGGCGGTGCGTCCACGGAGAAGATTTTTTTTTTTTTTTTTTTTTTTTTTTTTTTTTTTTTTTTTTTTTGTTACTTATTTGTACCCGTAGGTAGACTTGGTTTGCAGTCTGGTGACAAGCCACCGGCTGCTGGTCGCTGCGTGCGCGAGCGCCCTAAACCTACATGTTTTTGGTGAAGATGGCCGCGGCAGCGCGAGGAAGGGTGCTTCCGCTGTGGAGAGATGGGACACATCACACGATACTGCCCCGCACCCACCCCACGACAAACTGGCCCCTCGCTGGCGTTAAACTAGAGCGAGGTGGCGTGAACGGGGACAGGCCACCTCCTGCAGATGTTTCCTCCGAGGAGCCGGCACCACGCGTGGGCCGAATTGGACACTCTCCAGGGATGTATCTACAGTGCAGCTTGGGGAAGACGTCGATCCGGGCCCTGATTGACACCGGCTCTACAATCTCCTTGGTTCGACCCGGTGTGCGGCCAGGCACGAACAAGACGGTCCCGCGGGGGTGGGAACCCACCAAGCGCTGCGTCACCACGGCTACCGGTGAGCGCGCCAGACTGAGGGAGCGGAGAGTTCTGGGGGTGGGGGTGGCCGGTCAGAACATAAAACACCCGTTCTGGCTGGCTGACATCCAAGACCCCTGTATTATTGGACTAGACCTGCTCACAGCCTGGAACGCCAAGATCGACACCGCGGGACCGTCCCTCCAGCTGGGAAACCGGACCATCACGCTCCACAGCAGAACCCAGGGAAGGAACACGGGGGCCTGCGCAATCGAGGGATCACCAAGACAGACCGGACCAGGTGGGCCACCGCGAGGACCGGACACGATGACGTCACCAGCGCGGGCAGAGAGAGCACGAACGCACACAGGGACAGCACAGAGAGGAGGGGAGGTCATTCTCCCAGACCTCCGTTTCAATCATGGTTACACACACATGATACATCTTGCCCTAATCCTGCTAAACACTGCTGGGTCATTATAACGCAGTTATAATGACACAGCAGTATAACTCAGTAATAACACATTTAATACACACAGTAATGTTTTCAACTGGCAAAGCATGCTGGGAAATCCCTACCCCCCTTAAAATGGCCCCAATGTTACAGTATATAAACTTTACAAACTCAAACAGCATGACGCATGCATGTATGCATCATGTTTTATGAGAGGAGATGTGGGTAGTGTCAGTGACCACACTGGTGACTTGATTTGAGCCAGTGTCTGAGATGTGCTTTAAAAGTGCTCGATGTAAACTGTTTCCTGACTGTGTGTTCCATGCACTCTTCCCACCATCCACTTGTAGCTTAGGCCCTCTTTCTTCACCAGGGGCCTCATGTATAAAGGACTGTGCAGCTTTCATATTGAAAGATGGTGTACTCACAAAATTTGAAAAGTACACTACCGTTCAAAAGTTTGGGGTCACTTAGAAATTTCCTTATTTTTAAAGAAAAGCACTTTTTTTCAATGAAGATAACTTTAAACTAATCAGAAATACACTCTATAGGTTGCTAATGTGGTAAATGACTATTCTAGCTGCAAATGTCTGGGTTTTGGTGCAATATCTACATAGGTGTATAGAGGCCCATTTCCAGCAACTATCACTCCAGCGTTCTAATGGTACAATGTGTTTGCTCATTGCGTCAGAAGGCTAATGGACGATTAGAAAACCCTTGTGCAATCATGTTAGGTCTGCAATGCTGTAATTGCTGCAAATGGAGGATTCTTTGACGAAAGCAAAGTTTGAAGGAACAAATTATTATTTCAAATACAAATCATTATTTCTAACCTTGTCAATGTCTTGACTATATTTTCTATTCATTTTACAACTCATGGTGGTAAATAAGTGTGGCTTTTCATGGAGAACACAAAATAATTGTCTGGGTGACCCCAAACTTTTGAACGGTAGTGTACGTGTGCACAAAAATTTTCAGATTTATAAAACTATGCACGCCCGATTCTGCGCTCCTTTCCTTTATACATCCCACCTCACGTGAAAAGTCAGCGCACAATCTCTTTTCTCCGCCTTGGTTCCTCCCACTAATGAGTGTAAATGAAGAGAAACGCGCCTTCTGTCACCCTTCTGTCAAACAGTGATCGTCAATCCTGCGGGAAAGCACAACATAAAAAATAACTTCACAGAGTGTGACGCTGAGGTGTTCATAACAGAGGTGGAGGTCAGAAAAAATATTTTGTTCTGACCTTCCAGAGTAGACAATAAACCCAAGTTTACTGAGTGGACCGTGCCAGCTGAAGCAACAGCTTGTGCCTACACCTCAGTTAATGCAGCCGGCTCAGACTGAAATAAAATAAATAAAAGTCTAGAGACGGTGGGCGGGGGGGAGGGGGCGTGGAAAAAAAATGCTGTGAAAGAAAGCCCTCGGTAATCCGCATAGACAGATGTGATGTTACTGAGTCAAATAAGTAAATAACTCGTCGGCCTCTGTCGGTCTATGATGACCATGGAAGAGAATCCTAAACATCTACTTTGCTGGAACAGCACCGCCTGTGGCTGAACAGGCCGATGCGTGAATGGCAGTCCCTGTCACACAGGTCGCACTTGTGGGTGGTCTCCGTGCTGCTGGAGCTGTGGCGGTTCTTCCTGTGGGTCCTTTTTTCATCTGCTGCAGCAGTCAGTCTCTCTTCACCCGCCTTGAGCTGTCTGGTCAGGGTGCCTCTCCATTTGGAGCGGTCTGTTGCAAGGTCCTCCCAGCGCTCTGTGTTGATCTCCAGGGCCTTCATGTCTCTCTTGCAGACGTCTCTAAAGCGCAGCTGTGGGCGGCCAACGTCTCTCCTGCCAGTCGCCAGTTCTCCGTAGAGGACGTCTTTGGGGATTCTGCCATCCTCCATACGGTGAACGTGGCCTAGCCAGCGGAGCCTGCGCTGCCCGAGTAGAGTGAACATGGAGGGAAGGCCGGCGCGGGACAGAACTTCTGTGTTGGGCACTTTGTCCTGCCAGGATATGTCCAGGATATGGCGAATGCAGCGCAAGTGGAAGGAGTTCAGTCTCTTTTCCTGCCAGGCGTATGTTGTCCACGTCTCACTCCCATAGAGCAGTGTGCTGATGACGCAGGCGTTGTACACTGCCATCTTCGTCTTGACAGAGAGTTTGGGATTCTCCCACACTCGTGTGGTGAGGCGAGCGAGTGTGGAGGCTGATTTTCCAATCCTCTTGTCGATCTCTGTATCAAGGGAGAGGTTGCTGCTGATCGTGGACCCCAGGTACCTGAACTGATTCACGACCTCCAGCTCGTAGTCGTCGATGGTGATGGTTGGTGGTGCTTTCGTGCTTTGCGCCAAGACGTTAGTCTTCTTCAGGCTGATGGTAAGCCCGAAGTCCTTGCATGCCTGGGAGAAGCGGTCCATCAGGGTCTGAAGCTCCTGCTGTGTGTGGGTCGCGACTGCAGCGTCGTCTGCGAACAGCATATCTCTGATTAGAGCCTCGCGTACTTTGGTTCTGGCTTTCAGGTGGGCGAGGTTGAAAAGCCTGCCGTCAGATCTTGTGTGCAGGTAGATTCCCTCTGTTGCTGTGCTGAAGGCATGCCTCAGGAGCATAGCAAAGAAAATCCCAAAGAGGGTTGGCGCAAGTACACAGTCCTGTTTCACTCCGCTGCGTATGTTGAATGGCTCTGAGACGTTGCCGTCGTGCTGCACTATCCCCTGCATGTTGGTGTGAAACGATTCGATGAGGCTTTGCAACTTTGGTGGGCATCCTATCTTTGGCAGGATCTTGAAAAGGCCCTCTCTGCTGACCAGATCGAACGCTTTGGTGAGGTCGATGAAGGCGACGTACAGGGGCATGTTCTGTTCTCTGCATTTCTCCTGGAGTTGGCGGATGGAGAATATCATGTCTACCGTTGATCGCTCAGCGCGGAAGCCACACTGAGACTCAGGGTAGACACGTTCGGCAAGCTTCTGTAGACGAACGAGAAGAACTCGTGCGTAGACTTTGTCAACAACGCTGAGGAGGGAGATGCCCCTGTAGTTGTTGCAGTCGCTTCTCTCCCCTTTGTTTTTGTAGAGGGTGATGATCTTGGCGTCCCTCATGTCCTGTGGTACGGCACCTTCCTTCCAGCACTGGCAGAGGACGTCATGCAATGGCAGCAGTAGGGCGGTCTTGCAGTGCTTGATCAGGTCGGGGGGTATGCCGTTGTTGCTGGGTGCCTTGCCAGCGGCCAAGCTATCATTGGCCTTGCTGAGTTCGTCGATGGTTGGCTCGGCGTCAAGTTCGTCCATGGATGGCAGGCAATCGATGGCATCAAGGGCTGACGGTGTCATGGTGTTCTGTCTGGAGTAGAGGTCGGAGTAGTGCTCCACCCATCTCTCCATCTGCTTGTTCTTTTCTGTGATCATCTCCCCAGTGGAGGATTTGAGGGGGGCTGTCTTGATCTGAGCCAGACCAAGTGCTTTCTTGATGCCATCGTACATACCACGGATGTTCCCTGTTATGGCAGCGATTTGAATGTCTTGGCTGAGCTGAGTCCAATTCAATTCAACTTTATTTATATAGCGCCATTTCACAACAACAGTCATCTCATAGCACTATCAACTGTAGGGGGAACCCCCACAGTTGCAGAAAGACCCCAGCAATCAGGCGATCCCCTGTGAGCAAGCACTTGGCGACGGAGAGGAAAAACTCCCTTTTAACAGGAAGAAACCTCCAGCAGAACCAGGCTCAGGGAGGGGCAGTCACCTGCTGCGACTGGCTGGGGGGTGAGGGGATAGAGAAGATGAAAAGAACAGAAATGTAGAGAGCAAACAGCACGATGGGGACTCAATCTATGGGAGAGAACAAACAAATGTTAATGACCAGCAAAAAAAAATATTTCACTGAGAGTGAGGAAAGGAGTGAGGCCCAGTGCATTACTGGAGGTCCCCCGGCTGACTAAACCTATTAGCAGCATAACTAAGGGAGGGTTCAGAAACATGATCCCTCCCTAATTGTAGGCTATATCAAAAAGGTAGGTTTTAGCCCTATTCTTAAAAACAGAGATCGAGTCTGACTCCCGAATCCAGATTGGCAGCTGGTTCCACAGGACAGGAGCTTGATAACTGAAGGCTCTGCCTCCCATTGTACTTTTGGAGATTCTAGGTATTACAAGTAATCCTGCATTTTGGGAGCATAGTGCTCTGTTAGGATAATACGGTAGTATCAGATCTTTGAAATAAAAAGGAGCCTGATTGTTTAGAGCTTTGTAAGTGAGAAGAAGGATTTTAAACTTAATTCTAAACTCTATGGGAAGCCAATGAAGGGAGGCCAGAACCGGAGAGATATGATCTCTCTTTGTAGTACCTGTTAAAACTCTTGCTGCAGCATTCTGGATCAGCTGAAGACTTTTTAAAGATGTTTTAGGACAGCCTGATAATAAAGAATTACAATAATCTAATCTCGAGCTAACAAAAGCGTGGATCAGTTTCTCAGCATCACTCTGAGACAAGATGCTCCTAATCTTGGCAATATTACGCAAATGATAGAAGGCAGTCTTAGAAACAAATTTAATATGTGAATTGAAGGACAGAGCTTGATCAAAAATAATTCCAAGGTTCCTCACAGAGCTATTAAGAGAAAGAGTAACCGCATCCACTCATTATTTACATGAACAAACTGGAACCTATCAGATAAATAAGATCTAAACCACTGCAACGAAGTTCCATTAAGTCCAACATAGTGTTCTAATCTATCAAGTAGAATATTATGATCGATAGTATCAAAAGCTGCACTAAGGTCTAAAAGGACAAGTACAGAAACCAGTCCATTATCAGATGCGATGAGGAGGTCGTTAGTGACCTTCGCTAAGGCTGTTTCAGTACTATGATGGATTCTAAACCCAGATTGAAACTCTTCAAGTAAACCATTTCCCTGCAGGTGGTCAAATAATTGCGTAGCAACAACTCTTTCTAAGATTTTTGAAATGAAAGGGAGATTAGAGATTGGTCTACAGTTAGCTAAAGCTCCTGGATCTAGCGTCCAGTACTCGTTGGCACAGCGCTGAGTAGTCTGCTGAACTTTGCTTCTCGCAGCCCTGAGAATCTGGAGATTCTTCTCGTTTGGGTACTTCTTGGACTCGGCAAGAGCTGAGCGCTTGGCTTCAATGACGGGGGTCATCTCGGTCAACTTGGCATCAAACCAGTCCTGTGACTTCGAGGTCTTCCTCCCAAAGGTCGCCAAGGCTGTGCGGTGGATGGTGTTTTGCAGCTCTTCCCACTTCTGCTTTGCAGATTCTCCTTCTTGTGGTACACCAAGTTCCTTCTCAAAGGTGGAGGCAAACCGCTCAACAAGTTCTGGTTGGGCCATCTTCATACCTGCCAACTTTTCAAACCTGAAAAGCCTAGTAGCTAGCCGGGGTCCAGGGGCCGATGCTAATGCTAATAATGCTAATAATAATAATGCTAATATTTGCCAAACAAATATTAGCATTAAATCTAGTTAAATGTAGCTAACAACCTCATATTTCTTCAACTTTCAAACCTGAAAAGCCTAGTAGCTAGCCGGGGTCCAGGGGCCGCAGTGTCAAACAAATATTAGCATTTGACATAGAAGTCACATATTAATTATATTAAAGGTAAAATATCTAAATCAATTGCAATACTACACAGAGCGAAATATTTGCTGAATCAACCCACACTATATACCTTGTATCATTCATTAATACTCCCATACATGACATGTTGTACTGAAGTATGGGGAAATACATATAAAACAAACATATATCCAGTCTTTATGCTTCAGAAGAGAGCTATTAGAATAATAAACAAAGCTGCTTACAGGGAACCAACAAACCCACTTTTTCGTAAATTAAAAGCTCTCAAGTTGAAAGATCTGGTTGACTTTAAAACTGCAGTAATAATGTTTAAAGCTAAGAATCTATCACTGCCCGCAAATATCCAAAAGTTGTTCCAAATAAGGGAGAAACCATAGCATTTCAGAGCAACATGTATATTTCAAAAACCTTCAGTGAGAACTACCACCAAGCAACACTGTGTTTCAGTGCAAGGAGTCAGATTATGGAACGATTTTGGACCTGAATTAAAATCATGTACAACGCTTGGACAATTTAAACAAAAACTAAAGGAAGAAATACTCCAAACATATATACAAGATGACATGTAAAATCACATAAGGATTGTCATATCCAGTCTGTGTTGTGTTTTTACTTAGTTTTTTTGTCACGTTTTGTCTTAGCTTTGTTCTGAATTGTAATCGCTCTTGTTTTGTTTTTCTTTTGAATTCTTGGATGGAATATGGGTGGGCAATATAAGCTGCGGCTTCAGCCATCACCCATTTCAGATAACTTATGTTGAACTGTATAATCAGAGGAGTTATTGTTTAATTTGACCTTGTTGGATTTTTTCGCCTTTGTTATATTATTCTGTTTCTTTTTAATCTTTACTTTTAATCTATCCGAAATAAAGATTCATTCATTCATTCATTCATTTAAATTTGCATTCCAAAGACTATCTTAACACTGCATAGAACTTCAAATAGGCCAGATGTGATGTATTATGAATACTAGAAAAGCACTCGGAGAGCGCAGACCTCTGCCAAGTGCCACAGTTCCCACCATACAGTGTTTAACATCAATAAATAAAATATTGAAAATGGCCCTCTCTCGCAATGTTAAATTAAAAAAAAAAAAAAGAATCCTTTAAAAAAATTCCTGGATCCAGACGGTGATCCGGATCACCAACAAAATCTAATCATCTGTAGGATACCCCATTTCTGACAATCTGTGAAAACTTCATGAAAAATCTGTCCATAACTTTTTGAGTTATCTTACTAACAAAGAAACAGACAAACAGACAAACCAACGCTGATGATCACATAACCTCCTTGGCGGAGGTAACTAGACTAGAAATATCAGCAGGGTATACTAGCACTGTATAACACACGTGCGTAAATGACGGCAAAATCGCTCTGATATTATATGTGTTTACATGATACACCAAGCATGACAAGGCTTGCAATTACACAGCACATGTTCTTCAAGTTTGCCGCTAGCGTCACTGGCACTGGCCTTGTGTTTTTTCGTTCTTACGTGGTCTTTCACATCGCTGATTCTGCCATGTCCAATCAAAAAGTCTTGTCTACACAAAGTGCAATTTGCGTAATTTTCACCCCTTCTTGAGTGAATAATAACTCCCGGAAATGCTTTGCTGTATTCCTCACGAAAAGACTGTCATTTTCGTTTGTGTTTCACGCTCGTTAGTGATTTTTCTCCGGCAGACTCCATGATGAAAACGTATAATTCTTACCTGATTGCCTCGCGATTGCACATGGAAAATTGGCTCAGACCTCTCGCACATGCGCAATACACCTACATGAAGCAGTGCCGATTGCCTTTGTTCAAAATTTAGATACGATTCCGAGCGACAGCGTGTTTGGAATTGCTTTCGTGTTTTCCGTGGGTTTTTTTACGATTTAAATTTTGTGACTGAATTTTTTAGTGAAAAACCGTAATTTTGAATAATAAAACCGGAACCCGGAACGGGGTCTTAAAAACCGGAACCATTACGGCAAAACCGGAGAAGTTGGCAGGTATGCATCTTGCTGGTGTCAATCCGTGCCTTTCCAGGCTGTCTAGCACGATGGAATTTCTTCAGCTGCAGCTTGACCTTGCAACACACCAATGAATGGTCTATGTCACAATCTGCACTCTGGAACGAACAGGTGATTAGCACGTTCTTCAGTGAGGTGTGCCTGGTCAGGATCAAGTCCAGCTGGTGCCAGTGCTTTGAGCGCGGATGTCGCCAGGAAACCTTGTGTTGGGGTTTGGTCTTGAAGAACGAGTTTGTGATGCACAGATCGTGATAAGTGCAGAACTCGAGCAGCCGCTGTCCGTTGTCGTTCATTCTGCCCACGCCAAATGGTCCAAGACAGGAGGGCCAGGAGTCGTGGTCATCACCCACTCTGGCGTTGAAGTCTCCAAGGAGAATGAGTTGTTCAGAGTTGGGGATGATCCTGACAGTTGTTGCGAGATTCTCGTAGAACTCATCTTTTGCCTCTGGTGTGGCTGTCAGTGTTGGGGCATACACACTGAGGAGGGTGACTGGGCCTTGAGTGGTGTTGAGGCGGAGGGTGAGGAGTCGTGCAGAGCCATTGCTGCCCGGTTCACCATCTTCAGCAAGGTGTTCTTCACTGCGAAGCCCACTCCGTGTTCCCTGTGTTCGTCACTGCTCTTTCCCTGCCAGTAGAACGTGTAGTCCTTCTCTCTCAGTGTGCCTGCGTCAGCCAACCGTGTTTCCTGGAGAGTGGCGATATCCACTTCCAGTCTCTTCAGCTCATTATAGATGATGGCAGTCTTCCTGGTGTTGTTGGATATCCTTGAGGTTAGCAGCGAGTCCTGTCATCATAGTGCGGACGTTCCAAGTTCCCAGTTTTAGAGTTGGTCTCTTTTGTTTTTTTGTCTTGCCTGGTGCGCAAGTTCTCAGCCTGCCGTTCGGACTTCCGTTTTCCGTTTGCCGTTTACCTTCCAGCGTTGGGCGTTGGTAGGATTCAAGCCTGGGCAGGAAGATATGGAGGACAAGATGTTGCCCATGCAGCATGTCCCCCCTCTCCACGTCACTGATGAATCCAAAGGAACAGCAGGGCTGCTACAGTTTGGCACCAGTGCCGTTGCAGGAGCTGCCAGAACAATGTTGAGCACAACAGAGAACTGCCTTAGGGACTCCGACTCCGGATTTTTCCTCAGAGTTGACTCCCAAAGCCTTTCCCGTGACCGGGTGTGCCGCAAGGCAGCAGAGGTTTGAAATCAGGGTTTACCTTCCCCTAGATGGGCTACCTTCCCAGGTTGACGAGCCACCATCTACCCGAAGCATCTGGTTTTAAGGCGCCAGAGATCCGCCCTCACCCCTTCTCCTATTAGTAAAAGCAGTTCCGCCGGGCTTAGAGATTAAACCACAGGGGCAGGCTAGGAGTTGGACTTAGTTGTCAGAGGTTTTTCAAGACGCACGCCATAATGAGCATTTTATAAGCACTGGGAGCTTAACCCCAGTGCCGCTCCTGGCCATGACAACCTTGGAACCAGTGAACTTATACAAACAGTACAGCTGAACTTATACAAACCAAATCTGTGTCAGAATCCAAACTGCACACAACAGCCAGGAAGAAGCCTTTTATTTCCAGATTGTAATCTACAAACAGATATATTTTAGACTAAGGAAACATCTCTTCACTCCGACACAGCTGCCAATGTCACAGCTGCAGCTACTGGGGTTCACCTGCAGGGAACCACAATCCAGCTACCTCCAACTAGTCTCCAGTCAGGAGCTTCTCGTTGCCTCTGCAGGTATTGTTCTGGAGCTAGGGCTCACCACTCTCTGCAGGTGTTTGCGATAAAGGGCAGTAGTGCTGCCATATCATGCAGTGATGCAGTTGGTCAAGATGCTCTCGGTGATGCAGTTGTAGAAATTGTTGAGGATCTTGAGTGCATGGCAAACTTCTTCAGCCTCCTCAGAAAGTACAGCCGCTGTTGAGCTCTCTTAACCTGCTCTGTGGTGTTAAGAGCCCACGTAAGGTCCGCGCTGATATGGATGCCCAGGTATTTAAAGCTGCTCACCCTCTCCACCTCAAGCCCCCGGATGAACAGCGGCCAATGGGGTCTCCTCCTCCCCTTCCTCATGTCCACTATCATCTCCTTCATCTTGTCCATGTTGAGGGTGAGGTTGTTGTCATCACATCATGACACCAGGCTGGCCACCTCCCTCCTGTAGGTTGCTTCATCACCACCAGTGATGCGTCCCATCACTGCTGTGTCATCCACGAACTTTAAGATGACATTGTCCTTGTGGGAGGCAACACAGTCATGGGTGAAGAGGCTGTAGAGGATGGGGCTGAGAACACAACCCTGTGGGACACCTGTGTTTGTGATGATGCTGGCTGAGGTCCTGTTACCCATCCTGACAGACTGGGGCCTGCCAGTTAGAAAGTCCAGTAGCCAGTCACAGAGGGTGGGGTGCAGGCTAAGTGAAGACAGTTTGTCGGTGAGTTTGTGGGGGCTGACCATGTTGAAGGTGGAGCTGCAGTCAACAAAGAGCATCCTGATGTAGAAGTCTTTATCTTCCAGGTGGGAGAGAGAATAATGGAGTGCTGCAGCAATGGCATCTGAGGTGGACCTGTTGGGCCAGTAGATGTACTGCAGAAGGTCCAGGGCATCAGTATGCTGTCCTGAATGAGGGGCAGCACCACTCTCTCGAAGCACTTCGTGATGATTGGAGTGAGTGCTACCGGCCTGTAATCATTCAGACAGGTCGGCGTGCTCTTTTTGGGGAGGGGGACGATGGCTGTGGTTTTGAAGCAGGAGGGGACTATGTTCTGGTTAAGGGAGAGGTTGAAGATGGGTCTGAGAACGTCACTCAGCTCGGTAGCACATGCTCTGAGAGCCCTCCCAGGGATGTTATCTGGTCCTGCTGCCTTGCAGGGGTTGATATTCCTCAGTGCTTTGTTTACCTGGCCTGATGAGACTTTTAGTGGAGGGAGGGGGGTGCATGTGTAAGTGACTCCTCTCTGAACTGTAGCTGGAGGTCTCAAAGTGGGTGTAAAAGATGTTGAGATCATCCCGCAGGCTGTCTGGAGCTAGTGGTGCTGCTGTTGGTCCTCTTGTAGTCTGTGATGTGCTGCAGGCCTTGTCACATGTGCCCTGGGTCAGGAGTGGAGTAGAGGCTGTCCAGCTTTTCTCTGGACTGCCTCTTGGCTGTTGTTATAGCCTTCCTCAGTCCATACCTTGCAGCTTTGTACTTGACCTTATTGCCCGATTTAAATGCAAGAGAGCAAGCATGCAGCATCTGACATACCTGACTGCTGATCCAGGGCTTCTGGTTGAGGAACTTCCTGACTTGTATGATTGGCACGACAGTATCAACACATGTGCGATGTACCCAGTCACATTCTCAGCATAGTCCTGTATGTTTACAGAAGATCCCTCTCAGGTGGCTGCAGCTTTAAACACATCCCAGTCTGTACAGGCAAAACAGTCTTGCAGGGTGCTCTCAGCCTCTGGAGTCCAGCGCTTAATTTGTTTAATAATAGGGTTTGCTTGTTTCAGCTTTTGTCTGTAGGCTGGGTACATAAACAGGGAGATGTGATCTGACAGTCCGAAGGGGGGCAGGGTGCCGCTCTGCATGCACCACGTATGTTTGTGTAAACATGGTCCAGTGTGTTCTTATCACGAGTGGCAATGTCCACATGCTGGTAATATTTTGGAAGTACAGTCCGTAAACTGCACTGGTTAAAGTCACCAGCAACAATAAAAACAGTATTGGGATGGATCGTCTCTACTGCACTGATGATGCCATGGAGTTTGAGTAGTGCTGCTGTGTAGTTGCTTCGCGGGCAAATGTAAACAGCGGCCAAAAACAGCAACGAATTCCCTCGGGAGATAATAGGGACAGCATTTCAGCAGTAAAAACTCCACATCAGGTGAACAGTGCTTGTAAACAGACTGTACATCTCCACACCACAAGCTGTTTATAAACACACACACACGTTATGTCCATAACAGGGAACCAATAATGAGGCTGGAGGTGCAGCAGAACACGACTTTATTAGACTCACAGTACAGAGTAGACGCTCCCATCAGGCAGAGGTGAGGTCAAAGAAACCACCCCTCTTCCACACAGCCCGCTTATACTCCAGGTGGTGGCGGAATCGGAAAGGGGGAGTCACTACCCGTGTCACACAATACATCTTACTGAACAATATGAACACTACTCCCCCCCACCCCCACCCCCCTTCAAAAGGTCCAAACGCACACATACAATCAAGACCCTCCCAAATTTAGAGCCCGAATTACACTAACAAAGTAACTGGGGCCTAACTATGCACACAAACAACTAAAGCTAGGGGGAGACAAGTGGACTACCGTCCCACCTCCACACGGCCAGACGGATTATTCTGCTGTCTCTATTATTATATAGTCCATCAAATAAAACTACTGTGTTTCTAATATAAGGCATAAAACAATCCCATTTACAAGAAGAACATACTGTATATACAAACAGGTCATATTTCCATTATAAACTCAACAAACAGCCCAGTCATCATTCACATCAACACTATGCCATGAACACCTTAGTATAATCATTATGTAACCTGGGCAATTCCCACAGCAACCTCATGCATTAAACACATTGCTATAATTACCATATAGCCTGGGCAATCCACATATTAACATCGTGGCTTAAACACATTGACCCCCCACCACCACCACCACCACCGTGCAGTCCCAGTGGAGAAACCATCCCTCGGGAACCCATCTGGCGGGTCCTGTCCAGAGCTCCTCCTCTTCGCACCTGGAGATGACCCAAGTTGGAGCCCCGACACCTCCTTCTCCTCATTGGTGCGCCACAGCTTGTTGGGGTGTCTCCATGGGCCATCAGACAGCTGAAGGTATCTGTCCTCCCGTCAGCTGCCCCTGGTCCTCCCGTCGTTTCCGCTTGCCACGGACCCCTCTCAGCCGAGCCTCCTCTCTGGGTCAGACCACATCAGCGACACCCAGAGGAGCCCAACTTGACTTCCAGTGTCCTTGATGTCTCGACCGGACCTCCTCTCTGGGTCGAACCACATCAGTGACCCCCCCGAGGAGTCCGACTCGGCCTCCAGTGTTCCTGAGTGGCATGTCTGTTTACCATGCCAACCGGTCCTGCCAAGCTTGCTTTCATTTTCAATTCCGGTGAAGCTGTTGTAGCCCCTTGCTTCTCGGTACCTCCCAGCCAAACTTCGGAAGCAGAGTGGGCCATCCACCATCACGGATGTCCCACTGCGCCGCCCAGTTCCCTCAGCTAGGGTAACTTGGACCCTGGCACAGGCACCCTGCCACAATGGCCCTGGACCGGGTTGGTCCTGTTCATCTTCCAGAATACTAGGCCATGATTCGTCCCATACTGCATAGTCCATCACATGCGGAATCGGCCGGTCCCACAAACCACGGCCTGACCACTCCTCTCCAACACCGCTGGTGATCGTGAAACCCAGTCTGTAAAAAAGGTCACAGCCCATAATATTCGCACCACTGGCGGTCACCACAAACTGCAGATTGCATACCTCTGCTGACTTGTACCTCACCATCAGGTCTAGCGATCCCACAATGGACAGTCTGTTTCCTCCATATCCACAAAATGGTGTTGAAAGACCCCTTACTTGGTAGTACAGGAAGAAACTCCTCACAGTAGGCCAATTCAACACGGACCTCACTGCTCCCATGTCAACCAACAATGGCACCTCCACGCCGTCCAATTCCACCATACAGTACGTACAGCCATCTGTGCTCGGACAGACAGTGTGAATAACTGTAGGAGTCAGAACAGAAACTAAAAACTTCCAAGTCTGTTGTAAGGACTGTGAAGAAATGGACTGAGGAATCAAAGCTGGAGTTACAAGCCTGCTTTGACTGCACAGATTGGAGTGTTTTTGAAGATGCAGCCATTAACCTACGTAAATGAACTCACTGACACTGTGACATCATACATCAGTTTCTGTGAGGACATGTGTGTGCAGACCAAGACCTTCTGCACATACAACAATAAACCTTGGTTCACTCCTAAACTCAAGCAGCTACGTCAGACCAAGGAGGAGGCCTACAGGACTGGTGACTGGACTCTGTACAAGCGGGCCAGAAACATGCTGACGAAGGAGACCAGGCTTGCTAAGAGGAGCTACAGTTGGAAGTTACAACAAAACTTCTCAGCCAACAACTCTGCTTCTGTTTGGAGAGGTCTACGGAATATCACCAACTACAGGAGACCATCCCCCCACCCTGTGGAAAACCTCCAGCTGGCTAACGACCTAAACAGCTTTTACAGTAGGTTTGAAAAGAACCTACAGTTCTCACCTCCCACCCACACAAAAGGATTATCTGCAGCCCCAGAACTCCATCCCTCCTCCACTCTGACCTCCCACCAGCACTAACGATCTGTGAAGAGGAGGTGCGCCGGGTCTTTCAGAGACAAAAGATCAAGAAGGCTGCAGGACCTGATTGTGTGTCTCCGTCCTGCCTGAGAGTCTGCTCCAACGAGTTGGCCCCCATCTTCACCCGGATCTTTAATAGATCACTGGAGCTGTGTGAAGTGCCTTCCTGCTTCAAACGCTCCATCATCATTCCAGTTCCCAAGAAACCCTCTGTTACAGGATTAAATGACTACAGACCTGTTGCCTTAACCTCTGTGGTCATGAAATCCTTGGAGAGATTGGTGCTGAACCACCTGAAGGTCGTCACAGGCCCCCTGATGGACCCACTGCAGTTTGCCTACCGGTCAAACAGGTCAGTGGATGATGCAGTGAATATGGGACTACACTACATCCTGCAACACCTCGACTCCCCAGGGACGTACGCCAGGATCCTGTTTGTCGACTTCAGCTCGGCGTTCAACACCATCATCCCAGGCATTCTTCATCAGAAACTCCTCCAGCTCAAGGTGCCCCCCTCCACCTGCCAGTGGATCTCCAGCTTTCTGACTGACAGGCGGCAACAGGTGAAGTTAGGGAGAATTACATCCAGCTCCCGAAAAATTAGTACTGGCACCCCCCAAGGGTGTGTCCTTTCCCCACTGCTCTTCTCCCTCTACTCCAACGACTGCACCTCAGAGGACCCTTCGGTGAAGCTCCTGAAGTTTGCGGACGACACCACAGTCATCGGTTTGATCCGGGATGGTGATGAGTCTGCATACAGGCGGGAGGTGGAGCAGCTGATCCTCTGGTGCGGCCAGAACCATCTTGAACTTAACCCAGCCAAAATGGTGGAGATGACTGTGGATTTCAGGCGACACCCTCCTTCACCCCCCCCACTCACCATCCTCAACAGCACAGTGTCCACTGTGGACTCCTTCAAGTTTCTGGGTACCACAATCTCCCGGAACCTGAAGTGGTCCTCCCATATAGACACTGTCCGGAAAAAGGCCCAGCAGAGGTTTTTTCTGCGTCAGCTCAAGAAGTTTGATTTGCCTCAGGAGCTGCTGGTTGTCTTCTACACCGCCATCATCCAATCTGTCCTCTGCTTTTCCATCACTGTTTGGTTTGGATCTGCCACTAAACAGGACAAGACCAGACTGCAGCGGATCATTAAGTTTGCGGAGAGGATCATTGGTACTGACCTACCCTCCATTGAGAACTTATATCGGTCCATAACCAGGAAACGGGTGGGAAACATCTGTGCTGACCCATCACACCCCGGCCACAAACTGTTTGAACTTCTATCTTCTGGTCGACGTTACAGATCACTGAAGGCCAAAACCACCGGTCACAGGAACAGTTTCTTTCCTCAAGCCACCACTCTGATGAACTCCTTACATTCACCTAGTCCTACCTGTTGCTGTACTCATGACTTTTCATCCATTCTTACATTGCACATAACTCTCACACTGCTTTTTACTTCATTCACATTATATCACTGAATCTGAGTTCACATTGAAATACTGTATGACTGTATATTTTTTTCATATATTTCTGCAAAGTGTGGATAGTCTGAGTAAATAACTGCATATATTCCTGTACATATTTGCATCCTTTTATAGAAACATGGACAGACTGTAATTTACTGTACATACTCTGTTGTCATTGAATCCTTATTTAAATCTTATTTAAATCTTACACCTGAACAACGAGAGCAAGTTTTTAGCCAAAGTCAAATTCCTTGTATGTGTTGTGCATACTTGGCCAATAAAGCTGATTCTGATTCTGAGTCGTGGCAGGGAATCCACTTCGTGTCGTCATTCCCCTTGCTCAAATTTCTTACAGGCCATGGCAAAATGATGTAGGATGTCCACACTTGCCACAGCGTTTATCTCTTGCTGGACACTCTCTAGTCTTATACCAGTGCTTAGCGGACCCACAACCCAAACATCTGGGTGATCCTGGAGCGGACCTTATTTTCACAGCTGTAGCATATTCCTCCTCGTCTTCCACGCTATCTTTGCTGCCCGGGTCCACAGCCTGTGCCACCGATTGTGATTCTGATTGCCGAAGCATAGTTCTCTCAGCGAGGTCCTGCGATAGTTTATCCATTGCTTCGTACTGCTGAGCTATGTCGACAGCCATGGCTAACGTCAATTCAGCGGAGTGTGTGAGGAGCCTTGATCGTGCCACCGAATAAAGTGTGAGCTCCGCCAACTGATCGTGGACCACCTCATCCTCCAGAGCCCCAAACTGGCAGTCTCCAGCCAGCTGACGTAGATCCGCAACATACTGCTGCACAGACTCTCCCGTCCGCTGGCGGCGCTGTCGAAACTGGATCCACCGGACAATGACGTTCTTAGGAGCGCGAAAATAACGCGCCATTAGTTCAACCACGCTCTCAAAACTATCGCTCTCACCCAAGGTGCTGAGAATACGTTGTCCCTCCATGTCTAAATTATGGGCCAGAATGGCCCAAGCCCGTACCTTCTTCAGTTCACCGAGGTTCAAAGCCACCAAGTAATTTTGAAATGCGGCAAACCACCTTGCCCACAGGACCGGAGGCTCTCCAGGAGACTCCAAAAATGGATGAATTGTAGATACACCAGCATCCATACTTTTATCCTCGTCACCAAATGTTATGTCCATAACAGGGAACCAATAATGAGGCTGGAGGTGCAGCAGAACACGACTTTATTATTAGACTCACAGTACAGAGTAGACACTCCCGTCAGGCAGAGGTGAGGTCAAAGAGACCGTCCCTCTTCCGCATAGCCCTCTTATACTCCGGGTGGTGGCTCAACCTTTTCAGTTCCGCCACCACCCGTGTCACACAATACGTCTTATTGAACAATATGAACAACACTACAATGCACCCCCCCCCCCTCAACTTACCCATGGCTGCTGTCTGGTCTGTCCGATGTGCTGAGTGAGTCTGTAGATGAATGGCGTACTCAGGGACTTTGTCTGAAAGCCAGGTCTCACAGAAAATTAGCGCACAGCATTCTCTTATCTACCGCTGGTCATCATTCCTTGCTCTTAGTTCGACTAGCTTGTTTTCCAGAGACCATACATTGACTAGCAAGAGGCTAGGTAGCAGTGGGCAGCTAGCGCAAGCTTTTAGCCTAGCATGTAGCCCCCCTCTCTTGCCTCGCTTGCGGCGCCACTTCTGACGTGCTCTCTTGGGGTCAGCATGCTCACACAGGCTCGGTGCTTTGGGGCCTTCCTGGGGATGGTGTTGATCGTTGCGTGGTCAAACAATGCATTGTAGTTCGGATGGTATGAAGCCAGTAAATTCCCTATGACTGCTTGTCTTGGCGATGTCCAGTAGTATCTGTCGGTCACGTGTTAGCAGTACATGACCTTTATGCACTGTATAAAGAGCAGCAAACGTGCAAAGAAGGAGGAAAAGTCGGCATTCGAGAACGGAGCAAGCAAACACGTCTGCCTTGATTGGCGCTATGTTGCAAAAAAAAAACAAACAAAAAAAACATTGGGCTTGGCCCGCAGATTCTCACATTACCTTTGTTTTTATACATCCCACTGTGTGCATAAAAATCAGCGTACACCATGTTTTTGTGTGTGTGCACCGTTTATACATGAGGCCCCTGGTGTCCAAAAACCTCATTGATCTTGACAGTAGCTGTTGGCAAAGCTTCAGCTGATTTCCAGTCCTGATGTAGACATCCTCATTAGAAATGCCATCCTTCCATGAGATTCTAAGAATCCTTCAATAGCACCAATTTTCACAGCTTAGACTTCTCCGTATGACATCTGTAGTGTACGTTCATGTTTCAGAAGTATAACTCATGACTGACCAAACCATCATCTCCATTAACCACTTTTTGGTTTCCAGTATAATGTCTCTTCCTTTCCATATTTCACTCAACTTTACAGCTGGTTTCTGGGCCAACATTAGCCACCGTTTTACCTCCCCGATGGTGCTACAGCTAGCATTGAAGACGGAACCTAGATCGATGAATTCCTCGCCCTGTTTGAGGTGATGACATTTTCAAGAACACCAATCTTAGCAACGATTGTGTATCAAAATGAAAATCTCAGTCTTGTTGCCATTTAGTCTCAATCCAAATGCCGCAGATGCCTCTCCTACTTTGCTGACAAGTTGCTGAAGATGGTGTTCTGATGTTGCAATCAGGACCACATCATCAGCACATCTTAAGCCACTTATCTTTTCTCCATTCAGGCAGAATCCCTCCTCCCAGTCATCCAATGCCCGTCTCATATTCTCACTGTAAAGCAGGGGTGTCCAATCATGTGCCATGGAGGGCCAAGACCCTGCAGGTTTTCTCTTCTACCCAGTCTCTTCAGCAGGTGTTTTCACTTATCAGCAATCAGTGGGAAGAAATTCAGTGGAATCTGCTGTTGAAGACACTGGTTGGAGGTAAAGCCTGCAGGGTCTTGGCCCTCCATGGCTCATGATTGGACACCCCTGCTGTAGAGGTTAAATAGAACTGGAGACAGAGGACATTCCTGTCTCACACTCCTGCCATAATGAGTGTGTTAGAACGTCCCACTAGTGTTTTTATTTCTGCCTGGCATAGAGTGCACATAGACACTTGATTAAATAGGCTGGAATTAGGGCTGCAACAATTACTCAGATACAAAAAATTCTCGATCCAAAATTTTTGTGTCGACGTGTCGTTTAATGTAGCACTTCTGGTCTATAGGACCTTCTTCCGGTTACACTACCTAAACAAAATGCAGATTTGTATAATGGCACCATGGCAGAGCGGCACAGTGATGGGCCGGCAAAGATAATGAAAATTTTAAAAAACGACAACAGTATCTCAAGTCTGGAATCATTTCAAGCTCAAATTGAAGGAAAACATTGTGCAGTGTGTATATGGTAAAGCCGAGCAGCGAGCTAGCATGCTACAACATCAGATGTTACAGTGTCTCGACAGAAAGCATCCCACATCATGCACAGTCAGCGCACCTGAGACAAGGTATGTGATTGAGATTTAAGAATAAGAAAAACAGAATGTAGTCAGCTATGCTAATTATGCTTATATGACCAAAAAACATACAGTCACCATGTTAACACTTCATTCCAGCATTTGGAAGTGGTGGCGTTCCATTTTATACTGAGCCCATTATTGTATGTTATTGTTGTTACAAGAGCGCCGAGTGTCTGCTGATCTGTATATACTTTATTTATTTATCTATTTTCTACTCGTTTTAGTTTTGCTCATAATATGAACCCTGAGTTTGAAATAAACGTTTGAATTTGAATTTGTTAGCATCCGGATGCTAACGGTGTCCGCTAGCAGATGCTAACAGATGCTAACGGCTAGCGAAAGGATCTTTATGGTGTAACATACCGTTTAAAGTTACGTTCTATGCAATAAACCTTGCAATAAATGTGTACCTGTGTTATTGAGTGTTTGGTACAATTACAACTGCTCTTCAGGAAAGAAAGTTCCACAAATGTTGGTCAATGCAAGTTTCTTTAAAAAAAAAAAAAAGTATCAGATTACTCAAGTAAACTTCGATTGGAGTGGGTGATTACCCGAGCCGTAAAATAGCTGTTAGCTGCAGCCCTAGCTGGAATGCCAAAGCAGTAGTAGTAGTAGATTAGTTTATTTGACAGGGACAGTGCAATAAACATAGACAATTAATCTGATGTGTTGCACATAGAGTGTATAGCTATTAGCTAATTTGCAACTCTTGTCCCTGGATGGGCTTTAGAAAAAAGAATCAAGATAAAAAATATAATACACACAATAACCACATACATCAATGCAGAAAAATTATAAATACACAATTATAAATATTATAAATATTATAAATACACAAATATAACAGCCTGACTCACATTTAACATAAATATTATAAATATTATAAATACACAAATATAACAGCCTGACTCACATTTAACACATATAACATAACTCACATTTGCCTATTTCAGGCCTTCCTCCCTCCGTCACTCACTATAAACAAACACATTTATTCCTTCCCTTCATTCACTCTCACTTTGCAGACAAATAATTCATACATGAGTACATTCTTGTTTATTTTTCAGCCAGTTTTTAACATTTTTAGTGAATGTTTTAAAGTCCGTTATTATTTTAATTTCATTTGGCATTGTGTTCCAGATGTGACTGCCCTTTATAGAGAAAGCTGTTTGTCCAAATGTGGTTCTGCGGTGGAATATTTTACAGTTATTGTTAACAGAACTCCTGGTGGCTCTGCTGCTGTCCTGTCTTTGGACGAAACCAGCAAGTGGCTCGGGTGCTGATTTATGGAAACATTTGAACGTTAATTTCAGAAGACAGAGGTCAATGAAGCTCTCAAAACTCAATAGGTTGTATTTTTTTAAAACATTACAGTGATGCCACCTAATGGGCTTTTTGTCCAAGATTTTTAGGGTTTGATTATATAATGAACCTATATGTCTTATTGTGGAAGGGGCTGCTTGAGCCCAGACTGTCAAACAGTATGATATATGAGAAAAAACCATAGAATGCATATACAGTGCAGCTGCTTCGTAAGGTATGTAATATCTAATTAATTTAAAGCAGTTCAGATTTTTTTTTACTGTTTTTGAAATTTTCTTTATATGAAGATTAAATTTGAGTTGAGGATCTAGTACAATGCCAAGGTATTTGAATTCTGTAGCTAAACTGATGTCATGATCATGTATATTAACTTTAAAATGTTGCAGGTTACATTTTTTGATTGAAAAGCACATTGAGACTGTTTTCTGAAGGTTCAGCAATAGATGGTTCTTGAGGAGCCACTCTTGGACATCAACCATACTTGTAGACAGTACATCTGCAGCCTGTGCTGGAGTCTTGGCAGCTGTGTAAATAACTGCATCATCTGCATAAAGTTGGCATGTTGCAGCTGAGCAGTGTAACGGCAAGTCATTAATAAAAATGCTGAAAAGTAAAGGACCAAGAATGGACCCTTGTGGGATACCCATGCGGTTGTTTAAAAATGAGGATTTATCCTGGTGAACTTTTACACACTGTTCTCTATTCTGGAGATAAGATGCAAACCATTCTAATGTATTTGGGGAGAAGTTAAAAGATACCATTTTGGATAAAAGCAAACTGTGGTTTACAGTATCGAAAGCCTTTTTGAGATCTAGAAAAACAGCTCCTACCACATTACCCCTGTCCAAGGACTGTTTGACGTTTTCAATAAGGCAACAATTTGCTGTTTCTGTTGAGTATCCTGGTCTAAAACCAAATTGATGTGGATGAAGAAGTTGACTGTCTTTTAAGTAGTCTATCAGCTGTGTAGCCTACCAAGAAGACTAGAACTTGCTGAGCGTTAACTAGCCTACCTTGCCTAGTTTGCCATCCTAGCTTACCATGTGTCATTTAGGTTACTAGCTTACCTTGTGTAGTTTGGGCAGTGATGGCAACTTAGCTAGCGAGCTCAGACCCACGTTGACCATACTGAGGAACTCAAGCTCCGTGAACTCGTCGGTCAAACCTTCGACTTCGCCGTCCGCTGAACGACTGTTGTCCACCACCAGTTCTGCTACCTGAGGAGGAGAAAGGCATTATGGAAGAACAAAATTAAGAGTGTAAGGTCAGTGTTTTTTTTGTTACACATTAGCGACTTCATCCCTGTAAGCTAGCTACTTTTTCCTCATAAATTAGCTACTTTTCCTTGTAAATATGTGACTGCTTGTTTTTTGTCCTCATAAATTTATATTTTTTCCTCATAAAGTTGCATTTGTTCCTAATAATTTAGGTTTTTTCCTCATGAATTTGCAAGTTTTTCCCCATGAATTTGCAAGTTTTTTTCCTTAAAATCTGTATTTTTTCCCTAATAAATCTGCAATATTTTTCCCTTTTAAAATGGCATTTTTTCCTATTAAAATTGCAAGTTTTTCGTAATAAATTTATAGTTTTTTGCCCTTATAAATTTAATTTTTTCCTAATGAATTAGCAATTTTTTTCCTAATAAGTTTACATTCCTTTCCCAATAATTTAGTTTTGTTTTCATAATAAATTAGCATTTTTTCATAACAAATTTACATTTTCCCTGAATAAATTTGCAATTTTTCCTATTAAATTTGCAATTTTTTCTTAAAAATTTATAGTTTTCCAAATAAATGTATTTTTTTCCTAATGAATTTACAGTTTTTCTTCATACATTTGTAATTTTACCTCATAAATTTGTATTTTTTTCCTAATTTGCTATTTTTACTATTAAAATTGCTTTTTTCCCCCCTAATCAATTTACAAGTTTTTCCTAATAAACAAGCAATTTTTTTCAGAATAAATGTACTAGGGGTGGGACAAAAGATCGATTTGGTGATGGATCGAGATACTTGACACTAACGATGATGCACCATCCTTTATTAATTATAAATATTCATGTAAATGTTTCCTACTCTCTTGGGTATTCAACCAACTGCGTTTTCAGTCCACTAGATGGCACAAAGCAAGTACCCAGTCAATAGAAGTCATAGCTTGAGATTTGCAGCCAGTTTTGAAAGTTAGGAAGCAGTTAGCTCAAATGTCAGACCTTTTTTGGACAACAAAGACGGAAGAAAGCCCGTGACATGACACACAACCCGCAAGAAGTGCTGCACGAAAAAAACAAAAACAACAACAAAAAAACCCACATGGGCCAGCACACGTCTCGGAGCAGCAACGGCTAAGCTAATAAAAACACCAGCATGGAGCTTGTGAGCAGCACTTGAGAGAAAAAGAAAGTAATATTTACTTATGAAGTGCTTTTCAGAGAGATATAGTCACAAAGTGCTGTACAATAAAATAGAATAAAAGGCATTTGATACATAAAACTGATCTTCTTTCAGCTGCTCCCTTCAGGGGTCTCCACAGCGGATCATCTGTCTCCATCTCTCCTATCCCTTCATCTTCCTCTGTAACACCAACCCTCTCCATGTCCTCCTTCACTACATCCATCAATCTTCTCTGTGGTCTTCCTCTTTTCCTCCTGCCTGGCAGCTTCATCTTCAACATCCTTTGTCCAATATCTCCACTATCCCTCCTCTGCACATGTCCAAACCATCTCAGTCTTGCCTCTCTTACTTTGTCTCCAAACCGCTCAACCTGAGCTGTCCCTCTGATACTCATTTCTAATCTTCTCCCTCCTAGTCACTCCCAATGAAAATCTTAGCATCTTCAACTCTCCCACCTCCAGCTCCACCTCCTGTCTTTTTGTCAGCGCCACTGTCTCCAAACCACACATCATAGCAGGTCTCACTACCATCTTGTATATCCTCCCTTTCACTCTTGCTGCTACCTTTACAGTACATTACAGGACATTAGTTTATTGAGCTTTGTACTGAACATGACTCCAAATTCCCAGGCCACAGAAGCGCATCTGCTCAAGGTTTCAAGTAAGTATTCAGCTGGTATACTGATAGATTATGATTATTTAGTAAGCCAGTGGATGACTATAAGGATTTCAGATACTGCATTTAACACATAACATATAAATAAAGGATAAATAAAAAAAATAAATATACTATAGTCCAGACATTATTTATCAACCACTTTATGTAATGTTCATTAAAAAAATTTTTTTTTTCATAATTACCTCTCTTTCACTCTGTAAGGCCAGTGCCAGCAAGATATTTACATCAGGCAATTGATTCCTTCTGTTCCTTGGCCTTGAAGATAAAATCATTCTTAAAATAAAAAGTCTGAATCCCACAATACTAAGCAGCATGTTTGTCAAGGTAGGGTGACATGTCATAAAGTGTCCCATTCCATTTATACCATTTCAAGCCCTCGCAGACTCCTAATGGCTGCTGCCCAAGTCTACAACGGCTCAGGGCTTAGGGAGGAGATTGAGATTTGGCCATACTTCTCTGCCACTCCTGACTTCCTCATACAGTACCATACTTCCTCTCTTGGCACTCTATCATCTGCTTTCTCTAGATCCACAAAGACACAGTCTAACTCCTTCTGATCTTCTCTGTACTTCTCCATCAACACTCTTAGAGCAAACATTGCATCTGTAGTACTCTTTCATGACATGAAACCGTACTGCTGCTCACTGGTCGTCACCTCTCCTCTTAACCTGGCTTCAACAACTCTTTCCCATATCTTCATAGTGTGGCTGATCAACTTTATGCCTCTGTAGTTACTACAGCTCTGAGCATCACCTTTGTTCTTGAAAATTGGTACCAAAACACTTCTTCTCCACTCCTCAGGCATCCTCTCACTCGCCAAGATTGTGTTAAACAATCTGGTTAAAAAGTCCACTGCCATCTCTCCTAAACATCTCCATACCTCCGCAGGTATGTCATCTGGACCAACCGCCTTTCCATTCTTCATCCTCCTCAAAGCTGCCCTCACTTCCGCCTTGCTAATCCTCGGGACTTCCTTGTCCACCACCTTTCCTTCATCCATCCTCCTCTCTTTCTTTATTCATCAGCTCTTCAAAGTACTCCTTCCACCTCCTCAACACACACTCGTCATTTGTTAGTACATTACCATTTCTCTCCTTAATCAGCCTAACCTGCTGTACATCCTTTCCAGTTCCACCTCTCTGTCTAGCCAGTCGATACAACTCCTATTCTCCTTCACTAGTGTCCAGCCTCTCATACAACTCATTATATGCCTTTTCCTTTGCCACCTCTCTCTTTGCCATGCACCCAGCTTCCAAAAACTTCTGTCTACTTTCTTCATCTCCCTGACTATCCCACTTTTTCTTTGCTAACCTCTTCCTTTGGATACTTTCCTGTACCTCCTCATTCCACCACCAAGTCTGCTTGTCTTCCTTCCTCTGTCCACTGGATACACCACATACCTTTCTACCAGTTTCCCTCAATACTTTTGCTGTACTTTCCCAGTTATCTGGTAATTCTTCCCTACCACTCAGAGCCTGTATCAACTTCTTCCTGAACTCTGTGTGACCTTCTTCCTTCTGTAACTTCCCCCACTTAACCTTTGGCTCTGTCTTCACTGTTTTTCTCTTCTTGCTTTGCAAAGTCATCCTAAAGACTACCATCCGATGCCGTCTAGCTACATTCTCCCCTGCCACCTCCTTGCAGTCTCCTGTCTCTTTCAGATTTCTCCTTCTGCATAAGATGTAGTCCACCTGTGTGCACCTTCTTCCACTCTTGCAAGTCACCCTATGTTCCTCTCTCTTCTTGAAGTATGTGTGTTCACCACAGCCATTTCCATCCTTTCAGCAAAATCCACAACCATCTGTCCTTCCACATTTCTTTCCTTAAGACCATACTGTTGTGTATGGGAATGTGTGTGTATGTGATGCCGTGCTCACCCCCAAGGTGACGTCAGGTGGGCACGGCCCACTCTGTATATAAACCCAAGTTCACATAATAAAGTTTGTTAGTTGGCTGCATGAAGATTCGCCTCCTGCTCACTCATTTCGAGACGTAACATATGGCGATGAGGAGACAAATGGAAGCATGCTGGCTAGCTCCACTACTGCTGCCATTTCTGGAGCATGTGGGTGAGCTGGTGGTCCTGTGGTTGGGGTGGAGACGGAGTTTTGAAGAATACATCGGAGCATTGGGTCTTCATGGGCTTGACGGGAGACGGCGCCGGGCACTCCTGGCTCATAACCTTGGTGTGGAGGGCTGGAGGATCCTTGAGTCGCTGGGTGCGAACGAGGACTATGAGGATGCTGTCGAGTGGATGGCCAACCACTTCGCTGAGCAAACGTGGACCAGGAGGCTGCAGGTGATGGAGCGTTTGGCGCCAGGGTCGAGCGAGCTAGTTAGCTTCAGGAGGCTAGCTACCCATTCTGCACCAATGGACAAGCTAGCGGTCAAGCTAACAGGGCGCCAAAATGAGGCTAAGGACGCCAAGCTGGAAGCCGAAGAGGGGCCGGGACAAAGTGAGGAAAAGTCCACAGTCACTGAGGACGGCGAGCCTGCCGTGGAGCCCAGCCTGACGCAGGACCACAGCGCTGACGGGTCGGATGGCACGGTGCACAAGGATGACTGAGAGGAGGTGCAGCAGGAGTCGGCCTCGCTGCTGGAAGCTAAACAGCGGGAGAACGGGACCATGCAGGATGAGGGCCCTGGGGAAGAGCAGCAGCTGCAGGATGCAGAGGCGACGCAGCGGGACACCTGGAGCAAGGGTGCCAAGAGCGGTGCCGAGATGTTTGGGTTAGAGGATAAAGCCAACAGGAGTGTCATCAAGAGCCCCAAGCGACAGCAGCTGCAGCCGGGTATGGTGACAACACAGCAAGGCGCCTGGTACGTGAGTGCTGGATGCAGCGGCGAGGTGCCTGAGTCGGAGAACGACATTGGCAAGGGCGTCATGGTGGACACCGGAGGTAAGCAGCAGCAGCTGGATGCGGAGGAAGTGCAGCCGAGTGCCCTGGAGGAGGGTGCTGGGTGCCATGATGAGGTGGCCGAGGCAGCGGACAACACCGAAGAGCAGGCTTCGGTTCTTCCCGAAGCCCGGCCACTGGAGCCCACAGTGTCTGGGGCCATGATGTAGGGATGTGATTTGGGGTTGGGGAAATTATCTGAAAATTCAGCAGGCGGTCTGGGGGACACAGTCCCCCAGTGGGGTCCGGGGCAGAGCCCCGGTGGGGGAGGGGAGCAAGGGGGGCAAAGTCCTCTGAAGCTCCTGGGTTTTTATGATTTTTAAGTACCAGAACTGTGCTTAAATGACATAAAACAAACAGCTGAATGCCACTTATTACTGTATAATATTGACTTATGTTCCAAGAAGATAGCATTCCTAAAATATTCCAACAAGCATTATCCATCACATGCTTTAACACTTGATTAAATCAAAATCAGTTAATTTTATCTATTCCATAATAGAAATAAAATTCCAACATACCATTACATTTTATAATTTCAGCATTCATTTCAGATCACCAGTTTCAATCTCCATTGAGTCTTCAGCAGTTCATTTTGCACAATCACTGATGCAGCCAAGTCTTAGAAATATTCAAAAGTTATGAGTCAATGTCCACTGTGCACTGTCAATTTCAAACTGTTTGGAATCATAAAAGTAATCTAACTAAATTGTTTTGCTATTTTTTTTCTCCTCAACATCAATGTCAGGGCACTGCAGGAGTTTTGGGGATGGTTAACTTTTATAACCGTTTCCTCCCCCGCGCTGCCCAGCTCATACAGCCGTTGTACGCCGCACTCTAGAAACGGAAACCGGCGGACAGAGTCGACTGGACTCCTGAGCGGGAGCAGGCGTTCCCTGAGGTTAAAACAGCTCTGGCGAACGCTGCACTACTGGCGCACCCAGACCCGATGGCTCGGATAGCGCTCACTACTGACGCCTCAGACATGGGCATAGTGGCCGTCGTGGAGCAATGCGTTGCCGGTTCTTGGCAGCAGCTCACCTTTTTTAGCAGGTCTTTCCATGGCAGTGAGCGTAAATACAGCGTGTTTGACAGAGAGTTAATGGCTCTCCACCTGGCCATACGCCACTTCCAGTTCTGCCTGAAAGGGCAAACCTTCACTGCGTTCGTGGACCACAAGCCGCTAACGTACTTAACGTACTTTATCTTCCTGGAAGATTAAAAAAAAAAAAAAAAAAAAAAAAAAAAAAGCGGAATTCCGTGAATTAGCGGAAAAATCACATCCCTAATGATGGCAGTGAAGACGGCGGTCGGGAATAGCTCTGCGGGCGTGAAGAGACGGCGCACAGGAAACCGGCACGCCGAGCCAAGAGGGAAGAAGCGCCTTATGGTGGGAAAAGATATTTTTCCACCAGGGAAGGGGGCTTCGACCCAGAGAGTGGACAGCGGCCAGATGTGCGGATGCCGTGGGGCTGCCCCGGGCCTCCGTGGTGGTGTGAAAAATGGTGGCTGCCCAGAGACATTGGTGTTACCCAAAATAATTTTTGTGTAAATATCTGTGTGTGTATTTTGTATATATTGATTGCTGGTGTGCATGTGGGTGAGAATGTGAGTAATATGAGATTATTTTATACATTTAGACATAAAGAGACATGGTCCATTTTAGTTGTTCTTTGTGTGAATGTGATAGGTTGTTTAAGTACAATACATTATTCCCCATGTTCTTAGTGCGTGATTCGGGTTCTAAAATTGGGAGGTTTTCAATGGTTGTGTGGCTTTGCATTTTTCTAAAGGGGGTGAGAATGTTGTGTATGGGAATGTGTGTGTATGTGATGCTGTGCCCAACCCCAGGGTGACATCAGGCGGGCACGGCCCACTCTGTATATTAAAGTTCACATAATAAAGTTCGTTAGTTGGTTGCATGAAGACTCGCCTCCTGCTCACTCATTTCCAGACGTAACACATACCTGCCCAGAACCTCCTCATCACCTCTGTTCCCTTCACCTACATGTCCATTAAAGTCCACTCCAATCACCACTCTCTCCCCCTTCATCCAACTCACTCCAGAATTCCTCTCTCTCTTCTACCTGGCATCCAACTTGTGGGGCATCCTTCCGTCACAATTACTCCTACTCCATTTCTCTTCCTACCTACACCATGGTAGAAGTTTAAATCTCCCTCCAATGCTCCTAGCCTTGCTTCCCTTCCATCTGGTTTCTTGAACACACAGTATATCTACCTTCCTTCTCTCCATCACATCAGCCAACTCTCTGCCTTTACCAGTCATAGTCCCTACATTTAACATGCCTACTCTCACCTCCATACTTCTACCTGTCCTTTTCTCTCTCTTCCTCCTAACATGTCTTCCCCCTCACTGTTCAACTAACAGTAGCCCACTTTCCACCTGCACCCTGTCGGTTAACAGCACCGGTGACTGCCACTGGTGCTGTTAACCCGGGCTTCAAAAGTGTCATTCATAATGATCCGCGCGTTTGATGTGGCAAAGGTTTTACGATGGATGCCCTTCCATTTACCCGGGTGCACCCCCTGTGGCTGGGTTAGCTACGGAAATCCTTGTTAAAAAAAGTTCTTATCTGCTTGTTAAGAGTCCACACAGTCAGATAAACGCAGCTGGAATGGGAGTCTGTTCCACACAACCTCAAATCATGTCCATGACCAGGCAGTTCTGTGGAGCCAGCTAATAAACAGGTCTATACTGGCCAAATGAAGAATTAATAGTACTGAGAACAATGTAAATGTAATAAAATAGCAGATCATTGAGACAATTCAAAAACTTTACTGCAAAAGGTTGCCTTCAAATTTTACGTTTTCTCACCTATTTTTTTTTTTACGGCGTAGGCCCTTAGAATAGAGGGTTAGTACTAGTGAAGCGCTTTCAGTGGTCTTTGAGACTATAACAGTGCTATAGAAGTACAGGTCCTTATCCCCTTATTTTCTCGAGTGTGTGTGCAGACATTTACAGTTTTTTCCTAATAAATTTACAGTGTTTGCCTAATGAATTTGCAATTTTTTTCTAATAAATTTTTTTTTCTTAATACTTTAGTTTTCCAAATAAATTAGCATTTTTCCCCCAATAAATTTACCATTTTTTGTAATAAATATGCAATTCTTCCCCCACAGTCGTGACATTTTTCTCATGAATCCTCTCCTTATTTGGTCCCAACTTTGTTTTTTGTCCTTGTACACCCCGTTGCAGAACCGGGGGCCCCAGTGCTGAGCTGCGTGCTGCTGCTGGAGCTGCTCCCTCCATCATGGGTGATGCTGAGCTCTGATGGAGGACTTTGTTTTGCTGTTATATAAGCTCCACCACTGAGCTTCATCCTCCTCCTCCTCAGTCAGGCTTTAACCCTTTAATCTGCGGGGGGAGGGGGGGGCTCCCGGTCACCATCTGTCCGCTTTACCCCCCCCCCCCCAAAAAAAAAATATATCAAGAAACACCACGGCGGCTTCTCAGTTTAATTCAACGGGAGGCTTTCTGTAACCACCGGGGCTCCCAGCCTCCGTTACCCCACTGTGGTTCTCCGTTCACGCTGCCGTTATGAACCGGCCCAGATCCGGGCTGTAGTTACCGGGAGTAACGGCAGCTGTGGCTCCGGGTAACGGATGGATCATCAGTCACTTTACATTAACGGACCGCTGGTGTGACGGTAAAATACCGGGAATATTCCCCCCAGTTATCGGTGTCATCTGTGTTGGCATGGCGGCCTAATCCGCTTTGAAGTAACGGTAAATCGGTAACGCGTTACTTGCTCGATCTAACTCGTGCCCCACCGCCGACACCGAGGTTAAAAAACCAAAAACAATAACATTAAAATGAAGTGATTTTTAAGAGCAGGATAAAAGCGGACCGTTAAAAACCGGTTTAAAGCGGATCGGTGCCAGATTTAAAATGTCCGCTCTCAGAGGTCGAAGATGTTGTCGTTGATGATGATCCCGGGGTCCGCCGGTTTGTTCCGTCATTTATACCGGGACAGCGAGCACCGGTACCGACCCACCAACACCGACGCTGACTCTCACCGACCGCCGTGGGTCCTTCTGCCCTCCGGTGGATTATTAGAAGTCAAACTTCGCCCCCTTCCCCTCCGCGTTTCGGTGGATTAGTATCGCGAACAGGCGGCTTTAACGCTTAGATGAGTAAAAATGTCGGTCTGACCGTCACGGCTTTCAGGCGGTGATGAGCGGTAGAACGTGGATGTCGCCCCGGTCAGGGCAGCGCTCACCCCGGGCTCTGTACTCCCATCACCTCCCGGTCACTCAGCAGCGAGTACCGCGTCATTAAAAAAAAAAAAAAAAAACCTGCTCACCTCAGCCGGGCTCCGGTTCCGCAGCTCCAGAGTGATCCTCTTCTTCATGTCCATGGTTGAATTAACGGCGGCCGTGTGGCGTTAAAACGCTAACGCAGAGTCCCGGGGATAGGAGCGGTACCTGCCCTCCTCTGATGGCCGCTCTCTGCCTACTGATCCTCCATGATACTCCGCGCCCTGCCCCCCGCGCGCCGAGCCCCGCCCCCGGCCACACGGGATTGGACGGGAGAGCCTACACCGCCGCTGATTGGACGATGAGCGCGTCGATCACGGCTGATCTTATTACTGCTGTTAAATCCTCAAGACGGATCTGCAAAGCCTCATGGGAGATGTAGTCCGAGCAGTCCCGACTGCCTAAACAAATAAAATGCTGACGAAGTTCATGTAAATTTGTGACGTTTTTCCTCATAAAAAAATTAATTCTCCTTGAAAAATATTCACATTTTTAAATATAAATTTAGGACTTTTTCCTGTTAGTTTCAAACTGTTTCCCCCTCATACATAAACAAGCTTTTTTCACTTATTTTGAAACTTTTTTTTTTTTTTTTTTTTACAAATGAGCAATTGTTTACATGTAAATTCATGACGCTTTCCCTGATATTTTTCCAGAAGATTTGACTTAAAACACAATGTAATATTTGTCAAACTAAAAAAGAATAATGAAAATAAGCAAAAAAAGAAGAGAACATTTTAAGTTTTTGTTAATGTTTATTATAACAAAGTTATTTTTTCTTATCCACACTTGATGTCTGTTGTGACTGCAAAGAACCGGTTTGACTTTGTGTATAAAGGGTTAATAAAATAGTCTGGCTCCTCATTAGTCCCACCTACTTTAGCGCCACAATCATCATCATAATCAGGTTCATGTCCTGACCTCATGAGAGAGAAAAGGAAGTGACGTCTCACATAATATGATTTTTAAAACAAAGATGAAAGCAAAATAAAGGAGCATCCAGAGGGAGGAGGTGTAGTGTTCACCGTAGAGGAATCATTTTTACTGTTACAGGGATCCAAAATGGTGCTGACAGGAGGTTCCAGTTCATGGAGGCGTCGAAGTGGGAGGGAGCCAATCAGATGGTAAAAATGGAACGTGTAGACAAACAATGAAAGGACCTCCTCCTCTGTTTGTTTTCATTTGATTTCTTCCTCTATTTCTGATGTTTGAGGGGATTCAAAATGGCACCAAGCCTCTACATTCCTCCTCAGTTTATTTGTCCACACTGCTATTTTGCATCCCGTTTACTTAAGGAGGCAAACGGAAACAGGATGAGTGTCAGGAGTCACAAATTGTTCTGGGATTCCAAATGGTCCAGAGCCGACCCAAGTTAGCTCCTTGTCCTCTTTTTTCTCCAAAGTCATCCTGTGTCTTGTTTGAGGTGTTTGGCGAATAGAAACAGAACTAAATCTTTCAGGGATTCAAAATGGTGCAGAACTGTTAGCTCCACCCAACAGAGGCCATTCTGTTGTCATGGGGACACTGTGAACACAAACATTCTTCCAATCAGTGTGGAAGTTAGCTCCGGCTCCTTTGATGGCTGTGTTTTTGGTTTTTTTTTTTAGGACAGCTGTTCTCTTTGAAAGTTTGAGGGGATTAAAAATGGTGCCCAGCTCCTTGCTCTCAGATTGCAGTTTTATGTCCCGTTTAAGGAGCTGATTAGCAAGCAGGGACACGATGAACGTCTGGAGACAAAAACCATTCCGGGATTCCAAATGGTGGCAGAGCACAACTCTTCCCACAGATGAACCCCTCTCTCACTGGTGATTTTCCATCCATCCATCCATCCATCTTCTTCCGCTTAATCCTTTCAGGTTGTGGGGGGGGGGGCTGGAGCCTATCCCAGCATCTTTGGGTTTCATTTTTATGTAATTTTTTATAACTGCAGAAGTAGGATTTCAAAATCATTTAGGGATTCTAAATGGTTCAGAGCTGAACCAAGCTAGCTCCTCCCCAGGTATGTCTTGCATATCACTCTGCATCTCAGTTAAGGAGGAGTTTGGTGAACAGAAACAAAACAAAATCTTTCACGGAACCAAATGGCGCAGAACAGGAAGCTCCACCCTCCACCCCCAGGTTAGCTCCATCCTCTGAAGGTCATCCTGTTCTTCTAAAGGAGGCGCTCTGTGAACACAAACAGGACAGGGTCAGAACCATCCTGCTCCTCTGAAGGTTGGTGTTTTGTAGGGAGCTCCTCCCTTTGGCTCCCTCTGAAGTTTTTGGGGATTCAAAATGGCACCCGCCTCCTTCCTCCTCTTCTCCTGCATCTCCTCCACAGTTAGGAGCTGACCTCCGTCATCTCTCCTCCAGCCTCCACCAGTGTCACTTGACCCTCCTCCCCCTCCATGATGATGCCTCCCTCCTGCAGCACCACCATCTCCCCCTCCTCCGCTGCCACCTCCTCCTCGTCCTCCCCTCCCACCACCTCCTCGGGGCTGGCGGCGGCGATGACGTTGTTGGCGGTGCTGGCGACGGAGGCCTGACTCTGGGCCAAGGCCTCCAGCTTGATGCGGTACTTGGCGGTGTTGGCGACAGAGGCCTGACTCTGGGCCATGGCCTCCAGCTTGATGCGGTACTCCTCGGCCTCCTGCTCCTTCCTCAGCAGCTGCTGCCGGTACTCCTGAGCCTTCCTGGTGGCCTCCTGCAGCTGCCTCTGCAGCAGCTCCTACAGGAGAAGGAGGAGAAGAGGAGTCAGTGATTAGTTAATCACAATAAAGGCTTCATTCAGACGCCCGTGTTCACCAGCGCCCTCACCGTCTCTGCGACGTCGGTGTGGTTGGCATTCATCTCCAGCTTCTTCTTCTTGCACAGCGGCTGCTGAGGCTCCTCCGCCACCACCTCCTCTGTGACGGCGCTGGCCTGCATCGCCAGCACTGGAACGCCCACATCCACACATTCAGACACTGAGCTACCTAGGCATGAAGCTGTACATTTATGTAGCTGTAGGGTTTCTGCAGGCCTTTAACCTTCCTCCTGTGTTAGCTTTCTGTTACCATCCCCGGTGTTAACGGGTCGGTTTTGACCTGTGTCTTAAAATCAGCTTTAAAATACACTAAAAACAATAACTTATCATCCATTTTTTTGTCATCTCTTGGTTACCTTGTTAGGCTTCCTTATCCATGAAAATGTTGGGTTAATATTTTTGGTGTGGGTCTCTGGGCCTTTTTCTTCATCACTACACCTCTCAATTTCAATTTCAGCATCGCTATGCTGATCTGTGTCTTCTCCCTCATTTTCTCCAAAAATGTTATCTAGAACTTGGCTCACCGTAATCTTCTTTTCATTTTTGCATGCTGCAAATTGGAGCTGTGCCCTCTGCACGTCAAATGAGTGAAGTGACCCCACATGTCTGGACATGGCCGTCTTTGGTTTTTTGCAGCTATACAGGACAAATGAGCGTCCCCTGAAGCTCCCGTGACTGGGAGAGGAGGTGGCCCTCAGTGTGTTGGCTGACAGCGCACTGATGATTTCAATTTTGGCTCTAATTATTGCTTTATAATCTTATTTTTATAACCGGGCCGAAACCAACCCTAACACCACAAAGGACATAATTTCAACCAGAGCATTTTATAATGTAGTGAAAAAAAGTTTTTTGTTTAATTTTGTTGAAATCAAGGTTCCCGACAAAGTCAGAAAGCCTTGATGCAATAAACAAATTTTAAGTGATTCTTTTATGCATTTAAAAACTAAAACGGGTCGTGCCGACCCTAACACAAGAGGAAGGTTATTAAGGGGGGTACACTTTCCAGAAAAAGTGGAAATTTTCAGGAGAAAAGTTTTAAATTTATAGGAACACGGGGCAAATTTAAAGTAAAAAAAAAAAAAGGAGCAAATTTGCAGGAAATGTGAAAAATTTACAAGAAAAACTAAAATTTAAAAAGATGTCAAACTAAAGAAAAAAAAATAGTAAATTTACAGGGAAATTTCAAAGAAAAAAATCGACAAATTTCGAGGAAAAGTGAAAAATTTACAGGAAAAAAAGCTCAAATTTACAAAAATGTCAAAAAACTAAAGAAAAAAAAGGGAAATTTCAAAGAAAAAAACTGTCAAATTTACAGGAAAAGTGGAAAATTTACAGGATCAAAGTGCCACACTTAAAAGAAAAACTGTCAACTTGGCAGAAAGAAAAAAAAAATTCTTGTTCATTTGTAAATTTATTTCTCACACCCCATAAATTTGACTGTTTCTCGTCGTTTTATGATTTTTTTTTTCTAAGAACACAGTAGTAAACTTATGGAGAAGCACGCGTCAGAGCTAAACAAGTCAAAACTAACTACTCTGCAGAGAAAAAGTTGCAAATGAATGAAAAATGTCTCCAAATTCGTGTGAAAAGGTGCGAGAGGTTTGGGGAGCGTACTCTGCTGTGCGTGCTGCATGGTGACGAAGAACGGCTGGGCCATCCCCCCGGTCGTCTGCAGGTTGCCGTGCTGGTCCGTTACTATGGTGATGACCCTCTGACCCCCCTCATTGACCACAGTGGCGTGCTGGATGTTTGGGTCCAGAGCGCTGGCGGCCATGGCCTCCTCCGTCTCACCTGAGAGAGGAAACGGGAACAGCAGCATTTAAATGGTTGTGATTGGACACATTTATACAGCAGTCCGTCACTGGTTTTCCCACAGGCCTGAATATGCAAGAGTGTGGTTTGTTTTGTTTTTTTTGGGGGGGGGGGGGTCCTATATTTGTAGCAGAGAAGAGTTCAAACCCTTAATAAAAAGTAAAACATTACAAAAACTTGAGCCGATAAAGATGAACAAAGAAAATTTAACAAATTACACAAAATGAAAATTAAACCAGCATCCATATGAATGTTGCAAATTTAGGAGGAAAAAAGCTGCAAATTTATGAAAAAGGTTTAAATGCGCATACATTGAAAAAAAGTTGTAGATTTACAAGAAAGTTGCAAATTTAAAAAAAAAAAAAGCTGCAAATTCATGACAAAAAAGTTTAAAAATGTAGGAGAAAAAAGTTGCAAATTTCCAGGAAAAAAGTTCAAGTCTCCAGAACCGAACAGGCTTTGTTGTCATTGTACAGTTGTACAGCACAACAAAACTGTGGGGGCTCCACCAGGCTGCTGCACAATTAAGTAAGAGGAGGATTTGATAAAACAGTTACAGAAGACACGATTAAACACACAACTGAAAAAAAAATAACCCACAGGTATACACACAGGCATGGTAGTGGTTTCACGGATGGGTCAATATACATGAAAGTGAGGAGTGCAAAGACAGGTGAGTTGTTATGATAATTAAAAGGTCCTCAGTTCTGAGCATGAGAGCCTTCAGAGGGAGGGGGTGGGGCCTCTGACTGTTTGCAGTCCGGATGGCCCTGGGGAAGAAACCGTCAGTCTGGAGGTGTGGGACCTGATTGATCTGAACCGTCATCCAGGGGGAAGCAGGTCAAACAGGTGGTGGGCGGGATGTGAGGGTCTGCTGTGATGGCCTTGATCCTGCTGAGACAGGAGGATCTGGAGATGTCTTCCAGGGAGGGCAGAGGACCGCCCATGATTTTTTGTGCAGTGTTGATGACCCTCTGCACAACCTTCCTGTTCTCAGCCGTGGAGCTGGCGTATCACACACCCAGGCTGTAGGCGAGCACGCTCTCCACTGAGCAGCGGTAGAAGACCAGCAGCAGCCTGTGGTCCTGGTTGTTCTTCAGGACACAGAGGAAGTGCAGCCGCTGCTGGGCTTTCTTCACCAGGGCCTTGGTGCTGACAGACCAGGAGAGGTCAGAGGAGATGTGCCCAGGAACCTGAAGGCGGGGACGCTTTCCATGCAGTCACCATTTATGTGGAGGAAGGGGGGTGGCGGTCCAGTCTGTTCTTCCTCAAGTCCAGTATGAGTTCTTTGTTTTTTTGGATATTCAGTTTCAGGTTGTTTGCTTGGCACCACAGCAGCAGATTCTCTACTTCCGACCAGTATGCCTCATCATCATCGGTGATGAGTCCAACCAAGGTTGTGTCGTCTGCATATTTCACAATGATGGTGGTTAGGTGGGTTGGAATACAGTTAAAGGTGTACAGGGAGTATAGCAGAGGGCTTAGCACGCAACCCTGGGAGGAGCCAGTGCTGAGAGACAGTCTGGAGGAGTGATGGGGACCAAGTCTGACTGTTTGTGGGCGGTTGGTGAGAAAGTTCTTTATCCAGGAGCAGGTGGGGGGGGGGGGGTCTGGAGGAGGTGCAGTTTATTGATCAGGATGTCTGGGATGATGGTGTTGAAAGCTGAGCTGTAGTCCACAAAGAGCATCCTCACGTAGCTCCTTGGGTTCTCCAGGTGGCTCAGTGCTCTATGGAAAGTGGTGGCATCTTCTATAGATCGGTTCTCCCCGTAGGTGAACTGGTGGGGGTCGAAGGAGGGGGGGAAGACGGTCCCTGATGTGCTGGGACACCAGTCGCTTAAGACACTTCATGACTACAGATGTGAGTGCTATGGGTCTGTAGTCAATCAGGCTGTCTATTGTGAACTTTTTGGGGATGGGGATGATTGTGGAGGCCTTGAGGCAGGAGGGGACGGTGGCGTGCATCAGGGAGAGGTTGAACAGCTGGGTCAGAAAAAAGCTGCAAATTTACAATAAAAATGGTGACCCCTAGAGAGCTTTACACATTCTATAGTACGAGATCACAGGAAGTGTCAACCTTCACCTTTCGACCCAAACCTGTAGTCAGAGGTCATGGTCTCAGAATGAACCCGTGTACTAGGTTTGGTGGCCCTAGCTTTACTCGTTTTATAGCAATAGTGCAAATGGAATGTTACCTCTAACCCCTTGACCCCAAACCCATAGTCAGATCAGGGTGTAAGCTGTCCAAGATGTGTATTAGTCACAACTACTATATTGATTTGAAAAGCCTACATTATTTCTTTCAATAGTTACTGTGTTAAGAAGATTTAGAGAAAAATCTGACGTCTGACCTCAAGGTCATCCGATGAGAGTGAAAGTCCAATATGCCCATCATCAGAGTAAATCAAACCCTGGTACCAAGTTTCAAAACAACTGGAACAAAACTATAGGAGAAGCTGATTTCACAAACGCAGGACAGACGGATGGACTGACCCATAACATAATCCCACTTTGGTCTTTGACCCCTTTAGATTTCGACTGGCGGGGAATAAAAACATTTTAAATTTATGTGGAAAAATTTTGAATTTATCAGAAAAAAACTGGAAATTTATAATGAAAACCCTACAAATTTATGAGAAAAAGTTTTAAATTTATGAGAAAAAAATTGCAGATTTAACCACATAAAGGGAGAGCCTTGGTATCTTAACCTTTTGAGTGTCAGATTTTGCGTGCCCCTAGTGGCACAGCTCGGCGTTGCGCCCGTCATCTCATTCTGACATGGTCAGCTCCATTGAGAATTTGTACTGATCTGCCAGTTTCAGAAGGTGGCAGACATCCGTTGGAGGACTCAATGGATGACACGTAATACACCAAAGAAGAAGAACTCCTCATTTCCTTTTCCTGTTTTTAGCATTTTAGCCCAGAAAGCTAATGTGGCTGCCGTCCGTCACCGTGCACCGTCACTTGGTCCGCTTTGTACACAGAAAATAGCTGTGGTTTACAAGCGAAATTTATGTGGGATAATCATAAGACTCTGTAGATGTGTTAGAGAGCGTAAATGACCAACAGAACGCAAAATAACGACCACGATGGGTGAAAATGCAGCGACTACGGCAGCGAGCGAGTCCTCAGCCATCGGTAAGTAAGGAATTTCTGTGGGGTTTTTTTAAATATTGTACTGATTTCTGGTTCATATACTGTACTTTGAAGATAAGATGATGAGGTACCTCTGTACAAGAAATGGTGTCAAAAGACTGAACCATTCTTTGTGTAAATACGTCCAAAGTCCAGTTTTGACTGAGTTATGGAATTTAAAGAGGTGCCGCGACATTATGCAAATTAGATGCATAAATTTATTCCTATCTGAAACTTTAGATCATATTTTATATCTTTCTAATTGACAGCAAGTCATTATCTCTTACCACTTACAAGTTATAGCCTTGGAAATCTGAACTATTTTATTGACAAAAAATATTTACCACTCTTGACTACTAGGGGTTATGTCGCAATTCGGCGACAGACACTCTCAAAGAGTCAAAACTGGTGCTTCAGATGCATTTTATTAAGTAACGAGAAATAAAAAAGGATTGTGATGAACTGGGGGGGGGGGGGGGGGTTCTTTTTTTCCTCCCTAGGTTGATTTACACCTATGATTTAAAGATAAACGAGCCCCCAGTCAGGCCTGGCCCTTCCCTCTTGGTCAATGCTAATGCTAGCCGTGCGGACGTACCGGTGTTGGCCTTGTTGAGCAGCTCTGCCAGGTTGACCACGCCCCCCTGGATGGCGGGGATCCCCTGGATGATGAACTGCGGTTGGTTGGAGTTGCTGCTCGTCTCCACGTTCACGCTCATCTGGTTCATGTTCACCTGGTTCTGCATCCCCTCCTACAGACACACACCCGTCAGAGGTTGGGGGGTCACAAAAGTTTCTGTTGTTCAAAAACAATGTGAAAAATTTCCTATCCAATCAGTGATTTGATTTAAAATCCTTCTCTGCGGTCTGACCTGCAGCAGCACCATCAGCTCCGTGTTCTGGATGTCCATGGCGATGTCAAATGGCGTCTTGTCAAACTTGCTGAGGGCGTGGACGTCGGCACCGTGCTTGATGAGCGTCTCGGCCACATTGCGGTGGCCGTGCTGCGCTGCCCAGTGGAGGGCCGTCATCTTCAGCATGTCTTTGGCGTTGATGTCGGCGCCGCTCTGGTGGGGGTTTCACATGTTTGCAAGCAAAACTGAGCAAACAGTTTTCCTCATAAATGTACAAACTTTTTTCTTGTAAATTTGCAACTTTTTCCTCATGAACGTGACTTTTTTCTCATAAATTTGCAGCTTTTTTCTTTTAAACTTGCAGTTTTTCTTGTAAGTTTGCAACTTTTTTTTCCCCCAAGTGTGCAACCTTTTTCTCATAAATTTGCAACTTTATTGTAAATTTGCAACTTTTTCCTTGTATATGTGCAATTTTTTCTCGAATGTGCAACTTTTCTTATAAATTTGCATCTTTTTCCTCATAAATTTGCATCTTTTTCCTCATGAACATGACTTCTCATAAATTTGCAACTTTATTGTAAATTTGCAACTTTTCCTTGTATATGTGCAAATTTTTTCTCATAAATGTGCAACTTTTTGCTGATAAATTTGCATTTTTTCCTTGTAAATTTGTAACCTTTTCCTCATGAACGTGACTTCTTTCTTGTAAATTTGCAGTTTTTCTTGTAAATTTGCAACTTTTTTTCTCATAAGTGTGCAACCTTTTTCTCAAATTTGCATCAGTTTTGCATAAATTTACAACTTTTCCCCTTGTATATGTGCAATTTTTTCCTCATAAATGTGCAACTTTTTGTGATGAAAAATGAGCAAATTTACAAAACAAACTGAGAATTTACAAGGGAACAAGTAAATATGAAGAAAAAACGGGCACACAATGAAGAGAAAAAATAAAGTTGCAAAAGTATGAAAAACAAATGCAAATTTATGCAGCAAAAAGGCAATTTTAAGTGGAAAAAGTTGTACAGCTGAAGAAAATAAAATCACATTTATGAGGAAAAAAGCAGAAAATTTAAGGAAAAGTTCCACATTTCTGACAAAAAGCTGAAAATTTATAGTAAAAATTCTAAAATGTTTTTGGGGAAAAGTTGTAAATTTACAATGAAATAATTCACACCTTAAACCGTGTAGTTATGGGAGAAAAAAAAAAATCAAGCTTACTAATGAAACATTCACTTACAGTGGGGGGAAAAAAGTATTTAGTCAGCCACCAATTCAATTCAACTTTATTTATATAGCGCCATTTCACAACAACAGTCATCTCATAGCACTATCAACTGTAGGGGGGACCCCCACAGTTGCAGAAAGACCCCAGCAATCAGGCGATTGCTGGGTCAATTGTGCAAGTTCTCCCACTTAAAAGATGAGAGGTCTCCAATTTTCATCATAGGTATACCTCAACTATGAGAGAGAAAATGAGAAAAAAAAAAATCCAGAAAATCACATTGTCTGATGTTTAAAGAATTTATTTGCAAATTATGGTGGAAAATAAGTATTTGGTCACCTACAAACAAGCAAGATTTCTGGCTCTCACAGACCTGTAACAACTTCTTTAAGAGGCTCCTCTGTCCTCCACTCGTTACCTGTATTAATGGCACCTGTTTGAACTCGTTATCAGTATAAAAGACACCTGTCCACAACCTCAAACAGACTCCAAACTCCACTATGGCCAAGACCAAAGAGCTGCCAAAGGACACCAGAAACAAAATTGTAGACCTGCACCAGGCTGGGAAGACTGAATCTGCAATAGCTAAGCAGCTTGGTGTGAAGAAATCAACTGTGGGAGCAATTATTAGAAAATGGAAGACATACAAGACCACTGATAATCTCCCTCGATCTGGGGCTCCATGCAAGATCTCACCCCATGGGGTCAAAATGATCACAAGAACGGTGAGCAAAAATCCCAGAACCACACAGGGGGACCTAGTGAATGACCTGTAGGGACCAAAGTAACAAAGGCTACATCAGTAACACACTACGCCGCCAGGGACCCAAATCCTGCAGTGTCAAACGTGTCCCCCTGCTTAACCCCTTGCACTCTGGTCAATTTCCCTAAAAACGCCAAAAATTAACGTGCCCAAATTAAATCAAAAGCTGTTCTTCAACCCTTTGCAGCATCTTCATGGGGTTGGTCTCATTTAAAAGAAAACACTTTGAATTTTTTGGCAAAACAGTCATAATCTCTCTAAGTGCTCCGGCCACTGAGTTACAGTCATCTAAACATAGTGAACTTGAAGAAAATAAATTTGGCCTGGGTGTTTTTTTGGATACAAATGCTTGCAAATAACACAGCTTCAGATCCGGGCTGGAAAATGCAACAGAAATGTAGAACCAAGTGTTATCCAGCTGAGGTCCAAATTTTGTAACAATACCACAAAAAATGAATATTTTACACAGCTTTTTCCTCAGGCTGTTCCCAGGCGTTTTGGAACTGTGCCAAATGGCACAGTTTGGAAAAACGTCTGTAACTTTTGAATGCTTCAATGTAGAAGCTTCATTTTTGGGCTCTAATGAAAGGTCACACTCAGGGCTGTGTCTGTGTGTGTGTGTGGGGGGGGGGGTGCCCCCCCCCCTCGCTACAGAGGATGGACATCGGCCATCACTACACAACGGATTAGCCTCATGTGGCGATGTGGGACAGCAGCGCAGTCACCGCGGCTCCCCCCCCCCCCTCACTACAGAAGAATAGCAGGGGTGGGGGGGGCGGCGTTCACAGTCTGGACGCAGCGAACAACCCCTTGTACCGCGGCGCACGAACTTCAGACTTCGTGCGCCGCACAGTTGTAATTTACCGATCGGTCAAAAGTCATTTTGGATTACAATTTTCAGGAATAAAGAATAATTTAGCTTATAACATCTCACCTCTTCACAGCAGTGTCCTGGCGAACTTCTCTTCCCCATTGTCAGACGAACGCGACGCTGGTCCGCGCGTGGTTCTGGTCTCGCGACCCGATCAAAACATAATTCCATTATTGCGGTTTTGTGCTTCCATGATTGCGGTTTTTGGCGAACGATTTTTCAAAACAAATAACAGTAGTAATTAAAAAGAGACTGGCGAAGGCGTGTGTGTCACTCAGCCTTCGTCGTCAGCCTCCGTCGGTCTATGACCATGGAAGAAATCATAACGTCTACTCTGCTGGAACAAAAACAAAATAAGCACCGCCTGTGGCCGAACATGCCGATGCGCAAATGGCACTCCCTGTCACACAGGTTGCATTTGTGGATGGTCTCCGTGCTGCTGGGTCTGTGGGGTTCTTCCTGCGGGTCCTTTTTTTTTGATCCGCTGCAGCAGTCAGTCTTCACCCAGCCTTAAAAAAAAAAACAGCTCGCAAACTTCTCTGCTTCAATTGGCTCACTGCATTCACAGCGTTGGGAGGCGGGTCCTTCTTGCTAGGTTTTCAGTCATTGGTTCTTCAAGGTTTCAGAAACCCAATTCAAGGCTCTTATTAGTCGAATGAGAGGTCAATCAGATGAACTAATCTGTTCGCGGCTGTGTCTGCAGCTTTTATTTTCAGTGCGCGCTTGGACGCCATACACCACCTACATCACAATCTCCATCATGCGTCCTAGAGCGCACGAGGGCGCTCTCGTGCGCTCTAGGACGCAGAGACTTGCCCGTCCGCGGTACAACGGAGTGCAAGAGGTTAAGCCAGTACATGTCCAGGCTCGTCTGAAGTTTGCTAGAGAACATTTGGATGATCAAGAAGAGAATTGGGAGAATGTCATATGGTCAGATGAAACCAAAATATAACTTTTTGGTAAAAACTCAACTTGTTGTGTTTGGAGGAGAAAGGATGCTGAGTTGCATCCAAAGAACACCATAACTACTGTGAAGCATGGGGGTGGAAACATCATGCTTTGGGGCTGTTTTTCTGCAACGGGACCAGGATGACTGATCCGTGTAAAGGAAAGAACGAATGGGGCCATGTATCGTGAGATTTTGAGTGAAAACCACCTTCCATCAGCAAGGGCATTGAAGATGAAACGTGGCTGGGTACTTCAGCATGACAATGATCCCAAACACAATGCCCGGGCAACGAAGGAGTGGCTTCGTAAGAAGCATTTCAAGGTCCTGGAGTATCCTAGCCAGTCTCTAGATCTCAACCCCATAGAAAATCTTTGGAGGGAGTTGAAAGTCCGTGTTGCCCAGCAACAGCCCCAAAACATCTCTGCTCTAGAGGAGATCTGCATGGAGGAATGGGACAAAATACCAGCAATAGTGTGTGAAAACCTTGTGAAGACTTACAGAAAACTTTTAACCTCTGTCATTGCTAACGAAGGGTATATAAAGTATTGAGATGAACTTTTGTTATTGACCAAATACTTTTTTTCCACCATAATTTGCAAATAAATTCTTTAAACATCAGACAATGTGATTTTCTGGATTTTTTTCCCCCCCATTTCGTTTCTCATCGTTGAGGTATACCTAGAATGAAAATTGGAGACCGCTCATCTTTTAAGTGGGAGAACTTGCACAATTGGTGGCTGACTAAATACTTTTTTGCCCCACTGTATTTATGAGGAAAAAACAGCAAATTTACAACGAAAAAACTGACAAAGGCACTACATTTATTTTCAGTAAAAGGCGCCCTGAAACGAACACAGTGAAGTCTCCATATAAGGTCAAACTTCCTGTCGTACCCGGACCAGCAGCTCCACAATGATCGTGTGTCCCTCGGCGGCGGCCATGTGCAGCGGCGTCCGGTCCACTTTGGTGCGGGCGTCTCGGCTGACCCCGGCCCTCAGTAGGACATCGGCGGTGGAGTAGTGACCATGCTGGGCAGCCAGGTGGAGGGGGGACGTCCCCAGCTGCGGGACAGAGACAGAGGACGGCCGGTTATTGAGGCAGACAGGAGAACAACGTAAAGACCGGTTTTCCTTTTAATGCATCACAGACAGCAGGTGATGTGAGGCATTATCCCTCCGGTTAACAAAATGACCCAATACCACCTCCTCTGAGCCTGCCATGCCCCCATCCCTATCCATAGGTGGACCCCCCCCCCCCCCCACACACACACACACACACCCAACCTGGGAAAAAGAGAGAACTGTTCCCCCAACATTGTCATAAACCTTTTGTATCATGCTATAGAAGTGAATAAAATGACACATGAACACGGACACACGTCAGACCATGTTCTCTCTCATGGTTTGTCTGGGTTTAACCTGGAGATTAGTGATGCTGTATTTTCTGACCATATGCCCATTTCATTTGATGTAGATTTATCCTGTACCACAGTTCAAACCTGCGCTCTTGCTCGCCGCCGTCACATTTTTAACCCCTCCACTGCTGGTCAGTTTTCCGCTGCTTTTACCCAGCTCTGTGCTCCCAGATTTTACGTCTTCTGATACGGAGGACCTCAGTTCCTGGTTTTACTCCTCTTGCCAAACTGTCCTGGACTCTGTGGCTCCATTAAAAATTGAGCAGCCCAGAGCCAAACTTGAGCAGTCACACAAGAGTACCGCAACATCTATCTAATATTATTGCAGCAGCCCGTCATAACCCACGTGTTATTTAAACTAATGACTTTGTTCTTAAAGCCTTAGCGACTGTAGGTATGGAAGCACCATCTGTAACATGCAATGACTTTTTACATTTTTTCATTGATAAGGTCACCACCATTAGGGCTCTCATCCCAGCTCCTGCCTCTGACCCTGCTGTGTCTGTTCCTTGCTCTGCTGTTTTCAGTCAGTTTGAGCCTGTGAATCTGCTACAATTACAGGATGTGGTTGATCTAATAAGCCCTCAGGTTCCCCCTGTGATGCTCTCCCTCCTCGATTTTTTAAAGAAGTCTTTCCTGGCATAGGTCAGTCAGTTTTAATGATTTTAAACAGTTTGTCTTCTGGTGAGGCTCCTGGAAATTTTAAGCATGCAGTAGTTAAACCCCTGATTAAGAAATCCTGTCTTGACCACACTGTGTTGGCTAATTTTAGGCCTATTGCCAAGCTGCCTTTTATCTCAAAAATATTGGAAAAAAGTTTTATTTCCAGTTGAAGTCTTTTTTTTTTTTTTTTTTTTGGATGGACATGATATCCTGGAGGTGTTCCAGTCTGGTTTTAAAACCCTACATAGTACAGAGTCACTATTAAAGAGTTTTTAATGACATCCTCTTGATGTCTGATTCCAGTGATCATGTGGTTCTTGTTCTGCTAGACCTAACCACCACTTTTAATACAGTGGACCATGACATTTTCATTTCTCACCTGCAGCATGTTGAGTATTTCTGGTACTGCATTGGAATGGTTCAGGTCCTATTTGGCTTATAGAACCATGTGTATGATAGGGGTGTGCCATATCGTATCATTCAAGATAATACCGGTATAAATATTGATACCGGTGTAAAACTGGATATCGCGATATTTGGGGTCTGCTGGATGGTGACGTCACACCGTTGTGCTGCCGACAGAAGTTATGCGTTAGCACAGAAACGGCAAAACAAACGTGGAATGGGAAGCGGCAGCTCCAACGGCTGTCTACATCCAGTTGAATGGAAATATTTAAGGTTCCCTTTCCATTTCAGACTGCTGTCGTGTTAAAAAAAAATGATGCAGCAATGTGGATAATCTGCCTGCATTTTTTCCGCACATCAACAACACCGCTGGAGCGGTATTAATGTCAGACAATGTGCTGCTCGAAGTGGCTGTAGTTGTATTTATGCCTTGGTGAAAATGAGAGACATACAGTAATCAGTGTGTCTATGTGGGTCTGTCCACCTGCCCGTCTGTTTCAGCTCGCCCGGTCAAAATTAAGTGGAACTAAAGGCTTATATCATTGTATCGCCATATTTTCTTGACTTTTAATTTGTCAGAATTGCGAGATAAGGCTTTGTTTTCAAAATAAACACAAATTTAACTCACCATTTCAGGTCTGCGACATCACTAGGCTGGTTAGTAAGCTTAGTGCTCAGAAGTCTACATTAGCTACTGTTTATACAAACACCAGCTTAATGGATGATTGTTAGACCAAAACTAAAACCAGATGTAAGAGCAGTCATTATTATATTACCCCGACTGTAATGGTATACTTTATGAGGTCAAAACAAGGAACGACCGCCTGCTTTATTTTATGACATCTTCAACAGCTGACTGATGTGCTGCCATTAGCTAAGATGCTAACATGTGCAGCGATCTTTTATATTAACAATGAGACAGCGTTTTTGAGTCAGAGGAACTGATGGCTCATCAGATAAAAAGGTCTGAAGTCTGATCCTGCTGTTCTGATTTTTTCTCTGATAAAGTCTGGTGTCCACAGATCACTGCACAGACTGTTAGCATAGAGTTAACGAGTGCTAATGTCAGTTCAGCTCTTCAACTAAACTCTTTAGGCTGAGCAGACAGTACCTCCTCAGTGGTGATTTATGCAAAATAGATCACCACTGTTTTCTAGTCTTTTTAAATGTAATAATTAGTTCATGTATATGCATCAACTCATCAGTTAATAAACAGCTCTCTTACCTTTGATGAGGACTCCTGATATCACTGCAGTCTTTAGGATTAAAAAAGCTTTTTCTCCCTCTGGTAAAAACTGATCATATTAACAGGAACTTGGATTTTACTTCCATCCACCCATTCATTCATTCATTCATCTTCCGCTTAATCCTTTTCGGGTCACGGGGGGGCTGGAGCCTATCCCAGCATCTTTGGTCGAGAGGCAGGGTCCACCCCGGACAGATCGCCAGTCCATCGCAGGGCCAACACAGAAAGAAAGACAACCATTCACTCTCACACTCACACCTAAGGACAATTTAGAATCCCCAGTTTGATACCAAACCTAACTTGCATGTTTTTGGCATGTGGGAGGAAACCGGAGAAATCCCGGAGTAAACCCACGCAGACACGGGGAGAACATGCAAACTCCACACAGATCACTGTTGGTCGGGGGCTGGGATTGAACCCAGGATCCCCCGGCCAACGGTGAGTTGCTGTGCTGCCGCAGTGCTAACCACTCCGCCACCGCGCTGCATTTCCATGCGAGCTGTAGACATCAATAAAATAATTGATGTCTACAAGTATTTTTTTTTTTAAATTAATTCATCCAGATAAATGAATTAATTTAAAAAAATACTTCAACAAAATCTAGTTTACCAAGAACACAAATCAGTTATTTTATTGATGTCTACAATTCACAGACTAGCACATAAAAATTACAAGACTGAATATGATAATGGGAAGCTTAAAATATTTCAAGATGAAAATCTGTGTAAAATATACAACAAATTTAAAAACAATTGAAGAAGAGAGTGAGAGAAAATAATCAAAACCCATTGTACTTGTCTTACAGGAGAAAAAAAATGTCCATTACAATGACTACAGTTTGTTTAGCTTCAGTTATCAATTCAAAGATAATAGACTGCAATAGATTTGGGGAAAAGGACTTCCTGTAAGGGTTTATTAGTTATTTCTAGCACAAGACTCATCTTCAGCCTGCTTGTAAATAAGAGGCTCAAATCATGAGTAAACGGTTTAAAAACCCTTTTAGTCTGTGTCTCAGTCTGGCAGAATTTCCACATACGGCTAATTTAACTCACCTTTACTGTCACTGCAGCTGGGAAAAAAGGTATTGTAATAACTATGCCAGGCCAGCAGAGGTAGCAGTGCAACTTTTATTTTTATTCATTTATTTATTTATTTTTTTTTTTTTTACAACCCCCCCTCCATGCCACAGACATCAAGGCATCAGCACCTTGGTGCTTTCATTTAGTTCAGTTTTGGTTGCTTTGTTTTGATTTTATTCAACCACCCGAATGGGGGGAAAAAAAAAACAAATATCCATTCAGTGCAATGAGAGCCAAAAAAGCCCCAGACAAGTCCGTGCAACGTAATGCAGGTGAAGTGATTCAGTATAAAACCCAGCATCCGTGTGCAGTTAAGATGCATTTTCTTGTAATATTTGATACAGACCTAAAAAAATATGTTAAACTGAATCTGAGCTGCTGTTTATAAACTGGAGAAATAAGGGTCTTTGTTTTGTTTTTCCTGATATGTTGAAGGTAAAATAATGCTGGCCTGTGAAGCTGTCCTTTTTGCATAAATTTAAAAGAAAACAGTGCAGTCTGCAGTATCATGGAAAAATATCGTTATCATGAAAATTCACAGAAATGTCATGATATAATTTTTAGGCCATATTGCCCACCTCTAGTGTATAAGCCTTGCTAGCTCTGAATCCTCCTCTGCTTCCCTGTCATGTGGGGTCCCACAGGGCTCATTTTCAGGGCCCCTGTTCTTTTCACTTCATCTGCTTCCACTGGGTTCAATTCTGAGAAAGCATGGCATCTCCTTCCACCGTTACGCCAGTGAGACTCATATTTCTGCCATTAAAGCAGAAGGAAGCTTTCTCAATTAAATCACTTCTTGAATGCCTTAAAGTGTACCTGTGGTGGTCGTGAAAAAAAGATATTATATTGAACCCCTGTCTCACGTTCTAGTTCAAGTTTAAGTTGAAATTCATGTTCAAAGCAATTTGATATAAATCCATTGCTGATGTGCTTGTTCAGCTATGTCAGCAAAACATGAGTGCAGCCATACTAGCGGCTACATGGCCTTCCAGGACGCTTCCTGTGACGTAATTTCGTTGACACCGCGATCTGGATCAGTATTGGCCGAGCCTGCAGTGCCCGGATGTGCAGTGGCTTTTGGGATATTCAATTTCAAACGTTTATTTCAAACTCAGGGTTCATATTAAATGCAGAACTGAAACGAGTAGAAAATAAATAAATAAATGCTTAAATTCAGCGGGTCGTCTCGTGTGATCTGAGCTCGTAAAGGCCGATGATTCTAAAACTATGCGATCTGGATCAGTATTGGCTGAGCCTGCAGTGCCCGGATGTGCAGCGGCTTACGGGATATTCAAATTCAAACGTTTATTTCAAACTCAGGGTTCATATTAAATGCAGAACTAAAACGATTAGAAAATAAATAAATAAATGCTTAAATTCAGCGGGTCGTCTCGTGTGATCTGAGCTCGTAAAGGCCGATGATTCTAAAACTATGCGATCTGGATCAGTATTGGCTGAGCCTGCAGTGCCCGGATGTGCAGCGGCTTACGGGATATTCAAATTCAAACGTTTATTTCAAACTCAGGGTTCATATTAAATGCAGAACTAAAACGAGTAGAAAATAAATAAATAAATAAATGCTTAAATTCAGCGGCTTGTCTCCTCTAATCTGAGCTCGTAATAGCTGCGAGACGGGCTGGGCTCCTCCCTCGCCGCGGGAGCAGCAGAGAGAGAGAGAGCAGCAGAGCAGAGCAGCAGGCACTCGGCGCTCTTGTAAAAAAAACATACAATGCGATATGGATATCGCAACGTGGCGGAATGTAAAGCCTTTGGATGTCTCAATAATAAGCGAAAAAACAAAGATAAACACTTCTTTTGTGTAGCCAAACCCAGCTCACCTTGTCAGAAGATCGGAGCGGAAAAGTGATCTTGGAACAGTGCACAGACGAATCCTTTCAGACGAAATTGCGTTGTGTGTGAGGACCACTTCGTCACTTTAACCCTCAGAAGACATTTCTGGCTCAAACCTGTAGCCATGTTGGACGAATTCTTCCCCAGAGTCCGACAATTCAGCCATAATAGAATAAAAACACTCACAAAAGCACCCTATTCTCTCATACAGGCGGAGCATTGACTGTTGAGTTATCAACGAAGTGACGTCACATCCGCATGTGTCATGGCTGTGCTCAGATTTTCATTGGCTGGCCATGCCTGTGGTCGTATTTGCATATTTCTCTGGTGGTATTTGGCTGGCAATAATTATTTAACCAAATAACGAATAATTTGCCTAATGTTTTCAAGTTGAATGCGTTTAGACGACCACCACAGGTACCCTTTAATGACATTAAAGATTGGATGGCAGTGAACTTTTTAAGTTTTAATGAAAAGAAGAGAAGTGATTGTGTTTAGACCCAGTGGCTCCTTCGAGTCCCCCTTGTTGACCTGCACCCCTTGGCAGGGTTTGTCCAACCTATTGTTACTAATCTGGGTTTTAAGATGGCCAGTGATTTTCAAATAGATTGTCCAATTGCAGCAGTAGTGAAGTGCAGCTTTTTTCCATTTGAGGCAGCTGGCAAAGGTTAAACCCATCCTTTCAAAACAGCCCTCTGAAACAGTAATCTAAGCCTTCATTATATCTCGGCTGGATTACTGTAATACACTTTATTTTGGAGTCAGCCAGTCTTCCCTCTCACTTCTCCAGTTGGTTCAGAATGCTGCTGCACGTCTTTTAACTGGAACACTTAAGAGGGACCCTAGGTCGCAGGTCAATGATCGATTTTGTTATCGTGTCATCAGACCTGCGACCGTATGTCTTGGACACTCGGGTAAAGAGAGGTGCAGAGCTGTCAACTGATCACCACCTGGTGGTGAGTTGGATCCAATGGCAGGGGAGGATGCCATTCAGACCTGGTAAACCCAAACGTATGGTGAGGGTGTGCTGGGAACGTCTGGCTGAGGCCTCTGTCCGGGAGGTCTTCAACTCCCACCTCCGGAAGAACTTCAACCACATTCCGAGGGAGTGTGGAGACATGGAGTTTGAATGGGCCATGTTCTCCACCTCTATTGTTGAAGCAGCTGCCCAGAGCTGTGGCTGCAAAGTCGTAGGTGCATCTCGTGGTGGCAACCCCCCAACCAAGTGGTGGACACCAGTGGTGAGGGGGGCAATTAAGCTGAAGAAGGAGTCCTATCGAGCTTGGTTGACTTGTGGGACTCCCGAAGCAGTTAAGGTGTACCGGCAGGCCAAGCGGAGTGCAGCTTGGGTGGTTGCTGAAGCAAAAACTCGGGTGTGGGAGGAGTTCGGTGAGGCCATGGAACAAGACTTTCGGTCGACCTCAAAGAGATTCTGACAAACTGTCCGGCGGCTCAGGAGGGGGAAGCAGCTCCCTGTCCACATTGTGAATGGTGCAGATGGGGCGCTGCTGACTTTGACTGGGGATATCGTCGGGCGGTGGAAGGAATACTTTGAAGATCTCCTCAATCCCACTGACACGCCTTCCACAGAGGAAGCAGGGCTTGTGGATGAGGGGGACAACTCACCCATCACAGGGGCTGAGGTTGCCAAGGTGGTTAAAAAGCTCCTTGGTGGCCAGGCCCTAGGGGTGGATGGGAGTCGCCCTGAGTACCTCTAGGCCCTGGATGCTCTAGGGCTGTCATGGTTGACACGTCTCTGCAACATTACGTGGAGGTTGGGGGCAGTGCCTTTGGCATGGCAAACTGGGGTGGTGGGTCCTCTCTTCAAAAAAAAGGGGACCGGAGGGTGTGCTCCAACTTTAAAGGATCACACTCCTCAGCCTCCCTGGGAAGGTTTACGCCAAGGTACTGGAGAGGAGAGTCCAGCCGTTGGTCGAACCGCGGATTCAGGAGGAGCAATGTGGTTTTCGTCCTGGCTGTGGCACATTGGACCAGCTCTTAACCCTCTCGAGAATCCTCGAGGGTTCGTGGGAGTTTGCCCAACCACTTTACAAGTGTTTTGTGGACTTGGAGAAGGCATTCGACCACATCCCTTGTGGATTTTTGTGGGGGGTGCTTCGGAAGTATGAGGTATCAGGCTTGTTGTTGCGAGCTATCCGATCTCTATACGACTGTTGTGAGAGTTTGGTTCGTATTGCCAACACTCGGTCGGACTCATTCCCAGTGAGAATTGGACTCCGCCAGGGCTGCCCTTTGTCACTGATCATGTTCATAATTTTTATGGACAGGATTTCTAGGCACAGCCAGGGATCGGAAGGTGTCATGCTTGGTGACCACAGGATTTCTTCTTTGTTGTTTGCAGATGATGTTGTCCTGTTGGCTTCATCCAGCAACGACCTACAGGTCTTACTGAGACAGTTTGCCGCTGAGTGTGAAGCAGCTGGGAAGAAAATTAGCCCCTCCAAGTCCGAGTCCTTGGTCGTCAGCCAGAAAAAGGTGGATTGTCCTCTCTGGGTTGGGGACAAGCTCCTGCCCCAAGTGGAGGAGTTTTAAGTATCTCGGGGTCTTATTCACGAGTGAGGGGAGAATGGAGCAAGACACTGAGACAGATCTGGGCAGCATCTGCAGTGATGCAGACGTTGTACCAGTCTGTTGTGATGAAGAGGGAGCTAAGCAGACCCAGGACTTGCTGGAGAGACTACGTCTCCGAGTTGGTCTGTGAACACCTTGGTGTCCTCTCTCAAGAGCTGGAGCAGGTGGCTGGGGAGAGGGAAGTCTGGGCTTCTCTGCTTGAACTGCTGCCTCCGTGACCCAGCTCTCCGGAAAACTGGTAGAAGACGAAAGGCTGGATGGATGGAGTAGCTAAATTGCATTGCATGCATGTTAAGGAGTATATATTTGTAAATTATGAGCAGTACCCTTGAAAATTCCCAAACCGCAGCAGTCCCCACCCACTCGGTACCGAGCACAGAGAAAACTAGAAAAGCACTCAGAGCGCAGACCTCCGCCAAGCGCCACAGTTCCCCCCATACAGTGTTTGTGTCTACATTTTCAGATTCCTTGACCATGAAAACATATGACTAGCAATTGGATTCACAATGATAGGATTAGTGGTTGAGCAGTTATTGATGGTTCCAAGGTTGTCATAGCCAGGAGCGGCACTGGGGTTAAGCTCCCAGTGCTCATAAAATGCTCCTTATGGTATGCGTCTCGAAAAGCCTCTGACAACTAAGTCCAACTCCTCGCCTGCCCGTGTGGTTTAGTCTCTAAGCCCGGCGGAACTGCTTTTACTAATAGGAGAAGGGGCGAGGGCGGATTTCTGGCGCCTTAAAACCAGATGCTTCGGGTAGATGGTGGCTCGTCAACCTGGGAAGGTAGCCCATCTAGGGGAAGGTAAACCCTGATTTCAAACCTCCACTGCCTTGTGGCATACCCGGTCACGGGAAAGGCTTCGGGAGTCAACCCTGAGGAAAAATCCGGAGTCGGAGCCCCTAAGGCAGTTCTATGTTGTGCTCAACATCGTTCTGGCAGCTCCTGCGACGGCGCTGGTGCCAAACTGTAGCAGCCCTGCTGTTCCTTTGGATTCATCAGTGACGTGGAGAGGGGGGACATGCTGCATGGGCAACATCTTGTCCTCCATATCTTCCTGCCCAGGCTTGAATCCTACCAATGCCAACGCTGGAAGGTAGAACACCGGATCACTGGAGAGGACGCTCCAGCTTCGCCTTTGGCGTAGAAAAAACACGGGGAATGACAGTTATAAGCCACCGCTCAATTAGCGTAGAGCGCGGCGCCAGGGGTTGTTCCCAACGGTGGGAGGGATCATCGGATCTCACTGGACAGCTACCGCCCGCCTCAAGCTGGGCAGCCCCCAGCCAATAAGGTGTTGTCCCGCCACAGCTTGCTTTCCTCATTGGGTGCATGGGGATGAGGAGAAGTCCAAACAGCAGGCTGAGAACCTTTGCACCAGGCAAGACAATAAAACAAAAGAGACCAACTCTAAAACTGGGAACTTGGAACGTCCGCACTATGATGACAGGACTCGCTGCTAACCTCAAGGACATCAACGACACCAGGAAGACTGCCATCATCAATAATGAGCTGAAGAGACTGGGAGTGGATATCGTCACTCTCCAGGAAACATGAGGGCCTTTTCCACTAGCACGCTTTAGCGCGACACGGGACGGCTCAGCACGCTTTGTACGCTTTTCCACAAGCCCCAACACGGTTTAACAGCCGCAATTCTCAGCCCCGCTGAAGGGCAGGGTACAGCAGTGCTGAGCTGTGCCGTGTTGTGATGTTAACAGACTGGTCGCCGCTGATTGGTCAGGTCGTAACCGGCGCTGATTGGTCAGGTTGTAACCGCCCCTCTCCTCCTCCTCATCTACCAAATCTTCACGACCTTCTCAATAAAGTTTTTGAAAAAAAAAAAAAAAAAAAAGAATCTTCACGACCGCCTTTACTCAGCACGCAACCACTGTTGGCGGTTCCTTTCAGTGTATTGCTGTGCTATTTTCATTTATTCTCCATCAAAAATGGCTTCGCGTAATAAGGGTGTTCCATGGACCAGTAAGGAGCTGCAGTTTCTGTTCACTGCATTGTCAGACGAACGTATGCAGCGCGAGTTAGACGGAGCTGCCCGGAATGAAAAAATATACCGGGAGGTCTCGACATCGGAGTCCTTTAACGGTGAGTTTTAATTTTTTTTTATTGTGCGTTTTTTCGCAAATATATTCGGTAAGACGCTCAGTTTATTTATGCAATAAAAAAGCTGTTCATTTGTGGATGGATCGCTGCTTTATTGCAGCACACTGCGGACTCAAGCTTTTATTTTAATTACTCATGTGAACAATACGCTGAAATAAGCTTATGTATTCTTGTTAAAAACTATTGTGCTGTATTTTATTGTGTGCATTTTCCTTGTAGAATCATCCCACGCGTCCGCCGCGACAGCCCGTCCAGATTATTCAACCGAGCCTTCCTGACCCACAGCTGGCAGAGACGCTTCATTCAGCCGAGTCGTGACCCAGTTTGGGAAGCTGGTGTAGACACTCAGTGGTCGGCGTGTATAAAATGTCGATTAACCTTCATGTTGTGTTGCAAAGTTTTTTTTTTCTTTTAATATTTTGTATATAATAAAATGGAATTGTTTTGGAAAGTGTGGTTTGTCTGTTATAACACTGAATTATAAAACAGTATAATTTCATAGAAATTCCATTGCCTAATCTGATCAAAATGATACTGATCTTCCTGTCAGGGTCAGCCATTGTAAAGGTAATGTAATTTTTAACTAGACCAAAAAATAAATGTTTTTGTAAGCTTTCTGTTCTTTTTATTGAAATATCATAAAAAATTAGCCCCACATGATCCAGTTCTAAACTTTGGGTACATTTTTTATGTTAACTTATAAGAAGTTGCACAGTTGGACTTTAAAATGCAGCAGGAGAGACTGATCAAGCTTACAAGTCAATGTAAAAAAGTAAGTATATGTAAATTGAATGTTCTATCGGCATTCCAAATTCAGAGAATTACAATACTTTAGAAGGAGTGTAGCATCATCTAAACGGAAAATAATAATACTGTTGTTCCAAACGTTGACCTGAAGGTGAAAAACATGAATTTTTTTTTAATTCAGTACATCCAAAATGCCCTAGGATGTAAAAAATAATAATTTGGTGTAGGCCAGTGTGCCACCGTCTCATTATTTAATACGAATAAAAACAAGTTTCAGCTCTTTATTTCTAGGTCATTTGGCAGTTAATTCAAAAGAAAAGTGGCTTGTGTTGTTGCAGCTTAATTATGAGATAAAATTAATTGTGAGATAAATCCACAGAGCGAGCAAGGCAATAATCCTTGAATCCTTTTTTGTCTCGTGTAAATAAGGACTCAGTCGGGTGCGTAACATCACGGGAGTGTGGCCCCGCCTCGCTCAGAATCTGCTGCTGCCCCGCTTCTAAAACCTCCTAACAAACCATCACAGCACAAGCACAACACCAATGGAGACAGAAGCATTCCGAGCCGTACTGAAGTGAATCGAGCCGTACCGAGGTGTGCTGGGCTAGTGGAAAACAGGCTATGGTTGGCTGACGCAGGCACACAAAGAGAAGGACTACACGTTCTACTGGCAGGGAAAGGGCAGCAACGAACACAGGGAACACGGAGTGGGCTTTGCAGTGAAGAACACCTTGCTGAAGATGGTGGAACTGGGCAGCACTGGCTCTGCACGACTCCTCACCCTCCGCCTGAACACCACTCAAGGCCCAGTCACCCTCGTCAGTGTGTATGCCCCAACACTGACACCCACACCAGAGGCAAAAGACGAGTTCTACGAGAATCTCGCAACAACTGTCAGGACCATCCCCAACTCTGAACAACTCATTCTCCTTGGAGACTTCAATGCCAGAGTGGGTGCTGACCACGACTCCTGGCCCTCCTGTCTTGGACCTTTTGGCGTGGGCAGAATGAACGACAACGGACAGCGGCTGCTCGAGTTCTGCACATACCACGCTCTGTGCATCACAAACTCGTTCTTCAAGACCAAGCCCCAACACAAGGTTTCCTGGCAACATCCACGCTCAAAGCACTGGCACCAGCTGGACTTGATCCTGACCAGGCGCACCACACTGAAGAACGTGCTAATCACCCGTTCGTTCCAGAGTGCAGATTGCGACACAGACCATTCATTGGTGTGTTGCAAGGTCAAGCTGCAGCTGAAGAAATTCCATCGTGCTAGACAGCCTGGAAAGGCACGGATTGACACCAGCAAGATGGCTCAACCAGAACTTGTTGAACAGTTTGCCTCCACCTTTGAGAAGGAACTTGGTGTACCACAAGAAGGAGAATCTGCAAAGCAGAAGTGGGAAGTGCTGCAAAACACCATCCACCGCACAGCCTTGGCTACCTTTTGGGAGGAAGATCTCGAAGTCACAGGACTGGTTTGATGCCAAGTTGACCGAGATGACCCCCGTCATTGAAGCCAAGCGCTCAGCACTTGCTGAGTACAAGAAGTACCCAAACGAGAAGAATCTCCAGATTCTCAGGGCTGCGAGAAGCAAAGTTCAGCAGACTGCTCGGCGCTGTGCCAACGAGTACTGGACTCAGCTCAGCCAAGACATTCAAACCGCTGCCATAACAGGGAACATCCATGGTATGTACGATGGCATCAAGAAAGCACTTGGTCCGGCTCAGAGGCAAGACGGCCCCCCTCAAATCCTCCACTGGGGTGATGATCACAGAAAAGAACAAGCAGATGGAGAGATGGGTGGAACACTACTCCGACCTCTACTCCAGAGAGAACACCGTGACACCGTCAGCCCTTGATGCCATTGACTGCCTGCCATCCATGGACGAACTTGACGCCGAGCCAACCATTGACGAACTCAGCAAGGCCATTGATAGCTTGGCCGCTGGCAAGGCACCCGGCAACGACGGCATACCCCCTGACCTGATCAAGCACTGCAAGACCGCCCTACTGCTGCCATTGCATGACGTCCTCTGCCAGTGTTGGAAGGAAGGTGCCGTACCACAGGACATGAGGGACGCCAAGATCATCACCCTCTACAAAAACAAAGGGGAGAGAAGCGACTGCAACAACTACAGGGGCATCTCCCTCCTCAGCGTTGCTGGCAAAGTCTACGCACGAGTTGTTCTCGTTCGTCTACAGAAGCTTGCCGAACGTGTCTACCCCGAGTCTCAGTGTGGCTTCCGCGCTGCACGATCGACGGTAGACATGATATTCTCCATCCGCCAACTCCAGGAGAAATGCAGAGAACAGAACATGCCCCTGTACGTCGCCTTCATCGACCTCACCAAAGCGTTCGATTTGGTCAGCAGAGAGGGCCTTTTCAAGATCCTGCCAAAGATAGGATGCCCACCAAAGTTGCAAAGCCTCATCGAATCGTTTCACACCAACATGCAGGGGATAGTGCAGCACGATGGCAACGTCTCAGAGCCATTCAACATACGCAGCGGAGTGAAACAGGACTGTGTACTTGCGCCAACCCTCTTTGGGATTTTCTTTGCTATGCTCCTGAGGCATGCCTTCAGCACAGCAACAGAGGGAATCTACCTGCACACAAGATCTGACGGCAGGCTTTTCAACCTCGCCCGCCTGAAAGCCAGAACCAAAGTACGCGAGGCTCTAATCAGAGACACGCTGTTCGCAGATGACACTGCAGTCGCAACCCACACACAGCAGGAGCTTCAGACCCTGATGGACCGCTTCTCCCAGGCATGCAAGGACTTCGGGCTTACCATCAGTCTGAAGAAGACTAACGTCTTGGCGCAAGGCACGGAAGCACCACCAACCATCACCATCGACGACTACGAGCTGGAGGTCGTGAATCAGTTCACGTACCTGGGGTCCACGATCAGCAACAACCTCTCCCTTGATACAGAGATCAACAAGAGGATTGGAAAATCAGCCTTCACACTCGCTCGCCTCACCACACGAGTGTGGGAGAATCCCAAACTCTCTGTCAAGACGAAGATGGCAGTGTACAATGCCTGCGTCATCAGCACACTGCTCTATGGGAGTGAGACGTGGACAACATACGCCCGGCAGGAAAAGAGACTGAACTCCTTCCACTTGCGCTGCATTCGCCACATCCTGGACATATCCTGGCAGGACAAAGTGCCCAACACAGAAGTTCTGTCCCGCGCCGGCCTTCCCTCCATGTTCACTCTACTCAGGCAGCGCAGGCTCCGCTGGCTAGGCCACGTTCACCGTATGGAGGATGGCAGAATCCCAAAAGACGTCCTCTACGGAGAACTGGCAACTGGCAGGAGAGACGTTGGCCGCCCACAGCTGCGCTTTAGAGACGTCTGCAAGAGAGACATGAAGGCCCTGGAGATCAACACAGAGCGCTGGGAGGACCTTGCAACAGACCGCTCCAAATGGAGAGGCACCCTGACCAGACAGCTCAAGGCGGGTGAAGAGAGACTGACTGCTGCAGCAGATGAAAAAAGGACCCGCAGGAAGAACTGCCACAGACCCAGCAGCACGGAGACCACCCACAAGTGCGACCTGTGTGACAGGGACTGCCATTCGCGCATCGGCCTGTTCAGCCACAGGCGGTGCTGTTCCAGCAGAGTAGACGTTTAGGATTCTCTTCCATGGTCATCATAGACCGACGGAGGCCAACGAGTTATTGATGAAAATGGCATTTTCCGTAATGGTGGTTTTCTTCTGGACGGTGATCCGGATCACCACCAAAATCTAATCATCTGGAGGATACCCCATTTATGACAATCTGTGAAAATTTGATGAAAATCCGTCCATAACTTTTTGAGTTATCTTGCTAACAAACAGACAGACAAACCAACGCCAATGAAAACATAACCTCCTTGGCGGAGGTAAAAATTAACTAGAAAAAGGTTTCTAATTTTTGAGAGAAAATTCACCAATGTAACAGAAAAAAAGTCACAAATTTATTGAGAAAAAGTTCAAGAAAATGTTAATTCTTTTACATCTTCAACTGCTTATGTGTATCACGGACACACAGATTGCACCCGGGGGTCTCCCGAGTCGGCGGACGGAGCCTCTGTTTACAGCGGGAGACGATGCAGCGAGGAGGAGCTAGCTAGCACTCGGCGCCACCCGGTGCTAACGGAGAGGGTCGACATACCGGGAGAGCTGAAGCGGGAGCAATGCGGGTGCCGGGCTGGAGTTTGGGCGGCGTGCAGGAAATATAAGGCAGAATAATAAAGGGCGATGGCAAGAACCAAGCAGACCACCCGTAAATCTACTGGAGGAAAAGCCCCCAGGAAGCAGCTGGCCACCAAGGCTGCTCGAAAAGGCGCTCCGGCCGCCGGCGGAGTGAGGAGGCCTCACCGTTGCAGGCCCGGTGCCGTGGCTCTGAGAGAGAGCCGTCGCTGCCAGAGGTCCACGGAGCTGCTCATCCATGGGCTGCCTTTCCAGCGCCTGGTGAGGGAGATTGCTCAGGACTTCAGGACCGACCTGCGCTTCCAGAGCTCCGGCGTCATGGCTCTGCAGGAGGCCAGCGAGGCCTTCCTGGTGGGTCTCTTCGAGGACACCAACCTGCGCGCCATCCACGCCAAGAGGGTCACCATCATGCCCAAAGACATCAAGCTGGCCCGCCGCATCCGTGGAGAGAGAGCTTAGACTTTCTGCTGCACATCCACCAACCACAATGCTCCGCACTGTCTATATACTGTATATATATATATATATATATATATAAAACTTGCCTCCATTCGAAACGCACCCCCCATACACATATGGTACAATGTGCATTAATGGTATTCCCAATTTTTATTTTGTATATTTTGATTTAGAAATGGGAGGTCTGATTGCTAGGGTGTTTAGTTTTTCTTTCTAAGTACAGAATTCTGTGTACAGGCCACACCTTAAAATTTGAGTGTTGAGCAGAATCCCATACTCAGAGTCATGCTTGACTGAAATTTTGAGTTGTGGTGAATAGCCTATATAAGGCCAGTATAAAAAACGCCAAAAGGTTTCATCCAGCTCGAAATGCCGAAACTCACGACGGAGCAGAGAGAACGTGCCATTGGCATGTTAAGGGCGGGTCTCAGTCATAGTGCAGTTGCCCGGCAAATGCGCTGTCATCGCACAACAATCAGTCGTCTGGGTGTCAGAGAGAACGAGACAGGCAGTGTTGCCAGCCGACCACGCCCAGGACAGCCCAGAGTTACGACGGAAGCACAAGATCGCTACATCTGGTTACAGCACACAAGGGACAGATTTCGTACAGCTTCACAGACAGCACGTGAGACAAGGGGTAGGAGAAGGGTGCGAGTGAGTGCCAATACCATCCGGCGCCGTCTGCATGCGAGAGAGATGCATGCACACATCCCTTATCGAGGGCCTATTTTGACACGTGCTGCCCGTCAAAACCGCCTACGTTGGGCTACACAACACAGGAGATGGCGCCAAAATGACTGGAATACTGTTCTTTTCTCTGACGAATCACGCATGTGTAGATCGGCCTGACAGACGTCAACATGTGTGGCGTCGACGCGGTGAACGGTTCGCCGATGCATGTGTTCGTGGGCTGCACGGTGGCGCAGTGGTTAGCACTGCGGCAGCACAGTTTACCCTTGGCCGGGGGATTGTGGGGATCGTGGGATCGTGGGTTCGATCCCAGCCCCCGACCAACGGTGATCTGTGTGGAGTTTGCATGTTCTCCCCGTGTTGCGTGGGTTTACTCCGGGATTTCTCCGGTTTCCTCCCACATGCCAAAAACATGCATGTTAGGTTAATTGGCTGTTCTAAATTGTCCCTAGATGTTTCCTATAGGCCCTTAGAATAGAGGGTTAGTATTATTGAAAGCGCTTTGAGTGGTCTTTGTGACTAGAAAAGCGCTATATAAGTGCAGGTTAGTTAGTTAGTTAGTTAGTGAGGGCAACCGCTGGGGTGGCGCCAGTGTCATGATTTGGGGAGGCATCACCACATGTCGTCGAACACGTCTCGTCATTGTTGACGGGACCCTTACAGCACAGCGCTACGTCGACAACATCCTACGTCCTGTGGTGCTTCCCTTTCTCCAAACCAATCGTGACGTCACAACGTTTCAGCAAGATAATGCCCGTCCGCATTCAGCTCGGCTTACTTTGGATTTCCTGCGCCAAAATGACATCACTGTTATGAATTGGCCTGCTTACTCCCCTGATTTGTCGCCCATTGAGCATCTTTGGGACCAGCTTAAGACAGCTATTGCTCAACGTCAACCAGCTCCACGTACGCAGCGTGAACTCGTCCAGGCCGTACAGGAGGAGTGGGAGAGGATCCCTCAGGACAGGATCATGAGGCTCGTCAGTTCCATGCGTCGTCGATGTACAGCTTGTGTGAATTCCAGAGGTGGACACACCCAGTATTGACTCATGACACTTCTGAATTTTGAGTGGTTGTATGCAATGCACTAAATAAACGTCTTAAATTGATCCAAATTTGTTCAAAATTAATTCACGTGGGGTTAATAAGTCCTTCTTCGATAATGTATTTCCTGGAATAAAACAAATAAATGTATCCCTGGTTATGCCCAGAAATCTGACCTGTGCGTTTTTAATGGAGGCAAGTATATATATATATTTATATTAATATGTACATATGTATACTAGCTGCTCTTGTTTTTTTCTTGCCTTCTGATTGTTGCTATCCCTGTGCTGTTGCAATCCTGGAATTTCCCCATTGTGGGACTAATAAAGGCTCATCTTATCTTAATTCTTTAGGGTCGCCGGGGGTGGGGTGGGGGTGGGGGGTGGCTGGACCCTATCTGATCACATAACCTCCTTGGCGGAGGTAATAAAAAAATAAATAAATAAATAAATAAACAATCCTTTAAAAAAATTCCTGGATCCAGACGGTGATCCGGATCACCACCAAAATGTAATCATCTGTAGGATACCCCATTTCCGACAATCTGTGAAAATTTCATGAAAATCCGTCCATAACTTTTTGAGTTATCTTGCTAACAAACAAACAGACAAACAATCAAACCAACGCTGATGATCACATAACCTCCTTGGTGGAGGTAAAAATAAATAATTTATTCTGTTGCTCTGTATTGTCTATCAGAGTCTGTGTTTTTCTGAAAAAAAAATTACATACAAATAGGACTGGGCAATAAAAACAATAACGATAATTATTGCGAAATAACTCAAAAGAGACATAATACATTTTCGATAGAAGTCGTTTGTTCTGTGTTTTGACAGACGGCATGAAAAGCCAATGACAAAGAGAATACACCACACTGAACCAATCATGTGGCTGGAAGTCAGGTTGGATTGATGCACACCACAGCATGTGCAGGACCCATAGCCGAGGCTTAGCACACCTGCCAAAGTTTAGGCTAGTGCAGCCATATAGAAGTTGGAACGTGGTTAAAAAGAAAATGACAGAAAACATGAATGAAAAATCCAGTGACAGCATTACCAAAGAAGACACCGAAATGGACGCCCTCTAATGCTCAATAGACAAGGAGATTGTTGAAAGGAAGGGTCTGAGTTATTCAGTAGTGTGGACAGAATGTTGCATTTTAGCAGCTGATTAAAGTAACTGACCCTCATTACCAACTCCTTGGCCATAAATATTTCTCCCAGAGGGCACTTCCCCAGTTGTACACGGAATGTAGACAAACTGTTGAAAAGGAGCTGCAAAGTCTGCCACACTTCGTTACTACGTTAGATTTGTGGTCAAGTCGCACATCTGAACCATACAAGCCTCACTGCCCACTTCATTGATCAAAATTGGAATTTGAAAAGGAAATGTCTTCAAAGTTTCCTGAAGCCCATACAGGTGAAGTCACTGAGGACTGACTGAAGCATCCTGGAGAGTGACTGAAGACAAACAAGTTTGCATCATGACAGACAGTGGGACAAAGGCTGCAGTGCTTTGGGCATGTACTTCGCTCAGCTGTCGGTAAGTTGATGAGCAGAATATTATAAAATATTTATGTTTTATAATTACTTGAAATACAGTTGTATAATTTCCCCATTGTGGGACTAATAATACTGGAGTGGTGGCCTAGTTGGTAGAGCATCCGCCCCACAACCGGGAGGTCGTGGGTTCAAATCCCGGCCGGGTCATACCAAAGACCATATAAAAATGGCACTTTCTGCCTTCTAGCTTGGTGCTCAGCATAATAGAATGGGGAAAGAAAATTTAACGCACACAGCTACTAGAGGAGTGACCCCCCACTGTAGCTTTCACTACTCACAGTAGCTGTGTGGCCTTGGGTCAGTGAAACGAGGATAGGTGCCGCCCCAAACACCACATGGTGTCCCACATGCTGTAGAAGAAGGGACTAATAAAGGCTTATATCTTATAATGTTCTACACTACATTTGTCAAGTTCAACTTCTGACAGAAAATAAATATTTAAAATTAATCTTGTTATAGCTTCGCATTTCACTTAGGCGTATAACGGAACCTTTAAGCTTGACAGAAATAGTAATTTGATTCATATTGCCATATGTATCAATATCGATCAATATAAAAAAAAATGATCATGACTGGAATGTTTTCATATCGCCCAGCCCTACAGACAATATTCTCTCTCTTTCCATGCCTGACTCCTACCTGTATCTGCTGCATCTTGACACACACCTGTCTCACCAGATACTGATCTTTCATTTACCGGGAGTCATACCGAGGTCCATGTCCAGACCAAAGATTCACAGCTTTAACGCTCATTGACAAGATGTGGTAATCATTTTAACTCTAAAGACTTATAAAATGTTCAAACACTGGCTGTAGTGTCACATTTACTTGTTTGTGGTTTTACAGCGTCTCTCCTTACACACGCTTCTGCGATGGGGTGGTTTTCAGGCAGGCGGATGTTTTTCAACACGAACCCAGCACTTCGTGCACGCGGTCAATAAAGAGACGTGGCAAGATGTCCACCAGCAGGCCGGGGGAGACAGAGGAAGGGGCAGTGTGAGGAAACTTCATAGGTGTTTTTTTTTTTTTAAAAATCAAACAGTTTTCTGCAGATGTGTTCCGTTAAAACTCACTGTAAACATGGAAGTAGTGATGGGATGGCAGGCTCTGGAGCTTCGAGGGTGCTCCGAGCTTACCCAGGCAGTGTTTGGCGAAGCGCGTTTCGAAGCGTGTATTGCTGACGTTTGTGTTGATGTCATACCACATGACTGGGTCAGGAAGCCATTCATGATTCTACACACAACATGAAATAAAGTGAGCAGTGATACACAATGAAAATCCCCATCCCTCAGGTTTTGTGTTGTCATGTTTGACTGCGTCAGGGATTTGTCACAGCCAATTTTTAGATGGAGGCAGCACCACAAACACGGACTTCTCTCGTTTGGGAACATTTTGAGCGCATTTCTCCCACTGATGTATTTTCCACAAATAGTGGATATTTATTGTACCTGAGGTAATGGATTAGTGGTAAAGTATGTGCTCTACAAGTGGGAGGCCTGGGTTTGAATCCCAGCTGGGCCATTCTTGTAATTTTATTTTTATTTGCAAGGTGAAGTGTCTGTTGTGTTTCAAAGCGCTTGGATCATTATTACGCATCATTATGCTGAGGCACTATTGCCATTGTGCCCTGCATGAGAATAAGGACAGAGGTGAATATACTGGGAAAGACAGTATAAGACTGTTGAAAATTTATTACTTCTTAATAAAAATGGGTAAGTAGTACAAGCAAACCAAGTAACACACACACATTCACTGTAGTCACCCCAGTTTTATGATTTCTTTTTTTCCCTTATGATCATTGATATTTCTTAAAAGACAGCACATTTATTGAAATTGAAAAATTACACACTAAACCAATAACATACTGCTTGTAAAAATCTGCATGCTGTATACTTTTTGTCGACTACATGGCCTAATAGAGCAAATGAAGTTTCATATGAGGCCTCATCTATTTGAACCATTTTGATGGAAAGGCTTAAGTCTTCATCTGGCCGTCACTAAGTGGTAGCTTACAGGTAAAATATCTGTTTTGCATCTGGAGAGCTGGGGTACAAGTCCCAGTGGGGTTATCCTTATAATTTGTTTTTATTTGCAAGGTGAAGTGTCTGTTGTGTTTCAAAAAGCTTGGATACAACAATAACACATCATTACACTGAGGCACTGTTGTGCCCTGCATGACAATAAGGACAGCGATGAATGCACTGGGAAAGACCCTATAAGACTGTTGAAAAGTTATTACTTCTTAATAAAAATGGATAAGTAGCACAAGCACATTCACTGTAGTCACCTCAGTTTTATTATTTCTTTTTTCCCTTATGATCATTGATATTTCTTAAAAGACATGCATTTATTGAAATGAAAAAATACACAAACCAATAACACCCTTGTAAAAATCTGCATGTTGTATACGTTTTGTCCACTAGATGGCCTAGTAGAGAAAATGAAGTTTTACATGAGGTAAAGCTACCTCATACCTAAAATTACCTTACATGTTTCGTCTACATGAACCATTTTGATGAAATGGCTCAAGTCCTCCAGAAAGCCTCATCTGGCCATCACTACATGGAAGAGAGTGTGGTGCAGCAATGCATTTGATTGGTTAGACTAAGCATTTGAACGCTATTCAGGGACAAATTTGACTGGCAAAATTGGCGGAAGTTGGTGAAGATTAGCCAAAATCTGCACGGCTGCGCAGTGGTTTAGTACTGTGGCAGCACAGTTTACCCTCGGCCGGGGGACCGCGGGGATCATGAGATCGTGGGTTCAATCCCAGCCCCCGACCAACAGTGAGCTGTGTGGTGTTTGCATGTTCTCCCCGTGTTGCGTGGGTTTACTCCGGGATTTCTCCGGTTTCCTCCCGCACACCAAAAACATGTAGGTTTAGGGTGCTCGCGCACGCAGCGACCGGCAGTCGGTGGCTTGTCACCAGACTGCAAACCAAATCTACCTATGGGTACAAATAAGTAACAAAAAAAAAAAAAAATTGTGGGAAAACTGTGGTGATTGGACAAAGTTGCAAGGTCGTGCAAAAGACACAGCCAACCAGTGATTTCGCGTGAATTGACGCAGTCGCAACATTGTGAAATCCTAGAGGGATTATACAGTGCTTTAGAAAAAAAAAGTTGGATTGGACTCTGGAGCACCAATTCTGAGTCGAAATGATAATCCCAACTTTTTTCCCCTCATAGATTTGCAAATTGTTTTAAATTTTGACTTTTTCTTATAAACTTGCAACTTTTTTCTTCAATTTTTTTCATGAAAAATTTGTGACGTTCTCAAAAATTTGCAAAAAAAATTCTCATAAATTTGCTTTTTTCTTAAAAATTTACAAATTTTTCTAAAATAATTTGTAATTTTTTTTTACTGTAAATGTTCAACTTTTTCTCAATCCCCCCCATAAATTAGTGACTTCTCAATTTTTTTTCATGAAACGTTTGATTTTCTCAAAAATTTGCAAAAAAAATTCTCAAATTTGCATCTTTTCTTGTAAGCTTAATCCTTTTCTTGCAAATCTGCAACCTTTTTCTCATAAATGTGATTTTTTTTTTTCCTTATAAATTTGCAATTTTTTCCCCCTGTAAATTTTCCACTTTTTCACAATTTTTCTTCTTTTTTCCTCATAAATTTGCAATTTTTCTCTTGTAACTTGGCAACTTTTTTTTTTTTTTGCAGATTTGCGACTTCTCAAAATTTTGCAACAACTTTCTTGTAAATTTTTGACTTTTTCTTGTAAATTTTCAACGCTTATCTGGATGCTGGTTACATTTTTATTCTGTGTGATTAAATTGTATTTTGCCTCTTTTTTAAATAAAAAGATAGCATCTTTTATCATATCTCTGCACTTTTATTCGTACAAATTTGTACCTAATTTAACATTTATACCTCGTGCTAAATTGGTGAATACTCCCTATCCCTTGTTAAAAAATAACAAATGGCCGACTGACTACACCTACATGAAGCTGGCTTTCCATCCATCCATCTTCTTCCGCTTAATATATCCCATCTACTGCAAAACCAGGAGCTCACAGTGTCAACTGCTTGTGCATCACTTTAGTCTTCACTGCTGACAGCCTGTGTTTGGTATGAACAAATGAAGCTGTGAAGGTAAAACTTCACTGAATCAGAAGATTCAAGTTGTGAGAGACGAGCTTAAATGGAAATATTCATCATCGACAAACCATCATCCTACCAAAGTCAAACCTAGAAATACAGAAACAGGAAACAGTTATCGGCGTCTCACCCAGTCGGTGGTGAACGGCGCTCCGTTGGCCATCAGGTTTCGGACCTCGTCGTCCTGACCTTTACGGGCCGCCTCCAGCAGACGCTTCCCCAGATCCACCAGAGACATCTGAGACCACAGTGGGGGGGAAACACAGAAACGGCACCATCAGCTTTGGTCACTTTCACAATAAAACCAATGGAACACTTGTCACTGCAGGGCAGTCTGTGATCAACAGGCGCCACTGAAATCTGGTTCCGAACTGGTGCTAGCTGTCAGTTTCTGAAAAAATAAAACCCAACAAAATACAGGTGGGCTTTGGGTGGTTATTCAGATTATGAACAAGTCTTTATCCCCCTTTACAAAAAGTGGGAAATGTACAAGAAAATGTCGCAAATTTACTGGGAAAAAGTTGCAGCTTTAAAAGAAACGGTCACAAACTGACAAGAAAACTAAAATTTACAAGAAAATAATGCAAATTTACATAAAGTCAAAACTCTGAAGAAATATGGCACTAATTTGGAAACAGAATCTAATTCATGAGAAGAAAAAACTGCAAATTTGAGGAAAAAAAGGAACAAATTTACACTAAAAAGCCACAAATAATGTTAAACTGTTGCACATTTGAGGCAATTACTGTTATTAGCTCCACTAATTGTACTCTAAATTAAAATAAAAAAATGACTACTAAATACCAGATTTTATTTTTTTCATGTCAGATATACAACCATCATATTCACCATTTCTGTTGCATTTTTTTTTTTTAACAACATTTGAAACACAGATTTGGGGAACTAATTTTCATTTGTAAGGAAAATTAAGACCTTTTGTTAAACGAATTCTCAAAGACTTTTGCAGACGGTTTCTTTTTTCTTTCTTCATCGGGCTTTAGGATGCTAAGAGCTATGCGTCCATTGTCGGACGCAACAACCTACATTTCCGTCTAGTTTTGTTTTAAACAGGAAAAAAAAAAAACCTTGTCGGGTGATTTATTTCTACACATTTTACTACGTTTTAGCATAATTAAGTTTAACACTTTGTGAAGATTATGGGAACTTATTAGCTTCGTTAGCTCGTTTTTTAAAAACGGCTGAACAAGCAGCTAAAAGTTAGCATCCGTTATTAGAGAAAATAACCTCCATAATTAAACACAGAAACCACTTTTAAAAATAAACGGGTTAAAATCGGCGTCACTGAACGAGTTTAACCAGATTAAACAGTTTTATTCACCGACGGAAGCTGCTAAAGCCCTGTCCGACAATGGAACCATGTTACACAGCAGCGCTGCTGATGGAGAAACACCGGGGACGGACGAGGCTTTGCTGCCCGGGGCCGTGGAGCCATTGGCGCCTTCACGGTGCCCCGTGCGCTCCCTCCGCTAAATCCAAGCACCTGTAAACACCGATACGTTCTCGGCGGTACCGACAGGAAACCGTTTGATATCAAGTTGTTGGTTTTCCGGAGGAAGTCACGCAGAAATTTCCTATTTTACACGAGCAGAAAAAAACTACTTCCACATCCGGTTAACGAGGCTGCATGGGGGCGCGCGCGAATGCAACAAACGGTGACCGGAGCAGCTGCGGGTGAACCCTCGGGAATCGGGGCCGCCTTCTCCCCACTCTTTAACCACACACAGCCGCGTACACGGACCACTTTCGCCCCGGTGGAGCGGGACTCACAGCGTTCAGGTGTGATGCAGTCCAGGCGACGGTGCTAACGTTAGCCGTGAAGCTAACAGGCCGCGCAGAAGCCCCGGGCCTGTGAGCGGACGCTGTGCGGGCTGCTACCGCTCCGTGCTCCGGTAGAATTGAGGCGGTGATGTACGCACAGTTCGGGTGAATAAATAAACATGCGGAATCGTGGGGCTCCGGGATCCACGCAGCGTGTTTACTGGGGAAAAGCTAACGAGAGGCCGGATGTTTGTGGCTTGTGACTTCAAAATAAGAGCCTGTAACTGGAAAGTGTCAAAAAACCGACACTTCACTATCTAAGAAAATGTTGGAAAGGTCTGATTTATGGTTTTCTTTTACAAAACTGACCACCTTTTCTTGTCAATATGAAACACTTTCCTCCTAAATTAGCATTGTTTTATGGCTGTTTATCAAACTACACAACTTATCTGAAATAACTTAACATGCTGTAAATTCACTATTTTTTCTTTTCTTGTAATTTGTATTTTATTCTCAGACTAACATCTAATAAATTGACATTTTTCTTATAAATCATCAACAATCCTCATAAATTGCACTTATTCATAAATTTGTAAGTCACAAATTGTCAACCTTTTCTCAAATTTGGTCAAAAGTTGTCATTGATTTAAATCTTTAAAAACTTGTGGTTTTTATTAATTTTTCTTTTCCACTCTCCTGCCCACTATCAGATATTTTCCCAGGTACTGATACAGAGTTTATGAGAAAGGTCGCAATTTTTTAAAGGGAAAACAAGTGCTAATTTTTGGCAGAAAGTTAATAAATTTACATGAGAAAAGCCACAAACAGGAAAAAAATGCTTTAAAATTTGAGAAAACGTTGCCAATTAGCATGAAAAAGTTGCAGATGGAAATGTAAAATTTATAGAACTGTATTTCAAGATTCTCTAAGGTATTGCAAAAAAATCTACCAATTCTAATTTTTATTTTTTTCCCTCAAATAAGCTATTCTTAAATAACCTTTGGCCAAAACAAACAAAAAAAATGTTTAGACTGAAGGCAGCATTAGGAGCGTTTTATGATGAAAGTCTTTACCGGAAGTGCTTCCTTCTTTCTTGGTGCTAGCTATTAGCCGTTAGCCTTGGCACATATTCCCATCATAAAGTTGAATAAAAGTAACTTTTACCATTGTGTTGCCAGCGGTTCTTCTTCTGACGTGTTTCGGACTCGAGACAGGTGAGCTCACCTGCCGAGAACACTTTAACCAACTTTTGTTTTTAATCTTTTTTGTGGTTCAAATATGGCGGCTGCACGACACCGGAGAAGGAAGCCCGTGTGTGTAGTTAAACTGCGAGTGAGCCGGAACTAAGAACGAAGGGGGCGGGTGATCTGAGGTCAGTTCGACCATCTGGTGTTTAGTTATTTAGAGCTGGAACATGAATGAAGACTCTGACCTCAGACCAGTTTAGAAGAGAAACGGGTCTGAACAGTTTAGAGACTGGAGGGGCTGATCTGAGGTCAGTGTTTAACGTGGAGTGTCCGTTTTAATGAACGGGAACGTTAATATAGATTCTGACCTCATATCAGTTTAAAGAAGAGCGCCACAGCTCGCAGAATAGTTTCCTAAAATGTTATCCCCTTAAAAACGTATTCACAATTTTATACTCTGCATAACTGTTCATTATTTTATTTTTTTTGGTGTGTGTGACTTTTATAGTTTATATTTGTTATCCACCTTATTCCGAGGCTCCATGATGTCTTGCGTGAATTATGGTAGCAACTTCCGGTACTAGTTTAGAACATATGTTTGTCACTGAAACGGGACACTTTTCCTTGTTAAAAACAATGACTTTGGCATCAGGAATGCGGGAACACGGCCTCTTGTACCTCAGAACAGTAATATAATCCTACCACTTCCCACGACGACTGAGGGATGGAAAGATGACCTTATAAAGTGGCCTCGTACACAGTAGCTCCATTAGTTAGCCCCGCTGCTAAGATGCTAACGTGTAAACAAATGGCCCATGCTGGCAAAATGAGTCACTTTGAGGACATTCTCAAATCTGATGCAACATTATTTCCATATTCTGTATTGAAAGATTAGATTATTTGTTTATTTGACAGGGACAGTGCAATAAACATAGACAATTAATCAATGACAGTCAATCTGATGTGTTGCACAAAGAGTGTATAGCTATTAGCTAATTTGCAACTCTTGTCCCTGGATGGGCTTTAGAAAGGAGAAACAAGTGAAAAGATAAAAAGGAAAGAAAAAGATAAAAAAATTGAAAACAGAATACACAATAACCACATACATCAATGCAAAAAAGATTATAAATACACAATTATAAATATTATAAATACACAAATATAACAACCTGACTCACATTTGCCTATTTCAGGCCTCCCTCCCTTCGTCACTCACTATAAACAAACACATTCATTCAAGACCACCAAAATGATGTTTAATTTGTAGGTAGTGTGCAAAAACTGACCCAGAAAAAGACGATTTGTTTATATTTTAGCTAGGTTGAAAAGTTGCGTTGGATTGGTCGAGAGTTACGTCTTCCGCAAAAACATAGGTATTTTTAGAAAGTACGATTTCAAAGCTTTCCAGGCACTCACGGGGTTTTCCTGGGACTTTGCCGCTACCAAACAAAGAGAGTCCTGATTTATGACTTCTCGTTGCCTGTACTCATAATGACGCGGTGCGCATTCAGACCAGCATGTCTCCACTGCAATAAAGTCAGCTGCATTTTGTTAAAATATGTTGGACATAATCAAATTTACCTTTGAGCAGACGTACGCCACAACACTGTGCTTGGATGTCGTCTGTCACTGTGTGGTGAGAAGCCTCCATTTATCCAGTCTATTGGCACAACCACGAACAGCAGCAACAAGGACCAGAACTACGCCAAAACATTAAAAAAATACAAAAACTAGAAGAGCTGAAATTAGCTGCCACTTGAGTGCAAAACACATATATGGACTATACATTAAAATGAATTTGAAAAACTTTTTAAAAATGCTATTTTAAATGCCCCTGCTACTCCACTCTTACTGACTGATTTAACACTAGGTCAGCTGAAACCGGAAGCTCCGCTCATAATCGTTCCTACAGCGCCACCCCCAAGAATAAGGTGGATATAGTTTATTATATTTATTTACGTTAAAATGAGGTGTATTTTGTGTGTTTTGACATTTTTATATGAATGTTAACTATGCAGTAAAATGTTCTGACGTTATGGAAATCAAACTTAAAATGAATTTTTTTTTAATTTAAATGTTGTTTTCTACTTTATCTGGGTTCATTTCTAATTAACACAGCTGTGAGATTTCCTCATTGTGCAGATGAAATATTTTACAGTAAAATGTTTTATAGTGTATTAATTTTTTCCAACTTTTTAAAATAAATTTGTGATTATTTAAATGTATTTATGTCTGGGGCCTCTTATGTCTCTTTCCTACTCTTTCTCAATGGAAAAAAGAAACACTAGAATGAAAATACACATATTTTTGTCATTTATGTAAACATGACAAAAAAAATCCTGCAGGACAAAACATGGCACTTGATATTTTCTAACCTGTTTGTATGACAAAAATTTCATATCACAATATAAGTCATCTTACGTCACAGTGACAATATATGTCATAATGTACATTTTCTGTAAATTCTACAGTTTAGATAACCACATAAAATGGACCACTTTTTTTACTTTTTTACATGCACCTTTTCCCCTCAATTTTGCAGTGTTATAAAATCCATCCATCCATCCATCTTCTACCGCTTTTCCGGAGGTCCGGGTCGCGGAGGCAGCAGTTCAAGCAGAGAAGCCCAGACTTCCCTCTCCCCAGCCACCTGCTCCAGCTCTTCAGAGGGGATACCAAGGCGTTCCCAGACTAGCTGGGAGACATAGTCTCTCCACCGAGTCCTGGGTCTGCCCCGGGGTCTCCTCCCAGTGGGACGTGCCTGAAACACCTCAAGTGGGAGGCGTCCAGGAGGCATCCTAATCAGATGCCCATACCACCTCAACTGACTCCTTTCAATGTGGAGGAGCAGCGGTTCTACTCTGAGCCTCTCCCGGATGACTGAGCTCCTCACCCTATCTCTGAGGGTGAGTCCAGCAATCCTACGGAGAAAGCTCATTTCAGCCGCTTGTATCCGCGATCTCGTTCTTTCGGTCATTACCCAAAGCTCGTGACCATAGGTGAGAGTAGGAACGTAGATTGACTGGTAAATCGACAGCTTTGCCTTAGAACTAAGCTCCCTCTTCACCACAACAGACCGGTACAACGTCCGCATCACTGCAGATGCTGCTCCAATCCGTCTGTCGATCTCTCGCTCCATTTTCCCCTCACTCGTGAACAAGACCCCAAGATACTTAAACTCCTCCACTTGGGGCAGGAGCCTGTCCCCAACCCGGAGAGGACAATCCACCTTTTTCCGGCTGAGGACCATGGACTCGGACTTGGAGGTGCTGATTCTCATCCCAGCCGCTTCACACTCAGCGGCAAACCGTCCCAGCAAGAGCTGTAGGTCATTGCTGGATGAAGCCAACAGGACAACATCATCTGCAAACAACAGAGATGAGATCCTGTGGTCACCAAGCATGACACCCTCCATTCCCTGGCTGCGCCTAGAAATCCTGTCCATAAAAATTATGAACAGGACCGGTGACAAAGGGCAGCCCTGGCGGAGTCCAACTCTCACTGGGAATGACTCCGACCGAGTGTTGGCAATGCGAACTAAACTCTCACAACGGTCGTACAGAGACCGAATAGCTCGTAACAACAAGCCCGATACCCCATACTCCCGAAGCACCCCCCACAAAAATCCACGAGGGACGCGGTCAAATGCCTTCTCCAAGTCCACAAAACACATGTAAACTGGTTGGGCAAACTCCCACGAACCCTCAAGAATTCTCGAGAGGGTAAAGAGCTGGTCCGATGTGCCACGGCCAGGACGAAAACCACATTGCTCCTCCTGAATCCGAGGTTCGACCAACGGCCGGACTCTCCTCTCCAGTACCTTGGCATAGACCTTCCCAGGGAGGCTGAGGAGTGTGATCCCTCTAAAGTTGGAGCACACCCTCCGGTCCCCTTTTTTGAAGAGAGGAACCACCACCCCGGTTTGCCATGCCAAAGGCACTGCCCCCGACCTCCACGCAATGTTGCAGAGGCGTGTCAACCATGACAACCCAACAACATCCAGGGCCTTGAGGTACTCGGGGCGAATCTCGTCCACCCCCGGGGCCCGGCCACCAAGGAGATTTTTAACCACCTTGGCGACCTCAGCCCCTGTGATAGGCGAGTCATCCCCCTCGTCCCCAAACCCTGCTTCCTCTGTGGAAGGCGTATCAGTGGGATTGAGGAGATCCTCGAAGTATTCCTTCCACCGCCCGACGATATCCCCAGTTGAAGTCAACAGTGTCCCATCCGCCCCATACACAGTGTGGACGGGGAGCTGCTTTCCCCTCCTGAGCCGCCGAACAGTTTGCCAGAATCTCTTTGAAGCCGACCGAAAGTCTTGTTCCATGGCCTCACCGAACTCCTCCCATACCCGGGTTTTTGCTTCAGCAACCACCCGAGCTGCACTCCGCTTGGCCTGCCGGTACACCTCAGCTGCTTCGGGAGTCCCACAAGCCAACCAAGCTTGATAGGACTCCTTCTTCAGCTTAATGGCCCCCCTCACCACTGGTGTCCACCACTTGGTTCGGGGGTTGCCACCACGAGATGCACCGACCACCTTGCGGCCGCAGCTCTGGGCTGCCGCTTCAACAACAGAGGTGGAGAACATGGCCCATTCAGACTCCATGTCTCCAGACTCCCTCGGAATGTGGTTGAAGTTCTTCCGGAGGTGGGAGTTGAAGACCTCCCGGACAGGGGCCTCAGCCAGACGCTCCCAGCACACCCTCACTATACGTTTGGGTCTACCAGGTCTGAATGGCTTCCTCCCCTGCCATCGGATCCAACTCACCACCAGGTGGTGATCAGTTGACAGCTCTGCACCTCTCTTTACTCGGGTGTCCAAGACATACGGTCGCAGGTCTGATGATACGATAACAAAATCGATCATCGACCTGCGGCCTAGGGTGTCCTGGTGCCAGGTGCACATATGGACACCCTTATGCTTGAACATGGTGTTCGTTATAGACAGACTGTGGTTAGCACAGAAGTCCAATAACTGAACACCACTCGGGTTCAGATCGGGCAGGCCGTTCCTCCCAATCACCCCCCTCCAGGTTTCACTGTCGTTGCCCACGTGCGCATTGAAGTCCCCCAGTAGGACAATGGAGTCTCCAGGAGGAGCACCCTCCAGCACCCCAGTCACAGACTCCAAAAAGGGTGGGTACTCTGAAACATCATTTGGTGCATAGGCACAAATGATGGTCAGGACCCGTTTCCCAACCCGAAGGCGCAGGGAAGCAACCCTTTCGTCCACCGGGGAAAACTCCAATATAGAGGCAGCAAGGTGGGGCGATACAAGAATACCTACCCCTGCTCGTCGCCTCTCGCCCGGGGCAACTCCAGAAAAGGCCAAGCTCCAGCCCCTCTCCAGGAGACTGGTTCCGGAACCGGAGCTGTGTGTTGAGGTGAGGCCGACTATATCTAGCCGGTATCGCTCAATCTCGTACACCAGCTCAGGCTCCTTCCCCACCAGAGAGGTGACATTCCACGTACCAAAAGCCAGTTTAGAAAGCTTGGGATCAGTCCGCCAAGGTCTCCGCCTTTGACTGCCACCTAATCCACATAGCACCGGACTTCCATGATCCCTCCTGCAGGTGGTGAACCTACTGGAGGGCGGACCCATGTAACTCCTTCGGGCTGAGCCCGGCCGGGTCCCATGGGTGGAAACCCGGCCACCAGACGCTAGCCTTCGAGCCCCTCCCCCAGGCCTGGCTCCAGGGTGGGGCCCCGGTAACCCCATACCGGGCGGGGTACACTGAATCCTTGATATACAATTTATCATGAGAGTCTGTTGGATCGTTCTTCGTCTGGCCCTTCACCCAGGACCAGTTTGTCTTGGGAGACCCTATCAGAGGCAAATTGCCCCAGACAACATAGCTCCTGGGATCACTGGGGCACGCAAACCCCCCCACCACGGTAAGGTGACACTATAAAATAGTTTTTTAATTTGCATTTGAGACTTGATTCTCATAAATTTCAAGTTTTTCTTCTAAATCATATTTTATGAATAATAAGATAAGATAAGCCTTTATTAGTCCCACAACGGGGAAATTCCAGGATTGCAACAGCACAGGGATAGCAACACTCAGAGCAACAATCAGAAGGCAAGAGAAAAAAGCAAGAGCAGCCAATATGGCGCAGTGGTTAGCACTGCGGCAGCACAGTTTACCCTTGGCCGGGGGATTGTGGGGATCGTGGGATCCTGGGTTCGATCCCAGCCCCCGACCAACAGTGATCTGTGTGGAGTTTGCATGTTCTCCCCGTGTTGCGTGGGTTTACTCCGGGATTTCTCCGGTTTCCTCCCACATGCCAAAAACATGCATGTTAGGTTAATTGGCTGTTCTAAATTGTCCCTAGATATTTGTTTCCTATAGGCCCTTAGAATAGAGGGTTAGTGTTAATGAAAGCGCTTTGAGTGGTCTTTGTGACTAGAAAAGCGCTATATAAGTGTAGGTTAGTTAGTTAGTTAGTTAGTAATATACATATTGAAGCGGATGATAAAATAGGCAGCGAACTGAGGGTTTTATGTAGGTTTATTAAATCATACTGCCATCACGGAGCTCGCCCTGGCGCCGTGCATGCGTGCCGGGAGCGAGCCTGGAGGCTCTCAGTGAAGAGACACAAAGTGTGTGTCAGCAGCAGCAGTTGAAGAGTGAGAGAGTGAGCGTGGATTTCAGTGAGCTTATATACCCAGTCATAGACAATACATGAAAGGCATGGTATCATCAAAGAGACTGCAGAACAGGCATGAGACATTTGCATTTGAGAGACACAGTAAGGACAGGATGCATGAACACAATGCATGAATGGCGCATTAACATCACAGTACATAGCCGGAAAAAGCCAGAAGGAGTGGGGCTGCCTGTAGACATCAATACACACATTTCACTGTTCTGTTATTTGCTCTAGCCGAGCGCTGTGCCTGTCTCAGTCTGTTGTGGGGGTTATCTCAAACCGCCACACATATGTACATATTAGTATAAATATATATATATATATACACACACAGACATACAGTGCAGAGCATTGTAGCTAGATGGAATAAATATGTAAATATATAAACATAAAAAGTAAACACCAAAAAGTTAAATATTTCCTGAGCCAGAGGACAAGAACAAAAAAAAGAAACGTAAAAAATGCCTGAGAATGAGAAAATTACCCATCCCTGCCACCTACAGATATAAATTAGCTGTTAGTTTAAATCAATGAAAATTTTAAGTGTAGATCCACGGCCTGATGACTGCTATTCTGGCCTGATTTAACCTGTTTGCTTCTTAGTAAAAATATTTCAGATTGGTCATGATCTGAAAATCAAAGACACAAAAGGTAATGTAATAAAATACATGTGATGACTTTAACTTTATTCATTATTGCTGCTTGACTAATTAAAATGATTAGACATTTCAAGGTAAGATAGCTGTGTTTTATATTAAACTATTTTCCTTCTTGTAATACTCTTAACTTTAGTGTTATGTGCGTTTTAAACTTGCTCGTTTGCAATGACTCACTGCCATCCGTTTCAGAATGAAATGCCGGTTCCACCTTGTCGAAGTCATGCAGGGCTTAAATGACACAAAGAGCCGGTTTGACCTCTGGATTATCTTAGCGACTTTGAGCCTTTTATGGTATACTAACTTGGCTGTTTTACACTAAGGTGGACTCTTCAACACTTGAGACTTTTAACTGGAACAGCAACCCCTTAAAGACAAAGCCAAAGTAAAATTTTTAACATTCTGTATGGAATCTGGTCCGTCCCATTAATGGTACTTGGAATGTTTGAGTGCAGGTGATCTGCAGGCAGAACTTCATTAAGGAATCCAAAGATTTTTATTCTTAAACGCTCCCAGTTGTATTCAGATTGATTGTTTTTGTTCAAGTCTTAATTAAGTTGGTTGCAAATACTCTGCTTGTTTGAATTAAGATCTACTGTAAATGCGATCAAATGAAATTGTTAAGTGGCATGTTGTATGATATAGTGTAGTTAGAAATGTACAGGTTCAGGTTACTTTATTTGTACCTGTAGGTAGATTTGTTTTGCAGTCAGGTGACATCCATATTTACAAGCCACAATTACATTCAACATGAACACAAACACAGGCACACATGAAGCTGACTATAGACATGATAAAAGTGCTCAAGGCTCCACCAATCAGGACATAGAACAAAGAGATAAGAGAAAAAGAGATAAGCGAGAAGGGTCATATTAAAAAGTTAAAGACTAGTCAAAGAGGTTAAAAACTCAAAAGTCTAAAACCCAATAAAAGATTTAGAACCCCAATAAAAAACCTACAAAAATAAGTAAATATAAAATCAAATTTATAAATAGGTAACTAAATTATGTGCAATATATTGTTACATCTTGTTCAACTCTTTAACAGCAGCAGGAACAACGGTGTTTTTGTAGTGCTGGGTTTTACTTTTTGGGACAGCAAACCTCCGTCTGGAGGGAAGAAGCTGAAAGTGGCAGTGCAAAGGGTGGGAGTCATCATTTAAAATGGAGGGTGTGGAGAGCGTGAAAAGATGAGGCTGAGTTTATTTCTCAAATCAGATTTATTCACTTGTCTCCAACATCCTCCAAACAGAAAAAGAGACCCATCCTCCCACATCTGTCCTTTTTATACCCAGGACATCAAAGTACAGAGTCACATTGTCTTTAAATCCCAAGACACAATACATCATCCCCCAGGTCTTCTCCCCTCCACCTAAAACCACTGGTGGTCAGGAAATCCCTCAAGGCCATCTCTAAAGATCACATTTCGCATCCTCCTGTCATCCCCAGGAGACCCAGACCTATTGTTCATTCTGAGACGTGAAGCAAGAGTAATATACATATGCAGCCTAAGCCACTCACATATGTGTGCCACATGACCCCCCCAAACGTCTAAGATGAAACAATACAACACAGTCTGCACATCATGATAAAATCACAAACATCAGTCCACGTGCTGTTTGGGCTTCAATCTTCTTCCGAACTTGCTGTAAACGGGCTTTACCACTCCCGCGGCGCCATCCTGCTGTGGAGCTGCTATCTGAGGATGTGAACTGTTAGTCAATCCCTGTGGGAGCTCTGGGGAACGCTCCCTAGGAGGTCTGCCACGTCGAGGAGCCCTCGCCGACTGCACAGCTTCGTCAGCCATCACAAAAGCGGGTTTGAGTCTGTCTATGCCAATCATTTCCTTTCTGCCCCCCAAATCTAGCAAAAAGTGCTTATCACCTGTTTCCAGCACTCTAAATGGGCCATCATAAGGCGGGCGCAAGGTTGGGCGATGCGCATCGTGTCCGACAAAAACAAACTCCTCATTTTTTAAAGCCTTATGCACACAAACGCGCGGAAAACTGTGATGAACAGGGCCAGGAAGCGTGCTCGCTCCCGTGTTGCTCAGTAACCGCTGAGCAGGGGGGCACTCTGGCGCAGGATTATCTGGGAGAAACTCCCCGGGCAGCCGGAGTGGCTGCGCAAAAACCAATTCAGCTGGGGAGGCTTTTAAATCCTCTTTAGGTGCAGAACGCAACCCCAATAAAACCCATGGTAGCCTGTCTACCCAATTTGCATCCGTAAGCGATGCTCTGAGGGCTGCTTTCAATGACCTATGGAAACGTTCGCATAAACCATTAGCCTGGGGGTTGTACGCGGTAGTGCGGTGGATCGTTACCCCCAGGCTGTGGGCCATCGCTGACCAAAGCTCGGAAACAAATTGAGGACCTCTGTCGGACATAATATCCGACGGAACTCCAAAACGCGCTACCCAAGCCGTTAAAAATGCGCGTGCCACCTCCTCGGCTGTGGTTGATGCCAGTGGGACCACTTCAGGCCAACGCGTGGTGCAGTCCACCATTGTCAAAAGATGTGTGCACCCTTGTGACGGCGGGAGGGGGCCTACGAGGTCGACATGCACATGATCGAACCTCTTAGCCGGGATGTGAAATGGCTCCAAGGGGGCTTTAGTGTGTTTGTGTATTTTGGCTCGCTGGCAAGCCATGCAGGCTGCTGCCCACTCCTTAACGTGCTTGCGCAGGCTCGGCCATACAAATTTCTCTCCTACCATTTTGACCGATGCGCGCACCCCCAGGTGCGCCAGAGAATGAATCGAGTCAAAAACGTGGCGGCGCCACGCGGCCGGCACCACGGGACGTGGTCGTCCCGTGGAGACATCGCAGATTAAGGGGGGCATACCACCTTGCAGCACCCCGCTCTCCAGCCTTAACCCTGTTGGTCCAGACTGGAGCGCGCACACGTCCGCGTCACTAACCTGATCTGCGGCCATGGCTGCATAATCTATCCCCACGCGGACTGAGGCCACGCGCACCTCCGCGCCGCTAGCCTGCTCCGCGGCCATGGCTGCATAATCCACCCCTACACGGACTGGAGTAGTTACGGCGGGCGAGAAACAATCTGCCACTACATTTAGTTTACCCGCTACGTGTTGAATATCGGTAGTAAACTCGGAGATTGCAGCCAGCTGCCTCTGCTGCCAGCCTGACCACGGCTCTGAAACCTTGGCCATCGCGAAAGTCAGCGGCTTGTGGTCGACGAACGCAGTGAAACGGCGTCCTTCCAGCCAGAACTGGAAGTGGCGAATGGCCAAGTGGAGCGCTAACAACTCCCTGTCGAACGCGCTGTATTTTCGCTCGGTATTGCACAAAGTCCTGCTGAAAAAAGCGAGCGGCTGCCAAGCCCCGGCAACCCGCTGCTCCACAACCGCCCCTATGGCCACATCTGACGCATCAGTAGTAAGCGCTATGCAGGCCGTTGGGTCTGGGTGTGCTAACAACGCAGCGTTTGCCAAGGCGGTTTTAACCTCCGAGAATGCGCGCTCCCGCTCCGGAGACCATTCGATTTTATTTGTGGGTTTTTGTTTTTTAACCGCGGCATACAGTGGTTGCATGAGCTGCGCTGTGCGGGGGAGGAAACGGTTATAAAAATTCACCATTCCCAAAAACTCCTGTAATGCTTTGACCGTTTGTGGCTGGGAAAAATTTGTTACTGCGCGCACTTTGTCCGGCAGCGGAATTGCTCCTTCTGGAGAGACGCGGTGCCCCAAAAAATCAATCTGCGTCACCCCGAACTGACACTTCGCTGGGTTGATTATTAACCCGTGCTCTCCCAACCTCCGGAAAACGACCGTGAGGTGGTTTTCGTGTTCCTCTTCGGACGCGCTGGCTACCAAAATGTTGTCCAGGTAGACGAACACAAAGGGGAGATCGCGCAACACCGCGTCCATCATGCGTTGGAACATCTGCGCAGCGCCTTTAAGCCCAAACGGCATGCGCAAAAACTCGAAAAGGCCAAACGGAGTTATTGCCGCTGTTTTGGGTATGTCCTCAGCGCGTACTGGGAGTTGATGGTACCCATGGACCAAGTCTGTTTCAGAAAAAATGCGCGCCCCCGCCAGATGAACGGAAAAATCTTGGATATGTGGGATTGGGTAGCGGTCGTGCGCTGTAGCGTTGTTCAACCTGCGGAAATCACTGCAAGGTCGCCACGAGCCGTCAGCTTTAGGGACCATGTGAAGTGGGGAAGCCCATGGGCTGTTTGAACGCCAAATGATGCCCAACTTTTCAAGGCTGGCGAACTCCTCGCGTGCTATGGTCAGTTTAGCTGCATCCAAGTGCCGAGCTTTTGCAAAAACGGGGGGACCGGCAGTAGTAATAAAATGTTCCACTCCGTGTTTAGCGACGGCTGCTGAAAATGTGGGAACCGTGAGTGCTGGAAACTGAGTGAGGAGTGTGTGGAACTTACCGATTGCCGTAGCGACGTTGGCTTGTGCTGTGGGCGGGGTCACTCAGGCTGCACAGGGAATAGAGTAAAAAGAGAGTGCATTAACCAAGCGTCTATTGGGAAGATCAACCAACAACCCATGTGAGCACAGAAAATCAACCCCCAACATGTTGAAGCTCACCGCAGCTATAATAAAAGTCCACTCAAATATACGGCCTTGCAGGGACAGAAGCAGAGTCTTCTCACCGAAGGTCTTAATGCTCGAGCCGTTCGCTGCCGATGCTCCGTGACTCCCGGGGCCTGCCAGCCGGTCAGCATAGGTTGGCATGATGAAACTCACTTGGGAGCCTGTGTCCACGAGGAATTGCCTCCCCGAACGCGCATCCGTCAAGTAGAGCAGCTTGTTCTGTTCACCGAGGGCCGCGGCTGCTACCGACCCCCGGCTCTGGTGTTTCCCGAGCTCTTGAACTGACACGGTGGTATACACTTGCGTGTCCTCTCTGCAAAGCGGCGATGGTAGAAACAGAGGTCATCTCCTCCGCGATGTTTGGCCTTCACTGCCACCATTGCCGGTGGGTCTGCTGCCGCTGCCTCTTGCCCCCTGCAATCTCCGGCCATCGCGTCGAGTCCTGTCGCTGCTGCGGTGGCCGCGCGCTGTCTGCTGGCGTTGAGAATCCGCTGTGCCTCCTGGGCCAGCGCGCGAAAGTCCCGCTGGGCCAACAACGGTGAACCAGCCAGGGTCGCTCTCGTGGCCGACGGTAGGGTTCTCAGGAAAATGTGGGTGAAGAGAAAGTCGTCGCCATCTGAGCCCCTCAGCCTCAGCATGTCTTCCATCAGGTCGACGGGTGTGCTGTCTCCCAAGTCGTTCAGGGCCAGGAGTCTCTCCGCTCTTTCCTGGACTGAGGGAGTGAAACGCTGGATGAGCGCTGCCTTCAGCCCGCCGTATTTGTCTTCGGCCGGCGGGCGCTGCACCAGGCTCTGCGCATGTCGAGCCGTGCGGTTGTCGAGCTTGGCGATAACGTGGTAGAACTTCGTGTTATCTGCCGTTATTCCCCGGAGAGTGAACTGAGCTTCGGCCAAGAGGAACCAGGAGTCCGGGTTGTCCTGCCAGAAATCTGGTAGTTTGACTGAGACTGCATTCGCCTGGCTGGTTCCTGGCGAGTCCAGCTCGGGGGAATTTCTTTCGCCCATGATACGTCTTAAGGTCACCAGTGTGGAGAGCGTGAAAAGATGAGGCTGAGTTTATTTCTCAAATCAGATTTATTCACTTGTCTCCAACATCCTCCAAACAGAAAAAGAGACCCATCCTCCCACATCTGTCCTTTTTATACCCAGGACATCAAAGTACAGAGTCACATTGTCTTTAAATCCCAAGACACAATACATCATCCCCCAGGTCTTCTCCCCTCCACCTAAAACCACTGGTGGTCAGGAAATCCCTCAAGGCCATCTCTAAAGATCACATTTCGCATCCTCCTGTCATCCCCAGGAGACCCAGACCTATTGTTCATTCTGAGACGTGAAGCAAGAGTAATATACATATGCAGCCTAAGCCACTCACATATGTGTGCCACATGACCCCCCCAAACGTCTAAGATGAAACAATACAACACAGTCTGCACATCATGATAAAATCACAAACATCAGTCCACGTGCTGTTTGGGCTTCAATCTTCTTCCGAACTTGCTGTAAACGGGCTTTACCACTCCCGCGGCGCCATCCTGCTGTGGAGCTGCTATCTGAGGATGTGAACTGTTAGTCAATCCCTGTGGGAGCTCTGGGGAACGCTCCCTAGGAGGTCTGCCACGTCGAGGAGCCCTCGCCGACTGCACAGCTTCGTCAGCCATCACAAAAGCGGGTTTGAGTCTGTCTATGCCAATCATTTCCTTTCTGCCCCCCAAATCTAGCAAAAAGTGCTTATCACCTGTTTCCAGCACTCTAAATGGGCCATCATAAGGCGGGCGCAAGGTTGGGCGATGCGCATCGTGTCCGACAAAAACAAACTCCTCATTTTTTAAAGCCTTATGCACACAAACGCGCGGAAAACTGTGATGAACAGGGCCAGGAAGCGTGCTCGCTCCCGTGTTGCTCAGTAACCGCTGAGCAGGGGGGCACTCTGGCGCAGGATTATCTGGGAGAAACTCCCCGGGCAGCCGGAGTGGCTGCGCAAAAACCAATTCAGCTGGGGAGGCTTTTAAATCCTCTTTAGGTGCAGAACGCAACCCCAATAAAACCCATGGTAGCCTGTCTACCCAATTTGCATCCGTAAGCGATGCTCTGAGGGCTGCTTTCAATGACCTATGGAAACGTTCGCATAAACCATTAGCCTGGGGGTTGTACACGGTAGTGCGGTGGATCGTTACCCCCAGGCTGTGGGCCATCGCTGACCAAAGCTCGGAAACAAATTGAGGACCTCTGTCGGACATAATATCCGACGGAACTCCAAAACGCGCTACCCAAGCCGTTAAAAACGCGCGTGCCACCTCCTCGGCTGTGGTTGATGCCAGTGGGACCACTTCAGGCCAACGCGTGGTGCAGTCCACCATTGTCAAAAGATGTGTGCACCCTTGTGACGGCGGGAGGGGGCCTACGAGGTCGACATGCACATGATCGAACCTCTTAGCCGGGATGTGAAATGGCTCCAAGGGGGCTTTAGTGTGTTTGTGTATTTTGGCTCGCTGGCAAGCCATGCAGGCTGCTGCCCACTCCTTAACGTGCTTGCGCAGGCTCGGCCATACAAATTTCTCTCCTACCATTTTGACCGACGCGCGCACCCCCAGGTGCGCCAGAGAATGAATCGAGTCAAAAACGTGGCGGCGCCACGCGGCCGGCACCACGGGACGTGGTCGTCCCGTGGAGACATCGCAGATTAAGGGGGGCATACCACCTTGCAGCACCCCGCTCTCCAGCCTTAACCCTGTTGGTCCAGACTGGAGCGCGCACACGTCCGCGTCACTAACCTGATCTGCGGCCATGGCTGCATAATCTATCCCCACGCGGACTGAGGCCACGCGCACCTCCGCGCCGCTAGCCTGCTCCGCGGCCATGGCTGCATAATCCACCCCTACACGGACTGGAGTAGTTACGGCGGGCGAGAAACAATCTGCCACTACATTTAGTTTACCCGCTACGTGTTGAATATCGGTAGTAAACTCGGAGATTGCAGCCAGCTGCCTCTGCTGCCAGCCTGACCACGGCTCTGAAACCTTGGCCATCGCGAAAGTCAGCGGCTTGTGGTCGACGAACGCAGTGAAACGGCGTCCTTCCAGCCAGAACTGGAAGTGGCGAATGGCCAAGTGGAGCGCTAACAACTCCCTGTCGAACGCGCTGTATTTTCGCTCGGTATTGCACAAAGTCCTGCTGAAAAAAGCGAGCGGCTGCCAAGCCCCGGCAACCCGCTGCTCCACAACCGCCCCTATGGCCACATCTGACGCATCAGTAGTAAGCGCTATGCAGGCCGTTGGGTCTGGGTGTGCTAACAACGCAGCGTTTGCCAAGGCGGTTTTAACCTCCGAGAATGCGCGCTCCCGCTCCGGAGACCATTCGATTTTATTTGTGGGTTTTTGTTTTTTAACCGCGGCATACAGTGGTTGCATGAGCTGCGCTGTGCGGGGGAGGAAACGGTTATAAAAATTCACCATTCCCAAAAACTCCTGTAATGCTTTGACCGTTTGTGGCTGGGAAAAATTTGTTACTGCGCGCACTTTGTCCGGCAGCGGAATTGCTCCTTCTGGAGAGACGCGGTGCCCCAAAAAATCAATCTGCGTCACCCCGAACTGACACTTCGCTGGGTTGATTATTAACCCGTGCTCTCCCAACCTCCGGAAAACGACCGTGAGGTGGTTTTCGTGTTCCTCTTCGGACGCGCTGGCTACCAAAATGTTGTCCAGGTAGACGAACACAAAGGGGAGATCGCGCAACACCGCGTCCATCATGCGTTGGAACATCTGCGCAGCGCCTTTAAGCCCAAACGGCATGCGCAAAAACTCGAAAAGGCCAAACGGAGTTATTGCCGCTGTTTTGGGTATGTCCTCAGCGCGTACTGGGAGTTGATGGTACCCATGGACCAAGTCTGTTTCAGAAAAAATGCGCGCCCCCGCCAGATGAACGGAAAAATCTTGGATATGTGGGATTGGGTAGCGGTCGTGCGCTGTAGCGTTGTTCAACCTGCGGAAATCACTGCAAGGTCGCCACGAGCCGTCAGCTTTAGGGACCATGTGAAGTGGGGAAGCCCATGGGCTGTTTGAACGCCAAATGATGCCCAACTTTTCAAGGCTGGCGAACTCCTCGCGTGCTATGGTCAGTTTAGCTGCATCCAAGTGCCGAGCTTTTGCAAAAACGGGGGGACCGGCAGTAGTAATAAAATGTTCCACTCCGTGTTTAGCGACGGCTGCTGAAAATGTGGGAACCGTGAGTGCTGGAAACTGAGTGAGGAGTGTGTGGAACTTACCGATTGCCGTAGCGACGTTGGCTTGTGCTGTGGGCGGGGTCACTCAGGCTGCACAGGGAATAGAGTAAAAAGAGAGTGCATTAACCAAGCGTCTATTGGGAAGATCAACCAACAACCCATGTGAGCACAGAAAATCAACCCCCAACATGTTGAAGCTCACCGCAGCTATAATAAAAGTCCACTCAAATATACGGCCTTGCAGGGACAGAAGCAGAGTCTTCTCACCGAAGGTCTTAATGCTCGAGCCGTTCGCTGCCGATGCTCCGTGACTCCCGGGGCCTGCCAGCCGGTCAGCATAGGTTGGCATGATGAAACTCACTTGGGAGCCTGTGTCCACGAGGAATTGCCTCCCCGAACGCGCATCCGTCAAGTAGAGCAGCTTGTTCTGTTCACCGAGGGCCGCGGCTGCTACCGACCCCCGGCTCTGGTGTTTCCCGAGCTCTTGAACTGACACGGTGGTATACACTTGCGTGTCCTCTCTGCAAAGCGGCGATGGTAGAAACAGAGGTCATCTCCTCCGCGATGTTTGGCCTTCACTGCCACCATTGCCGGTGGGTCTGCTGCCGCTGCCTCTGGCCCCCTGCAATCTCCGGCCATCGCGTCGAGTCCTGTCGCTGCTGCGGTGGCCGCGCGCTGTCTGCTGGCGTTGAGAATCCGCTGTGCCTCCTGGGCCAGCGCGCGAAAGTCCCGCTGGGCCAACAACGGTGAACCAGCCAGGGTCGCTCTCGTGGCCGACGGTAGGGTTCTCAGGAAAATGTGGGTGAAGAGAAAGTCGTCGCCATCTGAGCCCCTCAGCCTCAGCATGTCTTCCATCAGGTCGACGGGTGTGCTGTCTCCCAAGTCGTTCAGGGCCAGGAGTCTCTCCGCTCTTTCCTGGACTGAGGGAGTGAAACGCTGGATGAGCGCTGCCTTCAGCCCGCCGTATTTGTCTTCGGCCGGCGGGCGCTGCACCAGGCTCTGCGCATGTCGAGCCGTGCGGTTGTCGAGCTTGGCGATAACGTGGTAGAACTTCGTGTTATCTGCCGTTATTCCCCGGAGAGTGAACTGAGCTTCGGCCAAGAGGAACCAGGAGTCCGGGTTGTCCTGCCAGAAATCTGGTAGTTTGACTGAGACTGCATTCGCCTGGCTGGTTCCTGGCGAGTCCAGCTCGGGGGAATTTCTTTCGCCCATGATACGTCTTAAGGTCACCAGTGTGGAGAGCGTGAAAAGATGAGGCTGAGTTTATTTCTCAAATCAGATTTATTCACTTGTCTCCAACATCCTCCAAACAGAAAAAGAGACCCATCCTCCCACATCTGTCCCTTTTATACCCAGGACATCAAAGTACAGAGTCACATTGTCTTTAAATCCCAAGACACAATACATCATCCCCCAGGTCTTCTCCCCTCCACCTAAAACCACTGGTGGTCAGGAAATCCCTCAAGGCCATCTCTAAAGATCACATTTCGCATCCTCCTGTCATCCCCAGGAGACCCAGACCTATTGTTCATTCTGAGACGGGAAGCAAGAGTAATATACATATGCAGCCTAAGCCACTCACATATGTGTGCCACAAGGTAGCAATCCTCTGTACCTGTCTGGTGTACAGGGATGTCAGGCTCAGCTGTGACTCACCAAGCAAACGACTGGACCATCTTAACAACCTGATCCAAGGATTTCCTCTGTTTCAGTTTTATCTGACCAAACCATGACACTAAAGAAAAGGATAAAACAGATTCGATAAAAGCCCGATAAAACATTGTCATTATGGTTCAGTCAATTTGGAAGCGTGCAAGTTTCTTTAAACAATGCAAATGTTGCTGACCCTTTTTGCACACCCTTTCACAGTTCTCTTCAAAGTTTAAATTACTATCAATAATCGTCCCAAGATATCTGTAGGATTGTACACATTCAGTGGTCTCGTAGGGAACCCACGCTGGGATAATCATCTCAGACTGGAAGCAGAGGGAAGGGGAATATTCCCTCTGCCGGTAGAGTGTGGGGGATTAAATGGAGGACAGTACGTATTGTAATGTGTGAATGTATTGTGATGCAAGATTTCAGGCAACAGGGGGAAGGACTGTAGTGATATAAAAGGAGAGACCCTGGTGTGTTGAAGAGAGTCTTTTTCTGTGTATGAATGAAGTGAGAGAGAGAAATAAAGTCATCTGTCGTGCAGGTCTGGTTCCTTTATTTGCACTCTCCACACTGGTGACCCTTGACAAATTATGGAACACGAGGCAAGAACCCCGGAGTCGGCCCGGACGGGAAGCCCCAGCAACGCAGCAAGCATCCCAGAGACGTCCCGGACGGGAAGCCCCAGCAACGTGTGCACTGTTTCGGTCAAACTACCGGACTTTTGGCTGCACAACCCGCATTCTTGGTTCCACCACACGAGGCTCAGTTCGCCCTCCGGGGAATAACGGCAGATGACACCAGATATTACTATGTGGTCACAACCCTGGACGCTCGCACGTCTCAGCAAGTAGCGAGCCTGCTCCAACAGCCTCCAGCCCACGATAAATACGGGGCTCTCAAGGCCGCGCTGACCCGGCGCTACACACTCTCGGACTGTGAGAGAGCGGAGAGGCTCCTGAGGCACTCCGAGTTAGGAGATGGGTTGGCAGTCAAACTGATGGAGAAGATGTTGGCGTTGATGGGCACGGACGACGGGCATTTTCTGTTTGCCCACCTTTTCCTCCGGAACCTCCCAACAGAGGCAAGAGCGGTCCTGGCCAACTCGCCATTGCTGGCCGCACGCGACTACCGTGCACTAGTCCTGGAGGCAGATCGGATCATCCTCACCACCAGAGCCCTCACAGTGAATGCGGCGGTGTCGGAACCCAGCGAGATGACCAGCGGAGGCAAGGAGCCAGCGACGGTAGCGGCAGCAGAGGCCAGAAGGCGCCAGAGAGACACACTCTGCTTCTACCACCGCCGCTTTGGAGAGCCCGCAGATGTGTGCCACTGTGCCAATTCAAGCGTTTGGGAAACGCCAAGGCCGGCAGTCAGTAGCAGCTGCGACCGCTGGTGAAGAAAACAAGCTGCTCTACATGATGGACTCAAGCTCGGGGAGACGGCTCCTCGTAGACACCGGCTCCCAAAAGAGCCTCTTCCTGCCGTCCTACGCCGACCAGCTAGCAGGAGCTAGTGGCCCCGAGCTTATAGCCGCAAACGGCTCGGACATTAGGACTTTTGGTGAGAGGACACTGACTGTATCCCTACACGGCCATATGTACGAGTGGACATTCGTCATAGCAGCATGCAGTTTCCCGATCTTGGGAGCTGATTTTCTGTGTGCACACAGGTTGCTAGTTGATGTTGTTAACAGACGCCTGGTTAATGCAATGTCTTTTGATTCTCTCCCCTGTACAGCTCGAGGGGCCGGGCCAACAACACTACCCAACGTTACAGCTCCAGGCGGTAAGTTCCACACACTGCTCACCCAGTTCCCAGCACTCACGGTCCCAACGTTTTTGGCAGCCATCACTAAACACGGGGTGGAACACTTTATCACCACCACTGGGCCACCCGTTTTTGCACGACCTTGGTGCCTGGACGCAGCTAAACTGGTCATAGTGCGCGAGGAGTTTGCCAACTTGGAAAGGTTGGGCATCACCAGGCGCTCAAACAGCCCATGGGCATCCCTGCTACATATGGGTCCTAAGGCCGAGGGATTGTGGTGACTGTGTGGAGATTTCCGCAGATTGAATAACGCCACAGCGCATGACCGCCACCCGATTCCCCATATTCAGGATTTTTCCATTCACCTCGCCGGGGCACGCATTTTTTCTAAAATAGACCTGGTCCGCAGTTACCACCAGGTCCCGGTGCGCGAGGAGGACATACCCAAAACAGCGGTAATAACTCTGTTGGGCTTGTTTGAGTTTTTACGCATGCCCTTCGGATTAAAAGGCGCGGCACAGACATTCCAACACATGATGGATGCGGTGTTGCGCGATCTGCCGTTTGTGTTTGTCTACCTGGATGATATCCTGGTGACCAGCGTGTCCGAGGACGAACACGTAACCCACCTCAGGACAGTTTTCCGGAGGTTGGAAGAGCACGGGTTAATAATCAACCCGGCGAAATGCCAGTTCGGCGTGACGGGGATTGACTTTTTGGGGCACCGCATCTCACCGGAGGGAGCAATACCCTTGCCGGACAAGGTGCGCGCCGTGGCGAATTTTCCTCGGCCTCAGACAGTCAGGGCGCTGCAAGAGTTTTTGGGGATGGTTAACTTTTATAACCGGTTCTTCCCCTGCGCAGCTCAGCTCATGCAGTTATTGTACGCCGCGCTCAAGAAATGGAAGCCGGCGGACAGAGTTGAATGGACTCCGGAGCGGGAGCAGGCATTCTCTGAAGTTAAAACAGCCCTGGCAAACGCCGCACTGTTGGCGCACCCGGCCCCTGCGGCCCGGATAGCACTCACTACTGACGCCTTGGACGTGGCCATAGGGGCCGTCGTGGAGCAACGTGTCGCCGGTTCTTGGCAGCCGCTCGCTTTTTTCAGCAGGAATTTGCACGACAGTGAGCGTAAATACAGCGTGTTCGACAGAGAGTTGCTGGCTCTCCACCTGGCCATATGCCACTTCCAGTTCTGGCTGGAAGGACGCAGCTTCACTGCGTTCGTGGACCACAAGCCGCTAGCGTACGTGATGGCCAAGGTTTCGGAACCATGGTCCAGCCGGCAGCAGAGACAGCTGGCCGCAATCTCGGAGTTTATGACCGATATTCAGCATGTGGCCGGTAAACTGATTGTGGTGGCGGACTGCCTCTCGCGCGCAGTAGTGGCCCCAGTCTGCGTAGGGATAGATTATACAGCCATGGTGTGCGCTCCAGTCTGGACCAACAGGGTTAAGGCTGGAGAGCAAAGTACTGCAAGATGGCAGCCCCCCCAGCTCGCCGTGTCTCGCCTGAACTTATTTTGTTCCTCCACACTGGTGACCCTTGACGAAGAATGGAACATGAAGCAAACACCCCAGAGATCACCCAAACCGGGAAAGCCCCAGCACCCGTCATGGTGCACTCCTCGCCTGATCTTTTACCTCCACACTGGTGACCTGATGAGGGAGAATGACCGTCTGCTCCCTCTCACCGCGCTGTGGATTCCAGAGACCGGGGATCGCCTACATCCTTTGCATCCACAAGGGAGCGCGAGCACCTTGTCCTCTCTCCACGACGGTGACCTCCAGGGCTGGACGGAGAGCGCAGCGCTGGGACCGAGACTCACGAGGATCAGTGACACGAGGAACGCACAGAAACACCCTGAACGGGGACAATCATCGACACCGACTGCGCTGATTTCCACCAAGCTCCCTGACCCTGACTCACCTCTCGACAACGGACCTTCCGCGCACATAAGCCATGCGCGCACACTGCAGGATTACGAGGACAGCACAACTTTCAGCTGTGTGGTCACTGCGCCAAGCACGCGCCACGCACAGGACAAAACCGGCTCCACAGACTGATACATCGTCCTCCGCTGCTGCAAATACCCGAGAAAAACGGCCGATCACCACCCTCAGAACCTTCAGGGCTGCTCACGCACCTGGAGTGGACGTGCAGCCCGCACACAGGACCTTGTATGGGTTTCCAGCCACGGCGCACAAGGGGAATTTAGCCGATTGCTTTCCCCGATGACTTTAGGGCTGCTTCCTGCACCTAAAGCCAAACTGCCGAGTCCCTGACACAGCTTCAGTTTATCACAGCCGCTATGCGTCCTCAGGGAATTTGGACGCTCGCCTTCTCCACATCCTTGCTGGATCGTGCCGCGAGAGAAGTCAGAGAGATATTTTTTTTTTTTTCACAGCCGCTGTGGACCTCCGCCAGGCTTAACGGGAAAGTCCCTCACCGTCGCGGATCCACACGCAATATTTGTTCGGCCCAGACACCTTTGACGTCCCGGGCCGGCACTCGCTTACTCCCACCCCCTTCCCCTCTTCCTGCACAGAGCTTTTCCCTCACTCCCTAAGCTGACCAATCGCCGTCTTGTTCCATTACGCATGACAACACACCGGCCCATGCGCCCACGATCCACGGCAGTTCAACGTGCTGGAACTCGGAGCGGAGCACACTGCCCTTTCCACCCCTTCCCCGTTCCCCTCGCAGACTGACATGCCCTCCGACAGTTCTACCGGAGCTGGAGCCAAACGGGGGCGGGGGGGGGGGTTCACAGCCCCTTCTGACCGTTCTGGGGGGAGCCATGTGGGCACCCAGCACATGTGTGGGCACCCAGCACAATGCAGACTGATAATGTTCACGCTCAGCAGGGATTGCATATGAACAGAGAGCCCTAGGGGGACAACCAGAACAATAACTATTGTTATACATCCCCGGAGTAAGGAGAGGAATTCCGGTGCCAGTTAATCACGCGATTGATATGTATTGACTGATATGTATATCAATATGTAAATGTGCCATGCATTCTCTCGTCTGTATAAAAGAGTTGACTTTACATGCCTCACATAGCTCACACAGCGCACAGCGCTACTGTGTGTCTCATGATGATGGAGGAATAAAACTCTTAAATTTTCAGCTCACCATGTCTCGCCTGACCTTATTTTGTTCCTCCACAACACCAGTGAGCAAAATCATCAACTACTGGGCCGTGGCCACTCTCACCATCCTGGAGGAGACTGACAACAACTGAATCATCAGCATACTTTATAATGTGTCTGTTGTCATGTCTGCTCCGACACATGTTTGTGTACAGGATGAAGAGTAGTGCTGACAACACACACCCATGAGGAGAGCCAGTAGAAGAACACTTTTGGTCAGACAATGTACCATTGACCCTTACTCTCTGTGTCCTGTTGGTTAAAAAAAATACAGAATCCAACCCACCAGATTATTACTCAAATCAAATTGTTGCAGGAGCCTTTCAACTAAAATATGAGGTTGGATTGTATTAAAGGCAGAAGAAAAGTCCACAAATAAAAGCCTGGTGTGTGTCCCATTAAAATCCAGATGTTTAAAAAGCATGTTAAACAGAGTGACAGTGGCATCCTCCACTCCTCTGTGAGGCCTATAGGCAAACTGCAAAGGATCCAAAGCATGGTCAGTCTGCTTTAGGACCTCAAATCTGACCAGTTTTTCAAAAATTTTCATCAAAATTGAAGTCAAAGCAACTGGTGTAAAATCATTTACCATTTTAGGACAGCTGGATTTTGAAACAGGGACAACCACAGCATCTTTCCAGATCTTAGGCACATGTTGTGTCTGTAAGGACTTATTGAAAATGTAGTGAAATACAGGACTCAGCTCATGTGCACAGGACTTTACCAAGCGCCCACATATATTATCAGGGCCCTGACTTTTGTTCACTTTTACAGCACAGAACGCCCTTTTAACATCCTGCGCCTCAATATTAAAGTGCTGATTGTCTTTGAGTTTCTGTTTCAAACCTTGGGTTTCTGTGCTGAAATCAAAGGAGTCAAAACGACCATAAAAACAATTAAGAGCATTAGCCAGCTCTGTGTCTGAACTAAAACCATCTAAAAACACATGATTACTGCGCTCTGTGCTCTAAAGGCCTGCAATAGTTTTCATACTGGCCCAGGCTGAACCAAGCTTGTTTGTTGCCATCTTGCTTTCCAAATCTGATTTATAATTCTGTTTTGCTCTTAAAATTTTGGCCTTCAGCTCTTTTGTGGCAACCTGCAGCTCAGAAACAACCCCCTGTTTAAAGGCAAGTGCTTTCCTCTGTAAGCATGATTTAACTGATTTTGTAACCCATGGCTTGTTGTTGGGATATATTTTTTTTTTTTTTTTTTTATTTAAGTTTTTGTAAGGGGTATACAGGTCGTTACAGCAATGCAGTGTTTACATTTTCATCACATGTTCCCTTATTTTCTGATATCTGACAACATTGGAAGATTAATTCTTACAACACCCCCTTTTTTTTTTTTTTTTAAAGTGAAAGAAAAAGTGAAATTAAAGAGAAAAAAAAACAAGAAACAAATAACAAAAAAAAAACAAAAACAAACCAGTAAAAAACAAACAAAAAGAAAAAGTAAGTAAATAAAGATAAAAGAGCATCTGAGTAGCGTTGGAACAAAGAGCGGAATCATTATTGAAATGGTATTTGTCAAAGATTAGATCTAATGGAAGACACATATGCGGTCCAGGGTTGCCAAAAGTTCATGAACACATCCATGTCCTGTCTCAGTGCGAATGTCAACTTTTCCATCGAGTAAATGTCTTGGATCACGTTAGTCCAATCTTCAGGTGTAGGACAGTCCTTCAACATCCATTTTTTAGTTAGAGCTTTTTTGCTTGCCAATATTAAAACATTGAATAAGTATTTTTCTCCTCGTCTTTCCAGTGAGTCCGGTAGTAAACCCAAATACAAAGTTACAAAAGAAAAGGGAACTGTAATTTTGAATATTTTCCCCAATATTGTCTGTACCTTGGTCCAATATTGGTGGATAACTGGGCATGACCAAAACACATGAAAATGATTTGCAGTCTTTTCACCACACAAGCGCCAACAGTTCAATCCCTTATGGGTAAATTTGTTTTGTGCAGGTGTTCTGAAAAATCTTGCCAAGTTTTTCCATCCAAATTCTCTCCACTGCAGGGATGAGGTACTTTTCCATTGCTGTTTATTTAGCTTTTCCCATATTTCCAGTTGTAAAGTGAAATTCCCCTCTTTTTCCCATCTCTCTTTTATATAAGATGTGTTGTCTCCTTTTAAGTCTTGAAGACCTTGGTATATTTTAGAAATGTATCTGATCCCTGGGATCCCTTTATATGCCATTAAGAAGACCTTCAGAACACCTGACTGGGCCCTTTCCAAAACCTCCTTTTTAAGTATATTGTTTATGTGGTGTCTAAGCTGGAAGAACCTGTAAAGGTCTTGATTTATTAGGCCTTGTTTTTTCAAATCTTCAAAACTTCTTAAGATTTGCCCTTTAAAAAAATCGTAATATTTTATCAGCCCTTTCTCCTTCCACTTTTTAAATCTGGTGTCTGTTTTATTAGGAGTAAAGTCCTGATCATAGGCGATCCATTGCAGAAGTCGATAGGGCTCTTTAGTTTGATTCTCTCTGACTATCTTAAACCAAATTTTTAGCGGGGTCTCTATCCACGGGTTAGTGTTATTCAAAAGCTTAGGTAAGACATTGTTCCCTATTATCGCCTGTAGGGGGATGTCACTTGTTATTTGGCATTCGATCTCCTTCCATTGTGCAGTGTAGACTGGGTTACATATCTCTACTAAAGTTTTAATTTGTGCGGCTTTAAAGTAGTCCCTGATATTTGGCAGCGCGAGCCCACCTTTGTCTTTGTTTAGCTGTAGGGTTCTATATCTGATTCTAGGTCTCTTGCCCTGCCATATGAATCTTGAGATCCTTCTGTCCAGCTCCTGCCATGTTTTTTTGGGAGGTTCTACCGGTATTGTTTGGAAAAGGTATAGAAGACGTGGAAGTATATTCATTTTGACTGCTTCAATTCTTTGTGCAGTACCCAAGAATGGTATCATATTCCATCTTGCTAGGTCAGATTTTATTTTTGTCACCAGTGGATCATAGTTTAGTGATATAATTTTGTTGAGTTGTTTCGGGATATTGACCCCCAGATATTTCATAGATTCCGACTCCCAGTTAGTTTTGAGTTTGCTTAGTGAATAATGATTTGGGTCATAGTTGAATGTTAAAACTTGGGTTTTATGCATATTTAATTTGTACCCCGATAAATCTCCATACTCTGAAAAAACTGAGGTTAGTTCTGGTAAAGAAGTGTCCGGCTGCCCTAGGTATATTAAAATGTCATCAGCAAAGAGTGCTATTTTATGTTCCTTCTGACCAAGTGTAATACCTTGAATTTTTTGGTTTTGTCTTATCCATTGGCTCAGAGGTTCTATGAAGATTGCAAAGAGCAGTGGAGACAGGGGGCAGCCCTGACGACATCCTCTTTCCAGTTCAAAAGATGATGATAAATTACCGTTAATCCTTATTTTAGCTGTTGGTTTTTTATATAATGCCTGTATAGTTCTAATGAAGTTGTTATGAAAATTGAAACTGGATAAGATTCTATATAGAAAAGACCAGTCAACCGAATCGAATGCTTTTTCAGCATCTAATCCCAATATGACTGCATTTAAGTTATATTTTTTTATATGATGAATTATGTGTAAAGTGCGTCGAATGTTGTCTTGTGTCTGTCTTTGTCTTATAAAACCTGTTTGGTCTAAATGAATTAGGTCTGTCAGTATATTTTCTAACCTTTTGGCAAGGATAATGGTAAAAAGCTTATAGTCCTGATTTAGTACACTGATTGGTCTGTAGTTGGAGCACTCTAGTTTATCCTTTTCAGGTTTAGGTATAACTGCAATGACCCCTTCTCTCCAGGAGGGGGGGATTTCCCCTGTGTGGAGGACATAATTAAATGTTTTCAGGAGGAGAGGAGATAGTTGCTGTTTAAAGGTTTTGTACCACTCTGCTGTATAGCCATCAGCTCCTGGGGATTTGTTAGCTTTAAGTTTCATAATTGCTTTTTCCAATTCTTTAGGATGTATTTCTGACAGTAGTGTTTTATTTTGTGACTCCGTAAGTTGGGGAAGGTTTAATGTGTTTAGGAATGCCTCGGATGCGTTTTTATGTTTTTTGTGGGAGTATAAGTTCTTATAGTAATTCTCGAAGTTTTTAAGAATATCCTGAATTCTGAATTTTATTTCCTTTGATACTGGGTCTCTGATTTTGTAGATTGCTCTTTCTGTTTGATGTTTCCTCAATTTATAGGCTAGCAATTTTGCCGATTTACTGCCTGCTTCATAGTATTTTTGTTTCAGAAATGTAAGTTTCTTCTGGATTTCTATTGTGTAGATCTCATTTATTTGGTTTTTAATTTCCTTAATCTTGAGCGAGTCAGTAGAATGAGTGTTGCCTTTGTGTTCTTTTTCTAGGTTCCTAAGTTCTGACTCTAATGTGGATAGTTTTTCTTGTCTTAGTTTCTTTTGGGTTGCCAGTTTTGCAATAATCTTTCCTCTTATTACAGCTTTACATGCATCCCACAGTATTAAAGGGGATACTTCTCCATTATCGTTATCTTCCAAATATCTGAGAATATCTGATTCCAATTCATCTTTCAATGGTCCTTTCAGGACATTTGAATTTAACCTCCGAGAAAATGTATTATTTGTGTATTTTTGGATATTTAAGTCCATGTAGATCGGACTGTGGTCGGAGAGATCCATCAGTCCTATTTTACATGTTTTTACTCTTCCAATGTCTCTATTAAACATAAAAAAATAGTCAATCCTTGAGTAAGATGAATGTGGAGTTGAGTAAAATGTATAGTCTTTTACACTGGGGTTGAGTTCCCTCCACACGTCACAGATTCCCAATTCTTTTAGTAGCATCCGAGTCTTCCTGTTTTGGGTGTTATTTTGATGTGGGGAATTACCAGAAGCATCCCAGTATGGATTCAGTCTAAGATTGAAGTCCCCACCACATATCACTAAACCTTGAGCTTTAGTTATCATTAGGTCGAATACATTTTTATAAAATTTCCAGTTAGCCCCTGGGGGAGCATACACATTCAGCAGGGTGATATCTTCTCCCTCTAGCCGCCCAGTTACCAAACTGTATCTCCCTTCTTTATCTTTGTGTTCTGATTTTTTTTCAAATGTAATTTTGGTTGATATCAATGTCGCTACTCCCCTCCTCCTCCCTGATTTATATGAAGATGAAGAGATCATTTTAAACCCTTGTCTACTGAGTTTATTGTGTTCCACGTCTGTTAGGTGGGTTTCTTGTAAAAGTATTATTCCTGCTTTGTCTTTTTTCATTTTGCCTAGAATCTTGGATCTTTTAACTGGATTCAGGATTCCTTTTACATTATATGAAATTATTTTGGTTACACCCTGTTTCTCCATTGTGTTGTTTTGTTTAGTATAACTGTGTGGTGGCCCTCTTTTGTGCTACTCAGAAACTGAAAGAACATTAAAAACAAGAAAAACATTAAGAACATAGTGTAAAAAACTTTAAAACAAAAAGCTGTCATAAGAACTTCCTGAGCTGAGGTCTTTTTAAAGACCCTGTAAGAGCCTTGATGGAGTGAAGGCTCTGAGGGAAATTCCTCAAACTCTGTTACGTGTTGAGGGCCCTCTCTTACCACTGAAAGTAGTCCCATGCTTTTAACGTGAGTTTCAGAACCCAATCCAAACTTGTAATGATTTTTTTTTTTTTTTTTTCCTCTTATGCCTAAACCCTGTGAAATTGTGGGCACCCTCCCACCCCCATCACATCAAACATTCACGCAAAAACAGTATTTGTTAGTATGAGGAGAACATGTGGATTATTGTCACATTTCTATTTTAACAAGTTTTTTTTTTTTTTATTACAAAGACTTATTTGTTTCAAATAATATGATTGTTCCATGAAATGTTTTACCACATGCTGAATATGCATCTCCTTTAATGTTTGTTACCTTGTATGAGGGGGGTTGGATGTGCGGATTGATTCAAGAGAAAAAAAAAAAAAAAAAAAAAAAAGGTCGCTATTCCAACCTGAAAACGGATAGTTTATCCGCGACGCTCTGGTGCTGGGTTTCCCGCTGCTGGTCCGTGGATTTTGAAGGTCTTTGTGTTGTCCATGTTTGCGTTTTGATCTTCTCACTCGGGTCTGCGGTGGGTTTAAATACCGTTACCGGGAGGCCTCTTTTCGCCATGTCAGCTGTTGCTTCTTCCGCCGAATTATAGAGACACGTTTCATCGCCGTAGAAGACCCTTAACTTCGCAGGAAATGGTGTCTGAAAGCGCAATTTCTTCTCTCTTAACACCTTTTTCGCGTCATTGTATTCCCTGCGCTTTTTAAGGACCTCCGGGGCGTAATCGTGTTCCACGTAGACTTTTCTCTCCTGGTGCATAAATCCTTTTTTCTGCCAGGCCAGTCTTACAACCTCTTGTTTTATTTTGAAATTGGAAAATCTTACCAACACCGAACGTGGGGGCGCTTCCGCCGCCGGCCTAGCGGCTAATGAACGATGTGCCTTTTCTATCTTCAAGTCGGTGGTTTGTGGAATATCCAATTTCTCTCTTAGTAAGGATTCCACGCATTCTGCCATTGAGTTAAAACCATTTTCGGTTCCTTCTATCAGACCATGAATTCTTATGTTGTCTCTTCTTTGTTTTCCTTCTTGGTCGGTTAGCTTAGCCTCTATAGCTGCTTGTCTTTTGCGTAGGTCTAGCACAGAATCTTCGAGCACTTTTATTCGATCCTCTGTTTCCAAGATTCGGTTCTCGGCCTGGTCCACTCTGCTGTTTGTCCTTTTCAATTCTTCTCTGAATTCCCGAAATTCGGCCGTAACATCTCGGCGAAATCGTCGTAGCTCCTCAAATAGTGATTTCAGGCTAACCCTTTTGTTAGCTATCACCAGTTCCTCGTCTTCTGAACGGAGATCTTCCAGTTCGGATTCTCCGGCCGATACGTGTCCTGGCCTGGAGAATTTCAGTTTCTTCTGTTTTCCTTTAGACATGATGATTTTGTCTTTTGATTTTCACTCCTCCAAAAATCCGTTAAGTTTGATTTTCAATGTGTTATCCTGGATTGGGTCTGAGAACTTCAGTGTTAAGCTGCAGTCGCCATGGCGTCCAGACCGGAAGTCGTTGTTGGGATATATTTTGACATGTTTATGTTTAACAATCATGTCTCTGCAGAAAGCCATGTATGAGCATGTCACGTCCACTAAAGAGTCCAAATCTTCTCCACAGTCTAGCATGAACACTTCCCAGTCTGTACAGTTAAAGCATTCCTGGAGGCAGTGCACTGAATCCTCTGTCCACACGTTTATGTCTCTGGTCTTCGCCTTGCCTCTTCTGAGAGCAGTTTTATATGTGGGCAGCAAATGTACACAGTTATGATCTGAGGATCCTAAAGGAGGAAGGGGAAGAGATTTAAAGGCCCTCTCTATAGATCCGTAGCACAGGTCCAATGTCTTTTTTCGCCTGGTTGGGCAGGAGACATACTGATAAAAGTTTTTAAGTGTCTTCTTTAGGGACACATGGTTAAAATCCCCAAGTATAAAAGTTGGAGCATCTGGGGAAATCGACTGCAACCGCTGTTCCACATCAAAGACAGTGCTGGAGGCGGAGGCAGCATTTGCCCTCGGGTGAATGTACACAGTCGTTATAAAAAGTTGGGGGAACTCGTGGGGCAGATAAAAAAGGGCGTAGCGATACCGACAGAAGCTCCACATCTGGTGTACAGATGCGCTCTCTGACCGTGACAGATGTACAGTACTGTTTATTAATATATAAACATACGCCGCCCCCCTGACGTTTCCCTGTTACCTCTCCCTGCCGATCCAAGCGAAGTGGGGATCCAAAGCCGTCAATACACAGATCCGCATCCCGATCATGCGCCGTAAGCCACGTCTCCATGTAAGCCATGACACAGCAGTTCTTGAAATCCTTCTGATATCGGACATTTCCTTGAATGAACGTACAATCCCTGGCATTCTCAGGGATTGTACGTTCCCCATAATAATGGAAGGAAGAGGAATGTGGTTAAGCTGACACCTCTTCAGGTTTAATCTTACGCCTCCACGCTTTCCGCGTTTCCTCCTCTTGTCTCTCTTTTCATCGCGGCGTCTATGAAAATCTCTTAAAATAAAGTCCGGCAGTTGTGGCACAGTAATAGCTCAAGTAGGTTCATTTTGTCTTCTTTTGATTATTTAGCTTTTGTTCTTATTAAAAACAAGAATAGAAAGAGATGCATTTACCTTCTTAACATGTTTCGACTGTACACTACAGCCTTTGTCAAAAGAGTCAGCTGATTGCTCCCAGGTGACATTTATCAGCTGATTTTCGTAGGCGGGGCCAGCTCAGCAGATCTGTCAGATCCACCGAGCCGGCCCCACCTTCTGCTGTCAGATGGTCTCTGAAGAAAGTGATCCCAGGAGAATTAACAACCAGATCAAGGAGAAAATGGACATTTTCAAGAAACACTACCCGACCGACCAGGAAACGCAGGAGCAGATAGAAGCACAATTAAAACACGCACACGAACAAGAATTCATTAAAACGAAAAACCGCCAATTAAAAAAAACTTACAGAAAGGAAGAACGGACAAAGACAAACACACACGGAAACGAACGCTAAGTGGGTCAAAAACTTGTCAAAACGCACAGGACTGAACTTCGCCGTCACACCTGCCAGAATACCTCATGATGAATACATCCTCGCAACAGAACTGGCATGTAAAAAAATCCAGGACCAAGGAGAAAAAGCAGCACTCCGGAACGCAGTCGCAGGAATCCTCAAAACGGCCAAATTACCACAAGGCAACGTTACAAGAGAAGAAGAAAAAGCATTAAACTCACTCAAGACAGATAAAACAATCACAATCCTCCCATCAGATAAAGGCAGAACGACAGTAATATTGGACACGGAAACATATGAAAAACAGATGGAAACCATGTTGGCAGATGAAAGCACATACGAAATCATTAAAACAAACCCCACAGAAGAAAAGAAAAAAATGCTAAAAGCCCTTCTCAAACCCTTATTAGAAAGTAAAAAAATCACAAAGGACTCATATAATCACCTGATTCCCACAGCCAGCATCACCCCCCGGATCTATGGAACCGCAAAAATACACAGAAAGGATATCCCACTGCGGCCAATAATAGACAGTATTGGATCAGTCACGTACAACTTATCAAAAGCTCTGGTTGAAATCATCAAACCCCTCCTTGGACTATCAGATTACCACTGCAAAAACTCAAAAGAACTGGCACAAGAACTCAAAAATATGAAAATAGAATCAGACGAGATCCTCATTTCACATGACGTCATTTCATTATTCACAAAAAGACACCTGTTGATGTCACACTACATATAGTGCAAGAATGCCTCAATAATGACTGTACCCTTAAAAGTCGCACCAATCTCACAGTTCATGACATATCCGAACTATTACAATTTGTAGCAAAATCCACCTATTTTCAATACAGAGGAAAAATTTACAGACAAAAAGAAGGATTTGCAATGGGAGACCCACTATCAGCCATTATGAGCAGCTTTTTCATGGAGGATCTAGAAAACAAAGCCATCAACACAGCACCTACACAATGTAAACCCACCCTTTGGAAGAGATACGTGGATGACATTCTGGAAAAAAATAAGGAAAGGACACACACAAGAACTCACTGACCATCTGAACAGCACGGACAGCACTGGAAATATAAAATTCACACACAAAGAGGAGGAAAATGGCACCATAGCCTTTCTGGACATGAAAATCCACCACAACGATGACGGCAGCATAAAAATCACAGTCTACAGCAATCCAATCCACACAGATCAACACCTACTATGGACATTGGAACACCCCACAGCACACAAGTTATCAGTTGTCAGAACGTTATATGAACGGGCCACCATCATCACAGACCAAGAAGACAGACAGGAGGAGGAAAACCACATAAAACATGCACTTATGCGCTGCCAATATCCAGTATGGGCCATAAACAAAGGGAAACAGCAAGTCAAAAGCAAAGAAAACAAACAGGAAATAAGACACAGAACAAAAGACGAAATCAAAAACAAGGACACCATAACCATACCATACATACGAGGGATCACGGAACCAATTCAAAGGATCATGAAAAAATACAAAATAAACACAGCAGTAAAACCACACGAAAAATTAAGACAGTTTTTAGTACACCCCAAGGACAGAATAGAACAAGACAAAAAATGCAGTGTAATATATGAAATATCATGCAGATCATGCAACAAAACCCACATTGGAGAAACTGTTAGATCATTCACCACAAGAAAAAAAGAACACCAGAAGGAATGTGAGAAGGAAACACAAGGACGACTCACAAGATCACAAAAAGAAAAGGCAGAACAAGAAACATTAAAATCAGCAATATCAGATCACTGCAAAAGAAATAATCACATCATGGACTGGGACAGCGCAAAAATTATTTGATCAGAGAGCAACAGAAACAAACGCTGGATCAAGGAGGCCATAGAGATCAGGAAGCGGGGAAAAGACACCATGAACTGAGATGAGGGGGCCTTTATGCTTTCTCACACCTGGGATCACATTCTCCAGAGACCATCTGACGGCGGAAGGCAGGGCCGGCTCGGTGGATCTGACAGATCTGCTGAGCTGGCCCCGCCTACAAAAATCAGCTGATAAATGTCACCTGGCAGCAATCAGCTGACTCTTCTGACGAAGGCCGCAGTGTACAGTCGAAACATGTTAAGAAGGTAAATACATCTCTTTCTATTCTTGTCTTTAATAAGAACAAAAGATAAATAAGTTGTGGCACAGACTCAAACACAGATGCTGCATTATCCATGTTTAAATGCAGTAACATTTCTCTGGAATACTGTATTCTTCACGGAGAGATCGCGATCGCGCTTACCTCCAAGACAAAGAGCCGGTAAGAAAGAAATGACAGTGCAAAAACAAGAAGGAAATCCATACTGATGGAACCAAGGAGCTCTTCGTTATATAGTCCACAAACATTCAAGAACAAAAACGGCACAGAGAATTTCGTTAAAACACATTAAAGTGTATAAAAACAGAGACACAGACGTCAAACTTTTTTCATCCGCTGCCGGTCGCTGCATGCGCATGCGCCCGCATGCACCCCGCATGCGCCCCTGTACTTTAAGTCAGTTAACATTATTCTTAAAATGATGTTTGAAAAACTCAAAGCAATCAGAAAGTGGCCATAAGGACTGGAAGAGAAGTGGGAAAAAAGAAAAAATCAGCAAAATTTAAAACAATGTGTCATGGGTTTAAGTTTCCCCTTAAGTTTATGTTTCCTGAAATTGTGACTTACAGTATATTAACCATTATAATTCAATAAGTGACTCTGTGAAACACTCATGGCTGCTCTATTCATTCACAGACCAGAAAATTCACGCTGTTATCCTGTTAAATCAAAGGGAATCTTCATTATTTTGCATGTCCTTTTGTTGTTAAAATTGTGTTAACAGGCCTGAGGAGTTGTTAGTTCCTGTCCAGCAGGTCAGGTGGGGCGGGGGGGGGGGGGGGGGGGGTCAGTGCTGTTGATAAAGCCACGTCACCCTTTAACCCTTTGGTTTCCATCTCAGCAGCAGTTCTGTTTGAATTGTCCTGAGAAGGGAACATGTAAATTAATAGAGGTGTGAAGTCTGGCCCAGCTGTTCCCACTGATGTCATGGGGGGAGGGGGTGATCTGTTGGGTGTCATGGGGTGTCATGTGTTTACTCTTCCTGGGTTAACTGGATTATTTCTGCTGCTGGGGATCACCTATTCCTCTTCTTCTCCTTTTCCCTGCTGATTAATGCAGATCTGCAGGATTTAACACCTCCAAACACCACCGCTTAGTTCCTCCTCACGGCTGTCTTTTAAAAAAATGGCCAACACACGCCAATTTATCACATCCTTTTTCATGTAAATTAGAAACATTCTTTTGTAAATGTGAGGATTTTTCTCATAAATTTGAAGGATTTTTCCTGCAGAGTTAGAGCCATTTTACTCAGAAATGTGCAGCTTCTCACTTGAAAATTTGCAGCTTTTTATTATTCATAATTTTGCAGCTTTTTCCTCATGGATTTAGAACTTTTCTTACTCTTGAATTTGCAGTTTTAAAAAAAAGCTTAAACTTGCAGCATTTTACTCAAATCTTATATCTGCAGTGTTTTAGGTTGGAAACAGTTGGAAATTTACACCTTTTTTGTCCTTTTGCTAAAGTTGCAGCTTCTTACCCAAAAAAATTCCACTTTTTTTGGTCAGAAATTGGCAGCTTTTAAATTGAGACTTATATCCCCCTTTTTTTTTTGTCAGGTCAGGCATTGGCTTGCTTGCTACCGGATAAGCATGAAAACCGATACTACTTGTCTCATGGGTCGGACCGTCAGCGACTCAACCGGCATCCCCGCCCTTCCGAGGACGTGGAGGGTGAAACAGGGCATCCTGGCAGAACTAAAAACAATATCTGCCACATGTCTGTGGTGGACCACTCCCAGTTACACGGGGTGAGACTGGACATCCTGGCAGATAAACACATCTGTCGCAAGGTCTGTGGTGGACTGTGCCAGTCGGTGCATTGTGACATGCACTACACAAAGAGCAGAGATAAACAAACCTATCATCTGGTCAGTCACTGCAACAGATACTGGAGTCAGTTTGTCTTGGCTTGTCCTTGCCACTGATATTACCTTTATCTGCCAAGAATGTGCTGCTAGTCAAGAAAAAGCTAGCAGTACTCAAATACTTTGCAAGCATGTTCATGAAATGGTCAATCAGAAAGCAACTCATACCGGCTCGGATGCCGCCCGGGCTTACAAGGTCTGCGCTGATCTGTTCACACTCCGGCAGGCAGCAATGCTTGATGAGGAACCGGTGCCAATCAATGACAGGATAATGACTATGAGACTCCCACTACAACAGAAGATGTATGCCACACTCATCAGTGTATATGCCCCAACAATGACCAACACAGAGGAGGTGAAGGAAGAGTTCTACAGTGATTTACGTGAGACTATCAGGCGTGAACCAACTGATGACAGGCTGATACTCGTTGGAGATTTTAAGATAAGATAAGATAAGATAAGCCTTTATTAGTCCCACAATGGGGAAATTCCAGGATTGCAACAGCACAGGGATAGCAACACTCAGAGCAACAATCAGAAGGCAAGAAAAAAACAAGAACAGCTAGTATACATATGTACATATTACTATAAATATATCGTCGGCCTCCGTCGGTCTATGATGACCATGGAAGAGAATCCTAAATGTCTACTCTGCTGGAACAGCACCGCCTGTGGCTGAAAAGGCCGATGCGCGAATGGCAGTCCCTGTCACACAGGTCGCACTTGTGGGTGGTCTCCGTGCTGCTGGAGCTGTGGCGGTTCTTCCTGCGGGTCCTTTTTTCATCTGCTGCAGCAGTCAGTCTCTCTTCACCCGCCTTGAGCTGTCTGGTTACACGGGGTGAGACTGGACATCCTGGCAGATAAACACATCTGTCGCAAGGTCTGTGGTGGACTGTGCCAGTCGGTGCATTGTGACATGCACTACACAAAGAGCAGAGATAAACAAACCTATCATCTGGTCAGTCACTGCAACAGATACTGGAGTCAGTTTGTCTTGGCTTGTCCTTGCCACTTTATCTGCCAAGAATGTGCTGCTAGTCCAGCAAAAGCTAGCAGTACTCAAATACTTTGCAAGCAGTTTCATGAAATGGTCAATCAGAAAGCAACTCATACCGGCTCGGACATCACCTGGGCTTACAAGATCCGCGCTGATCTGTTCACACTCTGACAGGCAGCGAAAAGTAAGCTAGGAGCAGGAAGACAAAAGAAGAGGAAAACAGCAGCCTTGTGTGTAGCAGAATGGAATGTATGCACTCTGTTGGACAGAACAACATCACAGCACCCAGAAAGACAGACCGCGCTTGTGGCCCTGGAAATGAACAGGTACAATGTAGACATAGCTGCACTTAGTGAAACAAGATTGCCTGGATATGACAGCTTGGAAGACCATGGGTACATCTTCTTTTGGAGTGGGAAATCAACTCAAGAAAGGAGAGAAGCAGGAGTGGGCTTTGCAGTTAGAAAGGAGATAGCAGCAATGCTTGATGAGGAACCGGTGCCAATCAACGACAGGATAATGACTATGAGACTCCCACTACAGCGGAAGATGTATGCCACACTCATCAGTGTATATGCCCTAACAATGACCAACACAGAGGAGGTGAAGGAAGAGTTCTACAGTGATTTACGTGAGACTATCAGGCGTGTACCGACTGATGACAGGCTGATACTCGTTGGAGATTTTAATGTCAGAGTTGGTTCGGACACTGAGAAATGGAAAGGAATGCTAGGCAGTCATGGAGTAGGCAAGTGCAATGCTAATGGAGAACTTCTACTTGCACTATGTTCAGAGCACAACCTTGTGATAACCAACACTCTATTTAAGCACAAGGACACGCACAAGAAGACATGGATGCACCCAAGATCCAAGCACTGGCACTTATTAGACTACATCATAGTCAGGCAGAGAGACATAAGGGATGTATTGGACACCAAAGCAATGAGAGGCACGGACTGTGGTACTGATCATGTTATGCTGAGATCTAGATTAAGGATTTGCAGACAAAAACAGCACTGCAGGATGGGTGCGAAGCCACAACGGAAGCTAAACACTAGTGCACTGAAAGGCCAAAAGAAGCAGGAAGAACTTACACAGGAAATGGATGAAAACTTGGAAGACTGGGACAGCAACAACTCAATTAGCTACAACAGCAACAACTCAGTGTTGCCCATTTCTCTACACAGAAGAGAAGTGGGCAACACTGAAGGATACGGTGTATCAGACTGCCAGTGATATATTAGGCTACCCTGAGAGGAAACATCAAGATTGGTTTGATGAGCATGATGAACACCTGAAGAAACTACTAGAAGCGAGGAATACAGCTAGGCAGGAAAACCTACAGTGTAACACAAGATTGAAGAAGAAGAAATACTCAATGTCACAACTCGCCGCTCCCTGTCATCCACCTCAGCTGCGCGCACACCTGCGCCTCATCAATCACGGGCTATTTAGCCCACTCGGCCCAGAGCATCGGTCTGGAGCCGTCTGTGTTTCTACGCGCTCAAGCCCTCAGCAGGATTGTCTCTTCCCGTCCTGCCGACCTTCTCTACAGCACGTAAGCTGTTTAATCACTTACCTGTCTACCAGCCTCTCCCCTGTGCACAGGTGGATTCCCTGGCGGCGGATTCTCCCGTCATTGCCATCTTCTTTCCTCTCCTCTCCACGCCTCGTCGTGTGCGCAGCAGAACGCTGTATTCCAGGCCGAAGATCCTTAGCCAACGCCAGCCACCGTCCCACCTGCAAGTAAGCCATATTCTGTATATCTCTCCGTTTGGTTAAGCCCAGCTCATATTCCTGTCTCCTCTCTTCCCATAGGGTTGTCTGGCTGCACGGCGTGCTGCTCTGTTCCCGACTCTCTTTGTCCACCCACAATCCATAAACATATCACATACACACACCCAAACACCCTTGCTGTTGACTAAAGCTATTGAATCTTACCTGAGCCTGCGTGCGTGTTTCCTGGGCCGATTAATATGTCACTCAAAGGCTCAGAGTGAGCTACAGAAGTACACCAGAGAGATGAAATCCAACTGGTGGGATGAAAAAGCGGAGAAACTTCAAACTGCAGCAGACAGAAAGGACATGAAAACATTCTTCACAGGTTTGAGATTAATCTACAGCCCTAAACCAAGAGGATTGATCCAACTAAAGGCTATGGATGGTGAAATGGTTTTGCAGGAGAAAGACAAGATCCTGGACAGATTTGCAGACCACTTTGACCAACTACTAAACAACCCTGGAGATCTCACTGAAGAGGCTAAAGAAGCTCTAGTGCAGCGACCAACTGTATCAAGTCTGGATGAACCACCAAATTTTAAGTATTGTGCCTTTGTTCAAGAAAGGTGACAGGAAAGATTGTGGAAATTACCGAGGTATATCACTGCTAGCCACTGTTGGTAAGATTCTCTCACGTGTACTACTTAACAGACTCAATGAACACATCTTACAGAATGTACTACCGGAAACCCAGTGCGGCTTTAGAAGTGGAAGAAGCACAATGGACTTGATTTTCTGCTTGAATCAGGTTCAAGAAAAGTGTATCGAACAGAACATGCCGCTTTATGTAGTCTTCATAGACTTCAGTAAAGCCTTCGATACTGTTTCGTGACAAGGACTTTGGCAGGTACTCAAGAAATACGGTTGTACAGAGAAGTTTGTCAGCCTGATTGAGGCACTCCATATAGGTATGCAAGCAAACGTGGGAATGAGTGGTTCAGTATCTAAAGACTTTTCAGTAAGCAACGGGGTGAAACAAGGGTGTGTGCTGGCACCTACACTCTTCTCGCTATATCTGGCAGCCATGCTTGAGGTGGCCTTCAAAGACACTTCAGAAGGAGTATACATTCAAACAAGGAAAGAAGCAGACTTGTTCAATGTGGCACAGTTTAAAGCCAAGAGTAAGACATCGATAAAGGTAGTAAGAGAAATGCTCTTTGCCGACGACAGTGCTCTAGTTGCACACAGCGTGGAAGATATGCAATCTTTAGTGGAGAAATTTGCAAGAGCAGCTAACCAATTCAGCCTCCAAATCAACATCAAGAAGACAGAGTGCCTTTATCAACCACCAAAGTTCCAGTTATCAACATCACTACCAGAAGAGATCAGCATTGGTACAGAGCCACTAGTCAAGTGCAAGACTTTCAAGTACCTAGGGAGTACTGTTTCAGAGAATGCTAGGCTAGAGGATGAACTATCTCTCAGAATGGGAAGAGCGAGCGCTGTGTTTGGAAACTTGACGGAGAGACTGTGGAACAATCGACATGTGTCTATCCTTGTGAAATGCAAAGTGTACAGAGCAACAATACTGGCTACTCTATTGTACAGTGCTGAAACTTAATAATAATAATAATAATGCATCAGATTTATGTAGCGCTTTGTCATAGACACTCAAAGACGCTTTACAAGTAGATACATTATTCATTCACTCCAGACAGACAATGGTAGTGGCAAGCTACTACTGTAGCCACAGCTGCCCTGGGGCAGGCTGACGGAAACGTGGCTGCCAATCCACGCCAACGGCCTCTCCGGCCACCACCGAACATTTAAACATTTTTATACACATTCATACCCAGTGTTATGGGCACTGGAGGCAATGCGGGTGAAGTGTCTTGCCCAGGGACACAACGGCAGGATATCTGGGGAGAGTGGGATTCGAACCGCCAACCATCGGGTTATTAGACAACCTGCTCTACTTCCTGAGCCACTGCCGCCCACTAGGACTTGGACTGTCTACAGAGTGCAGGTGAAGAAACTCCACGCGTACATGATGAGACACCTTCGAGCCATAATGAACATCTCATGGAAAGACAAGACAACCAACATAGAAGTGTTGAAACGAGCTGGTCTACCATCAATGGAGGACATGCTAATACAGATGAACCTGAGATGGCTCGGACATGTTGAGAGGATGGACCACCAGCGTCTCCCTCGGCAGTTACTCTACTCACAGTTATGCAAGGGCAAACGCAATCAGGGTAGACCAAGGCTCAGATTTAAAGACACTGTAAAAAGAAACTTGAAGAAGTTGGACATAGGAGTTCCTGGCAGCGGAAGGCTAAGGACAGAGCTGTGTGAAGGAATCTGATCAGACCTAAATAAAACAGTCATTGTCGCCCACGACAGACTGCTATGATGATGATGATGATGTCTGGGGCCATTTTTTCTGTTCAGTGTCATCTTCATGGAGGAAAATGAGGTGAAAGTTCAGCAAATACTGTGGGTTTTATATGAAAAATTGCATTAATCAAGCCTCCATTATGAAAAGGATCTTTCAGAAGTCTAGATTTGAAGTTTTAGGGACCTTGGGGTGTCATGCTCACAGAAACGGTGTCATCCAGTTGTTTCAAATGTTGGATCTCTTATCTCAGATAAGTTTGCTAAATTTTTTGTGAGATCCTCAGGAACCCCAAAACTGACAGAAAAATATGCAATAAGGATTGTATCTGCAGAAATTGAATTTGAATTTGAACCTGAATTAATCAATGTAAATAATTGCTTTTAAAATGTGAATCTGAATGACCTAATTTGAAATTGAATCTATTGGTTTGAATGTGTCCTGCAATAAAATTGAAGCTGTATTTCATTTAGTTGAAAATTCGGCTCCCTAATTCATTATCACAGTTGAGTTTCACTTCTTGTCATACAGATTCAGTATTTATTTCAGGTTTTTGTGCCACACATCGGGACCTAGCCTCAGTCAAAACTAGTCGAGCAGAGATAGAAAGAACTGTTTTATGTCCGCAACTCTCGCTTTACGTGCTGTTTAACTGTTGAACACCTGCATGGACTTGAGTGGTTAATTCAGAGTGATGTCCAGCAGCCACATGCCAGGTTTGTTTAAAAAAAAATATGTATGAGGAGAGGCATCATGTATGCATACAAAATATTGTTAGCCAGGGCAACAGATTAGCAGAGATCAACAGCAGAGCCTCCATTCAGGTGTGTAGAGGTGGAGCAGCCCAGGAGGAGGCAATCCTGCTGTCAGGACACTGCTCTTTCAAAAAACCAGAGGCTTCTGTGAGAGACGTTTCTTCTACAGAATGTGGACAAAGGTCAGTAACTGGTGCTTATATTGGCTGTTTAGCATCATAGAAGGCATAATTATGAAGTGATAAGAATGAAGAATTCTGCCTTCTCTGAGTTACTAAGAGGATGGAGACTGTAGTTACAGTGGTTGTCCTTTAAAATTAGATTTCAAAATAATAAAGCTGTTTCTAGGTTGGCAAGTAAATTAGTGTTGTTACCTTGATAACTAGCCACAATCAGCTGGTAAGATGCTAACGTAAGAAACCAGCACTTTAGATAGATTACCTGTTGTATAAAGAGTGTGGTGTGTGGGTGTGGCTTTTAGGGCTTGCCGTAGCCGCCCTGGTGGTGACATCAGGCGGGCTGCGGTGCCTGTATATATTTCTGTGAGTGTTCAATAAAGATCGAGTTCGCTGCGTGGCATAAGACAGACTGATTACCGACATAACATTTTGGAGACGAGGAGAAAACCATGGAGGCGTATGGGATACCTCCACCTCTGCCGTCGTTTCTGGAGTGTCTGGGAGAGCCAGCGATCCTGTGGCCGGACTGGATGGCTATGCTTAGGGGATACATCGCTGGGCTGGGCCTGGGTAGACGCGACAGAAACCGAGGACGGGTGCTCCTGGTCCGTCGTCTCGGTGTGGAGGGTTGGAGAATTCTCTGCATGTTGGGAGAGACGGAGTTTTATGTGGATGCTGTCGGGTGGCTGGCTGGAGATTTTGCCGAACGTACAAGGGACACAAAGCAGTGGGTAGTGAGGCTGTTGGTGCCAAGGGAAGCTAAGCTAGCTAGCTCAGAGAAGCTAAAGGCTCAGGCTGTGGCAACGGCGAAGTTAGCCACGAAGCTAAGGGCGCACCAAAACCAAGCTACAAGCTACCAGCTAGGTTTCAAGGGGGGACCGGAGCCACGAGTGGGGGAGCCCCTGGTCACCGACGATGGCAAGCCAGCCGAGGAGCTTAGCACAGTGTGTGACCATAGCACTGGTGGTGAAGACGGCGCGGTGAGCAAAGGCAGCATGGAGGGAGAACAGCGACCGGACTCGGACGAAGGTGCTGGATGCAGCGGCAAGGCACCTGGGTTGACGAGCGATGCTGACGAGCGGGCAACAGTTTTCCCCGGAGCTCGGCCACAGGGGGCTGGAGTGTCTGGGGCTGCAACGTGGCAGTTACAGCAGTTTTGAGATGGTCGGGGGCGGGCTGACAGGTACGGAGGGACTGTGTGCCAGGCAGCAGCACTGTGGGTACAGACGAGAGAAGTGGTCGGTGGTGAGAGGAGACATTCTCGCTGGGGAAGTCAGCTTCAACCCCCGGGGCAGGTGGTTTCCAGGGGCGCGCAGGCCAGAGGGCTGCCCTGGGCCCCCAAGCTGGCTTTATCCTTGGCTGCCCGTGGACACTGGTGTAACGTAAATAATTTTGAATGTAAATATGTTTGTATGGTATGGATAACGGTTCATGTGCATGTGTTGTAAATAATAGTGTTTGGAGTGAGTTTTGAATGTGCATACGAATGTGTTGTTATGGGATTATTTTGTGCATTTTCTTTAGTTTAGGAGCACGGCATACAATTTTAGTTGGACTCTCTTTATTTTAGGGGTGGCAAAATAATCCACCCAGCCGTGCGGGCTGCACAGTAGTCCACCCGTCAGCCCTATTTTAGGTGTTGTTGTGTGAATGTGTGAGGCCATTCCAGTTCATCGTTCCCCGTTATTTTCCTGAGTGCATGATTCGGGTCCTAAATTGGAGTGGGTCTGAATCGTGTGTATGTGTTTTGGACTTTTTTAAAGGGGAGGGGAATGTTGTGTAGAGAGTGTGGTGTGTGGGTGTGGCCTTTAGGGCTTGTCGTAGCTGCCTGGGTGGTGACATCAGGCGGGCTGCGGTGCCTGTGTATATTCCTGTGAATGTTCAATAAAGAGGGAGTTCGCTGCATGGCATAAGACAGACTCCAGACTCTGATTACCGACATACCATTATCCATCAAAACTGACACACTTTAGATTTGTAACAGCCTAATATTACATTTAATGTATTGATAAAAAAACACTGCCATCAAACTTATTATCATATTTGCTATGTGACAGCAGATGATCAATAACTGTCCAGTTTTGTCTGTTTCATTATTAACTACACAGAGCTCATCCACAATATTAGTGCAGTATTGTTTGCATTGTGGCACACATATATGCACATATGTTGGTTTCAGATGCTCCACAGATATATCACTGTATACTTCATGTCTCAGGGGAACAAAGGGACTGAGCCTTCCAGAGGTAACGGGAGGGTGTGAGATCTGGCCTTTTGTTTCAAGGAGATGGCCTTGAGAGATTTCCTGACCACCGGAGACTAGGAGGTGGATGGTGTTAAGATCGGGGGAAGTTACATTGTGACTGGGATTAAGTACCATGTGACTGTATGTTTGATCAAGCACCATGTGATTGTATGTTTGATGTCCTGGTATAAAAGGACAGATGTGAGAAGATTCATCCTCTTTTTCTTCTTTTGAATGTTGGAGAATGTCATTGTGAATAAAGCTGAACCTGAGGAATACACTCAGTCTCGTCCTTCACAACTCCCCACAGCATGATAATTTATAATCTGTAACATATCACATGATGCACAGAAACATAACTGTATTAACATGATGAGCATATTCAGAGCATACTTGGAGCTTAATCAGAATAAATTATTCTATATTTTCATGTCAGGTGAGTAAATCTCAGTAAACATAAGCAAAAATCTGTGACGTGTATACTGCATTTTATTTTTTTAACAAATGTGTAGTACATGTGTAGAGTAGACTGCTGTGGTAAAGTTTCAGCCATAAATGCATTAAACTTAATTATTTTCAAAAAATAACTTCAGCTTATTTGTGAGAGTTCTTTAACCTAGCACTGATTTACAGGTACAGGAGTCAGTGTCAGTAGATTAGGAAAGCTTTCATTGTGTACTAATGGATTATATTCCATCCATCCATCTTCGACTGCTTTTCTGAAGGTCCGGGTCGCAGAGGCAGCAGTTCAAGCAGAGAAGCCCAGACTTCCAAAAAGGGTGGGTACTCTGAACCGTCATTTGGTACATAGGCATAAATGATGGTCAGGACCTGTTTCCCAACCCGAGGGCGCAGGGAAACAGCCCTTTCATCCACCGGGGAAAACTCCAATATAGAGGCAGCAAGGTGGGGGGATACAAGAATACCCACCCCTGCTTGTCGCCTCTTGCCCGGGGCAACTCCAGAGTAGTCCAAGCCCCAGCCCCTCTCCAGGAGACTGGTTCCGGAACTGGAGCTGTGTGTTGAGTAGAGGCCGACTATATCTAGCCGGTATCTCTCAACCTCATGCACCAGCTCAGGCTCCTTCCCCACCAGAGAGGTGACATTCCACATCCCAAAAGCCAGTTTAGTAAGCTTGGAATCAGACCGCCAAGGTCTCCGCCTTTGACCACCACCTGATCCACATAGCACCGGACCCCCATGGTCCCTCCTGCAGGTGGTAAGCCTGATGGAGGGCAGACCCATGTAACTCCTTCGGGCTGAGCCCGGCCGGGTTCCATGGGTGGAAACCCAGCCACCAGACGCTAGCCATCGAGCCTCTTCCCCAGGCTTGGCTCCAGGGTGGGGCCCCGGTAACCCCATACTGGGCGGGGTACACTGAATCCTTGTTCTAGTATTTATCATGAGTCTATTGGATCGTTCTTAGTCTGGCCCTTCACCCAGGACCAGTTTGTCTTGGGTGATCCTACTAGAGGCAAACTGCCCAGGACAACATAGCTCCTGGGATCACTGGGGCACGCAAACCCCCACCATGAAAAGGTGACTATCCATGAGGAGACTGATTGTATTTATCCATCCATCTTCTACCGCTTTTCCGGAGGTCCGGGTCGCAGAGGCAGCAGTTCAAGCAGAGAAGCCCAGACTTCCCTCTCCCCAGCCACCTCCTCCAGCTCTTCAGAGAGCATACCAAGGCATTCCCAGACCAGCTGGGAGACATAGTCTCTTCAGCGAGTTCTGGATCTGCCCCGGGGTCTCCTCCCAGTGGGACATGCCCAAAACACCTCAAGTGGGAGGTGTCCAGGAGGCATCCTGATCAGATGCCCACACCACCTCAACTGGCTCCTTTCAATGTAGAGGAGCAGCGGTTCTACTCTGAGCCTCTCCCGGATGACTGAGCTCCTCACCCTATCTCTGAGAGTGAGTCCAGCAATCCTACGGAGAAAGCTTATTTCAGCCGCTTGTATCCGCAATCTTGTTCTTTCGGTCATTACCCAAAGCTCATGACCATAGGTGAGAGTAGGAACATAGATTAACTGGTAAATCGACAGCTTTGACTTAGAAATAAGCTCCCTCTTCACCACAACAGACCGGTACAACGTCCACATCACTGCAGATGCTGCTCCGATCCATCTGTCAATCTCTCGCTCCATTCTCCCCTCACTCGTGAATAAGACCCCAAGATACTTAAACTCCTCCACTTGGGGCAGGAGCCTGCCCCCAACCTGGAGAGGACAATCTACCTTTTTCCGGCTGAGGACCATGGACTCGGACTTGGAGGTACTTATTCTCATCCCAGCCGCTTCGCACTCAGCGGCAAACCATCCCAGCAAGAACTGTAGGCCATTGCTGGATGAAGCCAATAGATGAGATCCTGTGGTCACCAAGCATGACATCCTCCGTTCCCTGGCTGCGCCTAGAAGTCCTGTCCATAAAAATTATGAACAGGATCGGTGACAAAGGGCAGCCCTGGCGGATTCCAACTCTCACTGAGAATGAGTCCGATCGAGTGTTGGCAATACGAACCAAACTCTCACAATGGTCGTACAGAGACCGAATAGCTCGTAACAACAAGCCTGATACCCCATACTCCCAAAGCACCCCCCACAAAAAACCACGAGGGACGCAGTCAAATTCCGTCTCCAAGTCCACAAAACACATGTAAACTGATTGGGCAAACTCCCACGAACCCTCAAGAATTCTCAAGAGGGTAAAGAGCTTGACCAATGTGCCACAGCCAGGACGAAAACCACATTGCTCCTCCCGAATCCAAGGTTCGACCAACAGCCGGACTCTCCCCTCTAGTACCTTGGCATAGACCTTCCCAGGGAGGCTGAGGATTGTGATCCCTCTAAAGTTGGAGCACACCCTCCGGTCCCCTTTTTTGAAGAGAGGAACCACCACCCCTGTTTGCCATGCCAAAGGCACTGCCCTGGACCTCCACGCAATGTTGCAGAGGCATGTCCACCATGACAGCCCTACAACATCCAGGGCCTTGAGGTACTCAGGGCAAATCTCATCCACCCCCGGGGCCCGGCCACCAAAGAGATTTTTAACCACCTTGGCGACCTCAGCCCCTGTGATAGGCAAGTCGTCCCCCTCGTCCACAAGCCCTGCTTCCTCTGTGGAAGGCATATCAGTGGGACTGAGGAGATCCTCAAAGTATTCCTTCCACTGCCCGATGGTATCCCCAGTCGAAGTCAGCAGTGCCCCATCCGCACTGTACACAATGTGGACAGGGAGCTGCTTCCCCCTCCTGAGCCACTGGACAGTTTGCCAGAATCTTGTCGAGGCCGACTGAAAGTCTTGTTCCATGGCCTCACCGAACTCCTCCCACACCCGAGTTTTTGCTTCAGTAACCACCTGAGCTGCACTCCGCTTGGCCTGCCGATACACCTCAGCTGCTTCGGGAGTCCCACAAGCCAACCAAGCCTGATAGGACTCCTTCTTCAGCTAAATGGCCCCCCTCACCACTGGTGTACACCACTTGGTTCGGGAGTTGCCACCACGAGATGCCCCAAAGACCTTGCGGCTGCAGCTCTGGGCCGCTGCTTCAACAATAGATGTGGAGACCATGGCCCATTCAGACTCCATGTCTCCAGACTCTCTCTGAATGTGGTTGAAGTTCTTCCGGAGGTGGGAGTTGAAGACCTCCCGGACAGGGGCCTCAGCCAGATGTTCCCAGCACATCCTGACTATACGTTTGGGTCTACCAGGTCTGAATGGCGTCCTCCCCTGCCATCGGATCCAACTCACCACCAGGTGGTGATCAGTTGACAACTCTGCACCTCTCTTTACCCGAGTGTCCAAGACATACCGTCGCAGGTCTGATGACATGTGTAACGTAGAGAGCGATGCATGAGCAGTCTCTCATAAATGGCCAGAAATGGAGGCTTCGAGATGACTTGCAATCAGCAACTTTTCCAATTTTTTTTTTTTTTTTTTTTTTTACTTCCGGCGCCACACGAGTCGGCTGCCTTTTGCAACAGCGGCTCAATTCTGAGTCTTTTTATCTTCCTTCTTCTTTCTGATCCGGTGATAACTTTCTGATCCGACACACCTTTCACTCTATATATATCACGGACACACAGATCGCCCCAAAGGTCTCCCGAGTCGGCGGACGGAGCCTCTGTTTACAGCAGGAGACGATACAGCAGGGAAGAGCTAGCTAGCACTCAACTGCCTAACGGAGAAACTCGACATACCGGGGAACTGAAGCGAAAACGACGCGGGTGCCGGGCTGGAGTTTAGGCACCGTGCAAGAAATATAAGACAAAATAATAAAGAGCGATGGCAAGAACCAAGCAGACCACCCGTAAATCTACTGGAGGAAAAAGCCCCCAGGAAGCAGCTGGCCACCAAGGCTGCTTGGAAAAGCGCTCCAGCCACCGGCGGAGTGAAGAAGCCTCACCGTTACAGGCCCGGTACCGTGGCTCTGAGAGAGATCCATCGCTACCAGAAATCCACGAAGCTGCTCATCCGTAAGCTGCCCTTCCAGCGCCTGGTGAGGGAGATCACTCAGGACTTCAAGACCGACCTGCGCTTCCAGAGCTCCGCCGTCATGGCTCTGCAGGAGGCCAGCGAGGCCTACCTGGTGGGTCTCCTCGAGGACACCAATCTGTGCGCCATCCACGCCAAGAGGGTCACCATCATGTCCAAAGACATCCAGCTGGCCCGCCCCATCCGCGGAGAGAGAGCTTAGACTTTCTGCTGCACATCCACCAACCACAATGCTCCGCACTGTGTGTCTATATATATATTTATATTAATATGCACATATGTATACTAACTGCTCTTGTTTTTTCTTGCCTTCTGATTGTTGCTCTGAGTGTTGCTATCTCTGACAACAAGATAACATTCACTGCTCTCCTTGTGTCCTGTGAACTCTGGTCTTGAATGTGCATCGTGGGCTTTTTTTGTCTTTGTAATCATAATATTGATTACTTATGGTCAATATTCTGAATTCAATGATTTTTTTGCTCCTTCCCATTGTATGATTTCTTATCTGTACCATCCTGTTGGCAGGCACGTTCCCGATGCAGCCGTGTCACTGGAAATGCAGGTTCATTTTCTGTGTCAAGTCAAATTCTCTCGTATGTTATCAGTGATCTGTTAATGTACTTGGCAATAAATCTTTTTCTGATTCTGATTCTGATTCTGATCCCTGTGCTGTTGCAATCCTGGAATTTCCCCATTGTGGGACTAATAAAGGCTTATCTTATCTTATCTTAATTTTATTTTCAAAAGAAAAACTTCACAGGTAACAACTTCAGCGATTATACCATATTTTCACACCGACACGACTCTCTCTTCTCCCAATAACCAACACCTGTTATATTGTGTGATACAATTAGAACTAATTAGCCCCTACTATAACCCCAGGTAAGACAATAAACATTTTCCATTTTTCACACATACCCAATAGCATCTAAAAGTCCATAAATAATTCCCCACCTATTTCAGAATAAATATACATCACACAGAATAAATAATACCATAAATAATTCAATAAATAATTTAAACCCCTATTTACAAATTTAAATCACCCCTCTGACTCACCATCACATGCTTCCTTCCTGCTGGTGTCCTTTAAAAGGCATTCAACCCCTAACAAAGTCTTTTGCCCGGACACCCTCAGGAAGCATGTTGGCAAAGGTGTGTGGAATTAGAAATCACCAATTGTTTTACCCAAATAATCAAACATAACAATTATCTCACAAAAAGGCAATCCAAATAGTCAAAAACAGATTCTAAAAATAATATGTGTACATTCAACAAACAATCATTAACATTTACAAATATTACACAAATAATATAGTTAAACATACAATAAACCATAACAGTGGTGACACTCCGTCGTCACAACATGATAACAAAATCAATCATCGACCTGCGACCTATGGTGTCCTGGTGCCAGGTGCACATATGGACACCCTTATGCTTGAACATGGTGTTCGTTATGGACAAACTGTGGTTAGCACAGAAGTCCAGTAACTGAACACCACTCGGGTTCAGATCAGGCAGGCTGTTCCTCCCACTCACCCCCTTCCAGGTTTCACTGTTGCTGCCCATGTGCGCATTGAAGTCCCCCAGTAGGACAATGAAGTCTCCAAGAGGAGCACCCTCCAGCATCCCAGTCAGAGACTCCAAAAAGGGTGGGTACTCTGAAACATCATTTGGTGCATAGGCAAAAATGATGGTCAGGACCTATTTCCCAACCCGAAGGCGCAGAGAAGCAACCCTTTCGTCCACCGGGGAAAACTCCAATATAGAGGCAGCAAGGTGGGGGGGATACAAAAATACCCACCCCTGCTCATCGCCTCTCGCCCAGGGCAACTCCAGAGAAGGCCAAGCTCCCGCCCCTCTCCAGGAGACTGGTTCCGGAACTGGAGCTGTGTGTTGAGGTGAGGCCGACTATATCTAGCCGGTATCTCTCAACCTCGTACACCAGCTCAGGCTCCTTCCCCACCAGAGAGGTGACATTCCACGTACCAAAAGCCAGTTTAGAAAGCTTGGGATCAGTCCGCCAAGGTCTCCGCCTTTGACCGCCACCTGATCCACATAGCACCAGACCCCCATGATCCCTCCTGCAGGTGGTGAGCCCACTGGAGGGCAGACCCATGTAACTCCTTCGGGCTGAGCCCAGCCGAGTCCCATGGGTGGAAACCCAGCCACCAGACACTAGCCATCGAGCCCCTCCCCCAGGCCTGGCTCCAGGGTGGGGCCCCGGTAGCCCCATACCGGGCGGGGTACATTGAATCCTTGTTCTATTATTTATCATGAGAGTCTGTTGGATTGTTCTTAGTCTGGCCCTTCACCCAGGACCAGTTTGTCTTGGGTGACCCTACCAGAGGCAAATTGCCCCGGACAACATAGCTCCTGGGATCACTGGGGCACGCAAACCCCCCACCACGATAAGGTGGACGAGCCATGAGGGGATTGTATTTAGTTTAGTAAATGCCATATTTGCATTATGTTTTATATTTATTTATGTTTGTTTGTTGGTTGGTTTATTCTGTTTAAAATGCATAAAAAATACATAAGAAGATACAAAAATAGAACTGTGGCACATATGTTGGGTACATATTTTCCACAAATGTATTGCTGTATGTTTATTGTGTGCTTCACGTCTCGAGGGACAAAAGGACTGAGTCTGTAGGAGATATCGAGAAGGTGTGAGATTTGGCCTTTGTCTCAGAGAGATGCCCTGGAGGGATTTCCGGACCATCGAAGGCTAAGGGACAATGGTGGAAGATCAAAAGGGTTACAGCGTGACTGGGATTAAGTACCATGTGACTATGTTTGCTTAGACACCATGTGACTTGAGTTTCGATGTTCCGGAGGATAAAAGAGTGATGTGATATTGATCTGTCTCTTTTCTTGCTTGGAGATTGTTAGAGTATGTGTTCTGTTAATAAAGCTGAACCTGAGAAATAAACTCAGCCTCATCCTTGAGCACATCCTCTACACTGGTGACCCTAAGACTAATTATGGCTGGTGACGATTCTCCTGCACCGGACTCATCAGGAGCCAGCCAGGCTAATGCAGCTACCACAGTCCAGCTACCTGATTTCTGGCAGCATAGCCCGCGCTCCTGGTTTAACACAGTCGAGGCACAGTTCCATCTTCGGGGAATTTCGTCGGACGCTACGAAATTCTACCATGTGGTTGCAAAGCTGGACAGCCACACAGCCCAGCGGGTGGAGAGCCTGATTAACCACCCGCCAGACGACGACAAGTATGGCACATTGAAAGCTGCTCTTATCCGTGCTTTCACCCCCTCACTGGGAGAGTGAGCAGAGAAGCTCCTGGCGTTGACTGAGGGCGAGGTCGAGAGACCTGCAGACCTGATGGCGAAGATGCTGAGTTTGAGAGACGCCGAAGATGATGGCTTTATCTTTGCCCACCTTTTCCTCAGGACACTACTGTCAGCGGTGAGAGTTACCCTGGCCAGTTCACAGCTGCTGGCCCACCGAGATTACCACGAGATGGGCCAGGAGGCATAGCGACTCGTCGATGCCCATAGGCGACACACGGCCACGACCGCAGCAGCGGAGCTGAGCGCAACACCCGGAGATGGCAGGGGGCCAGAGGCTGCAGCACCAGACTCACTGACGACAGCAGCGGTGGAGGCCAGGAGACGCGGAGCGGGCAACATCCTTTGCTTTTACCATCGCCGTTTGGCCGAGAGGGCACGCAAGTGCATTCCACCATGCCAGTTCAAGCGCTCGGGAAACGCCAAGACCGGGAGTCAGTAGCAGCTGCGGCTCTCGGTGAAAAGAACAAGCTGCTCTACCTGAGGGACGTGCGGTCAGGGAGGCATTTTCTTGTGGACACAGGCTCCCAGCTGAGTTTCATCACACCTTCCTACGCTGACCGGCTGGTGCCTTCCAGTGGTCCCCTGGTGTCGGCAGTGAACGGCTCGGCGATTAAGACCTTCGGGGAGAAGACTCTGCTTCTGTCTCTACACAGCCGAACATTCAAGTGGACTTTCGTCATAGCGGCAGTCAATTTCAACATGTTAGGTGCTGATTTTTTGTGCTCACATGGTTTATTGGTTGATCTTGCTAATAGACGTCTGGTTAATGCACTGTCTTTTCACTCTATTCCCTGCACAGCCCGGGTGGCCCCGCCGACTGCACAGGCCAACGTCACAGCTGCGGGTGGTAAGTTCCACGCACTACTCACTCAGTTCCCAGCACTCACAGTCCCAACGTTTTCGGCGACAGTGGCTAAACATGGGGTGGAACATTTTATCACTACCACCGGGCCGCCCGTTTTTGCGAAAGCTCGGCGCTGGGACTCAGCTAAACTGGCCATAGTGCGCGAGGAGTTCGCCAACTTGGAAAAACTGGGCATCATTAGACGTTCTAAAAGTCCCTGGGCTTCACCGCTACACATGGTCCCAAAGGCTGATGGTTCGTGGTGACCTTGCGGTGATTTCCGCAGGTTGAATAACGCCTCAGCACATGACCGCTACCCGATTCCACACATCCAAGATTTTTCGGTTCATTTGGTGGGGGCGCGCATTTTTTCTAAAATAGACTTGGTGCATGGTTACCATCAGGTCCCAGTGCGCGCTCAGGATATACCCAAAACAGCGGTAATAACTCCTTTCGGGCTTTTTGAGTTTTTGCGCATGCGTTTTGGACTCAAGGGTGCCGCGCAGACGTTCCAGCGTATGATGGACGCGGTTCTACGTGACCTCCCTTTCGTGTTCGTCTACTTGGATGACATTTTGGTAGCCAGCACGTCCGAAGACGAACACGAAAGCCACCTCACAGAGGTTTTTCGGAGGCTGGCAGAGCACGGGTTAATAATTAACCCAGCGAAGTGCCAGTTTGGGGTGGTGCAAATTGATTTTTTGGGGCATCGCGTTTCGCCAGAAGGAGCAGTCCCTCTGCCCGATAAAGTACGCGCAATAACAGATTTTCCCCGACCTCAAACGGTCAAAGCGTTACAGGAGTTTTTGGGAATGGTTAATTTTTATAACCGTTTCCTCTCAAGCGCAGCGCAGCTCATGCAACCATTGTATGCTGCACTAAAGAAGCAAAAACCCACAAATAAAATCGAATGGTCTCCGGAGCGGGAGCGCGCATTCTCCCAAGTCAAATCAGCCCTGGCAAACATGGTTTTGTTGGCACACCCAGTCCCAACGGCCCGCATGGCGCTCACCACCGATGCTTCCGATTTAGCGGTGGGGGCGGTCGTTGAACAGTTTGTTGCAGGGACCTGGCAGCCGCTCGCGTCTTTCAGCAAAACCTTGCGCGATAGCGAGCGAAAATACAGCGCGTTCGACAGGGAGCTGTTGGCCCTACACTTGGCCATCCGCCATTTCCAGTTCTGGCTGGAAAGGTGCCGTTTCACCGCGTTTGTGGACCACAAGCCGCTAACATTTGCGATGGCCAAGATTTCAGAACCTTGGTCGGGCCAGCAGCAAAGACAGCTGGCCGCGATATCGGAGTTCACCACCGATATCCAGCATGTCGCAGGTAAACATAGTGTAGTGGCAGACTGTCTCTCGCGTGCTGTGGCGGCGCCAGGCCCCGTGGGGGCAGACTCGGCAGCCGTGGCCGCGGGCCAGGGTAGCGGCACGGAAGCGCACGCAGCCCCGGTCCACGTAGGTTTAGATTATGCAGCCATGGCCGCGGAGCAGGTTAGTGATGCGGATGTACGCGCTCTCCAGTCTGGACCAACAGGGTTAAGGCTGGAGCACAGGGTGCAGCAAGTCGGTATGCCCCCCCTAATCTGCGATGTCTCCACGGGACGGCTGCGCCCCGTAGTACCAGCTGTGTGGCGCCGCCGCGTTTTTGACTCGGTCCATTCCCTGGCTCACCCGGGGGTGCGCGCATCGATCAAGATGGTGGGGGAGAAATTTGTTTGGCTGGGGTTGCGCAAACAGGTCAAGGAATGGGCGGCAGCCTGCGTAGCGTGTCAGCGAGCCAAAATACACAAGCACACTAGAGCTCCTTTGGAGCCTTTTCACATCCCGGCTAAGCGCTTTGATAATGTGCATGTCGACTTGGTGGGCCCCCTTCCGTTGTCACAGGGGCACACACACCTTTTGACGATGGTGGACCGCACCACGTGTTGGCCAGAAGCGGTTCCTCTGGCATCAACCACAGCGGAGGAAGTTGCGCGCGCGTTTTTAACATCTTGGGTTGTGCATTTTGGAGTTCTGTCGGACATAACGTCCAACAGAGGTCCTCAATTTGTCTCCGAACTCTGGTCATCGATGGCCCGCAGCCTAGGGGTGAAGATCCACCGCACTACCGCGTATAACCCCCAGGCTAACGGTTTATGCGAGCGTTTTCATAGGTCATTGAAAGCAGCCCTCAGAGCGTCGCTTACGGATACAAATTGGGTTGACAAACTTCCATGGGTTTTATTGGGGTTGCGTTCTGCACCTAAGGAGGATTTGCAGGCCTCCCCAGCTGAGTTAGTTTTTGCAGAACCTCTCCGTTTACCCGGTGAATTTCTCCCCGACAATCCTGCGCCAAATTGCCCCCCCCCCGTTCAGCTGTTGCAGAGCGGCACAGGATCAAACACGCTTCCTGGCCCCGTTCATCACAGTTTCCCACGCGTTTTTGTGCCGAAGGCTTTAAAAAATGTGGAGTTTGTTTTTGTTAGACATGATGCTCATCGCCCAAATTTGCGGCCACCTTATGATGGACCTTTCAGAGTGCTGGAAACAGGAGAGAAGCATTTTTTGCTAGATTTGGGAGACAGGAAGGAGTTGATTTGTATAAACAGACTCAAACCTGCTTTTGTTTTGGCGGATGAACAAGTGCAGTTGGCGAGGGCCCCCCGTCGCGGCAGACCTCCGAGAAAGCATTCTCCAGAACCCCCACAAGGATTGGCTAACAGTTCTAATCCACAGGTGCAGGAAGACACTGCAGAAGCAGCAAGGCCAACTTACAGCAGATACGGCAGGAGGTTTAGACCTAGGCAACTGGTGGATTGATATTTGATATGTGGTAATGTTTTTATGTCATGCATCTCTGATTATGTTTGTTCCATATTAGACGTTTGGGGGGGGGGTCATGTAGCACATATGTTGGGTACATATTTTCCACAAATGTATTGCTGTATGTTTATTGTGTGCTTCACGTCTCGAGGGACAAAAGGACTGAGTCTGTAGGAGATATCGAGAAGGTGTGAGATTTGGCCTTTGTCTCAGAGAGATGCCCTGGAGGGATTTCCGGACCATCGAAGGCTAAGGGACAATGGTGGAAGATCAAAAGGGTTACAGCGTGACTGGGATTAAGTACCATGTGACTGTATGTTTGCTTAGACACCATGTGACTTGAGTTTCGATGTTCCGGAGGATAAAAGAGTGACGTGATATTGATCTGTCTCTTTTCTTGCTTGGAGATTGAGTATGTGTTCTGTTAATAAAGCTGAACCTGAGAAATAAACTCAGCCTCATCCTTGAGCACATCCTCTACAGAACAACAGAAAACCCAAAAGGGTGTAGGCAGAAGCATAGCTTATACAACCTACCCCCTTTACCATTAAAGATCTTACAAATTCTTGTGTATCAACCTCGACAGCGGAAAAAAGCACAAAAAAAACAACAAATTCATATCAAGGAAAAAACAAACAAAAAAAGCCACAGCTTATGTCATATTCTAAACAGATACATAATACTGAGAAAGTAGCTTTGTCTTGTACATTTTCTTAAACGATTTGTCTGTCCTACACATTTTAATATTATCAGGACAATTATTCCAGAGGTCAGCGCCCTTAACAGAAACATGGTGTTTCTTTATATTAATTCTAAAATGAGGCTTTACAGAAACAAGATTTCCTTGTAAATTGTCTGCATTTTTTCTGATTTTAAACAGCTTCTGGATCTTCAGTGGTAGCTGTCCATTATTTACTTTGCACATTATTTGAATTGTACTGTGATCCACTAAATCAGGAAATTTTAGTACACCTAATTCAATAAATAGTGAGTTTGCTGGCTCATGATAAGGTTTGTTAGTTATGACCCGTATTGTGGGAATCAACTTAGTATGTTCCCACTCAGACGGAAGGGCATGGCAGGACGAGATGCATAACAGAGGTGCAGGACTGTCTATGGTTTTCGCATGAGGATATGCATCCTCCTCTGGTCTGCATGTTTTTGTGTGTTGATGCGAACAGTGACAAAGGGAATGGGAATGGCAAATGCATTTATGTTAATGCAGCACCACACGTCGTGGAGAGAGTGGTATGCTATAAAAAGAGAGGTGCCCGCAACCTGTTTTTTATGCTTGCGATTCTTGTGAATGTGAGAGAGAGATTAATAAAGTCTGCTCTGCTTTGGATCGCCTCACCTGATTATTCCTCTCACCCCACTGGTGAGCCTTGACGCAAACAAAAAATCCAAGATGGCGCCGCGGATGGCAGCCACTGGCTTCTGCTCTCTGATGTTTTTGATAATTTTGTGTGTTTTTTTGGACTTCTGCTCTTCTGTCCGAATCACCTATTCAAGGGAGGAACTACTTTCACTCAGACTACCTCCCAATGCAACTTCTCCGCCAGTTACTGCTGCTGATCTGAAGTTTTTTCAGTCCATCTTAGCTGTGGGAGCAGCGGCTATTGGCGCTGGCCGGAAACGAAGGCGGCGTGGTAAACGTGCCGGTGCGTTAGTCAGGCTGAAGAAACGAGGATTTCGCACGCCGCTCCCATCGATCCATCTGGCAAATATCCGCAGTTTGGCGAACAAAATGGATGAACTGCTGCTCCTGACTCACAAAAACCGGGATTTTAGCAGATCTGGCGCCCTTTGTTTCACGGAGTCCTGGCTGAGTGAACACATCCCGGACAGCGCGGTCCGTCTGGACGGATTTCAACTGTTTCGCGCTGATCGCAGCCGAGAATTTTCTGGAAAGACTAAGGGTGGTGGAATCTGCTTCTACATAAACGAAGGTTGGTGTACTGATGTCACAGTGTTGAAGAAGTTTTGTAGTCCTAACCTAGAGTCACTGTTCATAAACTGTAAACCCTTTTATTCACCGCGAGAGTTCTCCTCATTTATTCTGGTCGGAATTTATATCTCGCCTGCTGCTTGTACAACGGAGGCACTGCAGCACCTCGCTGACCAGATAGCAGAGGTGGAGGAAAAACATCCAGACTCTCTGCTTATCATTCTGGGTGATTTCAATAGAGCTAATCTCACAAATGAGCTTCCTAAATACAGACAGCATATTAAATGTCCCACCAGGGACACAAATACACTTGACCACTGTTACACAGTTTTAAGAAATGCCTATCATGCCGTCCCCCGTGCAGCTCTGGGTTTTTCTGACCACTGCCTGCTCCATCTTATTCCAACATACAGACAGAAACTAAAAACTTGTGTTTTTAGTGTTTTTGAAGCTGCAGCCATTAACTTAAATGAACTCACTGACACTGTGACATCATACACCTGTTTCTGCGAGGACATGTGTGTGCAGACCAAGACCTTCTGCATATACAACAACAATAAACCCTGGTTCATTCCTAAACTGAAGCAGCTACGTCAGACCAAGGAGGAGGCCTACAGGACTGGTGACTGGACTCTGTACAAGCGGGCCAGAAACATGCTGACGAAGGAGACCAGGCTTGCTAAGAGGAGCTACAGTGTGAAGTTACAAAAAAACTTCTCAGCTAACAACTCTGCTTCTGTCTGGAGAGGCCTACGGAATATCACCAACTACAGGAGACCATCCCCCCACCCTGCGGAAAACCTCCAGCTGGCTAATGACCTAAACAGCTTTTACTGCAGGTTTGAAAAGAACCTTCAGTTCTCACCTCCCACCCACACAAAAGGATTATCTGCAGCCCCAGGAACTCCATCCCTCCTCCACTCTGACCTCCCACCAGCACTAATGATCTGTGAAGAGGAGGTGCGCCGGGTCTTTCAGAGACAAAAGATCAAGAAGGCTGCAGGACCTGATGGTGTGTCTCCGTCCTGCCTGAGAGTCTGCGCCAACGAGTTGGCCCCCATCTTCACCCGGATCTTTAACAGATCACTGGAGCTGCGTGAAGTGCCTTCCTGCTTCAAACGCTCCATCATCATTCCAGTTCCCAAGAAACCCTCTATTACAGGATTAAACGACTACAGACCTGTTGCCCTGACCTCTGTGGTCATGAAATCCTTGGAGAGATTGGTGCTGAGCCACCTGAAGGTCATCACAGGCCCCCTGATGGACCCACTGCAGTTTGCCTACCGGTCAAACAGGTCAGTGGATGATGCAGTGAATATGGGACTACATTACATCCTGCAACACCTCGACTCCCCAGGGACGTACGCCAGGATCCTGTTTGTCGACTTCAGCTCAGCGTTCAACACCATCATCCCAGGCATTCTTCATCAGAAACTCCTCCAGCTCAAGGTGCCCCCCTCCACCTGCCAGTGGATCTCCAGCTTTCTGACTTACAGGTGGCAACAGGTGAAGCTAGGGAGATTTACATCCAGCTCCCGAAAAATTAGTACTGGCACCCCCCAAGGATGTGTCCTTTCCCCACTGCTCTTCTCCCTCTACTCCAACGACTGCACCTCAGAGGACCCTTCGGTGAAGCTCCTGAAGTTTGCGGACGACACCACAGTCATCGGTTTGATCCGGGATGATGATGAGTCTGCATACAGGCGGGAGGTGGAGCAGCTGATCCTCTGGTGCAGCCAGAACCATCTTGAACTTAACCCAGCCAAAACGGTGGAGATGACTGTGGATTTCAGGCGACACCCCCCTTCATTCCCCCCACTCACCATCCTCAACAGCACAGTGTCCACTGTGGACTCCTTCAAGTTTCTGGGTACCACAATCTCCCGGAACCTGAAATGGTCCTCCCATATTGACACTGTCCGGAAAAAGGCCCAGCAGAGGTTGTTTTTTCTGCGTCAGCTCAAGAAGTTTGATTTGCCTCAGGAGCTGCTGGTTGTCTTCTACACCGCCATCATCCAATCTGTCCTCTGCTTTTCCATCACTGTCTGGTTTGGATCTGCCACTAAACAGGACAAGACCAGACTGCAGCGGATCATTAAGTCTGCGGAGAGGATCATTGGTACCGACCTACCCTCCATTGAGAACTTATATCGGTCCATAACCAGGAAACGGGCGGGAAACATCTGTGCTGACCCATCACACCCCGGCCACAAACTGTTTGAACTTCTATCTTCTGGTCGTCGTTACAGATCACTGAAGGTCAAAACCACCCGTCACAGGAACAGTTTCTTTCCTCAAGCCATCACTCTGATGAACTCCTAACATTCACCTAGTCCTACCTGTTGCTGTACTCATGACTTTTCATCCATTATTACATTGCACATAACTCTCACACTGCTTTTTACTTCATTCACATTATATCACTGAATCTGAGTCCACATTGAAATACTGTGTGATTGTATATTTTTTCATATATTTCTGCAAAGTGTGGTTAGTCCGAGTAAATAACTGCATATATTCCTGTATATATTTGCATTCTTTTATAGAAACGTGGACAGACTGTAATTTACTGTACATACTCTGGTTGTCATTGAATCCTTATTTAAATCCTTCACCTGAACAACGAGAGCAAGTTTTTAGCCAAAGTCAAATTCCTTGTATGTGTTGTGCATACTTGGCCAATAAAGCTGATTCTGATTCTGATTCTGATTCTGAAACTGGAACTCGAGGCGAACACCCCGGAGACGACCCGACGGGAGGTGCCAGCAACATGTGCACCGTTTCGGTCAAAATCCCAGACTTTTGGCTACACGACCCGAAGTCTTGGTTCCTCCACACCGAGGCCCGGTTCGCGCTCCGTGGAATAACGGCGGATGACACCAAATACTACTATGTGGTTGCAGCACTGGACACATGCACAACTCAGCAGTTGGTGAGCCTGCTCCAACAGCCCCCAGCCCACGACAAATACGATGCTCTCAAAACCGCGCTGACCCGGCGCTCCACGCTCTCGGACTGCGAGAGAGCGGAAAGGCTCCTGACGTGCTCCGAGCTGGGAGACGGGTCGGCGGTCGAATTAATGGAGAAGATGTTGGCGCTGGTGGGCACAGATGACAGGCATTTCCTCTTTGCCCACCTTTTCCTCCAGAACCTCCCAACAGCGGCCAGGGCGGTCTTTGCCAATTTGCCGCTGCTGGCTGCGCGCAACTACCGGGCACTAGCACAAGAGGCAGATCGGATTATCCTCACCACCAGAGCCCTCGCAGTGAATGCAGCAGCATCGGAGCCCAGTGAGACGGCCAGCGGAGGCGGGGAGCCAACGACGGTGGCTGCAGCAGAGGCCAAGAAGCACCGGAGAGTCACGCTCTACTTCTACCACCGCCGTTTTGGAGAGGACGCACGCCGATGCATGCCACCATGCCAATTCAAGCGCTCGGGAAACACCAGGGCCGGCAGTCGGTAGCAGCTGTGACCGCCGGTGAAGGAAGCAAGCTGCTCTATGTGACAGACTCATGCTCGGGGAGACGGTTTCTCGTGGACTCCGGCTCCCAAAAGAGTCTCATCCTGCCGTCCTACGCAGACCGGCTGGCGGGAACTAGCGGACCCGAGTTGATGGCCGCAAACGGCTCAGACATTAAGACTTTTGGTGAGAGGACACTGACTGTATCCTTGCACGGCCATACATACCAATGGACTTTCGTCATAGCGGCATGCAGCTTCCCCATTTTGGGCGCTGATTTTTTGTGTGCACATGGACTACTAGTCGATGTGGCTAACAGACGCCTGATTAATGCAGTGTCTTTTGATTCTCTCCCCTGTACAGCTAGAGGAGCCAGATCCACAACACTAGCCAACGTCACAGCTCCAGGTGGTAAGTTCCACACACTACTCACCCAGTTCCCAGCACTCACAGTCCCAACCTTTTTGGCGACCGCCACTAAACACGGGGTGGAGCACTTCATTACCACCACGGGGCCGCCCGTTTTTGCACGAGCTCGGTGCCTGGATGCAGCTAAACTGGCCATAGTGTGCGAGGAGTTTGCCAACTTGGAAAAGTTGGCAAAGTTGGCTACCTGATCCCCCATATTCAGGATTTTTCCGTTCACCTCACCGGGGCACGCATTTTTTCCAAAATAGACCTGGTCTGCGGTTATCACCAGGTCCCGGTGTGTGCTGAGGACATACCTAAAACGGCAGTAATAACCCCGTTTGGTCTTTTTGAGTTTTTACGCATGCCTTTCGGGTTAAAAGGCACGGCGCAGACATTCCAATGCATGATGGATGTGGTGCTGCGCAATCTGCCGTTTGTGTTCGTCTACCTGGACGACATCCTGGTGGCTAACTCGTCCAAGGACAAACATGTAGCCTACCTCAGGACAGTTTTCCAGATGGTGGAGGAGCATGGGTTAATAATCAACCTGGCGAAGTGCCAGTTTGGGGTGATGGGAATCGATTTTTTGGGCCACCGCATCTCACCGGAGGGCGCGATACCCTTACCGGACAAAGTGCGCGCAGTGGCACATTTTCCCCAGCCTCAGACGGTCAGGGCGCTGCAGAAGTTTTTGGGGATGGTTAACTTCTACAACCGTTTTCTTCCCCGTGCAGCCCAGCTCATGCAGCCGTTGTCGTCGTCGGCTCCAGCTCGTGTCCGAGCGTTGGGTTCGTCTTAGTTTTCAGGACGTTGCCATCTGTGATCGATGTTGATGGCGGATGTGGCTCTGAAGGACCAGCCTATGATAGAACTGTTGTGGGCAGAAGTCACATTTTATTCTGGGTGGGGGACGTGGTTGGTTTTGTTTTTCTTGTCTTTGTTTGTGTTTATCATCATCCTGTTGTTTTCTAAGCCTCTCAAATGAGTCTGTGCCTTCCCAAGTTCTTCTTCTCCAGGCTACTCTGTCGGTGGCAAGTTGCTCCCAAGATCTTTTGTCTATGTTGGCTTGCTTCAGGGAACATTTTAGCTGGTCCTTGTAGCACAGTTTTGGCCTACCATGTGATCTTTTTCCTGTCTCAAGCTCCCCCTGGAACATGAGACAAAGTGCTTACCGGACAAAGTGTGCACAGTGGCAGATTTTCCCCGGCCTCAGACGGTCAGGGCACTGCAGGAGTTTTTGGGGATGGTTAACTTCTACAACTGTTTCCTCCCCCGTGCAGCCCAGCTCATGCAGCCGTTGTACGCCGCGCTTAAGAAATGGAAACCGGCGGACAGAGTTGACTGGATTCCTGAGCGAGAGCAGGCTTTTTCCGAGGTTAAAACAGCTCTGGCGAACGCCACACTACTGGCGCACCCAGACCCGGTGGCTTGGATAGCGCTTACTACCGACGCATCAGACGTGGCCATAGGGGCTATCGTGGAGCAGTGCATTGCCGGTTTTTGGCAGCCACTCTACTTTTTTAGCAGGTCTTTGCACGACAATGAGCGTAAATACAGCGCGTTCGACAGGGAGTTACTGGCTCTCCACCTGGCCATACGCCACTTCCAGTTCTGGCTGGAAGGGCGCACCTTCACTGCGTTCGTGGACCACAAGCCACTAACGTATGCGATGGCCAAGGTTTCGGAACCATGGTCGGCTTGGCAGCAGAGACAGCTGGCCATGATCTCGGAGTTTACGACCAACATTCAGCATGTGGCCGGTAAACTCAACGTGGTGGCAGACTGCCTCTTGCGCACATTAGGGGCCCCAGTCTACGTAGGGATAGATTATACGGCCATGGCCGCTGAGCAGATTGGCGATGCGGATGTTTGTGCACTCCAGTCTGGACCAACAGGCTTAAGGCTGGAGAGCAGAGTACTGCAAGATGCCCCCCCCCCAATCTGTGACGTCTCCACAGGCCGCCCGCCCCCGTTGGTCCCACGCACTTGGCGCCGCCGCGTTTTTGAGTCGGTTCACTCCCTGGTGCACCCAGGAGTGCACGCGTCAGTCAGAATGGTGGAAGCAAAGTTTGTCTGGCCGAGCCTGCGCAAACAGGTGAAAGAGTGGGCTGCAGCCTGCGTAGCGTGCCAATGAGCCAAGGTGCACAGGCACACAAAGGCCCCCTTGGAGCCGTTCCATATCCCAGCTAAGAGGTTCGACCATGTTCATGTGGACCTCGTGGGCCCCCTCCCGCCATCACAGGGGTTCACGCACCTCCTGACAGTGGTGGACCACACCACGTGCTGGCCCGAAGCAGTCCTGCTAGTTTCCACTGTGTCCGCAGAAGTTGCACGCGCTTTTTTGATGACATGGGTGGCACGTTTCGGCGCCCCTTCGGATATCACGTCCGATTAGGGCCCGCAGTTTGTTTCCGACCTCTGGTCCACGATGGCCCGGAGCCTGGGTGTCACAATTCATCACACGACCGCATACAACCCCAGGCCAATGGGTTATGCGAGCGTTTTCATAGGTCGCTTAAAGCAGCGCTCAGGGCTTTGCTTACGGATGCAAATTGGGTGGACTGGTTGCCGTGGGTTCTATTAGGGTTGCGTTCGGCACTGAAGGAGGATTTGGCAGTCTCCCTGGCAGAGATGTTTTTTTCCCAGCTGCTGCGGCTCCCCGGAGAATTTTTGCCGGAAAACCCCGCGCCGAACACCGATCCATACCCACTTTCACAGCATAGCGCAGAAGCAGGGACGGTACCCGGCCCGGCCCACCACTGATTTCCCCGCACTTTTATGCCATAGACCTTGAAGGACGAGTCGTTTGTATTTGTCAGGCACGATGCCCACCGGACCCCCTTGCGCCTGCCCTACAGTGGCCCGTTCAGAGTGCTGGAACCCGGGGAGAAACATTTTGTGTTAGACTTGGGGGGGATGCAGGGAAACATTCTGTATTGACAGGCTCAAGCCCGCCTTTGTTTTAGCAGACGAGCAGGTGGTGTTGGCCCTAGCTCCTTGGCGCAGACGACCCCCTCTGAGAACTCCCCAGGTAAATGACTTGTCAGATCAGTCACAATGGCATGCTGAAGATGCCGCCCCCCCCCCTAAAAAAAATGCCCTCCCACAGACGGACATGCCCCCAAGAGTGCCCCACCGGCACAGCAGTGCCTCGGAGCCGCCGACCCCCCGTTACAGCCACTATGGACGTAGGCTGAAGCCCAAAGGACATGAAGGTTTGATTGATTGATTGATTGATTGATTGATTGATTGACTGATTTTATTTGAGCATTCCGACAAAAAGAAAAAAAGAATTTAAAACAAAAATCAAGCCAAAAAATAAAAATGTTCAAAAGGAGTGGGAAGAAGCCAACGCTTACATAGTCCCACCCCTTTTCCATACCCAACAAATTACAACATCACTCTTAGTCATCATTCATCCCACAACCCCATTCACTATAATACACCCCATAGTCAAATTATACAACAGAAATGACACAACAACAACAGTCCACATTGACAACAATATCAACATCCAACAATAATTGTAACAATAATAAATAAATACGTCTGGTATGTTCAACACAGTCACAATCACAATCACCATTACAATCACCATAACACAATAACACACACAATAACAACCTTTCTTCATTGAAGACACATTGGAATATTACTACCCTTTATTTTTATATTGCTCAAAAATCTTTTCTTTATATGTTGATTCAAATATAAGGGTTAAGGCTCAGTCTGAGTTTCTGGGGGGAGGGGCGGTGTGGGAATCCACTCAGTATGTTTCCACTCAGAAGGAAGGGCATGGCAGGGCGAAATGCATAACAGAGGTACAGGACTGTCTATGGTTTTCGCATGAGGATATGCATCCTCCTGTGGTCTGCATGTTAATGTGCTGGGTGACAAGGGAAATTGTCAGGGGGGGATTTATGTGTTGATGCGAACAGTGACAAAGGGAATGGGAATGGCAAATGCATTTATGTTAATGCAGCACCACACGTCATGGAGAGAGTTGTATGCTATAAAAGGAGAGTTGCCCGCGACCTGTTTTTTATGCTTGTGATTCTTGTGAATGTGAGAGAGAGATTAATAAAGTCTGCTCTGCTCTGGACCGCTTCGCCTGATTATTTCTCTCTCCACAGTATAGCTTTTTTTTTTTATTGTAAAAGATTGGATGTATATTTGTTTTATATTTCCCCAGACTTCTATACAATAACACATATGTGGAACAATGAGTGAATTATATAGAGAATGATAAGATAAGATAAGATAAGATAAGATAAGCCTTTATTAGTCCCACAATGGGGAAATTCCAGGATTGCAACAGCACAGGGATAGCAACACTCAGAGCAACAATCAGAAGGCAAGAAAAAAACAAGAACAGCTAGTATACATATATACATATTACTATATATATATATATATATATATATATATATATATATATATATAGACACACAATGCAGAGCATTGTGGTTGGTGAATGTGCAGCAGAAAATCTAAGCTCTCTCTCCCTCCGCGGGTGCGGCGGGCCAGCTGGATGTCTTTGGGCATGATGGTGGTGACCCTCTTGGCGTGGATGGCACACAGGTTGGTGTCCACGAAGAGACCCACCAGGTAGGCCTCGCTGGCCTCCTGCAGAGCCATGACGGCGGAGCTCTGGAAGCACAGGTCGGTCTTGAAGTCCTGAGCGATCTCCCTCACCAGGCGCTAGAAGGGCAGCTTACGGATGAGTAGCTCCGTGGATTTCTGGTAGCGACAGATCTCTCTCAGAGCCACGGTACCGGGCCTGTAACGGTGAGGCTTCTTCACTCCGCCGGTGGCCGGAGCGCTTTTTTTTCGAGCAGCCTTGGTGGCTAGCTGCTTCCTGGGGGGCAATTTCCTCCAGTAGATTTACGGGCGGTCTGCTTGGTTCTTGCCATCGCTCTTTATTATTCTGTCTTATATCTCTTGCACGCCGCCTAAACTCCAGCCCAGCACCCGCGTCGTTTTTGCCACAGTTCCTCGGCATGTCGAGCTTCTCCATTAGCACCGGGTGGCGGTTGGAGCTAGCTAACCAGCTAGCTAGCTCTTCCCTGCTGTATCGTCCCCCGCTGCAAACAGTGGCTCCGTCCGCCGACTCGGGAGACTCTTGGGGTGATCTGTGTGTCCGTGATATATATATATATATATATATAGAGTGAAAGGTGTAGAAAGAAGAAGGAAGATAAGAAAAAGGCAGTTGCAAAGGGCAGCCAACTCGTGTGGCGCCGCCGGTCCGGCAGAACCGGAACTGGAAAAAAAAAATTCATGACATAATAAGTCTTTTACTTTATTTAATATAGCTGTTGATTTTTAAAATATTTTTATTGATTTTGTTATTAACAGTTGCAAAAACAACAAAACAAATGAACAGTTGGATCACATTAACAAAGGTCTCAGAATGCAAACACACACACACACACACACACACACACACACACACACACACACTAAACCTGCAAAAATAAATTAAAGATAAACATAATACATAAATAAATGTAAAATGAAAAGTGAAATTGGTCCCACTGTGTAACAAATACAATCTATTTTCCAGCTTCTATGATGTTCATAGTATATGGATCCCAGAGATCTATAAGGTGACGATCCCCCTCATGGATCGTCACCTTATCGTGGTGGGGGGGTTTGCGTGCCCCAGTGATCCCAGGAGCTATGTTGTCCGGGGCAATTTGCCTCTGATAGGGTCTCCCAAGATAAACTGGTCCTGGGTGAAGGGCCAGACTAAGAACGATCCAACAGACTCTCATGATAAATTGTATATCAAGGATTCAGTGTACCCCGCCCGGTATGGGGTTACCGGGGCCCCACCCTGGAGCCAGGCCTGGGGGAGGGGCTCGAAGGCTAGCGTCTGGTGGCCAGGTTTCCACCCATGGGACCCGGCCGGGCTCAGCCCGAAGGAGTTACATGGGTCCGCCCTCCAGTAGGTTCACCACCTGCAGGAGGGATCATGGAAGTCCGGTGCTATGTGGATTAGGTGGCAGTCAAAGGCGGAGACCTTGGCGGACTGATCCCAAGCTTTCTAAACTGGCTTTTGGTACGTGGAATGTCACCTCTCTGGTGGGGAAGGAGCCTGAGCTGGTGTACGAGATTGAGCGATACCGGCTAGATATAGTCGGCCTCACCTCAACACACAGCTCCGGTTCCGGAACCAGTCTCCTGGAGAGGGGCTGGAGCTTGGCCTTTTCTGGAGTTGCCCCGGGCGAGAGGCGACGAGCAGGGGTAGGTATTCTTGTATCGCCCCACCTTGCTGCCTCTATATTGGAGTTTTCCCCGGTGGACGAAAGGGTTGCTTCCCTGCGCCTTCGGGTTGGGAAACGGGTCCTGACCATCATTTGTGCCTATGCACCAAATGATGTTTCAGAGTACCCACCCTTTTTGGAGTCTGTGACTGGGGTGCTGGAGGGTGCTCCTCCTGGAGACTCCATTGTCCTACTGGGGGACTTCAATGCGCACGTGGGCAACGACAGTGAAACCTGGAGGGGGGTGATTGGGAGGAACGGCCTGCCCGATCTGAACCCGAGTGGTGTTCAGTTATTGGACTTCTGTGCTAACCACAGTCTGTCCATAACGAACACCATGTTCAAGCATAAGGGTGTCCATATGTGCACCTGGCACCAGGACACCCTAGGCCGCAGGTCGATGATCGATTTTGTTATCGTATCATCAGACCTGCGACCGTATGTCTTGGACACCCGAGTAAAGAGAGGTGCAGAGCTGTCAACTGATCACCACCTGGTGGTGAGTTGGATCCGATGGCAGGGGAGGAAGCCATTCAGACCTGGTAGACCCAAACGTATAGTGAGGGTGTGCTGGGAGCGTCTGGCTGAGGCCCCTGTCCGGGAGGTCTTCAACTCCCACCTCCGGAAGAACTTCAACCACATTCCGAGGGAGTCTGGAGACATGGAGTCTGAATGGGCCATGTTCTCCACCTCTGTTGTTGAAGCGGCGGCCCAGAGCTGCGGCCGCAAGGTGGTCGGTGCATCTCGTGGTGGCAACCCCCGAACCAAGTGGTGGACACCAGTGGTGAGGGGGGCCATTAAGCTGAAGAAGGAGTCCTATCAAGCTTGGTTGGCTTGTGGGACTCCCGAAGCAGCTGAGGTGTACCGGCAGGCCAAGCGGAGTGCAGCTCGGGTGGTTGCTGAAGCAAAAACCCGGGTATGGGAGGAGTTCGGTGAGGCCATGGAACAAGACTTTCGGTCGGCTTCAAAGAGATTCTGGCAAACTGTTCGGCGGCTCAGGAGGGGAAAGCAGCTCCCCGTCCACACTGTGTATGGTGCGGATGGGACACTGTTGACTTCAACTGGGGATATCGTCGGGCGGTGGAAGGAATACTTCGAGGATCTCCTCAATCCCACTGATACGCCTTCCACAGAGGAAGCAGGGTTTGGGGACAAGGGGGATGACTCGCCTATCACAGGGGCTGAGGTCGCCAAGGTGGTTAAAAATCTCCTTGGTGGCCGGGCCCCGGGGGTGGATGAGATTCGCCCCGAGTACCTCAAGGCCCTGGATGTTGTTGGGTTGTCATGGTTGACACGCCTCTGCAACATTGCGTGGAGGTCGGGGGCAGTGCCTTTGGCATGGCAAACCGGGGTGGTGGTTCCTCTCTTCAAAAAAGGGGACCGGAGGGTGTGCTCCAACTTTAGAGGGATCACACTCCTCAGCCTCCCTGGGAAGGTCTATGCCAAGGTACTGGAGAGGAGAGTCCGGCCGTTGGTCGAACCTCGGATTCAGGAGGAGCAATGTGGTTTTCGTCCTGGCCGTGGCACATCGGACCAGCTCTTTACCCTCTCGAGAATTCTTGAGGGTTCGTGGGAGTTTGCCCAACCAGTTTACATGTGTTTTGTGGACTTGGAGAAGGCATTTGACCGCGTCCCTCGTGGATTTTTGTGGGGGGTGCTTCGGGAGTATGGGGTATCGGGCTTGTTGTTACGAGCTATTCGGTCTCTGTACGACCGTTGTGAGAGTTTAGTTCGTATTGCCAACACTCGGTCGGAGTCATTCCCAGTGAGAGTTGGACTCCGCCAGGGCTGCCCTTTGTCACCGGTCCTGTTCATAATTTTTATGGACAGGATTTCTAGGCGCAGCCAAGGAATGGAGGGTGTCATGCTTGGTGACCACAGGATCTCATCTCTGTTGTTTGCAGATGATGTTGTCCTGTTGGCTTCATCCAGCAATGACCTACAGCTCTTGCTGGGACGGTTTGCCGCTGAGTGTGAAGCGGCTGGGATGAGAATCAGCACCTCCAAGTCCGAGTCCATGGTCCTCAGCCGGAAAAAGGTGGATTGTCCTCTCCGGGTTGGGGACAGGCTCCTGCCCCAAGTGGAGGAGTTTAAGTATCTTGGGGTCTTGTTCACGAGTGAGGGGAAAATGGAGCGAGAGATCGACAGACGGATTGGAGCAGCATCTGCAGTGATGCGGACGTTGTACCGGTCTGTTGTGGTGAAGAGGGAGCTTAGTTCTAAGGCAAAGCTGTCGATTTACCAGTCAATCTACGTTCCTACTCTCACCTATGGTCACGAGCTTTGGGTAATGACCGAAAGAACGAGATCGCGGATACAAGCGGCTGAAATGAGCTTTCTCCGTAGGATTGCTGGACTCACCCTCAGAGATAGGGTGAGGAGCTCAGTCATCCGGGAGAGGCTCAGAGTAGAACCGCTGCTCCTCCACATTGAAAGGAGTCAGTTGAGGTGGTATGGGCATCTGATTAGGATGCCTCCTGGACGTCTCCCACTTGAGGTGTTTCAGGCACGTCCCACTGGGAGGAGACCCCGGGGCAGACCCAGGACTCGGTGGAGAGACTATGTCTCCCAGCTAGTCTGGGAACGCCTTGGTATCCCCTCTGAAGAGCTGGAGCAGGTGGCTGGGGAGAGGGAAGTCTGGGCTTCTCTGCTTGAACTGCTGCCTCCGCGACCCGGACCTCCGGAAAAGCGGTAGAAGATGGATGGATGGATGGATGGATGGAGATCTATAAATTCCTTCCGTTTTACTTTGACAATATATGTTAATCTTTCGAGACCAATCCATTGTGAAAGTTCCTTTATCCACTGTTTCATAGAAGGAGCCCCCATACTCTTCCAACATAATGCAATGACTCTTCTGGCTTGTACAAGTCCAAAGTCCAGCAGTTTGGTCAGTTTCTGTGTTTGTATGAAGCCCACTGCATAAATTCCAAGTACACATAGTTTGACATTTAAAGGGATGCCAAAATGAAACACTTCTGACAAACATTTAATGACCTCTTTCCAGAATTTCTGGAACTTTGGACATTCCCATAGACAATGAAGAAGGGTTCCTTTTTCATTCAAACATTTAGTACATGTGTCTGGAATGTTACCCGACATATGATGAAGTTTGACAGGAGTTATGTACATCCTCATCAGTCACTTGTATTGAATGAACGTAAACCTTGCATTTATTCTTTGTGTTTGGACCTTTAAACAAGCCTCATTATAGTCTATTTCATCTACTGTACGTCTTCTTGAATATAATCCATAATGAGTGGTTGCTCTGCGGTATGCAGTGTCTTCAGAGAGATTAACATGATGTTGTTTACTGAGACGTGGCTAACAGAACTAGCAACAGATGCTAACATTGAACTGGAGGGTTTCCATGCAATATGGGCAGACCGGACACCAGACAGTGGGAAGGCAAGGGGGTGGAGAAGTGATAATGTATGTCAGTAACAGCTGGTGTAAACTGGGACATATCATGGTTAAAGAGCAACACTGCAGCAAAGACATTGAGTTGCTAGCTGTTAGCATGCGGCCTGTTTATCTCCGGAGGGAACACTCACACGTGATCTGCATTGTTATTTATGCAAATCCGATGGCGAATGCTGGGGCAGCACATGACGCCATCCACTCAGTAACTGGCAGGCTGCTGACAGAACACCCAGATGCTCTCCTCCTCTTCTCTGGTGAGTTTAACCATATTTCACTGTCCTCCATTCTGCCCACGTTCACCCAGTATGTCACATGCCACACCAGAGACAATAAAACACTGGACTTATTCTATGCAAACACTAAGGAGGCGTACACCTCATCACCACTCCCCCCACTCGGGAGATCGGATCACAACTTGGTTCATCTCCTGCCGGTGTACAAAACCCTAGCACACAGACAACCTCCAGTTATGCGCACAGTGAAGATATGGTCTGAGGAGGCAATGGACGCTCTAAAGGACTGTTTTGAAACCACTGCCTGGGAGCAGCTCTGCGACCCACATGGTGAGGACATCGACGGCCTAACTCACACCACCACGGACTACATCACCTTCTATGTGGACAACACCGTACCCACCAAGATCATACGGTGCTGCTCGAACAACAAACCCTGGATCAACCCTGAGATAAAATCACTACTGAGAGAGAAGAAGAGGATCTTCAGGTCGGGGAACAGGGAGATGATGAAGTCCGTACAGAGGGAGCTGAGGAGGAAGATCAGAGAAGGCAAGGACAGCTTCAGGAAGAAGATGGAGGACAAGCTGCAACAGAGCGACATTGGTGGGGTCTGGAGAAACCTCAAAACCATCTCTGGGCTCCAGAATACCTCCTCCCAGGCCACGGGGGGCAGGGAGTGGGTAAACAATCTTAACCTGTTTTTTAGTAGGTTTGACCAACCATCCTCCCTCCTGCCTGCACAACAACCACTGCTGCCTCTAAAGTCATCAAGACCTGCTGTCCACACCCCCCCCACTCCCAGCACACAGCCCCCCAACCTGACCCTCACTAAGACCCAGGTGAGGGCGGAGCTGAGGAAGATCAAAGTGAGGAAGGCCTCGGGTCCGGACTGCATCAGCGTGAAGCTCCTCAAGTCCTGCGCAGACCAGCTGTGTGGGATTGTGACGTACATCTTCAACCTGAGCCTGAAGCTGGGGAGGGTACCTACCACAGTTGTGGAAAACATCTTGTGTGGTACCTGTACCAAAGACTTCCCACCCCAGAGACCTGAACAGCTACAGACCAGTGGCCCTGACGTCTCACCTGATGAAGACCCTGGAGAGACTGCTCCTTGCTCACCTCCGCCCCCTGGTGGGACCAGCGATGGATCCACTCCAGTTCGGCATGGCATCGGGGTGGAGGATGCAGTGATCTTCCTCCTTCACCGTTCCCTGTCCCCCCTGGAGAAGCCTGGGAACGTAGTGAGGATCATGTTCTTTGACTTCTCCAGTGCTTTCAACACCATCCAACCGATGATCATGAAGGACAAGCTGCTGTGCACAGGAGTGGACCAGCACCTGTCATCGTGGATCCTGGACTACCTTACAAACTGGCCACAGTTTGTGAGAACCTGAGATTGTGTGTCCGACGTGATCATCGGCAGCATGGGGGCCCACCAGGGAACGGTTTTGGCTCCCTTCCTGTTCACCCTTTATACTGTGGACTTCTCACACAACACAACACACTGCCATCTACAGAAGTTCTCTGATGACTCTGCGATCGTCGGCCTCATCTCCAACGGAGATGAAGCTAAGTACAGAGGACTTATCCAGGACTTCATGGATTGGTGCCATCGGAACTGCCTCCAGATCAACGCAAGGAAAACTAAGGAGCTGGTGGTGGACTGCCGCAGGCAAGGACAACCCCTCACAGCACCAGTAAACATCCAGGGAACAGACATTGAGATGGTGACATCCTACAAGTACCTGGGTGTTCATCTGAACAATAAATTAGACTGGTCTCACAATACTGACACACTCTACAAGAAGGGACAGCACAGGCTGTTCCTACTGAGGAGGCTCAGGTCTTTTGGTGTACAAGGGGTGCTCCTGAAGACCTTCTATGATTTGGTGGTGGCATCAGCCATCACTTTTGGAGTGGTCTGCTGGGGCAGTGGCATCACAGCAGCCGATAGGAAGAGACTGAACAAACTGATCAAGAAAGCTAGCTCTGTCCTGGGGCAGCGCCTTGACCCAGTGGAGGAGATAGGAGAGAGAAGGATGGTGGCTAAACTGTCATCTCTGCTGGAGTCTGAGTCCCACCCTATGCAGGACATACTGAACGCTCTGAGGAGCTCATTTAGCAGTAGACTACATCATCCTAGGTGCACGACCGAGAGGTTTTACAGGTCCTTCCTCCCAACGGCTGTCAGACTTTATAACCTAAGCAGGGCTGCTCAAAGAGATAGCAAAAAAAAAATGTGATGGCCTAATAGTATTGAATGTAAAAGACGCAACAGACTTAGACAAAATGGTTCCCCTTCAGTATACAATTAGGACAATATCAATCACTACGGAGGGTGACAATATGTATGGGCACATATTCATACTATGTGGGGTAACTAAATCGACTGTTATGCTGTTTATTCCATCTTGCTACAGTGCTCCGCACTGTGTATATATATTTATATATTTATGTGTACATATGTATATTCACTGCTCTTATTTTCTTATCTTCTAAATTATTGCTCTGAGTGTTGCTATCCCTGTGCTGTTGCAATCCTGGAATTTTCCCGTTGTGGGACTAATAAAGGCTTATCTTATCTTATCTTATCTTATCTTATCTTATCTTATCTTAATTTGAACAAAGCAATGTGTGGCACATTAATATAACATAACGCTCGCGCTGCTCCAACACCCTTATTCTCTCAGCGCCACCGGAAGCTCTTACTTTCCCCGGGGGGCACATAGACCCAACAGTCCCCTCTGATACCCCCCGGTGACACCTTCTCCTTCGGTCCATTGTTCTCCCCTTCCCCCTGCCTTCTCTGGGTGGAGAAACCCCCACACCATACCCCCACACAGCCCCACCAACACCCAGAAGGGGCACTAACCCCCCCTGTCCTTTGGGCTTGAGCCGGCGCCCATAGCAGCTGTAGTGGGGGGTTGCTGATCCACTCGAACTGCCCTGCTGGTGAGGTGTACCAGAGGGCACATCAGTCTGTGGAGGGAAAGAGGGTGGGGGGGAAACACATTAGCTTTGCGAGTGCAGGTCCCTGCTGAGGGATCACCACCTTGCGGAGCCACCAACGGTGGGCATCTGCGCTGGGGAGCTTGGGCCAACACCACCTGCTCGTCTGCAAACACAAAAGCAGGCTTCAGCCTGTCGATGCAGACGATCTTCCTACGTCCCCCCAAGTCTAACACAAAATGCTTCATCCCAGGTTCCAACACCCTGAATGGTCTGTTGTACGGTGGGTGCAGCGGGGTCCAGTGCACATCGTGCCTGACAAAAGCAAAACTAGCATTCTGCAAGCTTTTTGGGACGAAGGTGTGGGGAAAACAATGGTGGGCCGGGCCCGGTACATTAAAAGCCTCCGTACTGTGCAAAAATTGCATGGGCTGATCAGCCTCGGGTGTGGGGTTTTCCGGTAAAAACTCTCCAGGGATCTGCAGCAGCTGAGAATAAACGAGTTCTGCCGGGGAGGCTGCCAAATCCTCCTTAGGGGCAGAGTGCAACCCTAAAAGAACCCAGGGCAGGCGGTCAACCCAATTTGCATCCATGAGCAAAGCTCTGAGTGCTGCTTTAAGTGACCTATGAAAATGCTCGCATAACCCGTTAGTCTGGGGGTTGTACGCAGTAGTGCGGTGAAATTTGACCCCCAGGCTCTGGGCCATTGCAGACCAGAGTTTACGAAACGAATTGTGGATCCCTGTCGGAAGTGATATCCGATGGGGAGCTGAACCGTGCGACCCAAGCAGACAAAAAAGCATGAGCCACTTCTGCAGACATGGTAGAAGCCAGCGGGACCACTTCATGCCAGCACATGGTGTGGACCACAATTGTTAAGAGGTGCGTAAAACCTTGCGACGGCGGGAGGGGTTCCACCAAATCCACGTGGACGTGGTCAAACCTATTGGCTGGGATTTGAAATGGCTGGAGGGGGGCTCTGGTGTGCTTGTGCACTTTGGCCCACTGGCACGTGACGCAAGCTGCAGACCACTCTTTCACGTCCTTGCGCAAGTGCGGCCAGATGAATTTCGCCCCCACTAGCTTCACCGAAGCACGCACTCCTGGATGCGAAAGAGAATGGACCAACTCAAAAACACGATAGTGCCAAGAGCTGGGAACCACCGGGAGCAGGCAGCAGGGTGGAGACGTTGCAGAGCAAGGGAGGGCACCCTTCTTGCACCACCCTGCTCTCCAGCCTTAACCTAGTAGGCGCAGACTGGAGCATGCAAATGTCCGTGTCCCCAGCTTGCTCCATGGCCATCACGGGAAAATCTATTCCCATGTAGACCAGGGAGACTAACACGCGTGACAGACAATCCGCCATGACGTTGAGCTTACCGGCGACATGCTGAATGTTGGAAGTATGTTGGAAGCCAAATGCCATTGCTGCCGGGCCGACCATGGTTCCAAGACCTTTGCCATCATGTACGTCAGCGGTTTATGGTCCACAAACGTGGTGAACTCGCACCCCTCTAACCAAAACTGGAAATGGCGTGTCGCCAGGTGGAGAGCCAGTAATTCCCTATTGAACGTGCTGTATTTGCGTTCATTGTTGCTCAAAGTTTGGCTGAAAAATGCAAGCGGCTGCCACGAACCTGAGACGTACTACTCCACCACTGCCCCTATGGCAACATCAGATGCGTCTGTAGTGAGTGCTATCCATGGAGACGGATCTGGGTGAGCTAACAACGCGGCGTCCGCAAGCGCTATTTTGGCATTAGTAAAAAGCCTGGACTTGCTCGGGTGTCTAGTCGATGGCTTCTGGGGGTTTCTTTTTTTTAAGCGCGGCATACAACGGCTGCATCAGATGGGCTATTCCCAAAAACTCCTGTCGTGCTGTCTGCGGGTGCAGAAAGTCTGACACAGCGTGCACCTTATCCAGTAACGGCCCTCTGGCGAAATGTGGTAGCCAAAAAAAATCAATCTCTGGCACGCTGAACTGGCACTTCGCCGGGTTAACTATCAGCCCATGCACCTCCAACCTCTGGAAAAACATCTTGAGATGGGCGATGTGCTCCTCCTTGGATGCGCTAGCTACCAGAATGTTGTCTAAGTAGACAAAAACGAAGGACAAGTTGTGAAGCACTGCGTCCATCATCCTCTGGAAAGTCTGCGCCGCACCTTTTAATCTGAACTGCATGTGTAAAAACTTGAAAAGACCAAAAGAAGTTATTACCGCTGTTTTTGGAACATCTTCCGTGTGCACCAGGACCTGATGGTATCCGTGGACCAGATCCACTTTCGAAAAAACACGTGCCCGGGCCAGGTGCACAGAAAAGTCCTGGATGCGCAGAATGGGATAACGATTGTGTTCCGTGGCATTATTCAAGCACTGGAAATCGCCACATGGTCACCACGACCCATCGGCTTTAGGCACCATGTGCAGTGGGGATGCCCATGGGCTGTTGGAGTGCCTGACGATGCCCAACTGCTTTACGCTGGCAAACTCCTCTTACGCACTGGCCATTTTAGCTACATCCAAAAGCCGAGGTCGCGTGAACACAGGTGGGCCTTTTGTTGTTATCAAGTGCTCGACCCCGTGTTTCGTTACCGTAGCCGAAAAAGTAGGGGCCATGAGTGCTGGGAACTGTGCAAGCAAATGTTGGTACTTACCCCTGGAGCTATAACGTTAGCCAGTGTTGTCAACCCAGCTCCCCGAGCTGTGCAGGGCAGTGAGGTAAAAGGGACAGCATCCACTAATCTCCTATTAGCAACATCGACTAACAACCCATAAGCACATAAAAAATCTGTTCCTAAAATGGTGCCGGAACATGCAGCTATCACAAAGTCCCACTGAAAGTTGCGTCCATGTCAGCATATCGTCAGAGTACGCTTGCCAAATGTCCTGATGGTGGATCCGTTGGCGGCCATGAGCTCGGGACCTCTGTGTCCTGCCACCCTGTCTGCGTTGACTGGCAGGATGAGGCTCTTCTGGGAGCTGGAGTTCACCAAAAACCATCTTCCCAAACGTGTGTCCGTGACATAAAGCAATCTGTTCCTGTTGCCATCGGTTGCAGCTGCCACTGAATTGCAAACGTGCCATCTTCCCGGCTTCTTGAATTGGCATGGTGACAGGCAGCATTGGGCATTCGAGCCAAAACGGCGATGATAAAAGCAGATCGCCCCTTTCCTTTGCCTTCTGGTGTCCGTTCCAGCTACCATGAACGGCTCCTCGACCTCACTGGAGTCCCTCATGGATGCCGGTGCCACTTTCTGCACACTGAGGGTCCTGGTTGCCAAAATGATGCGACCTGCTTCCTGCGCCAGGATGCGGTAGTCCTTAGCAACCAGCCGCGGTGAGTTGGCCAGGATCGCCCTCACTGTAGCCGGTAGGTTCCTGAGGAACAAGTGGGTGAACAGGAAAGATTCATCATCCTTCCCCCTCAGCGCCAACATGCTCTCCATGAGCTCCACTGCTGATCTGTCCCCTAACTCCCAACGTGTTAGGAGTCTCTCTTCCCTCTCACTGTCAGAAAGGGTATAGCACTGGAGAAGCATGCTCTTGAGCGCTTCATACTTTCCTTGGGCCAGTGGCTCCTGGAGCAGGCTCGTCACCTGTTGCATGGCGCACACATCCAGTGCAGCGACCACATATAGTTATACCTGGAATCGTCCATTGTTATCCCATGGAGTGCGAACTGAGCTTCTATGTGCAAGAACCACGTGGTCGGGTTGTGAAGCCAGAAGTCTGGGAGCTCGACTGAGACTATGCACGCGGCACTGGTGCTCTCCCTCCAGGCAGTCTCTGGGGTGGTGCTCGGCTCGCTTTCCATGGCACGTCTTAGGGTCACCAATGTGGAGAAAGGAGGCAGGCAAGGCAACTAGCTGGACGACACAGAAACTTTATTCTTTCTCCAACATAACTTGCAGCAAAAAAAGATCCCGGGTCTCTGTGCACTCCTCTTTCATATCTTTAATACCATGCATTGAAACTCGGAACTTCCGACCATCATACATTATGTTTAGAACAAAGCCTGTGTGGCACATCAATCAATCAATCAATCAATCAATCAATCAATCAATCAGCTTTATTTATAAAGCACTTTAAAAGCAACACTCACTACACATGACACTCGCTACACATGACATAACGCTGGCGCCGCTCTCACACCCTTCTTCTCCCAGCGGCTCCAGCATTTACTCCTCTTCCTGAGGGGCGCATAGTCCTTACTGTCCCGTCTGATCCCCCCCGGTGACACCTCCTCTTTCGGTCCATTGTTCCCTGGGTGGAGAAGTCCAACACCATGCCCCCACAAGCTGAATTTTTCAGCTAAATGAAATACAATTTCAATTTTATTGCAATACACATGCAAACCAAAAGCCAGTTTAGAAAGCTTGGGATCAGTCCGCCAAGGTCTCCGCCTTTGACCGCCACCTAATCCACATAGCACCGGACCCCCATGATCCCTTCTGCATGATCCCTCCTGCCACTGAATTGCAAACGTGCCATCTTCCCGGCTTCTTGAATTGGCATGGTGACAGGCAGCATTGGGCATTCGAGCCAAAACGGCGATGATAAAAGCAGAGGCGTTCTCCCAGCTGGTCTGGGAACGCCTTGGTATCCCCTCTGAAGAGCTGGAGCAGGTGGCTGGGGAGAGGGAAGTCTGGGCTTCTCTGCTTGAACTGCTGCCTCCGCGACCCGGACCTCCTGAAAAGCGGTAGAAGATGGATGGATGGATGGACACATGCAAACCAATAAATTCAATTTCAAATTAGGTCATTCACATTCAGATTTTAAAAGCAATTATTCAAAGTGATTAATTCAGGTTCAAATTAAAAAAAAAAATCTAATTCAATTTCTGCTGACACAATCCTTATCCCATAGCAAAAATGCTGGAGAACATGGAAATTTGTGGTTCTTTGCCATAATGGATACTTAATACCTGGTTAAAAAGGAGGGGAAACAGGGAAAGAACTGGGAGGGTAAAAAGGGGGAAACTATAAAAATAGGATTAAAAATATTACATTTTTTTTCTGGTAATTAACCTGTTTTAGCTATGTTTTTCCTACCTTTTTACCATGTTTCTGTCCCTGTTTTTCCACATGTATTTTCCTGTTTCTACCATCTTTTCCCCCTGTTTTTTTGCCATGTTTTTCCAGTTTTTCCTTTTTTCTTCCTGTTTTTTGTTATGTCAGGGAATAAGGACAGCGGAGGCAGTAGCTGTAGTGAACGATGGATTTATTTAACAGCAATGCTAACAGCACGTGTACAGTAAAATACTGTAATGTCGGGGCCATGTTAAGGGGGGCAGGGATTTCCCAGCATGCTTTGCCAGTTGAAAACGTTACTGTGTGTGTGTATTAAATGTGTTATTACTGAGTTATACTGCTGTGTCATTATAACTGCGTTATAATGACCCAGCAGTGTTTAGCAGAATTAGGGCAAGATGTATCATGTGTGTGTAACCGTGATTGAAACGGAGGTCTGGGAGAATGACCCCCCTCCTCTCTGTGCTCAGAAGTAGGTTGGGGGTCAGTGGTGTGTGAATAAAGCCTGTTCATCACAACCATCTTGCTCCTCTTTCTTTGTGTGAATCCCGCAAACGTCACACTGGTGTCAGGAGTGGGGATGGAGCAAGATGAGGATCCAGGCGGAGGTCCAGCGGCTGGAGCGGTTCATCGCTCGGCTGGGAACAGAGTGTAGAGCTGAGACGCCGGCCCCCGGAGAGGTTCGCCGCGATGGACGGAGCAGTGGAGCTGACGGGCCGAGCAGAGCAAACCAGCCCCGTTTCCCGCCCTTTTCAGGGCAGGACGGGCTGGCGATTCCAGAGCGATTAGGAGCGGCAATCGACCGGGAGGTGACCGTCCCATCCATCCGGCAGCGGGCCAAGATTCCCCGCTACAACGGCGAGAACCTGTTGGATGACCACCTGGCCCAGGTCGAGTTGGCTGCCGCGCTGAACGACTGGTCATCGGAGGAAACCACCGTGCTGAGAGCGAGTGGGAGGAGGAGCTACGGCAGACCACAGCAGCGCGTGCACGAAGGAGACAGCGGCGGCGACGTGAGGAAGGGGGGCTTCCGCTGCACAGAGCCAGGGTACATCGCATGGTACTGCCCCGCACGCAGCGCACGACAAACTGGCCCCTCGCCGACGTTAAATTAGAGCGAGGTGGCATGGACGGGGAAAAAGCCGCCTCCTGCAGATGCTTCCCCCAGCAGTGACATCACAGAGGCCTTTGGAGCGCAGCAGCAGCGGAGCGAGCAGGACAGATCTGGTCTTTTCCCGGGATCGGCAGGGGCTGGACGCGGGCCAGCGGCCGCCTGGGAGGTCCTGGCAGCGGTGGGAGTCATGGGACTCCCGCTGCCAGAGGAGGAACTGTGCGTGTCCTACCGCCACCGCAGATGTTTCCCCTTTCGGTGACATCACGGAGGCCCTCGGCGCAGCAGACGCGCAGCAGCGGAGCGAGCAGGACGAAGATCCGGCCATTTTCCAGGCGCGGCAAGGGCTGGACGCATGGACGCGGGCCAGCGGCCGCCTGGGAGACCTGGCAGCGGTGGGAGTCGGCCGGAGTGGGCCTGGGACTCCCGCTGCCAGGGAAGGGACTGGGCGTGGTCCTACAGAGGCTGTCAGATGTGTCCATCTGCCCGCTGGTGGCCAAACCGGAACCCTACCCCAACCAGATACTCCGACCGAGACTCAGATGGCCCGTGCATGCTGCCCCGGCACCGGGCTGACTCGCGTTGGATTTCTGAAAGTGGACTTTGAATTTTCTGGGGACAGAAACCAGTCCAGGGGAGGGCAGTGTAACGTCGGGGCCATGTTAAGGGGGGCAGGGATTTCCCAGCATGCTTTGCCAGTTGAAAACGTTACTGTGTGTGTGTATTAAATGTGTTATTACTGAGTTATACTGCTGTGTCATTATAACTGCGTTATAATGACCCAGCAGTGTTTAGCAGGATTAGGGCAAGATGTATCATGTGTGTGTAACCATGATTGAAACGGAGGTCTGGGAGAATGACCTCCACTCCTCTCTGTGCTCAGAAGTAGGTTGGGGGTCGGTGGTGTGTAAATAAAGCCTGTTCGTCACAACCATCTTGTTCCTCTTTCTTTGTGTGAATCCCGCAAATGTCACAATACAGTATCTCGCAAAAGTGAGTACACTCTCACATTTTTGTAAATATTATATTATATCTTTTCATGGGACAACACTGAAGATAGGACACTTTGATGCAATGTAAAGTAGTGAGTGTACAGCTTGTATAACTGTGTAAATTTGCTGTCCCCTCAAAATAACTCAGCACACAGCCATTAATGTCTAAACTGCTGGTAACAAAAGTGAGTACACCCTTAAGTGAAAATGTCCAAATTGTGCCCAAAGTGTCAATATTTTGTGTGGACACCATTAGTTTCCAGCACTACCTTATCTCTCTTGGGCATGGAGTTCACTAGAGCTTCACAGGTTGCCACTGGAATCTGTTGTGTTTGAGTTTGACTTTTATTTGGGTGGTACTTGTGGCAGCTCCACCTTCCAATTCCGCCACCACCCGCAGCTATTAGAGGGCAGTGGGCAGGATGGGCGGTCTCTTTGCCACCTCTGCCTGATGGCTGGGCTTGTGTGCTGTGAGTGCCTTTCAATAAACGTGTGTTTAGTTTGACACCTGGCCTCGTCCTTGGCTCCTATTTACTCACATAAAAGAATCCTCTTCCACTCCTCCATGACGACATCACAGAGCTGGTGGATGTTCAAGACTTTGCGCTCCTCCACCTTCCGTTTGAGGATGCCTCACAGATGCTCAATAGGGTTTAGGTCTGGAGACATGCTTGGCCAGTCCATCACCTTTACCTTCAATTTCTTTAGCAAGGCAGTGGTTGTCTTGAAGGTGTGTTTTGGGTGGTTATCATGTTGGAATACTGCCCTGCAGCCCAGTTTCTGAAGGGAGGGGATCATGCTCTGCTTCAGTATGTCACAGTACATGTTGGTGTTCATGGTTCCCTCAATGAACTGTAGCTCCGGCAGCACTCATGCAGCCTCAAACCATGACACTTCCACCACCATGTTTGACTGTAGGCAAAACACACTTGCCTTTGTACTCCTCACCTGGTTGCCGCCACACATGCTTGACACTATCTGAGCCAAATAAGTTTATCTTGGTCTCATCAGACCACAGGACATGGTTCCAGTAATCCATGTCCTTAGTCTGCTTGTCTTCAGCAAACTGTTTGCAGCCTTTCTTGTGCATCATCTTTAAAAGGTGCTTCCATCAGGGATGACAGCCATGCAGACCAATTTGATGCAGTGTGCGGCATATGGTCTGAGCACTGACAGACTGACCCCCCACCTCTTCAACCTCTGCAGCAATGCTGGCAGCACTCATGTGTCTATTTTCAAAAGACAACCTCTGGATATGACGCTGAGCACATGCACTCAACTTCTTTGGTCAACCATGGCAAGGCCTGTTCTTAGTGGAACCTGTGCTGTTAAACTGCTGTAATGGTCTTGGCCACCGTGCTGCAGCTCAGTTTCAGGGTGTTGGCAATCTTCTTATAGCCTAGGCCATCTTTATGTCGAGCAACAATTCTTTTTTTCAGATCCTCAGAGAGTTCTTTGCCATGAGGTGCTATGTTGAACTTCCAGTGACCAGTATGAGAGAGTGTGAGAGCGATAACACCAAATTTAACACACCTGCTCCCCATTCACACCTGAGACCTTGTAAGAGATAAGATAAGATAAGATAAGATAAGATAAGCCTTTATTAGTCCCACAACGGGGAAATTCCAGGATTGCAACAGCACAGGGATAGCAACACTCAGAGCAACAATCAGAAGGCAAGAAAAAAACAAGCAAGCAAGAGCAGCTAATATACATATGTACGTATTACTATAAAATATATATATATACACACACACACAGACACACAGTGCAGAGCATTGTAGCTGGATGGAATAAATATATGAATATATGAACACACAGTGCAGAGCATTGTAGCTAGATGGAATAAATATGTAAATATATAAACACCCACAGTACGGAGCATTGCAGCTAGGTGGAATAAATATGCAAGTATATAAACACACACAGTGCAGAGCAATGTAGCTAGATGGAATAATATGTAGATATATAAATATATAAACACACCCAGTGCTGAGCATTGTAGCTAGATGGAATAAATATGTAAATATATAAACACACACAGTGCAGAGCATTGTTGCTAGATGGAATGAAACAGCATAACCGTCTACTTAGTTATCCTACATGGTATGATTATGTGCCCATACATATTCTCACCCTCCATAGCGACCGATATGTTCCTAGTTGTATGCCGGAGGGGACCATTGTGTAAGTCTATTGCATCTTTTGCATTCAAAAAACTATTAGTTTGTTACGTCTTTTTGCTATCTCTGCGAGCAGCCCTGCTTAGGTTGTACAGTCTGACAGCCGTTGGTAGGAAGGACCTACGAAACCTCTCGGTTGTGCACCTGGGATGATGTAGTCTGCTGCTAAATGAGCTCCTCAGTGCATTCAGTATGTCCTGCATAGGGTGGAACTCGGACTCCAGCAGAGATGACAGTTTAGCCACCGTCCTTCTCTCTCCTATCTCCTCCATCGGATCAAGGCGCTGCCCCAGGACAGAGCTAGCTTTCTTAATCAGTTTGTTCAGTCTCTTCCTATTGGCTGCAGTAATGCCACTGCCCCAGCAGACCACTCCAAAAGTGATGGCTGATGCCACCACCGTGTCATAGAATGACTTCAGCAGCGCCCCTTGTACACCAAAAGACCTGAGTCTCCTCAGCAGGAACAGCCTGCGCTGTCCCTTCTTGTAGAGTGCATCAGTATTGTGTGACCAGTCTAGTTTATTGTTCAGATGAATACCCAGGTACTTATAGGATGTCACCATCTCGATGTCTGTTCCCTGTATATTTACTGGTACTGTGAGGGGCTGCCCATGCCTGCGGCAGTCCACCACCAGCTCCTTAGTTTTCCTCGCGTTGATCTGGAGGCAGTTCCGATGGCACCAGTCCACGAAGTCCTGGATAAGCCCTCTGTACTCAGCTTCATCTCCATTGGAGATGAGGCCAACGATCGCAGAGTCATCAGAGAACTTCTGTAGATGGCAGTGTGTTGTGTTGTGTGAGAAGTCCGCAGTATAAAGAGTGAACAGGAAGGGAGCCAGCACCGTTCCCTGGGGGACCCCCGTGCTACTGATGATCGTGTCGGACACACAGTCCCGGGTTCTCACAAACTGAGGCCGGTTCGTGAGGTAGTCCAGGATCCATGATGACAGGTGCTGGTCCACCCCTGCGCGCAGCAGCTTGTCCTTCAGGATCATCGGTTGGATGGTGTTGAAAGCACTGGAGAAGTCAAAGAACATGATCCTCACCATATTCCCGGGCTTCTCCAGGTGGGACAGAGAACGGTGAAGGAGGAAGATCACCGCATCCTCCACCCCAATGCCATGCTGGTAGGCGAACTGGAGTGGATCCATCGCTGGTTCCACCAGGGGGCGGAGGTGAGCAAGGAGCAGTCTCTCCAGGGTCTTCATCAAGTGGGACGTCAAGGCCACCGGTCTGTAGCTGTTCAGGTCTTTGGGGTGGGAAGTTTTTGGTACAGGTACCACACAAGATGTTTTCCACAGCTGTGGTACCCTCCCCAGTTTCAGGCTCATGTTGAAGATATACGTCACAATCCCACACAGCTGGTCTGCACAGGACTTGAGGAGCTTTGCGCTGATGCCGTCCGGTCCCGGCGCCTTCCTCACCTTGATCTTCCTCAGCTCCGTCCTCACCTGGGTCCTGGTCAGGGTCAGGATGGGGGGCTGTGTGTTGGGAGTGGGGGGGTGTTGGTGGAGTGGGGAGTGGGCAGCAGGACTTGATTTCTTTAGAGGCAGCAGTGGTTGTTGTGCAGTCAGGGGGGAGGGCGGTTGGTCAAATCTATTGAAAAACAGATTCAGGTTGTTCGCCCACTCCCTGCCCCCCGTGGCCTGGGGGGAGGTATTCTGGAGCCCCGAGATGGTTTTGAGGTTTCTCCAGACCCCGCTGATTTCGCTCTGTTGCAGCTTGTCCTCCATCTTCTTCCTGAAGCTGTCCTTGCCTTCTCTGATCTTTCTCCTCAGCTCCCTCTGTACGGACTTCAGCATCTCCCTGTTCCCTGACCTGAAGATCCTCTTCTTCTCTCTCAGAAGTGTTTTTATCTCAGGGTTGATCCAGGGTTTGTTGTTTGAGTGACGCCGTATGGTCTTGGTGGGAACGGATTTGTCCACACAGAAACTGAGGTAGCCCGTGAAGGTGTGAATGAGGCCATCGATGTCCTCACCATGTGGATCGCAGAGCTGCTTCCAGGCGGTGGCTTCAAAACAGCCCTTTAGGGTGTCCATTGTCTCCTCAGACCATAACTCCACAGTGTGCATGGCCGGAGGTTGTCTGTGCACTAGGGGTTTGTACACCGGCCGGAGATGAACCAAGTTGTGATCCGATCTCCCGAGTGGGGGGAGTTGTGATGAGGTGTACGCCTCCTTAGTGTTTGCGTAGAATAAATCCAGTGTTTTATTGTCTCTAGTGTGGCATGTGACATACTGGGTGAACGTGGGTAGAATGGGAGACAGTGAAACATGGTTGAAATCGCCTGAGATGAGGAGAAGAGCATCTGGGTGTTCTGTCTGCAGCCTGCTGGTTACTGACTAACACTAACGAGTCACATGACACCGGGTAGGAAAAATGGCTAATTGGGCACAGTTTGGACATTTTCATTTCGGGGTGTACTCACTTTTGTTGGCAGCGGTTTAGACATTCATGGCTGTGTGTTGAGTTATTTTCAGGGGACAGCAAATTTACACTGTTTTACAAGCTGTACATTGACTACTTTACATTGGATCAAAGTGTCATATCTTCAGCGCTGTCCCATGAAAAGATATAAGAAAATATTTACAAAAATGTGAGGGGTGTACTCACTTTTGTGAGAAACTGTAGCTACTATGCTAATCAGTAAGTGAGTACAGGCTGGTGTTCAATAGAGGCGGAGCCCCAAAGAGGCAGTCTCCCACCATCAGTCCCCTAACATAGGGCTGGACATGATGATGTCATCACGTCTGCGCAGTCTGTTGTAATATTACTTCACAACATTCAACCCCTCCCCCCCTGGGAAAACCAAAAGCATTATGAACATTTCTGTACTGTTGAACAGTTAGAACAACAGAGTGAACGGAACCTGGGCCACCAAGCAGACCACCAGTTGACCCTGCACAACTGATTAGGTTATTCTGCCACTTCTGAAGCAGTCGTGCACCGCTAAACGGTCTTCGGAGTCACTGCTGTGGTCTGAGTTCAGGGGGCCTTTGGCGAGCCCGCAGTGGGTGTGGTGGACCCAGGTGTTCTGATGCAAAGTCCCAGTCCGGGTCCTACGCTGGCTTGATCGACTCCAGCATTGTGGCTTGGTCCAGGACAGCTGCTCTCACCCTTCGCAGACGGATGGCGTGCCATCTTGAACCATCAGCCATGAATTTTATTCTATATTTATTCATTTTTGTTGTTTTTTTTATTTGGGTTTTAAATCTTTTGTTGGGTTATAGACTTTTATTGAGTTTTTAATCTCTTTGATTTAGCTTTTAACTTTTTTACTATGATCCTTCTCGCTTATCTCTTTTTTTTTGTCTTATGCCCTGATTGGTGGAGCCTTGAGTACTTTTATTGTGTTCACAGTCAGCTTCATGTGTGCCTGTGTTTGTGTTCATGTTGAATGTAATTGTGTTTTGAAAATATGTGTCTAAAAGGATGTCACCTGACTGCAAAACAAATCTACCTATGGGTACAAATAAAGTAACCTGAACCTGAACCTCAGCCATCTGGAAGGTGGCTGGCCCAAACTGCACGGTGAATCCTCATCAGCGATGACGGGACCGTCTGTGGGTCCAGGCGTTCGGCTCGTCGGACTTGAACCCATTCCAGCACTGCAAGAGGCAATCGGTTTGGCAGCACTCGGTGTTGTTGTTGTGGCGGCGTGCCTTTCACACCGGCGGCAGGATGTACCCTCGGTTGGTGTTGCTCTGCTGGGTCCTGCTGGGCCACAAACTCTATCTTGCAGCGCTGTGGTGGCTCCTTGAAGCTGATGCCATGCGAGGATACGAGATGAGTCCAGTTTCTTCCCCCTCTCCACTCTGTGTTCTCTCTGCGGTGTTAAGCTTGGAGCAGCTGTACCCTTGTTCAGGCGTGTTGCACTCCCATCATCAGCGGTCAAACAGAGCCCAAGGTTATCACAGATGTGTTATGTCTGTAAACCCTGGAATGACCATTGGAGAGAGGTGTTGTTTGGAACACGAACTTTATTACAACAAAAGTAAACTTACACTATTGGCATCTGTTACGGGAGGCTGAGCTATCAGAGAGGAGACAGCCAAGGGCCTAAGATGGCTGGCTCTCCCTTTATAACGGTCCAGCATGATGACATCACCGTATGGCTTTGTCACTATGCCGGTGCCAGTTAACCCATTGTAGTTTCACATATTACATTCACCCCCCCCCCCCCGAAAAAAACAGAAAACCCATGCAGTCAAATAAATCCTCCCCAATTTGGTACATAATGAAACACAGAACTAGCTAGGGCTAGTGGGTAGACCACTGCGTAGCCCAGCGCGGCTGACTAGATTATTCTGCCACTATCTGTTGGCAGCCGCACCCCTAGCTAAGCAGTCCTCTTTTCTTTTTTCTCTGAGGAGGACAGTTCAGTTGGAGGTGGGCCCTGAGGCAAGCTCATGGTGGAGGCACCAGTTGCAGCAGGCCCGGGTGCCATCTTGCTGGAGCCGTGGTATGCTCATCAACAATGTCCCAGCTGGGATCTCACACCAGCTGGGCCGGCTCCAACGCTGTGTCTTGATCCACGGCAGCTGCTCTCACCTTCCGCAGATGGCTGGCTTGCCATCTCGATCCATTCGCCATTTGAACGGCGGCTGGTCTCAGCTGTGCGGCGATCTTCATAGGTGTTGTGGTGGTGACGGTGTTAAGGCCGACTGTGTGGCTGGTCACTTGGTCCTGCGGACCCGAACCCAGTTCATCACTGTAAGTGGCGCTCTGTTCAGCTGTGTTCGGCATCGTGGTTGTAATGTTATGACTCTCGCATCTGCTGTGGGGCATCCACCAGGTTGTGGTGGTTCTGCTACATCCTGTTGGGTCACGGACTCTTCATCCTGGATCTCAGTGGTGACTCCTGGAGGCTGACGCCGGTCGTGGATACAGAAGTAGTCTGACCCCTTCTCCCCCTCACCTGGGAAGTCTGGTAGTGGTGATGTGTTGCTGTCGTTGTTGTTAGAATCTGCACTGGGTTGTTGTGTCCTGGGATTCCTGATAGATGCAGGGTCCCCCTCCTGCAACTCCGCAGCAGTTCCTGGAGTCTCATACTGGGTGAGGATCTGAGGCAAGTCTGGTTACTGCTCTCCTTCCATGTCGTGTTCCTTCTCTGTGCTGTATTCTCCGGCTGTACTCATGTCCACGAAGTCACACTTTACCTCCTGTGATGAGGCTGCAGCTCGAGAACACTCGTGCTACACGGGGACCGGCTCTGGGTCCTGTGTGGCTGCAGACCGGGGCCCTAGTGGCTTCTCCGGTTCTGCTGGGCTCTGTTCGGCATGCGGTGCGAGACAGGAGGTGGCTGTGTCCACATCTGAGTGCAATGAACATGGATCGTCATCGGTCCGCCCGGGGACTGTGAGGGAGAAACCCAGTTCACAGAACAAATCTTTCCCCATAATATTATTGCCCTGGCGTGTCACCTGAAACCGGAACACTGGGATTGTTCTGTTGCTGTATTGCACTACGAAGGTGATGTTTCTGTTGGTCATGGAGCATCCGTTGCCTGGCAGTTCCATCGCATCAGGTCATCGGGGAGTAAGCCTCCTAACTGTGGCCTCATTTACCAGGGACCATGAGGCAGCGGTGGCCATCATCACTGATACACTGATGTTGTCCAGCTTCACCACACGCTGTGGTCCTGACCAGTCTTTGGGGCCCACAATGTTGATGCCGTCTCCGTCAGACGTGGGGTCGACAGGCCCAGCTTTTTGTCGCCATTGGCGAAACCTAATGCACTGCACCAACACGTTGTTGGGTGTGGCGAAGTAGCTAGCTAGCAGCTCAACTAAATCAGCAAATGACTCAGTTGGTCCTAGCATGTGGAAAATACGTTGGCCTTCTATGCCCAGATAGTGAACCAGTAGAGATTGTTTCTGTACCTTATCTATCTCGTCCAGGCCAAGTGCCGATATGTAGGTGGTGAAAGCATCAAACCAGCAAGGCCATGGAACGGTCGGCTCACCTGGGTTTTCCAGAAACGGCTGTAGTGGCCTCACGCACGCGTCCATGGTTTAACTCTTGGCGCCAAATGTTGTCTGTAAACCCTGGAATGACCAACAGAGTGGTGTTGCTTGGAACACCACTTCCTTGGGATCGTCACTTCCTTGTGGTAACGTATCGTCACTTCCTGTTTTGCTGTCTGCCTGTGTGGTTTGCTCTCCAGCCACTAGCTAGCCACTAGCTATGGCTACTAGCTCTCCTTCCTCTCCTCCTCTGGTGTGCTCTCTCTGTCAGATGTTTAGCTACACCTCTGCCTCTTTTAGTGATAACGGTAAATGTAATAAATGTTGTCTTTTTGAGGCGCTCGAGGCGAGGTTGTCTGATTTGGAATCCCGGCTCCGCTGCATTGAAACACCGTCTGCACCAGTTAATCTCGACGGACGCCCCTTAGCTGCAGCGGAGCTAGCTAGCTTAGGCCACCCTGTCAGCGGTTCCCCGGCTCTCCTCAGCAGCGAGGAGACTGGGTGGGTGACGGTGAGAAGGAAGCCTAGTCGCAAAGCCCCGGTACACCACCAACCTGTTCACGTTTCTAATCGTTTTTCCCCGCTCAGCGACATACCCAGCCCCCGACCAACAGTGAGCTGTGTGGAGTTTGCATGTTCTCCCCGTGTTGCGCGGGTTTACTCCGGGATTTCTCCGGTTTCCTCCCGCACACCAAAAACATGTAGGTTTAGGGCGCTCGCGCACGCAGCGACCAGCAACCGGTGGCTTGTCACCAGACTGCAAACCAAGTCTACCTACGGGTACAAATAAGTAACAAAAACAAAAAAAAAAAAAAAAAAAAAAAAAAATACCCGCTGAGGAAAAAACTCTAATCATTGGCGACTCTGTAGTCAGAAACGTGAACCTAGAGATTCCAGCAGCCATAGTCAAATGCATTCCTGGGGCCAGAGCAGGCGACATCGAGTCAAATTTGAAAATGCTGGCTAAAAGTAACTGTAAATATTCCACAATTGTTATTCACGCCGGCATTAATGACATCCGTCTCCGGCAGTCGGAAGTCACGAAACTTAATGTAGAATCGGTGTGTGACTTTGCAAAAACGATGTCTGCCACTGTAGTATTCTCTGGGCCCCTCCCCAATCTGACCAGTGATGACATGTTTAGCCGCTCGTCATCCTTGAACCGCTGGCTGTCTGTGTGGTGTCCTAAAAATGACGTGGGCTACATTGACAATTGGAGCTCTTTTTGGGGAAAACCTGGTCTTATGAGATGAGACAGCATTCATCCGACTTTGGATGGTGCTTCTCATTTATCTAACAATCTGGCATCTTTTTTATCCAAATTTCCAAAACCCTGACTACTCAGAGTTGGGACCAGGAAGCAGAGTCGCAGTCTTACACGCCTCTCTGCAGCTCCTCTTCATCCGCCACCCCTCAGCTTAGCCCCTGTCTTCCCCATCAGAGAATCGTTGTCTGCTCCCTCCAAAGTAAATAAAAATATAATGCATAAGCATCCCAAAGTGATAAAGCAAAATATTGGTAAAACTCAAATTAAACATAAAGCCTCTAAATTGAATGAATTGGCCTCTGTTCCTCCTCATAATTTAAAAATTAAATGTGGTTTATTAAATATTAGGTCTCTAACTCCCAAGTCTCTGTTAGTCCATGATCTGTTAATTGATCATCAGATTGATTTAATTTCCCTTACAGAGACTTGGTTAGGGCAAGAGGATTATGTTGGTTTAAATGAATCAACTCCCTCTGGTTATTTAAACTGTCAAAATCCCAGAAGTTCTGGTCGTGGAGGAGGAGTAGCAACAATTTACCATTCCAAATTACTAGTTAATGTAAAGCAAAAAACATGTTATAATTCCTTTGAGGGCCTGGTCCTCAGTATTGGGCACTTTAGCAATTTTAGGTTAAACCCAATTTTATTTGCCATAGTTTATCGTCCCCCATCAACCTACTCAGAATTTTTATCCGAATTTGCTGATTTCTTAGCTGATTTAGTGCTGAAATCTGATAGAATAATTATAGTAGGGGACTTTAATATACATGTGGATGTAGATAGTGACTGCCTTAATGTGGCATTTAATTCAATATTAGACTCAATTGGGTTTTCTCAGAAAGTAGGAAATTCTACTCATTACCTCCACCATACATTGGACCTTGTTCTGACATATGGCATAGAAATAGAAAATCTTGTAGTGTCTCCTCATAACCCTGTACTGTCAGACCATTGTCTGTTAACCTTTGATTTTACTATTTCTGACTATTTGGCTCCTAAAGAAAAATATTATTACAGTAGATGCCTCTCAGATGATGCTGTTACCAAATTTATGCAGATTGTTTCCTCTATGCCATGTGTCAACACAACGGAAATAAGCTATAGACAGCTTGCTCCTTCTGTAATTGATAACATGGTGGATAGTGTTTCAGCTTCTCTGCATCAGACTCTAGACTTGGTGGCCCCCTTAAAAAAGAAAAAGTCTAATCAGAGATTTCTAACTCCTTGGTTCAACACAGAAACTCGTAGCTTAAAACAGAAGACTCGTCAATTAGAAAGAAAATGGCACTCCACTAATTTAGATGAAATCTATTTAGCTTGGAGAAATCATCTTTTAATTTATAAAAAATCTCTTAGAAAAGCTAGAACGAGTTATTACTCTGCATTAATAGAAGAGAACAAGAATAATCCCAGGTTTCTTTTCAGTACTGTAGCCAGGTTGACAAAGAGTCAGGACTCTGTCAATCCTAGTATTCCCTTAGAGCTTACTAGTCAGGACTTTATGAACTTTTTCAATAATAAAATTTCATCCATCAGAGATAAAATCAATCAGATTCTTCCCACAGTTAACTTAAATACTGTAACTACTACAACTCCTTCTATTGATGTCTGTCTTGATGAGTTTACTCCAATCGACCTTTGTGAGTTAGACAAAATAGTTTCCTCATCCAAACCTTCAACTTGTCTTTTAGACCCTATTCCTACCAGGTTATTTAAAGAAGTCTTCCCACTTATTGGTAGCCTTATTCTTCATATAATCAATTCTTCATTAACTTTAGGCCATGTACCGCAGACTTTTAAAACGGCTGTAATTAAACCCTTACTCAAAAAGCCAACGCTAGATCCAGGAGCTTTAGCTAACTATAGACCAATCTCTAATCTCCCTTTCATTTCAAAAATCTTAGAAAGAGTTGTTGCTACGCAATTATTTGACCACCTGCAGGGAAATGGTTTACTTGAAGAGTTTCAGTCTGGGTTTAGAATCCATCATAGCACTGAAACAGCCTTAGCGAAGGTCACTAACGACCTCCTCATTGCATCTGATAATGGACTAGTTTCTGTACTTGGCCTTTTAGACCTTAGTGTAGCTTTTGATACTATCGATCATAATATTCTACTTGATAGATTAGAACACTATGTTGGACTTAATGGAACTTCATTGCAGTGGTTTAGATCTTATTTATCTGATAGGTTCCAGTTTGTTCATGTAAATAATGAGTTTTCTTTCAACTCAAAGCTCAGTCATGGAGTTCCACAGGGATCTGTGCTAGGCCCGACTCTTTTTAGTTTATATATGCTTCCGTTAGGCAACATTATTAGAAAGCACTGTATACATTTTCATTGTTATACTGATGACACACAATTATACCTGTCAATGAAGCCAGACGATAGTAATCAATTAGCCAAGTTAGAAGCCTGCCTTAAGGAAATCAAAGCTTGGATGACTTGTAATTTCCTGCTATTAAATTCAGATAAGACTGAAGTCATTCTTGTTGGTCCAAAAAACCTTAGAAATTCCTTTCCAAATCAAACTTTCAGTTTGGATGCGGTTACTCTTTCTCTTAATAGCTCTGTGAGGAACCTTGGAGTTATTTTTGATCAGGATTTGTCCTTCAATTCACATATTAAATTTGTTTCTAAGACTGCCTTCTATCATTTGCGTAATATTGCCAAGATTAGGAGCATCTTGTCTCAGTGATGCTGAGAAACTGATCCATGCTTTTGTTAGCTCGAGATTAGATTATTGTAATTCTTTATTATCAGGCTGTCCTAAAACATCTTTAAAAAGTCTTCAGCTGATCCAAAATGCTGCAGCAAGAGTTTTAACAGGTACTAGAAAGAGAGATCATATCTCTCCGGTTCTGGCCTCCCTTCATTGGCTTCCCATAGAGTTTAGAATTAAGTTTAAAATCCTTCTTCTTACTTATAAAGCTCTAAACAATCAGGCTCCTTTTTATTTAAAAGATCTGATACTACCGTATTATCCTAACAGAGCACTACACTCCCAAAATGCAGGATTACTTGTAATACCTAGAATCTCCAAAAGTACAATGGGAGGCAGAGCCTTCAGTTATCAAGCTCCTCTCCTGTGGAATCAGCTGCCAATCTGGATTCGGGAGTCAGACTCGATCTCTGTTTTTAAGAATAGGGCTAAAACCTACCTTTTTGATATAGCCTACAATTAGGGAGGGATCATGTGTTTCTGAACCCTCCCTTAGTTATGCTGCTAATAGGTTTAGTCAGCCGGGGGACCTCCAGTAATGCACTGGGCCTCACTCCTTTTCTCACTCTCAATGAAATACTTTTTTTTGCTGGTCATTATCATTTGTTTGTTCTCTCCCATAGATTGAGTCCCCATTGTTCTGTTTGCTCTCTACATGTCTGTTCTTTTCTTCTTCTCTATCCCCTCACCCCCCAGCCAGTCACAGCAGATGACTGCCCCTCCCTGAGCCTGGTTCTGCTGGAGGTTTCTTCCTGTTAAAAGGGAGTTTTTCCTCTCCACCGTCGCCAAGTGCTTGCTCACAGGGGATCACCTGATTGCTGGGGTCTTTCTGCAACTGTGGGGGTTCCCCCTACAGTTGATAGTGCTATGAGATGACTGTTGTTGTGAAATGGCGTTATATAAATAAAGTTGAATTGAATTGAATTGAATTGAATTGAACATGAACTTCATTACAACAAGGGTAAATTTGCAGTATTGGCATCTGTTACGGGAGGCTGAGCTATCAGAGAGGAGAGAGAGCCAAGAGGCCTAAGATGGCTGACTCTCCCTTTATAATGGTCCGGCAGGATGATGTCACCGCACAGCTGCGTCACCATGCCGGTGCCAGTTAACCCATTGTAGTATCACATACTACAGGATGGTAAATCCCAGTTCGTAAAAGAGATCACACCCCAGAATGTTGTGACCATGTGTGGTTGCCTGGAAGACACTGGGAGGACTCTTGGCCTGTATTGAACTGTCAGTGATATGGTCCCTACTAAGCTGAGGCGTGTGTGCCCATACCCATACAGCTCTGCTGGATTCTTCCCCATGGGATGGTTGGGGAAGAATTTTTTAACTGTAACCCAGTTCATCACTGACCTCACAGCAGCGGTGTCCAGCAGCAACGGTAAGCTGACGTCGTCTAACCTCACTGTGCACCACTTGAATGCCGCCCCTCTGGAGCTCACTGCGTGGATGGTGGTCGTTGGTGGTTCTTTTGGACTGGGTGGCAGGCTTGATGTCAGTTGTGTCGACTGGCACACCTTGGCGAAGTGATTGAGCTTGCTGCAATGTTTGCATTGCTCCCCCCATGGTTGGGCAGGATCGTGCTCACTCTCAGTGTGTCAGGGAGCTGCAGTTAGTGCATGAATGGTGTTTCACGGTGTTCACCTTGGCGTCCTCTGAGAAGGTTGCAGCGTGACCGGGTTCTTTTGCTGGCGTAACTGCGTGTGCTAGCGGGACTCGTTATTGTGGCTCACCTAGTTGTGATGTTTGCTTGTCAGCGGCCTCTAGCTGGAACGCCAACTCCACCGCCTTCGCCAATGGTAGGTTGCCAGGTGCCATGATTAGCTTCACCCGCAGCTGCATCCGCTAGCTGATCCCACACCATTTTGTCCTTTAAATGGCCAAACCTGCATACGCTTGCCAGACAGCAGAGGTCTGCGATGTACTGCTGGGTCGTCTCTCCCGCTCTCTGTAGGTGCTGGTGGAAATGAATCCTCCTCGCTAGCACACTTTCAGGCACCGTGAAATGTCTGGCCAGCAGTGTGATGCACTCCTCATACGTGTCCTCCTGTCCTAAATTGCTAAATACCTGCTGCCCCCCAGTATCAAGGCCGTGGATTAAAATTGCTCACAGCCTCATCTTGCCGAGTCTCACCAGGTCCATCACCAACAAGTATGTGCGGAACGACTCGAACCAGGGAGGTCATGGGATGGGCGGCTCACCCGGGGGCGTGAGGAATGGTGGTAAGGGACCCATGCATACTTCCATGTTGAATTCTTGATGTTTTCTCCTCGTCACCAAATATTATGTCTAGGAAATAGGACAGCGGGGGCAATAGCTGTGCCGAATGATGGTTTTATTTAACAACACTGCTAACAGCACGTGTACAGTAAAATGGCTACTATGCTAACCGGGAGTGAGTACAGGCTGGTGTTCAATAGAGGCGGAGCACCAAAGAGGCAGTGTCCCACCGTCAGTCCCTTAATATAGGGTTGGATGTGATGATGTCATCCGTGATTCAATTCAACTTTATTTATATAGCGCCATTTCACAACAGTCATCTCATAGCACTTTCAACTGTAGGGGGAACCCCCACAGTTGCAGAAAGACCCCAGCAATCAGGCGATCCCCTGTGAGCAAGCGCTTGGCAACAGTGAAGAGGAAAAACTCCCTTTTAACAGGAAGAAGCCTCCAGTAGAACCAGGCTCAGGGAGGGGCAGTCATCTGCTGCAACTGGCTGGGGGGTGAGGGGATAGAGAAGAAGAAAAGAACAGACATGTAGAGAGCAAACAGCACGATGGGGACTCAATCTATGGGAGAGAACAAACAGATGTTAATGAGCAGCAAAAATGTTTCATTGAGAGTGAAGAAAGGAGTGAAGCCCAGTGCATGCCTTTGTCATCATGTCTGCGCAGGCTGTAATATTACTTCACATTTTTCATATGCATTTGCCTCGTTTTCCCATGTTTTCCCATGTCTACCATCCTTTTTGCCCTGTTTTTTTTGCTACATTTTTCCAGTTTTTTTCACATGCATTTTACTTATTTTTCTGATGTTTTCCTGTTTCTACCATTATTTTTTGTTTTTGCATTTTCCCCCACACATTTTTTCCCATTGTACCCAGATGTTCTTTTTTTCCCCAGTTTTTCTCCATTTTTAAACAAGTTTTCCTTGTTATTACCATGCCTTTTTTCCCTGATTGTTGTTGTCCATTTTGCCCATGGTGTTTACTATTTAACCACATTGTCTGTTTTAATCATGTTTCTTTTCCATGTTTCTCCCATTTCCCCCATGTTTTTTTTTCCTCCTGTTTTTACCATATTTTCCCCAGTTTTTTTCCTGTTTTCATGCCTTTTCCCTGTTTTTACAATTTTTCCATTTTTTTCCTATACTACCCTGTAATAATGTGAGTTGCATCATAAAACACTATTGTGTCTGAATTTAAAAATGAAAGATTGTGAAGGAAAGTTTTTCTTTAATATAATTTTATTGTAGCAGTCAGGTGTGTAGAAGCTGACTCCATTACAGCAGCATAAACAAATAATAAATAACATTCTTTACAAATGAACCAAATGATAACAAAGAGAAAAAGGCACAGACAGCAGTTACCGGCCTCATATCACATCACAACACAGAAAATAAATTAATAAAGTTTATTGTCTTAATGAACTCCTCCAGCTGCTGTGAGTCCAGATATGTTCAGGTCATGTGACCACATCAAAACACTGTTAATTAGTAGGGTTGTCAAAAAATTCAATACTCAAAATGATACTGAAAATAGGATCGGATTAGATACTCATTTACAACAGAATCAGTAATAGGTTTTTCTCCTGAATTAGTGACAACTTCTTATAGTTTAGGAACTTTTGTTCTTGTGAATTAGTGATTTTTTTTTTGTATAAATTTGCAAAAAAATAAATCAGCAACTTCTTGCAAATTAACAAAACTTTTCCTGTAAATCTGCAACTTTTTTCACAACTTAGCAACTTTTCTTGTATTATGACAACTGTTCTAATTAACTCTGCCCATGTAATATCGGCAATGAGTTTAGACCTCATTCCCACAAATTTAAGCCCCCCTTTTTTTGTGGGTGTAAACGGCTCATAGATCACATGACCCAGGTGAGATCATGTGACCTCTGCGGTGGCGGTCTCAGAGCAGCAGGTTGAGGTCGGCCAGCAGAACGTCAACGTCGGCCAGAGGAGTTCTCCAGTAGTTGAAGGAGGAGAACTGGGAGAGCTCCCCCTACAGGACAGGAGGACAAACAGAGGTTTGGATTTATGTTCATTTATTTATGAAGATGAGTAAAGAAAGATGGTTTAAAAAAGTCACAGAACAATTAAAAACAAAACTGACCTGATGAAATACATCGTTCATTAATTTGTGATTTATTTTCTCATTTTTTTATGACTTTATTTCAATTTTTTTGTAACTTTGTAATTTTTAAATCAAACAAATATTAAAACCATCCATCCATCCATCCATCTTCTACCGCTTTTCCGGAGGTCCGGGTCGCGGAGGCAGCAGTTCAAGCAGAGAAGCCCAGACTTCCCTCTCCCCAGCCACCTGCTCCAGCTCTTCAGAGGGGATACCAAGGCGTTCCCAGACTAGCTGGGAGACATAGTCTCTCCACCGAGTCCTGGGTCTGCCCCGGGGTCTCCTCCCAGTGGGACGTGCCTGAAACACCTCAAGTGGGAGACGTCCAGGAGGCATCCTAATCAGATGCCCATACCACCTCAACTGACTCCTTTCAATGTGGAGGAGCAGCGGTTCTACTCTGAGCCTCTCCCGGATGACTGAGCTCCTCACCCTATCTCTGAGGGTGAGTCCAGCAATCCTACGGAGAAAGCTCATTTCAGCCGCTTGTATCCGCGATCTCGTTCTTTCGGTCATTACCCAAAGCTCGTGACCATAGGTGAGAGTAGGAACGTAGATTGACTGGTAAATCGACAGCTTTGCCTTAGAACTAAGCTCCCTCTTCACCACAACAGACCGGTACAACGTCCGCATCACTGCAGATGCTGCTCCAATCCGTCTGTCGATCTCTCGCTCCATTTTCCCCTCACTCGTGAACAAGACCCCAAGATACTTAAACTCCTCCACTTGGGGCAGGAGCCTGTCCCCAACCCGGAGAGGACAATCCACCTTTTTCCGGCTGAGGACCATGGACTCGGACTTGGAGGTGCTGATTCTCATCCCAGCCGCTTCACACTCAGCGGCAAACCGTCCCAGCAAGAGCTGTAGGTCATTGCTGGATGAAGCCAACAGGACAACATCATCTGCAAACAACAGAGATGAGATCCTGTGGTCACCAAGCATGACACCCTCCATTCCCTGGCTGCGCCTAGAAATCCTGTCCATAAAAATTATGAACAGGACCGGTGACAAAGGGCAGCCCTGGCGGAGTCCAAACCTGGCCTGAAAATGCTCTCCTCCAGCTACAGGACTGCTTTAGCTGCACAGACTGGAACATTTTTAAACATCAGGACCTGGACTCCTACACTGAGTCTGTCCTGGGTCTTTCTAAACTGCAAACTCTGGATGACCAGTGAAGTCCAGGCTCTGATCAGAGCCCACAACTCAGCCTTCAGGCAGAGGGACAGCGCTCTGTACAGCACTGCCAGAGCCAACTTGAGAAGAGGCATAAAACTCACTAAGAATGCCTACAGCAGGAAAGTGGAGGGCTTCCTCACAGACAACAACCCCTGATAGATGTGGAGAGGCATCCAGGCCCTCACCAACTACAGGGCCCAGGGCCCCCCAACATCACGCAGCAGCCTCACTCTGGCTTCCCCCGGTTTGAGCACACACCCCAAAACCCATCCATCCCCCTCCCATCCCCCCCCACTCACACACACAGGTGCACAAGATGAGAAGGCAGCTGAGAGCAGTGAACCCCACAAAGCTCCTGGTCAAGCCGGCATCCCAGAAGCGGTGGTCAAAGCATGTGCAGACCAGCTGGAAGGGATCCTCAGCAAGCTGTTCAATCTCTCCCATCACCGTCCCCTCCTGCCTCAAGGCTTCCACCATCATCCCCATCCCCAAAAAGTCTGCAATTGACAGCCTGAACAACTGCAGAACCATAGCACTCACGTCTGTAGTCATGAAGTGTTCTGAGCGACTGATGTCCCAGCACATCAGGGACTGTGTCCCCACCAGTTCACCTACAGGGAGAACCGGTCTACGGAAAACGCCATCGCCACCACTCTCCAGAGAGCGCTGAGGCACCTGGAGAACCCAAGGAGCTACATGAGGATGCTCTTCGTGGATTATAGCTCAGGTTTCAACACCATCATCCCGGACATCCTGATCAACAAACTGCACCTCCTCCAGATCCCCCTGCACCCCCCACCCCCACACCTGCTCCTGGATAAAGAACTTTCTCACCAACTGCCCTCAAACAGTCAGACTCAGCCCCCACACCACCTCTCAGCACTGACTCCCCCCAGGGCTGCATGCTGAAGCCTTATTCATGCTGCATTTCCCCTCTGTTCTGCTTTGGTCCACGTGCACTTTGGATGAGCCCGGCACACACGCAGCATTGTACATGCTCACTTTTTTTTCATCTACCAGGCCAAGCATTTAATGCATGCGCACAACTGTTATTTGTAGTTTCACCCCAGCCCTATAGGTAGCGCAAATGTGCTGACACACCAGTTTGTCCACCGGCTATAAACACGAGAGTGATGCATATTTTTGTGCAGCAACAACAATGGCGTTGTTTCAATTAAAATGAGGAATTACTGTTTTCCAGTGCTCTTCTCTGCTCAAGCTGCTGCTGCTGCAAAAGGACTCATGTATATTTATTCTCATCTTCTGCATCCTCGTTGTCTTCCTCCTGTACTTTGTCTTTGTATGCTGTGTTGGTAGCGCCACCTCGTGAATGGGACATTCAGTCTTATGCTTGCTCTGTCAACGCGTTCAGGTCGTGGGCAGGCTGTGCAGTCATAAACTTTGGGCTGCACGCGGTGGTCCACAGTAGAGCCCTGCGTACAATAGCGGAGTGGAGACGATGACGTAAATTTCGTCACACGAGGTTTCTGGTTGTGCATATGTGGACAGCGGAGGTGCAGCATGAATCCAGCTTAAGCCCTCTACTGTACTCCCTGTACACCTTTGACTGTATTCCAACCCACGCAACCACCGCCATCGTGAAATACGTGGACAACACCGCCTTGGTTGGGCTCATCACCGATGATGATGAGAATGCGTACAGGGCGGAGGTAGAGAATCTACTACTGTGGTGCCAAGCAAACAACCTGAAACTGAATGTCCAAAAAAACCAAAGAATTCATCCTGGACTTCAGGAAGAACAGACAGGACCGTTCCGACCTCCCCTCATAAATGGCAGCCCCGTGGAAACCATCCCCACTTTCAAGTTCCTGGGCACCCACATCTCCTCTGACCTCTCCTAGACTACCAGCACCAAGGCCCTGGTGAAGAAAGCCCAGCAGTGGCTGCACTTCCTCTGTGTCCTGAGGAAGAACAACCTGGATCGCTGCTATTGCTGCTCAATGGAGAGCGTGCTCACCTACTGTCTGGGTGTGTGGTACGCCGGCTCCACGGCTGAGAACAGGAAGGCTGTGCAGAGGGTCATCAACACCGCCCAAAAAAATCATCGGCGGCCCTCTGCCCTCCCTGGAAGACATCTCCAGATCCTCCTGTCTCAGAAGGATCAAGGCCATCACAGGAGACCCCTCACATTCCGCCACCACCTGTTTGACCTGCTTCCCTCTGGACGACGGTTTAGATTGATCAGGTCCCACACCTCCAGACTGACAAACAGTTTCTTCCCCTTGGCTATCCGGACTGCAGACAGTCAGAGGCCCCACCCCCTCCCTCTGAAGGCTCTCATGCTCAGAACTGAGGACCTTTTAATTATCATTATAACTCACCTGCCTTTGCACTCCTCACTTTCATGTTCATTGACCCATCCATGAAACCACTACCATGCCTGTGGGCTATTTTTATTTCAGTCGTGTGTTTAATCGTCTGTTCTGTAACTGTGTTTTATTCAAATCCTTCTCTCTTACTAACTAACTAACTAACTAACCTGCACTTATATAGCGCTTTTCTAGTCACAAAGACCACTCAAAGCGCTTTCATTAATACTAACCCTCTATTCTAAGGGCCTATAGGAAACAGATATCTAGGGACAATTTAGAACAGCCAATTAACCTAACCTGCATGTTTTTGGCATGTGGGAGGAAACCGGAGAAATCCCGGAGTAAACCCACGCAACACAGGGAGAACATGCAAACTCCACACAGATCACTGTTGGTCGGGGGCTGGGATCGAACCCACGATCCCACGATCCCCACAATCCCCCGGCCAAGGGTAAACTGTGCTGCCGCAGTGCTAACCACTGCGCCACCGTGCAGGCCTCTTACTGTATTGCACGGCAGCCTGGTGGAGCACCAACAGTTTTGTTGTGCTTTACAACTGTACAATGACAATAAAGCCTATTCTATTCTATTTTCTTAAATAAATTGACTTTTTTCATAAATTAGCAGTTTTTTCCCGTAAATTCTCAACTTTTTTCTCAAATGTGTCATTTTTGTCATAAATTTGCGATTTTTTCCTGCAAATTTTCAGATTTTTTTTTCCTCATAATTTTGTTACTTTTTCTCAGAAATTTGAAAAAAAAAATCTTGTAAATATGCATTTTTTCCAATTACTTTTCAACTTTTTCTCATAAATTTGCAAAAAAAAAATTCTTGTAAATTTGCAGTTTTTTCCTTTACATTTCCATCTTTTTTCTCTAACATTTGTGAGTTTTTTTCTTTACATTTTAACATTTTTCCTCATAATTTTGCAACTTTCTTGATGTATTTTCCCCCTCAAAACTCTGAACTCCTCTCACCTCATCATTCTCGGAGCTCCACAGCTGACTTTTTGGCTTCTCTTTTGCTGTGCCACTATTGGCTGACGGGCTGTCAATCAAACCCAGGTCCTCCAGCTCGGACAGATCGAGCGCCGCGATTGGCTGCCTCCAGAACAGGAAGGAGTCGTATTGGCTGTTGGACTTGTCCATCATGACTGAAGGAATCAGATCACAGAACAGTAATAATTAAGAGCGAAAACCAACAGAAATTTACATGACAGAAGTTGCAAAATTTCAGAGAAAAAGTACAAATTTGGGAGGAAAAATATCAAAGTTACTAATTTTCAAGAAAAAGTTTCACATTTAAGAGGGAAAAAGCTGTAAAAGTAAGTTTAAAAAATACAAAATGAAAGGGAAAAATTATTTAACAATTTAAAAGGGAAGCTGCAAATTTAACATTTAAAAAAGCTGCTGAGTGACAAGGAAAAAATCTTCCACATTTAACAGAAAAAAATTAACAATTTGTCAGAAAAAAAATCACTAATCTAAGAGAAAAGCGCTGCCAATTTACAAGGAAAAAAAATGGAAATTTGAGAGGGAAAAGTTAGTTTATGAAAAAAATAATTGCAGTTTTAAGAAGACATTTTTTTAAGAAAAAGTTACAGATTTAAAAGTGAAAAAATGCACAAATGTGAGCCGTGCTGGCAAAATGAGTGGGAACGCGCACGCCGTCATTACCAGCTGCAGACAGGAGACGTCATAAATCATGACTCTTTGTTTGCTAGCGGCACGTCCCGGGAAAAAACCCGTGAGTGACTGGTATCATTGGAAAGCTTAGGAATGGTACTTTCTGAAAATACCTGTGCTTTTGCAGAAGACGTAACTCCCGACCGATGGAACGCGAGTTTTAAACCTAGCCAAAATATAAACAAATCGTCTTTTTCCGGTGTCCGTTTTTGCGCACCTCCTACAAATTAAATATCATTTTGAAGGTCTTTCAATACAGAAAATGGGAAAAAACTTGACCTCAGTTTTGATACTTTCCTCATAGTGACTCATTTTGCCAGCACGGGTCACAAATGTGAGAAAAAGTTACAAATGTAGAAGAAAAAAGATTGAACTCGATAAGTTAGTACTTAGAAAATTACAAAGAGTCGCAAATTTGAAAAAAGTGTAAAATCAAAGAGAAAAGTTACAAATCTATAAATAAAAAAGTCAACTTTAAAAGTTTACAAATTTAGTGGATGGAGAAGTCTTGAATTTTAAGCGTTAAAAAATATCATTTAAGAGATTAATGTTACAAATGAGAAATAAAATTTAAGAGACTTTTTTCCTGAATTAAATTTGCCTTCTGCAGTGTTGCCCTCATACAGCAGAAACAGCCTCTGAGCTGTGAAGCCTTATTCATGCTGCATTTCCCCTCTGGTCCGCTTTGGTCCACGTGCACTTTGGACGAGCCCAGCGTGCACTCGGCGTTGCACATGCTCACTTTTTTTGTCTACCAGGCTAAGCAGTTGATGCATGCGCACAACTGTTATTTGTAGTTTTGCCCCAGCCCTGTGGGTAGCGCAAATGTGCTAACACACCAGTTTGTTCACCAGCTATAAAACAGGAGAGTGACACACATTTTTTTTGTAACAACAGTGGCATCATTTCAAGGAAAAGGGGGAATTACTGTTTTCCAGTGCTCTTCTCTGCTCAAGCTGCTGCTGCTGCAAAAAGATTCATGAACTGTATGTTTATTCTCCTCTTCCGCGTCCTCTTTGTCTTCCTCGTCTACTTTGTCTTTGTATGCTGTGTTGGTAGCACCACCTCGTGAATGGGACGTTCATTCTTGTGCATGCTCTGTCAACGCGTTCAGATTGTGGGCAGGCCACGTGGTCACAAAATTTGGGCTGCACGCGGTCGTCCGCAGTAGAGCCCCGCGGACACTAGCAGAGTGGAGACGATGACGCAAATTTTGTCACATGAGGTTTCCCGTTGCACGTACGTGGACAGCAGAGGTGCAACATGAATCCAGCTTTAATGACCTGTGATGTTCTCAGAGACTAAATACTACAAAACCATTTTACACAGCTGAAGCAGTCTTCTTCAAATGCTCCATTTTACTGCTTTTTCCCTTGAAATGAAATCTTTAAATTTAAAGAAAAGTCATTATCTAGTTGCAGATTTACAAGAAGAAAGTAACAAATTTATAGTAACAGTGCATCAGATCTGTATAGCACTTTACAATGGATCCATTATTCATTCACTCCACAGACAATGATAGTGGTAAGCTACTGCTGTAGCCACAGCTGCCCTGGAGCAGACTGACTGAAACATGGCTGCCAATCTGGCCTCTCCGACCACTTCGTTAGTTAATTCACACCCACAGCAAGTGGCGTATGGAGCGGTGCCTATCTCCGTTTCTCTGACCCGAGGCCACACAGCTACCGTGAGTAGTGAAGGCTACAGTGGTGGTGGGGGGGGTGTGTGTCAGTCCTCTGGTAGCTCTGTGCATTAACTTTCCTTATTCTATTATGCTGAGCAACAAGCTAGAAAGCAGAAAGTACCATTTTTATATGGTCTTTGGTACGACCCAGCTGGGATTTGAACTCACGACCTCCCGGTTGTGGGGCGGATGCTCTACCAACTAGGCCACCACTCCAGTGGCAAATTTTAAAAAAGAAATCACAAATTTATGAGAAAAGGCAGCATACTTACGAGAAAAAGGAAGCAAATACACCCAAGAAATCACAAATTTATGAGGAAAAAAATGTGAATTTATAAGGAAGAAAATTGTAAATTTATGAGACGAAATGTTGCAAATTTACAAGAAAAAAAAAACTTACACGTTTTTGAGAAAGAATAGCAAACTTATAAGAAAAAGTCACAATTTTACAAGTAAAAAGCCACAAATGTAAAAGAAAAAAAAGGCAAGTTTATGGGAAAAAAATTATGAAGAAAAAGTTGCAAATTTACAAGAAAAAAAATATATAAATTTAGGAGAAAAATTAGCAAATTTATGAGAATAAAGTTGAAAATTCATGCACAGGCAAATTTTCAGGCACTGTTAAGTTTCAGCTTTTTTCTGATAAATCTGCAGCTTTTTTGAAAGAAAACTTGAGACTTTTTTCCTGTAAGTTTTCAAGTGTTTTCTCATAAATTTGCATTTTTTTCCCTGTAAATTTTCAACTTTTTTTTCTCATAAATTCGCACCTTTTATCTAAAAAATTGTGACTTTTTTCCTGTAAATTTTCATGTTTTTCCTGGATGTTAAATTTTTTCTGTCAGCAACTTTTTCTTTAACGTTTAAATTGACACCTTTTATCACGTCTTTGCTCCTTCATTCTTGCACGTTTGTACGTCACGCTAAGTTGGTGAACACACCGCCCCCGAAAATAAAAACCGACCAACACCAATACAAAAGGAGTCAGACAAACATGATGCGTTTAAATGGATGTTTTAGTGGATTTAGTTGTAAATTTAAATGTTTTAAATTTAAAAGATTAATGATGCAAAAGCAATAAAATGATTAAAGTTTATTATTTGTGGATAAAAACTCTCGTCTGATGTTAACCAACTCTGGCCCCTGGACTGCCCTCCATTTTTAGCTCCCATTTATTCCCACCAAAAACAGCCACATGGTCTCCCTCCAGGGTGGGGTCTTCTTTTGTGTGTTCGGTTCTGGGGAGGTCCTGGTTCCGTCTGGGTCTGGTTCTTTGTCTCTGGTCCTGCTTTGACCACCATCACGTCTTTTAATAACCCACAGACCCCGGCACAGAAACCGGATCGGAGGACTGAAATAAACCCAGACCAGCACTTCTATTCCTGGACCCGGACTCTGATCGCCCTCAGGACTGTGCGGACCCACATCCTGAGTGGGTGCTCCCTCTTCAGACAGGAGCTCATCAGATCAGAGGATCAGTCATCGATCAGTCTGATCAGCAGCTGGCCGAGGCGTCAGCCGCGCATGCGCAGAACACACCCGATCATCAGCACTTAAAATAATAAGATTTTAAAAAAAAAGTTTAAAAGGCGACCAGTTAAAAATACACCGATGATTCATTCACGTTTTTACGTCAGCGTGGAAGAGGGGTTTGGTGACGTCAGACTGCGGCTCCATCAGCTGCTACATTAAAATAAAGCCCAGAAGAAGAAAAGGCTGATTTGTCTCACCTGTGACCTCACCTGTGTGTCACAATAAAAGCCTGACGCGTGTCTGTGCTCTGAGGTGTGCCGATCAGAGGAGCACCGGGACGCCGCTGCCGTTGCTGCTGCCGCTAAATCTGCACTGCGGCTGCGGCAAGTCACCCCAATCACACCACGCGCTTCCGCTCAGGGATTTCATAGTAAGAGCTTGAGGAAAATGGTTTATTTTTACTCACAAATTAAATTAGTTCAGATTATGGCCACAAGAAAAAGTTTATTTTCTCTGACTGAACTGAATCATATTTCAGACATTTTATTTCTCTACCATCCCTTCTGTGTCTGATGGTGAACTACCGTAATATCGGCAGTAAAAATGCAATTTTTTCTTGGAAAATTCAAACTTTTTTCCTAAAATTGCAAAAAAGAAAAGGAAAATGGTGTGAATTTGTCACTTTTTTTTTGCAAAATTGCATCCTTTTTATTATAGAATTGCAACGTTTTTTAATCAAGACTTTACAACTTTTTTCTCATAAATTAGCATTTTTTAAACCATAAAATAATAATTCTTTCTCATAAATGTGCAACTTTTTTCTCATGAATTTGCAACATTTCCTTGTCGTCTTTTGTTATTTTTCAAGTGGGTGGGGGTGGGGGGAACTGACAAGTTTAGCATGAGGGACTAATGTGCAAATATAACCTGGGTACAAATTTGCAAGAATAAAGGTGCAAAAATATGACAAAAAATGCTAATTTAAAAATGTAAAAGTTGCAAATAATCATTTAATTGCTTGGAATAAAAACTGAATCAGCATCCAAATGAACATGCGACGTTATAAGAAAAAAGTTGAAAGTTTATGAGGAACTAATCTGAAACTTTTCACGTCACCCCGACAACAGGCCAGTTCTGACTGGTAAACTGTCAGCTTTCATCTTTTTCTCAAAAGGAAGAAAAACAGAGCGGTGCAGTTTAACAAACCAGGGCAGATTTGTCCCGTTTTATCTGACTAGGGATATTTGGCTTTCAGGTGAAATTAAAGAAAAATGTAAAAAGTTCATGCTACAATTCAATTCAATTCAACTTTATTTATATAGCGCCATTTCACAACAACAGTCATCTCATAGCACTTTCAACTGTAGGGGGAACCCCCACAATTGCAGAAAGACCCCAGCAATCGGACGACCCCCTGTGAGCAGCGCCTGGTGACGGTGGAGAGGAAAAACTCCCTTTTAACAGGAAGAAACCTCCGGCAGAACCAGGCTCAGGGAGGGGCAGTCATCTGCTGCGACTGGCTGGGGGGTGAGGGGATAGAGAAGAAGAAAAGAACAGACATGCAGAGAGCAGAGAACAAACAGATGTTAATGACCAGCAAAAATATTTCATTGAGAGTGAAGAAAGGAGTGAGGCCCAGTGCATTACTGGAGGTCCCCCGGCTGTCTAAGCCTGTTAGCAGCATAACTAAGGGAGGGTTCAGAGACACATGATCCCTCCCTAATTGTAGGCTATATCAAAAAGGAAGGTTTTAACCCTATTGTTAAAAACAGAGATCAAGTCTGACTCCCGAATCCAGATTGGCAGCTGGTTCCACTGGAGAGGAGCTTGATAACTGAAGGCTCTGCCTCCCAATGTACTTTTGGAGATTCTAGGTATTACATGTAATCCTGCATTTTGGGAGCGTAGTGCTCTGTTAGAATGATAGGGTTGTATCAGATCTTTTAAATATAAAGGGGCCTGATTGTTTAGAGCTTTGTAAGTGAGAAGAAGGATTTTAAACTTAGTTCTAAACTCTATGGGAAGCCAATGAAGGGAGGCCAGAACTGGAGAGATATGATCTCTCTTTCTAGTACCTGTTAAAACTCTTGCTGCAGCATTTTGGATCAGCTGAAGACTTTTTAAAGATGTTTTAGGACAACCTGATAATAAAGAGTTACAATAATCTAATCTAGAGCTAACAAAAGCGTGGATCAGTTTCTCAGCATCACTCTGAGACAAGATGCTCCTAATCTTGGCAATATTACGCAAATGATAGAAGGCAGTCTTAGAAACAAATTTAATATGTGAATTAAAGAACACATCTTTAATTCACATATTAAACTTCTCTACAGTTATATAATATCATGAAAGTAGGGCATTCAAGTAGAAGCATGCAATTGTGATTTCCTCATTTCAAACAATTTATTGAAACAAAAGCCAACAACAGTGGTGGGTATACCACAGCAAAAAAGTCAATGTCTCAATAACTTGTCATGTGCCCTTGAGCATTAATTACAGCTTGACAACAGCATCTCATGCTGTTCACAAGTCAACTTATTGTCTGCTGAGGCATGGTGTTCCACTCTTCTTGAAGTGCAGCCTTCACGACATTGAGGTTGTAGGGTGCAGGGTTACGAGCCTCGACATGACGACTCAGCTGATCCCATAGGAAACCTATGAGATTCAGGTCTGGAGAAAGTGCAGGCCACTCCATTTGAGGTACCCCAGCCTCCAGCAGCCGTTCCCTAATGATGCAACCTTAATGAGCTGGAGCATTGTCGTCCATGAAGATGAAATTAGGCCTGTGTTGTTCATGCAGGGGCACAATGACTGGATTAATGATGTTATTCAGGTAGTATCAGCTTGTCACTGTACCATTCACAAGGTGTAGGGCAGTTCTGTATTGACTAGACACACCTGCCCAGACTGTAACATGGTGACAGCAGTGGCTGATGCATAGCACTCTCCTTGACATCTCCAACATCGTTGGAGGCCATCATTTCTACTGATTGTGAATTGACTTTGATCAGAGAACAGCAATGAGGCCCACTGGTCCCTTGTCCAGTGTAAATGCTCCCTGGCCCCATGCAAGACAATGACACCTGTGCCTGGTGGTGTGGCCAGGTACCCTTGCAGGTCGTCTAGCACGCAGACCACTCTGATGTAAACAGTTTTGAATGGTCTGATGTGACACTTGGGTGCCTCTCACCTCCCTTAAATGTGCCTGGAGTTGAGTGGCATTCATCATCTGGTTCTGCAGGGCACTGTTCACGATGGAGCGGTCACCAGCGTGGGATGTGGCCAAAGGACGTCCACTTCTATGCCTTTCTGTGACTCTTCCAGTCTCTCTGTATCTCTGTTGCAACCTGCTGATGACACTCTTTTACATATCTACTTTGTACAGTCTCATTGCAGTTGTTCTGCTCTTGTATGATTGTTTGTTTGTGTGTTTTTGTGACCCGCTGGGAGACTCCAGATGCAAATTAGCAGTATTGCTAAATCTTGCATACTTACATTTGCATTAATGTTCATTAGTATGTAATGTCCCTTTCTAATAAACATTAAACTTAAACTCTGTGGCACTGTAAGCCAGGGAGGGGCAACTTTGGTGGTAGTGAGGGCCACAAATTTTTTTCCTTAGTTCTCGAGGGCCAGATTTACATGTAAACCTTGGGGGGGATTTTCTTCAAAGTCAAAACTTTCACAGTTAAAACTGAAGATGCAAATATAAATCAAAGCTACCCAGTGTTTTGTCATATTAGAATTAAAATTGCTGATAAAATTATATCATGACCTAATTTTTAAAACTCTCTCCATCAGAATGATGAGCAAAGAAAAATTCTGGATGGTAATTAACAAAAAAGCCAAGAAGAAAAGGAAATATGATGTTGAAGAAAAATGCTTTTAATATATTAGAATCAAATCAAATGAAAGCTTAATTTATGTAGCACTTTTCATACAAAAAAGATGCAACACAAAGTGCTTCACACAATGAAATAGAACACAGTCCCCCCCCCCCCCCCCCCACACACAAAGAAACATTCATCAGTGTAAAAGTTACGGCTGGGCACCAAGGATCCAAGTGTGGAACCATCATCTCTGGGGAGCCATCACCAGCAGGGACCGTGCCAAGTCCACGGCTGCAGGAACACCACCGCTGAGACCGCCCAAGCCCAACCTGAGGGGTGGACACTGCAGGTGTGGCGCCGCAGTGTACGATCCCCTCAGCCGGGTAGACCAGGGCGATCACAGGCCAGTGCCCTGCAGCCAGGAAACAGGCACAATTCCCCATGGGAGGGCTCCCCATGAGGAGACGCTGGAGCTTGGACGGGGTGATAAAAGAAATAAAATGGTCACTGATGAATAAGATAATTTGCTGATAAAAACAGTAGGTCTATTTGAAGAAAACCATCAAAGTAAAAAATAGTTTTACTAATAAATATTCTACATTTCTGGTTTAAATTAGTCATTTTTTTACAAATCTATATTTTATTTTGGTATGAAATGTTCAAGTACCTGCTGATAAACTTGCATCATTTTATTTAAAAAATTTATAACTTTTTAGTTGTACTGTTTTTTTTCCCTAAATTTGTGCGTTTTTCTGTCATAAATTAGCCGTTACTTATATAAATTTGCCTTTCAGTTTGAAACTTGTTACTGTAAATCCTCGTCAGTGAGGAGCTGTAGCATTTATTGCTGTTTAAAGGCAGCCTACTCTACATTTACTGCTGTTGACAGCCTATTAATGCGGTCTCAGCATGCAACACATGCATACCTTAAAAGACGTACTCTGGGGCACACTGCTCCTTCTATCTCTGGTTCCCTCACTCAGCTGACCACTGGCACCGAGGTTTTGATTAGCGCTCCCTCTGCTGGCAGACTCTATAACTGCATTTCAGAATGCACTTCCAAATAAATGGCCGTTCAAATGGGATATAAATAAATAATTGATTTTTGGAAATGGACTGGCAGCCGCCATGGATGACATCGGAGGCCACATGCAGCCCGTGGGCCACCAGTTGCCCATCCCTGATTAAAGCTCAGTGGCCACTTCCCTCTGAGAACATCCTGTTTGAAGCCTCGCAATGGTGAGGTTCTGTTGATCAACTGTTAGGTGTCGTCTTGGTCTCATGATGCCAAAATGTGAACAGCATGATGAAGAGGACTGTTTACATACCAATTCTAATTGATCCAGAAAATTTATTGGTCGATTCATGGATCAAACACCTGTTGTGAATTTTACTGTTAAGTTCAATTCAATTCAATTCAACTTTATTTATATAGCGCCATTTCACAACAACAGTCATCTCATAGCACTATCAACTGTAGGGGGGACCCCCACAGTTGCAGAAAGACCCCAGCAATCAGGCGATCCCCTGTGAGCAAGCACTTGGCGACGGTGGAGAGGAAAAACTCCCTTTTAACAGGAAGAAACCTCCAGCAGAACCAGGCTCAGGGAGGGGCAGTCATCTGCTGCGACTGGCTGGGGGGTGAGGGGATAGAGAAGAAGAAAAGAACAGACATGTAGAGAGCAAACAGCACGATGGGGACTCAATCTATGGGAGAGAACAAACAAATGTTAATGACCAGCAAAAAAAAAAAATATTTCATAGAGAGTGAGGAAAGGAGTGAGGCCCAGTGCATTACTGGAGGTCCCCCGGCTGACTAAACCTATTAGCAGCATAACTAAGGGAGGGTTCAGAAACACATGATCCCTCCCTAATTGTAGGCTATATCAAAAAGGTAGGTTTTAGCCCTATTCTTAAAAACAGAGATCGAGTCTGACTCCCGAATCCAGATTGGCAGCTGATTCCACAGGAGAGGAGCTTGATAACTGAAGGCTCTGCCTCCCATTGTACTTTTGGAGATTCTAGGTATTACAAGTAATCCTGCATTTTGGGAGCGTAGTGCTCTGTTAGGATAATACGGTAGTATCAGATCTTTTAAATAAAAAGGAGCCTGATTGTTTAGAGCTTTGTAAGTAAGAAGAAGGTTTTTAAACTTAATTCTAAACTCTATGGGAAGCCAATGAAGGGAGGCCAGAACCGGAGAGATATGATCTCTCTTTCTAGTACCTGTTAAAACTCTTGCTGCAGCATTTTGGATCAGCTGAAGACTTTTTAAAGATGTTTTAGGACAGCCTGATAATAAAGAATTACAATAATCTAATCTCGAGCTAACAAAGGCGTGGATCAGCTTCTCAGCATCACTCTGAGACAAGATGCTCCTAATCTTGGCAATATTACACAAATGATAGAAGGCAGTCTTAGAAACAAATTTAATATGTGAACTGAAGGACAAATCCTGATCAAAAATAACTCCAAGGTTCCTCACATAGCTATTAAGAGAAAGAGTAACTGCATCCAAACTGAAAGTTTGATTTGGAAAGGAATTTCTAAGGTTTTTTGGACCAACAAGAATGACTTCAGTCTTATCTGAATTTAATAGCAGGAAATTACAAGTCATCCAAGCTTTGATTTCCTTAAGACAGGCTTCTAACTTGGCTAATTGATTAGTATCATCTGGCTTCATTGACAGGTATAATTGTGTGTCATCTGCATAACAATGAAAATGTATACAGTGCTTTCTAATAATGTTGCCTAATGGAAGCATATATAAACTAAAAAGAGTAGGGCCTAGCACAGATCCCTGTGGAACTCCATGACTAAGCTTTGAGCTGAAAGAAAACTCATCATTTACATGAACAAACTGGAACCTATCAGATAAATAAGATCTAAACCACTGCAACGAAGTTCCATTAAGTCCAACATAGTGTTCTAATCTATCAAGTAGAATATTATGATCAATAGTATCAAAAGCTGCACTAAGATCTAAAAGGACAAGTACAGAAACTAGTCCATTATCAGATGCAATGAGGAGGTTGTTAGTGACCTTCGCTAAGGCTGTTTCAGTACTATGATGGATTCTAAACCCAGATTGAAACTCTTCAAGTAAACCATTTCCCTGCAGGTGGTCAAATAATTGCGTAGCAACAACTCTTTCTAAGATTTTTGAAATGAAAGAGAGATTAGAGATTGGTCTATAGTTAGCTGAAGCTCCTGGATCTAGCGTTGGCTTTTTGAGTAAGGGTTTAATTACAGCCGTTTTAAAAGCCTGCGGTACATGGCCTAAAGTCAATGAAGAATTGATTATATGAAGAATAAAGCTCCCAATAAGTGGGAAGACTTCTTTAAATAACCTGGTAGAAATAGGGTCTAAAAGACAAGTTGAAGGTTTGGATGAGGAAACTATTTTGTCTAACTCACAAAGGTCGATTGGAGTAAACTCATCAAGACAGACATCAATAGAAGGAGTTGTAGTAGTTACAGTATTTAAGTTAACTGTGGGAAGAATCTGATTGATTTTATCTCTGATGGATGAAATTTTATTATTGAAAAAGTTCATAAAGTCCTGACTAGTAAGCTCTAAGGGGATGCTAGGATTGACAGAGTCCTGACTCTTTGTCAACCTGGCTACAGTACTGAAAAGAAACCTGGGATTATTCTTGTTCTCTTCTATTAATGCAGAGTAATAACTCGTTCTAGCTTTTCTAAGAGATTTTTTATAAATTAAAAGATGATTTCTCCAAGCTAAATAGATTTCATCTAAATTAGTAGAGCGCCATTTTCTTTCTAATTGACGAGTCTTCTGTTTTAAGCTACGAGTTTCTGTGTTGAACCAAGGAGTTAAAAATCTCTGATAAGACTTTTTCTTTTTTAAGGGGGCCACCAAGTCTAGAGTCTGATGCAGAGAAGCTGAAACACTATCCACCATGTTATCAATTACAGAAGGAGCAAGCTGTCTATAGCTTATTTCTGTTGTGTTGACACATGGCATAGAGGAAACAATCTGCATAAATTTGGAAACAGCATCATCTGAGAGGCATCTACTGTGATAATATTTTTCTTTAGGAGCCAAATAGTCAGAAATAGTAAAATCAAAGGTTAACAGACAATGGTCTGACAGTACAGGGTTATGAGGAGACACTACAAGATTTTCTATTTCTATGCCATATGTCAGAACAAGGTCCAATGTATGGTGGAGGTAATGAGTAGAATTTCCTACTTTCTGAGAAAACCCAATCGAGTCTAATATTGAATTAAAAGCCACATTAAGGCAGTCACTATCTACATCCACATGTATATTAAAGTCCCCTACTATAATTATTCTATCAGATTTCAGCACTAAATCAGCTAAGAAATCAGCAAATTCGGATAAAAATTCTGAATAGGTTGATGGGGGACGATAAACTATGGCAAATAAAATTGGGTTTAACCTGAAACTGCTAAAGTGCCCAACACTGAGGACCAGGCCCTCAAAGGAATTATAACATGTTTTTTGCTTTACATTAACTAGTAATTTGGAATGGTAAATTGTTGCTACTCCTCCTCCACGACCAGAACTTCTGGGATTTTGACAGTTTAAATAACCAGAGGGAGTTGATTCATTCAAACCAACATAATCCTCTTGTCCTAACCAAGTCTCTGTAAGGGAAATTAAATCAATCTGATGATCAATTAACAGAGACTTGGGAGTTAGAGACCTAATATTTAATAAACCACATTTAATTTTTAAATTATGAGGAGGTACAGAGGCCAAATCATTCAATTTAGAGGCTTTATGTTTAATTTGAGTTTTACCAATATTTTGCTTTATCACTTTGGGATGCTTATACATTATATTTTTATTTACTTTGGAGGGAGCAGACAACGATTCTCTGATGGGGAAGACAGGGGCTAAGCTGAGGGGTGGCGGATGAAGAGGAGCTGCAGAGAGGCGTGTAAGACTGCGACTCTGCTTCCTGGTCCCAACTCTGAGTAGTCAGGGTTTTGGAAATTTGGATAAAAAAGATGCCAGATTGTTAGATAAATGAGAAGCACCATCCAAAGTGGGATGAATGCTGTCTCGTCTCATAAGACCAGGTTTTCCCCAAAAAGAGCTCCAATTGTCAATGTAGCCCACGTCATTTTTAGGACACCACACAGACAGCCAGCGGTTCAAGGATGACGAGCGACTAAACATGTCATCACTGGTCAGATTGGGGAGGGGCCCAGAGAATACTACAGTGGCAGACATCGTTTTGCAAAGTCACACACCGATTCTATATTAAGTTTCGTGACTTCCGACTGCCGGAGACGGATGTCATTAATGCCGGCGTGAATGACAATTGTGGAATATTTAGAGTTACTTTTAGCCAGCATTTTCAAATGCTTGAACCTTACCTGAACGTACCTTGTCAGAGAACAGCAAGTTATGCAAAAAGTACTGAAACACTGAACAGTTGGACATGTGCAATGAAAAGGTTAGAGAAGGTCAAATTAAGTTCAGCTGGAAAGGTTCTAGTGCATTTTAGGTGCATCCTGAAATTTCACCTGAAAGCCGACTATCCCTGACTTTTTGTGAGCAGTGTATGAAGCAGTGGAAGGAGTTTTATTTATTTAGCAAAAACACAAGAACAAAAATCAAGAATTTTCCTTCACAAGATGACAGATTAGTCTGAAGCCGCTGAAGAGACAAGAGTTGGTTTTTATTTTGAAGTAGATCCCAGCTTCCGGTTTGATCCGGTGACAAAGGAGACAAAAACGAGGACACACCCAAAACACGCGCGCGCGCACGCACACGCCTCAGTTCAGTGATCACGTGACTCTGATCTTTATTGTTCAATTAACAACAATAATAAACATAAATGTCAATAAAATCAAAGGTCAGTGAATCTGCTTCAATAATCACTAACTTTTTCTCAGTTTTCAACAAATAAATAAATAATAAAAATAAAAACATAAAAAGATAAATAAAATAAAAATGATTTTTTAAATAAATAAAATTTGAAAATTTGAAATGAAAATGTAAAAATCTAAATAACAAATAAAATCAAAAATTTAAATAATACAATATAAAATAAACAAAATAAATTTGAAAAATAAAAAATACCCTTTAAATATACATACAAATAAATTAAAATATAAAATTGCAAAAAATATATAAATAAAATAGCAAAAAAAAAATAAAAAGGAATTTTTAAAAATAAAATTTAAAAATTTGAAATGAAAGAAAAAAAAATCTAAATAACAAATAAAATCAAAAATTAAAATAATAGAGTATCCACCTTATTCCTAGGCCCCATGATGTCTTGCATGAATTATGGGTGCAACTTCCGGTACTAGACCGTGTGGTTGTCACTGAAACGGGACACTTTTCCTTGTTAAAAATAATGACTTCGGCATCAAAAATGTGGGAACACGGCCTTTTGCACCTCAAAAACAGTAATATAATCATACCACTTCCCACGACTGTGGAGGAATGAGAAGATGACCTTAAAAAGTGGCCTGGTAGACAGTAGCTCCGTTAGTTAGCTCTGCTGCTAAGATGCTAACGCTGTAAACAAAAGCTCTGAGATATATCAATGTCTCCACCGCAATAAAGTCAGCTGCATTTTGTTAAAATATGTTGGACATAATCAGATTTACCTCAGAGCAGACATAGAGTCTAGTCACAGCCACAAAGAACCACAACACGGTGCTTGGGGGTTTTCAATTCGAGGTAAAACGTCAGATCTGTGACATTCATACAAGCGAAAACATAGCTGGTGCTGCTGTGTCTGGACCACTGATCACACCAACAATCCTTGTTTTCAGTGCATGATCTACTCATCGCTTTTAAAGCCACAGATTTAGCTGTGCTGATCTGTGAGGAGCCTCACACCACCAACAGCAACAAGTACCAGAACTACGCAAAAACATTAAAAAATACAAAAACTAAAAGTGCTGAAATTAGCTGCCACTTGAGTGCAAAACACGTATGTGGACTAGACATTAAAATTAATTTGAAAAACTTTTAAAAACACTATTTTAAATGGCCTTGCTACTCCACTCTTACTGACTGATTTAACACTACATCAGCCAAAACCGGAAGCTCTGTCCATAATCATTCCTACAGTGCCACCCCCAGGAATAAGGTGGATAAAATAAATAAATGCATAAAATAAATTAGTAAAATAAAAATGCCCTCTAAATCTGGGAGCCAGGAGAGAGCTGATGAGCTGAATCTGTTTTTTAATAGGTTCAACTCACCATCTGTCACCCCCACAACACATCCAGGCCCCTCAACACCCCTCCCCCCTCCTCGGGGGACACCAGGTGCCTCCTTCACATCACTGTGACTACAGACCAGGTTAAGAAACAGCTGGAGAGACTCCGTCAGCAGAAGGCTGCGGGCCCTGATGGCATCTCCACCAGGATCCTGAGGATCTGTGCCAACCATCTAGCTCTGGTACTGAAACACCTGTACAACCTGAGCCTGAGTCTGGAGAGAGTACCAGTGCTGTGGAAGACATCCTGTCTGTTTCCTGTTCCCAAGAAGTCGTCTCCATCAGATGAGAATGACTATCGACCAGTTGCCCTCCCATCTCATGTGATGAAGGTCCTGGAGAGACTGGTCTTAGCCCACCTGAAGCTGCAGGTGAAGACGTGGCTGGACCCTCTGCAGTTTGCATATCAGCCCCATTTAGGAGTTGAAGACGCTGTCATCGACCTGCTGCAGCAAGCTCATCTGCACTTGGATGGCTGAGGAGACACTGTGAGAATCACATTCTTTGATTTCTCCAGTGCTTTTAACACCATCCAGCCACTGCTGCTGGGTGAGAAGCTGCGGGTGATGGGGCTCAACAGCTCTGTGATCTCCTGGATTACTGACTACCTGACAGGCAAGCCACAGTTTGTCCGGCTGGGCAGTGTCTTGTCTGACATGTTGGTTAGTGATACGGGAGCTCCACAGGGGACTGTGCTCTCTCCTTTTTTTTGTAACTTAGATTTTTATTCATTTTTCATCATATATAATGCATTCAGATCACATTCTACATTTAAAAAACAAAGGGGTTAGGGTAGGGAAAAATAAAAAAAAAAAATAAACAAAATAAAAAAAAAAAAAAAAAAAAAAATAAAAGGGGGGGGGGACAAATGTTGGAGCATCAAGTTTTTAGTTTCCATCTCTTAATTCTTCTGGTTTTTTCAGTGTCTTTGGTTATTCTTTCAATTTCTGCCTCGTTGTTGCACTTTGTAGTGTGTCCATTTCCGCCATTTTTTCTCCCATAGTCCTTCTTGCATTCTTCGTCGATATGTTAGTTTTTCCATCATACGTATGTCCTCAACAATGTCAGTCCATTGTTCTTGGTCAGGAAGAACTTCTGATCGCCATTTTTTTGTGATAGTTTTTTTACATGCAATCAACAAGATTTTAACTAGATATCTGTCCTCAGCCTGTATTACATTGTCTTTTTTAAGATCACATAAGTACATCAGGTTACAGTTCATTGGTATATTATATCCTAATATCCTCTGTATTGTCACATGCATAGATTTCCAAAATGATGATATTTTGTAGCATTTCCAAAACATATGTGAGTGGTCTGCATTTTGAGCCCCACATCCCCTCCAGCATAAAGATTGGGTATTTGTATATTTTCCTTGAATCTGTGGTGTAATGAAAAAGCGAATCAGGTTTTTCCATCCAAATTCCCTCCATGCCCTTGAATTTGTTGATGTGTGTTGTGTTTTCCATATTTCCTGCCAGCTTTCTTCTGTTATGTTTAAATTGAGCTCTTTCTCCCATTTCTCCTTTATATAGTTACTTGTATGATTGTTTGTCATAAGTTTCTGATATAGTTTTGAAATAATTCTTATTTTATTTCCTGCATATGAGCTTAAAATAAGTTGTATAATCTCGTTCACATCTGTTTGGAGGTTATGCCTAATCTTCTTCATATAGTAATCTCTCATCTGCAGATATCTGAAAAATTCCGATCTTTCTAATTTAAATTTTCTCCTGATATTTACAAAGCTCCCGAGATCTTTTTTTCCGATATTGCCCCATGCTGTGATTCCCTTGTTCACCAGATTTTTGTATCCCCTATCTTGTTTTGCCGGTTCAAACTGACTGTCAAATGCTACCCATTTCAATAGTTTTATGTCTTCCCTTATATTATATTTTTGTACTATTTTATACCACAGTTCTAAAGTAAATTTAGTGATTGGGTCTATTTGTTTGATTTGCTTATATGCATCTTTATCCCCTATTATGCTTTGTACTGGGAGTCCCTCAATTTCCTTTTCCATTTCTTTCCATTTTGCCTCATATCCCTCGTCGCACCAACATATGATATATCTTATTTGTGCTGAGTAGTAATATTCCTTTAGACTCGGTAGGCCCATGCCTCCTTTCTCTTTTGGTAATTGGAGGGTTTTATATTTCACTCTTGGTTTTTTACCTCCCCAAACAAATCTCGATATCATCCTGTCCCACTTTGAGAATTGGGCATCTGGAATCTCTGTTGGTATAGCCTGGAAGAGGTAAAGTAATCTAGGTTGTATGCTGATTTTGACTGTCTCAATTTTTGAATTCAGATCCATATTTAAGATTGACCATCTATCAATATCTTTTTTTATTTCTTGTTCCAACCTATCATAGTTTGCTTTATATATTTTGCTTAGGTCTTTAGGTATGTTCACTCCAAGGTATTTTATTTCTTTTTGGTTCCAGTTTAGTTTGATCTTATCAGTTATCTGGTTTAGAGGGTTATAGTGGAATGTCAGTACTTGTGTTTTTGTTATGTTTATCTTGTATCCTGATAATTTTCCAAAATTTTCTATCAAGTTCATCATTTCCATTATTGATTTATCTGGTTGTTCAAGGTAAACTATAATATCGTCTGCAAATAGCCCAATCTTGTGTTCCGCCCCCTTTATTGTTACACCTTTTAATTTCTTATTTTGTCGTATCGCTTGAGCCAATGGTTCTATGAACAGAGCAAACAAGGTGGGCGATAAGCAGCATCCCTGCCTAGTTGATCTTTGTATATTTACTTTGTCTGTTAAGCTACCGTTTATCTTGATTCTTGCCACAGGTTCTTGATATAGCGTCCTTATGCATTGTACTGATTTTTCGTTAAATCCAAAGCGCTCCAGTACACTATATAGGAATTTCCAGTTAACCCTGTCAAATGCTTTTTCTGCGTCTAAACTCATTATTACTGCGCTTTTCTTTTCTTTATGTATTTGGTTAATTATATGTATTGTTCTCCTGATATTGTCATGTGTTTGGCGTCCCTCTATGAATCCAGTTTGATCATCTTCTATCAATTCCGTCAAGAATGTCTTTATTCGTTTACATATAATTGTTGTGTATATTTTATAATCTACATTTAATAAAGAGATTGGTCTATAGTTTCCGCATTGTTCTTTATCTTTCCCTGGTTTTAAAATAACTGAAATGATTGCTTCGTTCCATGTTGGAGGTATTTTGTTGTTGTTCAGCGTCCAATTAAATGACTTTAGGAGTTGTGGCATGAGTTCTTCTATAAACAGTTTATAAAACTCAGATGGGTATCCATCACTACCTGGTGATTTACCATTTTTAAGTGACTTAATCACATCTCTGATCTCTTGTGTTGTTATTTCTGCTGTTAGTTTTTCATTTTGTTGATTTCCTATTGATGGCAAGTCCAATGTGTCTAGAAATTTTTTGATATCTTTAGTATTTGTTTCTTCAGGTTGCGAGTATAGTTCTTGGTAGAAATTATGGAAAATTTCTTCGATGTTTTCTGGGTTAACTGTGGTTTTATTTGTGGTGGGGTCTTTAATCTTGTATACATTATTCATTGTTTGTTGTTTTCTTAACCGTTTTGCCAGCAGTTTTGTGGCTTTTGGCCCCGTTTCATAATATTTTTGCTTTAGATATCTATTTTTCCTTTCAATTTCATCCATTTGTGTTTCTTTTATCTTTGTTTTTTCTTCTTTAATTTCTTGATATATTTTTGGATCATTTGTGCTTTGATGTTTACGTTCTAGTTCCCTCAGTCTCTCACATCTTTGTTCATACGCTTCCAGTTTAGTCTTATTTGCTTTTCCTGTTTCAACAATTAATTTACCTCTTAACACGGCTTTTAGTGCGTCCCATAGTATTGTTGGGTCCACTTCTTCATTGTCATTCTCTTGGATATATTCGTTTATGTTTATTTTTATTCTTTCTTTCATTTTCTCATCATTTAACAGTCCTATGTTAAGTTTCCATGTTGTTTGTCGTTTTCTATTGTTTAAATATATTTCCATGTATATAGGATTATGATCTGATATTTCTGCCCCTCCAATCCAACAATTTCTCACCCTGTGTCTGTCACCTTCATTCATAAGGAAGTAATCTATTCTAGAGTGTACTTTATGGGCTGCTGAATAATGTGTATAGTCTTTTTCGAGTGGGTGTAGGTCCCTCCACATGTCTACCATACCCATTTCTGCCAGTGAGGTTCTTATGAACTTTGTTACATGTTTTTTTGTCTTCTTAACACTTGTTGTGTCAACTTCATGATCCATGACAGCATTTAAGTCTCCTCCACAAATTAGGACTCCTTCACTGTGTGTTGCTATGAGATCAAACAGATGTTGAAAAAAACCCTTGTCACTTTCTGGTGGGGCATAGATGTTCACTAATGTGATCTGCATACCATCTATTCTTCCCTTTATTATTACATACCTGCCTTCTTTATCCTGGATTTCCTGTTCACTTTCAAATTGTATTTTGTTTGAGATTAGTATCATAACCCCCCTTTTTGCTCCTCCCTTAAATGAACTGTAGTAGGAGTTCTTATAGCCAAATCTCTTTAGTTTCACATGTTCTGCCTTGCTCAAATGTGTCTCTTGCATAAATATAATTTCAGCTTTTTCCTTCTTGAATTTTCTTATTATTCTTTCCCTTTTAACAGGTGAGTTCAGACCATTCACGTTTAGTGTCATTATCTTAAGATTTTTACCCATATTCATGTTTTTCCATTTTTTTAACTTGTGCTCCTAGCCCCTTTAACAACAAAAATAACACATATTTATATAAAAACACATTAAAAAAACTCGACCTCCGTACTTTGGGCCTTTCTTCTGCCCACTGGTCCCTGTTGGTGGGTGGGGGGTTTGTCTTCACAGAGTGAAGGGCCCTCCCTAGACTTCTAATTACTATCAAAGTAATAGTCATAAGTCTAGAAATGTCCAACAAATATCACTTAAACCTCTCCTAGCCGTCTGTTTCTCTTTTACCTTGTCTTCTTGGCCTTCATTTCTTCTGTGCCTTTCTTAATCTTTGTTATGATCTAGGCTTTCAGTTGAAAGCCTTGTAGCTTGTCCTGGGCCCGCTGCTCTACGTCTCTCCCCCTTCTTCCGCCGTTCACTCGTCTCCACTCCGTCTGTCGTGGTGCGTTCAGGGCCGCCGCTGCTCCAGCCGTCTCCTTCGGCACGCTCACCTCAAGGCCCCGCTCCATCATATCCCGCGCTGCCTCTTCGGCCGTGTTGTAGGTTCTTGTGCCTTCCTCCCAATGAATCCTCATTTTCGTTAGCGGCGTTTGGAATCTAATTTTTTTCTCTTTCAGCGTTTTTTTAATATTGGCATATTTCTTCCGCTGCTGCACGATTTCTGTCGGGTAGTCATGGTCAAAAAATACCTGTTTGTCGCCGATTCGTATCTTTTTTTTCCATGCTTGCGTCAGGATTCTTTCCTTTATGTCATATTTCACAAAGTTTACCACAACTGACCTGGGTGGAGAGTTTGTTTTCGGGTTCTGTGCCGGTGTTCTGTGCGCCCGTTGAATCTGCAGATCCGTTTCTCCGGGTATTTCCAGTTCTTTTTTTAAGAACTGATCCATGAATTTTGTCATCGAGTTGCCTTCAATGCCCTCCGGAATTCCAAAGATGCGCATATTGCTTCGTCGGGATCTGCTCTCCAAGTCGTTTATTTTCTCCTGCATCCTCTGCGTTTGTGTCGTCAGGGTCTGTAGTTGTTCGTTTGCCTCGCTTTTCCAATCTTCTAGTTCCGAAATTCGGGTCTGCGCTTCTGTCATACACGCCCGCTGGGAGCGCAGCTCCTCCATGTTTTCCGTTAATTTACGCTCCATTTCTCTTCGGAGGTCCATGATTTCCTCCTTAATTTCTTTTTTCAGTTCCTCCTTAAGAGCCGCTAAATCCTGTTGTAGCTGTCGCTTGAATTCTCTTAACTCTTCACCCAAACTGGCGATGCCAGCGTTCATGTTGTCGAGTCTGGCGTCCTCCATTTTCACTGCTGTGGACATCTCGTTTTTTTGGGCTTTGCGTACAGCGGTTTTTCCTGCGTTGTTGGAGAGGAATTCTTCAATTTTACCCTGTTTTTGTCCTTGTGCCCGGTTCCTTCGTGTTTTCATCCCTTAGTTTATTGATTCGTTTATGTCGAGTTGGCCATTTACCGATGATTTTTAATCCGGCTAGGGAGAGCTCTTTGTTTAAGTGTTATGTCTCTCCGCCATCTTCCCGGAAGTCGTGCTCTCTCCTTTTTTCTTCATCTTGTACACCAATGACTTTAAGTCAACACCAAGCCATGCCACCTGCAGAAATTCTCTGACGACTCAGCTGTTGTGGGGTGTATAAGAGGTCGAGAGGAGGGGGAGTTCAGGGCACTGGTAGAGAGATTTGTGGACTGGACAGAGCGGAATCACCTAAGGCTGAATGTCAGCAAGACCAGAGAGATGGTGATTGACTTCAGGAAGAAGAGGGCGCGGGCTCACAGCCATGGTTCACAGCCATTGCAGATTGGGGGGAGGATGTGGAGGTGGTTGAGGACTACAGATATCTGGGTGTCAGGATCAGCAATGGGCTGGACTGGAAATCTAGCACCGATGTTGCGCCCAAGAAGGGGATGAGCAGACTCTACTTCCTGAGGAAGCTGAGATCCTTCAACGTGTGCAGCAGGATGCTGGAGCTTTTCTACCAGACCATTGTCATCAGCGCCATCTTCTTTGCTGCTGTCTGTTGGGGTAGCAGTATCAGAGCCAGAGACACCAACAGACTTAACAAGATTATCAAGAGGGCTGGCTCTGTAATTGGTCTCAGGCCAGAGACCTTTGAGACTGTGGTGGAGAGGAGGACACTAAATAAACTGCGGTCCATCATGCACAATCCTGATAACCCCCTCCACCACACACTGGACAGACAGCGGAGCACTTCCTCCAGCAGACTGCTACAGCTTTGCTGTCGAACGGTTAGATACAGGAAATCTTTTCTGCCACATGCCATTTCACTGTACAATAACTCACTCTGATGTTGAATTCTGGTCATAACTATGTTGCCTCTAAGAAGGCAACTTTCAACTCCATCAAAAAAAAGGTGCAGGCAAAGCTCAGAAAGATGCAGGACTTCTCAGCAAAAAGGCAGATGAAATACAGCAGTATGCTGACAGCAACAACTCCAAACACTTCTACAATGCCCTTAAGACCATCTACGGGCCACAGTCTTCTGGAACATCACCACTGCTTAGTGCTGATGGGTCCACTATCTTCACCAACAAGAACGCAATCCTGGAAAGATGGGCAGAACATTTCAGTAGTGTCCTGAACAGATCTTCGTTCATCAGTGCAGAAGTCATTACTTGCATGCCCCAAGTAGAGGTGAACACGTCTCTGGCAGAACCTCCAAAGGAATCAGAAGTCCAAAAAGCGATCAAACACCTTTTGAACAGCAAAGCACCAGGCTCTGACGTCATCCCAGCTGAAATCTACAAGGCAGATTTCAGTTCCAATTCCAATTTCCAGTTCTAATACAAAAACTCACTGGGCTCTTTCAGACCATGTGGCAGCAGGAAGTTATCCCCCAGGAGCTCAAGGACACCTCCATTGTCCATTTCTTCTTCTTCTAGATTTGATTGGTGGTTGGCAACCAGCTTACAGGTGCATTACCGCCACTGACTCGATTATCATCACTCTATATCTTTGTATAAGGAGTTCTGAACAACTCCCTATGTGTGAAAAAATTACCCATCCCTGGACTGTGTCCTCGATGGCGTCGTCAACCCATACCTGTGGCTGTCTATCCCTCTATATCACTGTCCATCTCTACAAGAGAAAAGGAAACAAGGGAGTCTTGCGACAACCACCGTGGAATCTCTCTCCTCGCCATCGCCGGCAAGATCCTCACAAGAGTTCTTCTTAACTACCTCATTCAGCACATGGAAGGTGATCACCTGCCGGAGAGCCAGTGTGGCTTCAGAGAGGGTTGTGGAACTGCTGACATGATCTTTGCCGCACGGCAACTTCAGGAGAAATGTCAAGAGCAGAACAGGGACCTCTACACAACATTTGTAGATCTGACCAAGGCTTTTGATACCATCAGTTGAGAGGGGCTGTGGAAGATCATGGCGAAGTTCGGCTTCCCGGACAAGTTCATCAGCATGGTGCGCCAGTTCCACGATGGCATACTTGCTCGAGTACTGGACGATGGAGACTCTTCCGAAGCTTTCCCAGTCACCAATGGGGTCAAGCAGGGCTGTGTACTCGCGCCCACACTTTTCAGCATGATGTTCACAGCCATGCTGTCTGATGTCTTCTGCAACGATGAAGAAAGTGCCATCAAGATCAGGTACAGGATGGACAGCAGGCTCTTCAACCTGCGGAGGCTCCAAGCCAAAACCAAGGTGGAAGGGGACTCAGTGTGCAACTTTCTGTTCACAGACGACTGTGCACTCAATGCCACTGCAGAGGCCCAGATGCAGCAGAGCATGAACTGCTTCTCCACTGCTTGTGACAACTTTGGGCCCACAATCAGTACGAAGAAAACCAAGGTCCTGCACCAACCCGCATCGCAGAAGACTTACGTGGAACCAGTCATCACTGTCAACGAGGAGACCCTCAAGGCTGTCGACAAGTTCATGTACCTCAGCAGCACACTCTCCAGGTCTGTCAACATTGATGAGGAGGTTGATTTGCGCATTGCCAAGGCAAGCTCAGCATTCGGACAGCTACGTGCAACAGAGTGGGAAAGGAAAGGCATCAGGCTGATCACATAACTGAAGGTGTACAAGGCAGTTGTCCTGCCTTCCCTACTGTACACCTGTGAGACCTGGACATTCTACAAGCACCATGCCAGAAAGCTAAACTGCTTCCACCTGAACTGCCTCAGAAAGCTCCTGAAGATCACTTGGCAGGACAAAATCCCTGACACAGAGGTCCTCTCCCTAGCTGAGCTACCTAGCATCCACACCCTGCTCAAGAGAGCCCAGATTAGGTGGGCTGGCCACCTTGTTCGTATGCCTGATTCATGCCTACCAAAGAGACTGTTCTACGGTGAACTAGCAGAGGGCAAGCGCTCACAAGGTGGTCAAAACAAGTGCTACAAAGACACTCTTAAGGCCTCCCTGAAGAGCTTTGACATCAGTTCTGACACCTGGGAGACCCTAGCGCTAGACCGATCCGAGTGGTGTAGCCGTATCAGCAAAGGTGCTACCTCCTTTGAGCTGAACAGGATTGCCAAGGCCCAGAGAAAATGTGAGCTTCACAAGTCCAGAGCCACCCCTGTATCTTCTGCCCGCGCAGACCACCTGTGCCTGACCTGTAGCAGAGCCTTCCGTGCCCGCATCTGACTGGTCAGCCACAGCCGGACACACCGCACCCAGTCCTCTTCCCTGTGATGTCCTTGGTCATTGTCGAGAATGACAGACGAACAACATCAATAACAAGATAGCCTTTTTTTTTTTTTAGTAGTAGTGTTAGTTTTACTTTCCATGGGTAATCCCTTTGTCTGTCATGTGCATGTTTCTGTCGTTTGGTTGTCTACTGTCATGCTATTGATACACTTTAATTTCCCAGTTTGGGATCAATAAAGTACATCTATCTATCTATCTATCTATCTATCTATCTATCTATCTATCTATCTATCTATCTATGCAAATAAAATATAAAAATGTAATTAAATCAATAAAACACATTAGATTAGATTTTGATTATATTTTTGTAACTTTTTCCTCATAAGTCAGTAAAGTTTTGTCCCGGATAAAACCATGGACACCAGTATGATGGTTTTCAGTGGTGTGATGAGCTGATTGAGCCGCCAGGAGGAGCTGAGAGTCTGACTGTGGGCCAGAGGAGGAGCAGGAGAAGGAGGAGGAGGAGGAGGAACATGAGGTTTGGGAGGAGGAGGAGGAGGAACATGAAGCGTGTAGAGAAGAGAGCAGGATGGATTTCCTGCTCAGAGCCACACCTCAGACGGAGAAAAGTGCAGCAGCTCCAGGGTTCTCCTCTCAGGATCCTCTTTCTTCTGGTGAGTCTGGTCCTCCTCATTTCTCCTCCTAAGCTATAAAACCTCCTCCAGGTCTGCTCCTCACGCAGGCAGACCTTCATATTCAGACTGGAGCAGGAGAAGATGAGTGGTGACAGTGCAGCTGGAGGATCGAGGTTGTGTAAGAGGACGGTGATGGCTTCCTTCACGGCTCTGCTTCCAGCTGCTAACATCTGCTCATTCTGTTACATATGCAGCAGATGTTCTGTCATGGATCACCCTGCTGCTGTGGCTGCATTTATTCTGCGGTGTCCTTGAGTCCTCTGAAAGGCGCCTGTTAATGGAACGTATTATTATTATTATGATTGTTATAGAATTTTAAACGGGAAGTATCAGGGACTGTTGTCACCACAGTGGGGAAATTAAGAATTGAAAGGTATAATATGTTTTAACATGAATATCATTAATCATGACGCCATTTTTGATTTTTATTTGAAACACGTTGGTAGATTTTTTTTAAAAAAAGGTATGAATAAGAAAAAAAATCGAAAAATTATGAGAAAAATTCTACCCAACTAATATTCCAAAAAATAATAAAACGACTCAGAGTGTGAATATTGCTTCACCTGCAGATGAATTTAATAATTTTTTTGTTAACATTGGACCTAAACTGGCCCGAGAAATACCCACTACGGTGCCAACAGGTGATACAATATGCAATAACACTGCTGTAAAAGACTCCATCTTCATAAAGAACACAGACGAAAGAGAGGTCATTGAAATTGTTAAATCGTTCAAAAGTAAAACATCTACTGACTGTGATGGTATTGATATGCTACTAGTCAAAACTGTTATTGAATGCATAGTAAAACCACTGACGTATATCTGTAACCTGTCTCTCCAATCAGGTGTATTTCCCAATGCAATGAAAATAGCTAAAGTAATTCCGATATACAAGACGGGCGACAGAGGGGAACTCTCAAACTATAGACCAATTTCACTATTACCGCAATTTTCCAAGATACTTGAAAAAATATTCTATGAGAGAATTGACAACTTCATACTGAAGAATGATTTATTGTGTGAGCAGCAATATGGGTTCAGACACAAGAGGACAACTGCATATGCCCTAATGGAATTTACAGAAAAAATATCAACAGCCATTGAAAATAAAAAGTATTCAGTTGGAGTATTCCTAGATCTTAAAAAAGCATTTGATACAGTAGATCATAATTTATTATTAAAGAAACTACAAAATTCTGGTATTAGAGGGGTAGCACTGTCCTGGTTAAGTAGTTACTTAAATAATAGATATCAGTATGTATGTGTTAGCAACAAAAACTCAGAGTTGCTGAAGGTCACCTGTGGAGTCCCACAGAGTTCAGTTTTGGGACCATTATTATTCAATATGTATATAAACGATATATGTAAAGTTTCAGAAAAAATGGACTTAATATTGTTTGCCGATGACACTAATCTGCTATGCAGTGGAAACAATTTGGAACAACTTCTGGATACACTCGGAAAGGAATTAGAAAAGCTTAAACTGTGGTTTGATTCAAACAAATTAACGCTCAATTTAAGTAAGACAAAATTTATAGTCTTTAACAACCATCACAACAATCCAGTACCCAAACTCAATGTAAATGGTGTAGAGATTGAAAGGGTATCTGAAACTAAATTCCTTGGAGTAATAATTGATAACAAACTGTGTTGGAAGTCACATATTAATTATATTAAAGGTAAAGTTTCCAAATCAATTGCAATATTACACAGAGTGAAATATTTGCTGAATCAACCCACACTATACACCTTGTATCATTCATTAATACTCCCATACATGACATATTGTAATGAAGTATGGGGAAACACATATAAAACAAACATATATCCACTCTTTATGCTTCAAAAGAGAGCTATTAGAATAATAAACAAAGCAGCTTACAGGGAACCAACAAACCCACTTTTTCTTAAACAAAAAACTCTCAAGTTGAAAGATCTGGTTGACTTTAAAACCGCAATAATAATGTTCAAAGTGAAGAATTTATCACTGCCCGCAAATATCCAAAAGTTGTTCCAAACAAGGGAGAAACGATATCACTTCAGAGGAACATGTATATTTCAAAAGCCTACAGTGAGAACAACTACCAAGCAACACTGTGTTTCAGTGCAAGGAGTCAGATTATGGAACAATTACGGACCTGAATTAAAATCATGTACAACGCTTGGACAATTTAAACAAAAACTAAAGGAAGAAATACTCCAAACATATTTACAAGACGACATGTAAAATCACATAAGGATTGACATATCCAGCCTGTGTTGTGTTGTAGCTTAGTTTTTTTTTTTTTTTTTTTTTCTCTCTGTGACATTCTGTCATAGATTTGTCTTGAATAGTAACCGCTTAACCTAGCTTAGCTTAGTTTTCTTTTTTTCTCTCAGTCACACTTTGTCTTAGCTTTGTTCTAAATTGTAATCACTCTTGTCTTGTTTACTCTTTTTTCTTTTGAATTCTTGGATGGAATATGGGTGGGCAATATAAGCTGTGGCTTCAGCCATCACCCATTTCAGATAACTCATGTGGAATTGTTTAGTAGAAGGAGTCTTTGTCTAATTTGACCTTGTTGTTATATTATACAGTTTCTTTTAACCTGTACTGTATTATCCGAAATAAATAAATTCATTCATTCATTCATTCAAAAATTCTATAATTTATGGGGAAAAAGAAGAAGCCACCTCTGTTGTCATTCAGCCAATCCTGTAGAGTAGAAGGAAATGAGGTTTCTCCTCTCTACCATGTAAATCACATGTAGAATCAGAGGGTCGCTGCCATGCAAGGCGCCAAGCACCAAGCTAGAAGGCAGGAAGTACCATTTTTATACGGTCTTTGGTATGACCCAGTCGGCATTTGAACCCATGACGTCCCGGTTGTGGGGCGGATGCTCTGCCAACGAGGCCACCACTCTGGTGAAAATTACTAAGAAAAAAATCGAAAATTTATAAGAAACATCCTATAATATATGAGAAAGTTCTGTAATTTTTAGAAATCATTCATATGAAAAAAAGTTGAAAATTAATAAGATAAATAAAAGATTGAAAAAATTATTAGAAAAATTCTATAATTTATGAGAAAAAAGTTGAAAATTAATTTAAAAAGTTGAAAAAGTATGTGAAAAAATGTATAATGTATTAGAAAAAAATTCTATAATTTATGAGAAAATTTATGAGGGAAAAAGTTAAAAATTAATAGGAAAATTTTCAAAATTTATGAGAAAAATTCTGTAATTATTAGAAAAAAATAGAAAATTTATGAGAAAAATTCTATAATTTATGAGAAAATTCTACAGTTTGTGAGAAAACATGCAAGTGAGAAAAAGTTGAAAATTAATAAGAAAAAAATTGAAAACTTATGAAGAAAAATCTATAATTTATAAGAAAATGTCCAAATTTATGAGAAAAAAGTTGCAAATTACAAGAAAAATCTCAAATTTAAATGGAAAAAATCCAATAGTTTAGAGTAAGTCACAAATTAGTGAAAAAAGTCATAAATTTATGAAAAAAAATACAAATTTAACAGAAAAAGCTGCTAATTTTTAAGAAAAAAGTTGAAAAAGCAAATTACACAAAAAAATCACTAATTTACATGAAAATTGCCATAGTAAATTTACTGAAGAAATGTTTAATTCTTCTTCTTCTTCTTTTGGCTGCTCCCTTCAGGGGTCTCCACCGCAGATCATCTGCCTCCATCTTTCCCTCTCCCTTCATCTTCCTCTGGAACACCAATCCTCTCCATGTCCTCCTTCACTACATCCATGACTCTTCTCTGTGGTCTTCCTCTTTTTCTCCTGCCTGACAGCTCCATCTTCAACATCCTTTGTCCAGTATCTCCACCATCCCTCCTCTGCACATGTTCAAACCATCTCAGCCTTGACTCTCTTACTTTGTCTCCAAACTGCTCAACTTGAGCTGTTCCTCTGATATACTCACTTCTAATCTTGTCCATCCTAGTTACTCCCATTGAAAATCTTAGCATCTTCAACTCTGCCACCTCCAGCTCCATTTCCTGTCTTTTTGTCAGCACCACTATCTCCAAACCATACATCATTGCAGATCTCACTACAGTCTTGTAAATCTTCCCTTTCACTCTTGCTGCTATCCTTCTGTCACAAATCCCCCCTGACACTCGAATCCACCCACTTCACCCAGCCTGTACTCTCTTCTTCACCTCTCTTGTGCATTTTCCATTGTTTTGGATGGTTGACCCCAGGTATTTAAACTCATCTACTTTCACTACCTCTACTCCTTCCGTCTTCACCGTTACACCTGCCTCCCTCTCATTCACACTCATGTATTCTGTCTTGATTCTACTAACTTTCATTCCTCTTCTATCCAGAGCATACCTCCATCTCTCTAGGTTTTCTTCAACCTGCTCCCTACTCACACTAAAGATCACAATGTCGTCTGCAGACATCATGGTCCACGGAGACTCCTGCCTGACCTCATCTTTCAACCTGTCCATCACCATGGCAAACAAGAAGGGGCTCAGAGCCAATCTCTGATGTAATCCCACCCCCACCTTGAGTTCAATTCAATTCAACTTGATTTATATAGCACCATTTCACAACAACAGTCATCTCATAGTAGTATCTACTGTAGGGGGAACCCCCACAGCTACAGAAAGACCCCAGCAATCAGGCGATCCCCTGTGAGCAAGCACTTAACAATGGTGGAGAGGAAAAACTCCCTTTTAACAGGAAGAAACCTCCAGCAGAACCAGGCTCAGGGAGGGGCAGTCATCTGCTGTGACTGGCTGGGGGGTAAGGGGATAGAGACAATGAAAAGAACAGGCATGTAGAGAGCAAACAGCATGATGGGGACTGAATCTATGGGAGAGAACAAACAGATGTTAATGACCAGCAAAAATATTTCATTGAGAGTGAAGAAAGAAGTGAAGCCCAGTGCATTGTTGGAGGTCCCCCAGCTGTCTAAACCTATTAGCAACATAACTAAGGGAGGGTTCAGGGGCACATGATCCCTCCGTAATTGTAGGCTATATCAAAAGGGAAGGTTTTAACCCTGTTCTTAAAAACAGAGATCGAGTCTGACTTCCGAATCCAGATTGGCAGCTGGTTCCACAGGAGAGGAGCTTGATAACTGAAGGCTCTGCCTCCCATTGTACTTTTGGAGATTCTAGGTATTACAAGTAATCCTGCATTTTGGGAGCGTAGTGCTCTGTTAGGATGATAGGGTAGAATCAGATCTTTTAAATAAAAAGGGGCATGATTGTTTAGAGCTTTAAAAGTGAGAAGAAGGATTTTAAACTTAATTCTAAACTCTATGGGAAGCCAATGAAGGGAGGCCAGAACTGGAGAGATATGATCTCTCTTTCTAGTACCTGTTAAAACTCTTGCTGCAGCATTTTGGATCAGCTGAAGACTTTTTAAAGATGTTTTAGGACAACCTGATAATAAAGAGTTACAATAATCTAATCTAGAGCTAACAAAAGCGTGGATCAGCATCACTCTGAGACAAGATGCTCCTAATCTTGGCAATATTACGAAATTGATAGAAGGCAGTCTTAGAAACAAATTTAATATGCGAATTGAAAAACATATCTTGATCAAAAATAACTCCAAGGTTCCTCACAGAACTATTCAGAGAAAAAGTAATCTCATCCAAACTAAGAGTTTGAATTGGAAAGGTATTTCTAAGGTTTTTTGGACCAACAAGAATGACTTCAGTCATATCTGAATTTAATAGCAGGAAATTACAAGTCATTCAAGCTTTGATTTCCTTTAGACAGGCCTTTAACTTGGCTAATTGATTACTATCATCTGGTTTCATTGACAGGTATAATTGTGTGTCATCTGCATAACAATGAAAATGTATACAGTGCTTTCTAATAATGTTGCCTAGCAGAAGCATATATAAACTAAAAAGAATAGGGCCTAGCACAAATCCCCGTGAAACTCTGTGACTGAGCTTTGAGTTGGAAGAAAACTCATTATTGATGTGAACAAACTGGAACCTATTAGATAAATAAGATCTAAACCACTGCAAAGAAGTTCCATTAAGTCCAACATGGTGTTCTAATCTATCAAGTAGAATATTATGATCGATAGTATCAAAAGCTGCACTAAGGTCTGAAAGGACAAATACAGAAACAAGTCCATTATCAGATTCGATAAGGAGGTCATTAGTGACCTTCACTAAAGCTGTTTCAGTACTATGATGGATTCTAAACCCAGATTGAAACTCTTCAAATAATCCATTTCCCTGCAAGTGGTCAAATAATTGTGTAGCAACAACTCTTTCTAAGATTTTTGAAATGAAAGGAAGATTAGAGATTGGTCTATAGTTAGCTAAAACTCCTGGAACCAGTGTTGGCTTTTTGAGTAAGGGTATAATTACAGAAGTTTTAAAAGCCTGCGGTACATGGCCTAATGTTAATAAAGAATTGATTATTTGAAGAATAGAGCTACCAATAAATGGGAAGACTTCTTTAAATAACCTGGTAGGAATAGGGTCTAAAAGACAAGTTGAAGGCTTGGATGAGAAAATGATTTTATTTAACTCTAAAAGGTCAATCAGAGTAAACTCATCCAAACAGCTATCAGTTGAAGGAGTTTTAGTAGTTAATGTATTTATGTTAATGGTGGGAAGAATCTGACTGATTTTATCTATGATAGATGAAATTTTTTTATTGATAAAGTTCATAAAATCCTGACTAGTAAGCTCTAAGGGAATGCTAGGATTGACAGAGTCCTGACTCTTTGTCAGCCTGGCTACAGTGTTGAAAAGAAACCTGGGATTATTCTTGTTCTCTTCTATTAATGCAGAATAATAACTTGTTCTAAATTTCCTAAGAGATTTTTTATAAATTAGAAGATGATTTCTCCAAGCTAAATAGATTTCATCTAATTTAGTGGAGCACCATTTTCTTTCTAATTTGACGAGGCTTCTGTTTTAAGCTACGAGTTTCTGTGTTGAACCAAGGAGTTAGAAATGTCTGACTATTTTTCTTTTTTAAAGGGGCCACCATGTCTAGAGTCTGATGCAGAGAAGCTGTAACACTATCAACCATGCTATCAATTACGGAAGGAGCAAGCTCTCCATCGCTTATTTCCGTTGTGTTGACACATGGCAGAGAGGAAACAATCTGCTTAAATTTGGTAACAGCATCATCTGAGAGGCATCTACTGTAGTAATAGTTTTCTTTAGGAGCCAAATAGTCAGAAATAGTAAAATCAAAGGTTAACAGACAATGGTCTGACAGTACAGGGTTATGAGGAGACACTACCAGATTTTCTATTTCTATGCCATATGTCAGAACAAGGTCCAACGTGTGGTGGAGATAATGGGTAGAATTTCGTACTTTCTGAGAAAACCCTATCAAGTCTAATATTGAATTAAATGCCATATTAAGGCAATTACTATCTACATGTATATTAAAGTCCCCTACTATAATTATTCTATCTGATTTCAGCACTATATCTGCTAAGAACTTGGCAAATTCGGATAAAAACTCTGAGTAGGCTGAGGGAGGACGATAAACTATGACAAATAAAATTTGGTTTAGCCTAAAATTGCTAAAATGCCCAATACTGAGGACCAGGCCCTCAAAGGAATTATAACATTTTTTTTTTTTTTGCTTTACATTAACTAGTAATTTGGAATGGTGAATTGTTGCTACTCCTCCACGACCAGAACTTCTGGGATTTTGACAATTTAGATAACCAGAGGGAGTTGATTCATTTAAACCAACATAATCCTCTCGCCCTAACCAAGTCTCTGTAAGGGATATTAAATCAATCTGATGATCAATTAACTGATCATGGACTAGCAGAGACTTGGGAGTTAGAGACCTAATATTTAACAAACCACATTTAATATTTAAATTATGAGGAGGAACAGAGGCCAAGTCATTAAATTTAGAGGCTTCATGTTTAATTTGAGTTTTACCAACTTTTTGTTTAATCACTTTGGGATGCTTATACATTATATTTTTATTTACTTTGGAGGGAGCAGACAGTGATTTTCTGATGGGGAAGACAGGCTAAGTTGAGGGGTGACGGATGAAGAGGAGCTGCAGAGAGGCCTGTAAGACTGCGACTCTGCTTCCTGGTCCCAACTCTGAGTTGTCAAGATTTTGGAAATTTGGATAAAAATCATGCCAGATTGTTAGATAAAAGAGACTCACCATCCAAAGTGGGATGGACGCTGTCTCGTCTCATCAGACCAGGTTTCCCCCAAAATGAGCTCCAATTGTCTATGTAGCCCACATTGTTTGCAGGACACCTCACAGACAGCCAGTGGTTGAAGGATGACATGCAGCTAAACATGTCATCACTGGTCAGATTGGTCAGTGCTTGTGTGAATCCATCCGTCAATCCTACAGCGCACTTCACCACTGTCTCGCTGTCCTCATACGTGTCCTGCACCACCCTCACATACTTCTCTGCCACTCCTGACTTCCTCATACAGCACCACACTTCCTCTCTTGGCACCCTGTCATCTGCTTTCTCTAGATCCACAAAGACACAGTGCAACTCCTTCTGACCTTCTCTATACTTCTCCATCAGCACTCTTAGAGCAAACATTGCATCTGTAGTACTCTTTCTTGGCATGAAACCGTACTGCTGCTCACTGATTGTCATCTCTCCTCTTAACCTGGCATCAACAACTCTTCCCCATATCTTCATAGTGTGGCTGATCAACTTTATGCCTCTGTAGTTACTACAGCTCTGAGCATCACTTTTGTTCTTGAAAATTGACACCAAAACACTTCTTCTCCGCTCCTCAGGCATCTTTTCACTCTCCAAGATTGTGTTAAACAATTTGGATAAAAAGTCCTCTGCCATCTCTCCTAAACATCTCCGTACCTCCACAGGTATGTCATCTGGACCAACCACCTTTCCATTCTTCATCCTCTTCAAAGCTGCCCTCACTTCCGCCTTGCTAATCCTTGGGACTTCCTTGTTCACCACCTTTCCTTCATCCACCCTCCCCTCTCGCTCTCATTTTTTTTATTCATCAGCTCTTCAGAGTACTCCTTCCACCTTCTCAACACACACTCATCATTTGTTAGCACATTACCATTTCTGTCCTTAATCAGCCTAACCTGCTGTACATCATTTCCAGCTCCATCTCTCTGTCTAGTCAAGCAATACAACTCCTTTTCTCCTTCCTTAGTGTCCAGCCTCTCATACAACTCATTATATGCCTTTTCCTTTGCCTTAGCCACCTCTCTCTTTGCCATGTGCCTCGATTCCAAATACTTCTGTCTGCTTTCTTCATCTCCCTGACTATCCCACTTTTCTTTGCTAACCTCTTTCTTTGGATACTTTCCTGTACCTCCTCATTCGACCACCAAGTCTCCTTGTCTTCCTTCCTCTGTCCACTGGATACACCAAATACCTTTCTACCTGTTTCCCTCAATACTTTTGCTGTACTTTCCCAGTCATCTGGTAATTCTTCCCTACCACCCAGACCCTGTATCAACTCCTTCCTGAACTCTGTGCGACCTTCTTCCTTCAGTAACGTCCCCCACTTAATCTTTGGTTCTGCCTTCACTCTCTTCCTGTTCTTGGTTTGCAAAGTCATCCTACAGACTACCTTCCGATGCTGTCTAGCTACATTCTCCCCCACCACCACCTTGCAGTCTCCTATCTCTTTCAGCTGTCTCCTTCTGCATAAGATGTAGTCCACCTGTGTGCACCTTCCTCCACTCTTGTAAGTCATCCTATGTTCCTCTCTTTTCTTGAAGTATGTGTTCACCACAGCCATTTCCATCTTTTTTGCAAAATCCTCAACCATCTGTCCTTCCACATTTCTCTCCTTAAGACCATACCTACCCAGGACCTTTTCATCACCTCTGTTCCTTTCACCTACATGTCCATTAAAGTCTGCTCTAATCACCACTATCTTCCCCCTGGGAACACTCTCTGCCACTTCATCCAACTTACTCAAGAATTCCTCTTTATCTTCTACCTGACATCCAACTTGTGGGACATACGCACTGACAACATTCAACATCACACCTTTGACTTCTAGCTTTCAAACTCATTATTCTGTCTGACTCCCTCTTTACCTCCTGAACACTCTTCACATACTCTTCCTTCAAGATTATCCCTACTCCATTTCTCTTCCTATCTACACCATGGTAGAACAGTTTAAATTCACCTCCAGTGCTCCTAGCCTTGCTTCCCTTCCATCTGGTTTCTTGAACACACAGTATAGCTACCTTTCTTCTCTCCATCATATCAGCCAACTCTCTGACTTTACCAGTCATAGTCCCTACATTTAACGTCCCTACTCTCATCTCCACACTTCTACCTTTCCTTTTCTCTCTCTCCCTTCTAACACACCTTCCCCCTCTCCTCCTCTTTGATCTTTGACCAACAGCAGCCCAATTTCCACCGGCCCCCTGTCGGTTAACAGCACCAGTGGTGGTTGTTGTTAACCCGGGCCTCGACTGATCCGCTATGAAAGTCTCATTCATCGTGATCTGCATGTTTGATTTGGTAAAGGTTTTATGTTGGTTGCCCTTCCTGACACAACCCTCCATTTACCCGGGTTTGGGACCGGCACTAGGAGTACACTGGCTTGTGCACCCCTGTGGCTGGGTTTAAATAATGAGGAAAAAGTCACCAGTTTACATGAATTGCAGAGTAATAGAACTGTATGTGTCTCCTAGGTGGTGCATAAAAATCCTGTTGGCCTTGCTAGTGTTGTAAATGAGTGTCTGATGTTTCCTTTAGTTTGATTAACTCTCACGTACATCGGTGTTTCAGTGCTTGTTTTTGAGGGTTGTCCCCTGTGATGAAGCTGCTCCTCATGCCCCACAACACCGATAACTTCGCTGACCTTATAAATCCATTAAAGCTGCACGTGTCCACAGCTGCGCTTTGTCCTGCTGCCATGATGACAGGAAGCGTGAGGTGAAGTTTATAATCTGCTCCACTCTGTTGGGCTTTGGCCTTGTAGGAGAAAACATGCAAATTTTCTGCCTGTAATTTTCTGACTCTGGTTTTACGGCTGCCTTCAAAATAATGTGGAGCTCGGCTGGTTTCTGACAGCAGCTTGATGTAAAGGAGGTTCAAATCTGTGGAAATCTTGAGGAGTTTGGTTTGGGAAATCAGTCATTATGCTGGCCCAGCTGCCCATGCGGGCCCAACAAGGGTTATATCTGGGCTGTCTTATGGGTCCATGTGGGTTTGTCCACAGGTTCCATGTTGGCCCGTCTGTGTTTCCCCACATGGACTTTAGCTGTGGTGCAGGTGGGGTCGGTCATGTATTTCCCCACTTCAACCAACCTGGGCTCCGTTTAACGTGCGTGAGTCGGGTTCAGTCACACTGGTGCCATCAGCAGAGTTACAGGGAAAAAGTCACACATTTATGAGAAAGAAGTTTTACACCGATGAGAACAAAAGTGAAAATGTGAGATAGAAAAGTGGCAAATTTACACGAAAAAAAATACTGGATAAAAGTTACAAGCTTACAAAACAAAATTAGCAAATTTATGAGAACAAAAGTCACAAATTTATGAGGAAAAAAATTAGAGAAAGTTACCAATTCACAAAAAAGTAGCAAAATATATGAGTAATAACCACTAACCACTAAAACTAACCACTGCGGTTGAGTAGTGGTTAGCACTGCGGCAGCACAGCAACTCACCCTTGGCCATGGGATCCCTGGTTCGATCCCAGCCCCTGACCACCAGTGATGTGTGTGGAGTTTGCATGTTCTCCCCGTATCTGCGTGGGTTTACTCCGGGATTTCTCCGGTTTCCTCCCACAGGCCAAAAACATGCAGGTTAGGTTAATTGGAGACTCTAAAGTGGCCCTAGGTGTGAATGTGTGTGTGAATGGTTAAGGGATAGCGCCGTACCGTGGCTGCTTCATCCATCCAGGTGGAGGCCCTCAATTTCCCCTCTGGGGATCAATAAAGTATACAAAAAATTAAATTGAAAATTTATGAGAAAACGGTCCCGAATTTATGAAAAAAGTTATTTTACAGTAAAAAAAGGCTGAAAATTGAGAAAGTTCCAAATTTACAAGAAAAATGTTGCACACAAATTTGCATGAAAATAGCACATTTACAAGGAAAAAAGTAACAAATTTATAAGAAAGTTCCAAAATTACAAGAAAAAGTAAAAAATTGGCAAGAAAAAGTCAGAATTTTACAAGCAAAACTAACTACGTTTGAAGAAAATAGTTGCAAATTTACAGTAAAAAAAACAAAAAAGTTGCAAATATATTAAAAAGTTTCATATTTTCAAGAACAATGTATCACATTAGGGGGGAAAAGTCACAAATATATGAGAAAAAAATGTGAAAATTTTCAGAAAAATGTGACAAATTTACAAAAAAAAGTCAAACTTATGAGAAAAAAATTTCAAACTGATGAGAAAAAGCTGAAAATTTAAGAGAAAAAAGTAAATTTACAAGAAAAAATGTAAAATTACTTGAAAAGTTACAAACAAAGGAAAAAATTTCACAAATTTACAAGAATAAAGTCACAAATTTATGAGGAAAAAAATAGAAAAAGTTGCAAACTAACAAAAAAGTAGCAAATATATGAATAAATAAATTGAAAATTTACAAGAAAAAAGTTACAAATTTATGATTAAAATTTTTGAGAAAGTTCCACATTTACAAAAAAGTCACAATTTATGGGAAGAAGGTGCAAATTTATGAGGAAAAAATTGAAAATGTAGGAGAAAAAAGTGCAAATTTACAAGAAAAAAATACTTGAAAAAAGTTACAAACTTACAAGAAAAAAATGAGCAAATTTATGAGAACAAAAGTCACAGATTTATGAGGAAAAAAATTAGAAAACGTTACAAATTCACACAAAAGTAGCAAACATATGAGTAAATAAACTGAAAATTTATGAGAAAACAGTCCCAAATCTATGAAAAAAGTTAGTTTACAGTAAAAAAAGCTGAAAATTGAGAAAGTTCCAAATTTACAAGAAAAATGATGCAAGTTTATGAGTAAAACTCACAAATTTGCATTAAAAATAGTAAATTTACAAGGAAAAAGTAACAAATTTATGAGAAAATGTTGCAAGATAAAAAAATGGCAAATTTATGAGAAAGCTCCAAAATTACAAGAAAAGGAAAAAAAAAGTCAGTGTTTTACAAGAAAAACTAACAAATTTATGAAAAAAGCTGCAAATTTACAGTAAAAATACAACAAAAAAGTTGCAAATATATTAGAACGTTTCAAATTTTCAAGAACAATGTTTGACATTATGGGGGGGGGGGGTCACAAATGTACAAGAAAATAAATTTATGAGGAAATAAGTTTAAAAAAACAAGTAAACAGGTAAAGTCCATGTGGGCAAACACAGATGGGGCCAACATGGAACCCATGGACAAACCCACATGGACACAGGAGACAGCTCAGTTTAACCTCTGGTGGGGCCCACATGGACGTGCTGGCTGGGGGGATGGAGTGTTAAAACCACTGAGAAAGGAAGATGTGGGTGATATAAGATGAAAAATGTATTTCCTGAAATGCTAAAAAAACACACTGAAATATGTTAGTTTAAAGGCAGGAACAGTGTTGGCTTAAACACCACTTCAAAATGCAAATATTTCCCTTTGTATTAGCCCCCACCCCCCATTAAGCATTTACAATAACCTACAGAAGTCATTTGTGTAAAAAGAGTTTGGCATAAAGATGTTGCAGTGATCCAAGATGGCCGCCTACATGGAGACAGACCCTCTTCCTGTGCATAAAAAAGTAATCTTACATTACAAAAAAAGAAAAAAACCACAATTTTAACATAAAATGATTTTATAACAATAAAAACAAAATAATGATTTTATGCTGCATTAAATTTTATAATTCAGATTATCCAAACTATTACGCACTGCACCTTTAAAAGCAGAAGTAGATGAAATTGGTCAAAGTTAGCTTAAACACTAAAATGGCTAAAACACTGTTAACTTCAAACAGGAAATGACTTAAAGTTGACAAACATTATGTCAAAAATGCTGAATGAAAGATTGACACGGGTAGATTCTAGCAAGCTAAAATAGCTTACAGTTTTTGCACAATGTATAAAAGCAGAAATTGACCAGTGTTAGCTTAAAGCTGAACTAGCTGAAACACTGTTAGCGTAAAACAGTAAATAGTTTATAGTTGTTAAAAAGTTAACTTAAAAATGCCAGATAAAAGTTTAACAGTTTTTTCTAGTACATTTGAAACTTTTTATTGTTAATTTGCAACTTTTTTCACATAAACTTAAAACTTTTTTGCCATAAATTTGAAAGTTTTTTCTCATAAATGTACAGATTTTTTTCTCGTAACTTTGCTACTTTTTTTCCTCATGAATTTGCTATTTTTTCTTTATCCACCTTATTCCTGGGGGTGGCGCTGTAGGAACGATTATGGGCGGAACTTCCGGTTCCAGCTGACCTAGTGTTAAATCAGTCAGTAAGAGTGGAGTAGCAGGGGCATTTAAAATAGCGTTTTTAAAAGTTTTTCAAATTCATTTTAATGTATAGTCCATGTAGAATGATGTCATCACGTCGTCACGTCACGTACGTGGCACACACACACAGCCAGGACTACTGATATGTACACCTGCTTTCTTCCTGCATTGCTGAATAAAACATTTTGTGAAATAACGCCTTTGGTGCCGTTCTACATGGTGTCAGAAGTAAAGCAGCGGAAACTAATTTTCCTGCCGAACTCTACATAGACCCAGTAAGTCAACTAATTATTTAGTTAGACGTTAGAAGCGTATTCTGTGGTACACGTGTGCCTCCCCCAGCTAACGCTAGCATGGCTGATGGATTCCGCCGTCCGGACCCGCTTGTGTTCAACGACAAAATTGCAGAAAACTGGCGAGTGTTCGAACAAGAATACGACATTTTCATCGCGGCTGCCCACAACGACAAGCCCGACCGAACCAAAGCCTACATACTCCTCAATTTGGCAGGTAGCGAGGCTATTGAAAGGGAACGCACGTTCACCTATGCACCAGCTCAACGGAATAACGAGGGGGAGGAGATCCGTCCGGCAGAGTCACGGGAGGATCCAGAATGCCTAAAAAGAAAGTTCAGATACCTCTGCAGTCCACAGACAAACATCACAATGGAGAGACATGCATTCAACACAAGGAACCAAAAACCCGGTGAGACCATAGAGGCTTATGTAAGCGCACTCCGAAATAAGGCTAAAACGTGTGACTTTGGAGCATTGCATGACGACTTAATTCGTGACCGGCTGGTTGTTGGTATCAGCTCCGATAGCGTGAGGAAGATACTACTGAGAGAGAGCGATTTAACACTACTAAAAGCCATCAAAATATGCCAAATCAATGAACAAACAGAACAACATACTAAAACTCTAGCAACAACACCACGTAGTTCAACAAATGTGGATGCAATACGCCAAGACCGCAGAATGCAAAAAACAGTTCACCACAAGCAGTACAAAGAACATTACAGTCCCAAATCAGACAACATAAGCTGTACCAACTGTGGACATGAACATCCAGTCGTCAGGAAGAACTCCGCACACATACAGCGAAAGACACCGCACTCCAGGCCCTGAGCAACATCATCAAGCATGGATGGCCAGATAGGTTGAGCAAAGTACCCGACACAGTGAAAGAATTCTTCCCGTTCCGTGATGAGCTCTGTGTGGAAGATGGAATAATCATGAAAGGTACAAGAGCAACAATTCCACAAACGCTGCACAAAGAATATCTCCTGCTGCTCCATAAAGGACACCCCGGTGCTGAAGCCACCAAGCGGCGAGCACGCAACATAGTCTATTGGACCACAATGACGAGAGACATTGACAATTATGTACAGTCATGCAGCACTTGCAATGCCCTTAAACCACATCAGCAAAAGGAGCCAATGCAACCACACACAGTCCCAGAGCTCCTGTGGTCAATAGTGGCAACAGATCTGTTCGAATGGAACAGCCAGCACTACCTGGTCCTGGTAGACTCCTATTCAGGATGGTATGAACTGGATCCAGTCAAGAAAATCACATCACAATGTGTAATTAACAAGCTGAAACGTCACTTCTCAGTCCACGGAGTCCCCCACAAGCTGCTGTCAGACTGTGGAACACAATTCACTAGTCAGATGTTCCAAGACTTTGCGAAAAGCTGGGATTTCACTCATGTCACCAGCAGCCCTGAGTATCATCAAGCAAACGGGCTGGCAGAGAGAGCCGTACGGAGTGCAAAACGACTGTTGGAAACATCCAAAAGAGACGGTACTGACCTGTTCCTCAATCTTCTGAGCATCAGAAATGTCCCACGAGACGGCACGCTGGGCTCACCTGCACAAAGACTGATGTCCAGAGAGACACACACAAATATTCCCATCAGCAGGCACCTGCTTAAGCCAATGTCCAAGAATCCAGAGTCGATCCACACCCACCTGTCAAAGAAGAGGCAAGCACAAAAAGGATTCTACAATCGTGGCAGCCGGCCACTTCCCCCGCTCCAAAGCTCCCAAGTAGTACGCCTGCAAACAGAGAAAGGACATGACAAAATTGGCATCATCAAAAGAATCGCAGCAGAGCCACGGTCTTACGTGGTGGAATCAGGAGGAAAAGAAAACCGCCGGAACCGGCGACACCTGCTGCCAGTCACAGAACCACCACCAACAGAACCAGAACCAGATCCAGCCTCACCGGCAGACTCACCAACACAGAAGACCAGCAGTGAGACTGTGCCCAGTCTACCCGCATCTCCTCCCAGGCATGATGCCGTGCACACTTCCCCCAGGCAGGCCGCTGTGCACGCTCCTCCCAGGCTTCCTGCTGCGCACACTGACCACACGCCTGGCCTCCTCGGAGAGCCATCGCTCCCACAAGTCACCGAGACCCCCCTGGCCTGTTCCAGGTTTGGTAGACTCCTGAAGCCTAATCCCAAGTACAATACAGACTGATTGTGACATTTACTGAAGCTGATGTTTTTGTGGTTTCGTGTTGAAATATAGACATATTTACAAGCCAGGCATAAGTTCATTTTCAAATTAGATCAGTTATGTTGTGTCACGGGAATTTATTTTATTTGCAAGCCAGGCATTAGTTTATTTTCAAGATAGGTATGTTATGTGGTGCCATTGAAAGTTATTTTACTAGTTGTTTATTCGTCACAGTATACTCACTCTCACAGGAATGTGACATGTTTTCTCATACCAATCCAAGAGTCAATAGTGCTCTCTTTGTACCAAAGTTCTATACTAAAGAAGGGGGATGTAGAATGATGTCATCACGTCGTCACGTCACGTACGTGGCACACACACACAGCCAGGACTACTGGTATGTACACCTGCTTTCTTCCTGCATTGCTGAATAAAACATTTTGTGAAATAACGCCTTTGGTGCCGTTCTACAGTCCACATACGTGTTTTGCACTCAAGTGGCAGCTAATTTCAGCTCTTGCAGTTCTGAATGTTTTTTGCGTAGTTCTGCTACTTGCTGCTGTCTGCGGTGTGCTGCAGCAGAGCTAACTAACGGAGCCGCAGCCCACTTTTTAAGGTCATCTTCCCATCCCTCAATAGTCCTGGGATGTGGTATGATTATAAGATAAGATAAGATAAGATAAGCCTTTATTAGTCCCACAACGGGGAAATTCCAGGATTGCAACAGCACAGGGATAGCAACACTCAGAGCAACAATCAGAAGGCAAGAAAAAAAACAAGCAAGCAAGAGCAGCTAATATACATATGTACATATTACTATAAAATATATATATACACACACACACACAGTGCAGAGCATTGTAGCTGGATGGAATAAATATATGAATATATGAACACACAGTGCAGAGCATTGTAGCTAGATGGAATAAATATGTAAATATATAAACACACACAGTGCAGAGCATTGTTGCTAGGTGGGATGAAACAGCATAACCGTCTACTTAGTTATCCTACATGGTATGATTATGTGCCCATACATATTCTCACCCTCCATAGCGACCGGTATGTTCCTAGTTGTATGCCGGAGAGGACCATTGTGTAAGTCTATTGCATCTTTTGCATTCAAAAAAACTATTAGTTTGTTACGTCTTTTTGCTATCTCTGCGAGCAGCCCTGCTTAGGTTGTACAGTCTGACAGCCGTTGGTAGGAAGGACCTACGAAACCTCTCGGTTGTGCACCTGGGATGATGTAGTCTGCTGCTAAATGAGCTCCTCAGTGCATCCAGTATGTCCTGCATAGGGTGGAACTCGGACTCCAGCAGAGATGACAGTTTAAGTTGTTTTTTAACAAGGAAAAGTGTCCCGTTTCCATGACAACCACACGTTCTAAACTAGTACGGGAAGTTGCGCCCGTAATTCACGCAAGGCATCATGGGGCCTCAGAATAACGTGGATAAATTCACAACTTTTTTGTTGCTTTTTCTCATTGATTTTCAACTTAATAATTTGTGACTTTTCTTATAAATTTGCAACCTTTTTCCCCATAAATTAACTTTTTTCTCAGAAATTTTCAACTTTTATCTCATAAATTTCCTTTTACTCACATAAATATCCAAACTTTTTTCTTCTCATAAATTTGCAACTTTTTTGTCAGAAATGTTCAACTTTTCTCTCGAAAATTTGGAACTGTTTTACTCGTAAAATTGCAACTTTTTTCTCATAAATTTTCCACTTTTTTCACATAAATATGAAAAACATTTTTCCTTATAAATTTTCAACTTTTTGTGTTAATTTGCAGCCTTTTCTCATAGATTTTCAACGCTTATAAATTTGTGACTTTTCTTATAAAACTCTGCAACTTTTTCCCCATAAATCTGTTACTTTTTTCTCATAAATTTTCAACTTTTTTTTCCTGTAAATCCTAACTTTTTTTCTTGTAAAATTTCAACTTTTTTCTTATAAATGTTCTTTTTTTCCCACCAGCAGCGTTTCGTTTCCGTGTTGTTTGGTGTCTGGCTTCAGACAGACTCATTACCAGGACAGAGTCAGAAATGCTTCAGGAAACGGAGTTAAAAATAAACCTCCTGCTCGCCTGTGAGGCTCTGGAGTCGTTCAGGGGTGGCAGCAGCCGATGGAGCCGCTCCACACACCGGCGGCTTCTCTTCGCCATTGTTTAACCCAGTCTGAGTCTCCTTGTTGAGCTGCTCTTATTAATCTGTCATCACAAGCTTCTCTTTTGTCACTGTGAGAACTGATAAAGTGCACCCCCCCCCCCACAGCGGTGGACTTTGCCCTTCTCTCAGAGAACCCGGTGGTGTTGTTGTGCCGCTATGATCAGCAGTCATCAGTGTGTTTGTCCTGGAAACTCACAGAACTCGCGAGGACTAAAAGCTTCTTCTACGTCTGCTCAGGTTTGATCTCCTGCGATCTGCCGACTGCTTTTCATATTTATCTCACTTCTTTCTAACATTTGGCTGTTTCTGGATCTGTGCTGGATTTTGAAGGTCTACTTTCATGCCACTTTGCTGTCTTGCTTTGGTGTCCGTTTGGTTTCTGGATGTCTTCAGCTCCTGTTCTGCTTTATATTTAATTTTCGTGCATCACATAGGATTTCAGGGGTGTGTTTAGGGTGTAACATGCAACGAGCCAATCAGAATGGCTCCTGTCCTCACTGTTAACAGTCAGGTGCGCATGATCTAAGGTGGATTGCTGCTGTTATAATGGTGTTTACCTGTGGGGGGACGGATTGGTTAGACGCAGACATGCGATTAGTGAAAAAGCACGAGAACATCGTCAGTCTGTGTAGAAAACGACAATTTTTTAGAAAAAAGTCACTAATGTATGAGAAAAAAGTCACAAATCTTTGAGGAAAAACTTGTTGATTTACAGGGAAAAAATTGCAGATTGAGAAGATTTAAAAAGAAGCAAATTATGAGAAAAAAGTTACAAATTTACAGAAAAAAAAGTTGAAGATTTATAGAGAAAAAAATGTAAATTTACAAGAAAAAAAGGCAAATTTATGGGAAAAAGGTTGAAAATTTACACAAAAAAATTTGCAGATCATAAGAAAAGAAGTTCAAATTCAACAGGAAAAAGCTGCATATTCATGAGAAAAACATTGAAGATTTACAAGGAAAAAATACAATTTTGTGAGAAAAAAATGGATTTTTTTTTTTCTTCCATTTCTGGTCATCCAGAGCGGCCATGCTGACTGTATTGATGTTTCCTGCTAAACTTCCTGTTTTGGTGCTGTATGCCAGTCAGATTTCAGGTAAATTTGGTGGAAGGAGCCTCCAGCTTTTGGAGAACATTTGTGGGTTCTGTTTGCTGGTTCCCACGGTGGCGCTGACTCACGCCGCTGGATTTTGGTTTCAGGTCCAGCGGCGTTTCTGCGTCATCATCTTGAGATCATCGGGGTAAATACCTGCAGATGTTGTCGTCACTCCTCACTGACTCAGCGATTTCAGGACTGACCGCCGGTTTGTTTTGAGCTGTAAAACCAGAAACGGAGCGGTGGACTTAAAACTCATTTATCATTTCTCCTCACATGGACATTTCACCACTTATGTTAGATTTGAATTTTTTAAGTGAAAGTTTCAACTTCTTTCTCCTAAAAAAGTTTACTTTGTTTTGTCTTAAATTTGCATTTTTAATCATGAATTTGCCATTTTTTTCTTTGAAATTTGCAACTTCTTCCTGTAAATTTTCAACTTTTTTCTCATAAATTTGCACATTTTTTTCTTGTAAATTTTTTAACTTTTTCCTGTAAATTTTCAACTTTTTTTCCTCATAAATTTGCAAATTTTTCCCATAAATTTGCACATTTTCCCCATAAATGTGAATTTTTTTTCCCATAATGCAAAATTTTCTTGTAAATTTTCAACTTTTTTCTCATAAATTTGTGTGATTTTTTTTTCTTGTAAATTTATGTAATTTCTTCTGAAATTGAAATATTTCAAAATGATAAATTTGAGTATTTTTGTCAAAAAATATTGTATTTTTTTTCTTATAAATTTGTGGGGTGTTTCTTTTTAAATATACAGGGCTATTTTTAAATCATAAGATTGCATCTTTTTTCTTCTAAATTTGTATATTTTTTATATTTGGATTTTTTCTTTTGAATTTGCAGCTTTTTTCCAACATGTGGAAAAAATTTGAAAAAATAAAATAAGATTTATGTGGAAAAAGATGGAAATTTAAAAGAAATGAATTTTTTTTAATTAAAAAAAAAATCTTCCAAATCATTTTAAAACATTTCCTCATAAATTTGTAACTGTTTACACCTAAATTTATTACTTGTTTTCTCATAAATTTATGGAGTGTTTCGCATAAAAGATATATAGTTTATTGTAATTTTTTTTGGCTTTTTCTAATAATTTTGCAACTTTTAAAATGGTAAATCCCCTACTTTGTGTTGTATAAATTTACAAGTACAAATGTTTCTTTATAAACTGGAGAGTTTTGTCATAAATTTGCATCTTTTTACTCGTTCCTTTACAGCAGATCTGGCACAACATTTTTGTTTGTGAGTTAACAGAAGTCAAGTTGATTTTCCACAGCTGTGATTAATGGATGAATGTTTTAAGCTGCCTTCACAGATGGACTTTCTTGTTTGTTTCGTAAACCTGGCAACGCTGACTGTGACTAAAGCTTAAATAAACGATGACTCGCCGATCTGGACATGTCAGGACGTTCACGTCTGTAACCGTCACTGAACACCATGGAGAGTCACCAGAAGTTATTTTAGCCTCCTCAGGAAACTCATGATTCACTTCATCCGTCTGCAAACTCTTCCCAAACATTAGCCAGCTTGGAGCCATGGCAGCCATTAACGTCGACATCATCGCAGCGCTGCAGCACTGACACACACAACCTCCAGCACAACAGTTCCACAAACACAAAGTAGATGTTGGCAGTAATAAGAAACAGCAGATTGTGATTTGTGTGTTTGTTTAATTGTATATTGTATTGATATGCCTACAAAACCCTTATATAAATCAAGTAAGCTAACTGCTAGCTCGTTCGCTAGCTACTGCTAAATTGATATCTCCACATTTGTTTACTTTCCCTTCACCACCTTCTTATTAGGGATCATCAGATGGAGTAAAGAGTCAGAAACTTGCATCACATTGTGAGGTTTTAATCTGAGCTTTGGGGTAATTTTACAAGTAAGCTAACTGCTAGCTCGTTAGCTAGCTGGTGCTAAAATGATATCTCTGCTTTTGTTTACATTCTGTTCACCACCTTCTTGTTATGGATCGTCAAAACTAGGGCTCGTCAGATGAAGTACAGAGTCAGAGGTGTGCATTACGTTGTGAGGTTTCAGTATGAACTTTTGAGGTAACTGATTTTTACAAGTAAGCTAACTGCTAGCTCATTAGCTAGCTAGTGTTTATGTTTTGTTTATGTTCTCTTTGGCAAACTGTTATTCTTTTTTTTATTAACATACAGTAAGTACTGATTTGTTTTAGCTAAACTTTGGGGTAACTAATTTTAAAAGCCAGCTAGCTGCAGCTATCAAGGCTTTTTAGTCAAAGCACCGGCTAGCCAGAAAGCTAAGGCAGAATAGGTATCTTGGTTTTTGTTTATGTTCCCTTTGACACCTTCTTGTTCTTCTTATTCTTAACATATGTTAAATAGTTTTTTTTATCTTGTGGAGAGTGTGAATAACGAGGCAGGTTTACGAACAGACAACTTTTATTACACTCTCTCATCAGTCATACACAGAAAAAGCATGATACAACCAAGCACGGTTTCTCCTTTTATCCCAACCGCTCATCTCACATCTGCACAACATTTCACATCACATTGCATGACATTTAACATCACAATACATTCACCCTTAACCCCCCCCCCCCCCCACACACTTCTTCTTCCTGCCAACTCCCCATGATGTCCCTGACTATTGTCCTCCTCTGTTTACCCTCTGCAACCTGACTGAGACTCTGTCTGAGATGACTCACCCAAGTCTCTACAATCTAAACTTTGGGGTAGCAAATTTTTAAAGCCAGCTAAATTGCAGCTAACAAGGCTCTCTAGTCAAGGTGCCTGCTAGCTAGCTTGCTAGTGCAAAATGGATATCTCTACTTCTGTTTACATTCTCTTCACTGCCTTCTTTTTGGGATCTTCAGAATGTAGAATTATGCGTTACACTGTGAGGCTTCAGTAGAAATGCAGTGAGGTTTTAAACTGAATGTTGATTTTTTTTTTTGTGTGTGTGTGTATTTTGTATACTTTATTAATCCCAGAAACTGCTTGCAAAGTATTTGAGTACCACTAGCTTTTGCTGGACTAGCGGCACATTCTTGGCAGATAGAGGTATTATTAGTGGCAAGGACAGGCCAAGACAAACTGACTCCAGTATCTGTTGCAGTGACTGACCAGATGATAGGTTTGTTTATCTCTGTTCTTTGTGTAGTGCATGTCACAATGCACCGACTGGCAAAAGTCCACCACAGACCTTGTGGCAGATGTGCTTGTCTGCCAGGATGTCCAGTATCACCCTGTGTAACTGGCTCGGATGTTGCCCAGGTTAACAAGGCCAGGAGTTCCTGGCAGTGGAGGGTGAAGGACAGAGCTGCGTGGAGGAATCTGATCAGACCTAAATGAAACAGTCATTGTTGCCCCAGAGAGACTGCTATTATGATTTCTGGGATTAATAGATCCCAAATTCAGGGCATCCACCTGGATAGATGAGGCAGCCACGGTACGGCGGCAGTCTCTTCACCAGTCACACCTAGGGCCACTTTAGAGTCTCCAGTTAACCTAACCTGGATGTCTTTGGCCTGTGGGAGGAAACCAAAGTAAACCCACGCAGACACGGGGAGAACATGCAAACTCCACAGAGAAGGGTCACCGATGGTCAGGGGGTGGAATCAATCCCAAGACCTTTTTATTGTGCTGCTACAGTGCTAACCATTGCGCCACTGAGCTGTCCATGTGAGACTGATGTCATGTGAAGTAAAATTATGCTAGTCACGAGGCTAACTGTTAGCATGACCCCAGAACACAAGGACGGGGTATCCAAGTCTGTTTTCAAACAGCGCCTCACTGTGGAAATTAATGTATATAACACATTACAATGCTCACATGGTGAAACATTTCGATGCAGATAGCGGGAATTTAGCTAACTCCTGCATACCCTATTCACCGATGTTGTGTATATGCAATTTTTCTCTCATCAATTTGTAATTTTTAGATGTAAAATTCAGCTTGTTTAACTGAAAATGTAAATGTGTACATTTTTGGCATGATTTTTTTTCTAGTAAGATTGTGACTTTTTTTCATTAATTTGCATTTTTCTTCTCATAAATTAGCAAGATCTTCATGATTCTTTCTCTTGCTTTACACCTTCACCAGGGCTGAGTTAGTTGAAGTTTAAAGGGTCAACTTTTATTTTTCATATTTAACTATAAAGCGTGTTAAAATAAGAGAAAAGCATGGTGCTGTTGTGGTTTTCTGATGTTTTCGGGGGCGTTCCTGCTGCAGCTGCTGTAAGAACATTCGATTCAACCATTAAACCCCCCCTCCATCTCATGTATGTGTGAATGAAAAGATTCATTGTTGGAGCTCTGAGACGCTGCAGCAGAAAACTGTTCAGAGACACAAAAAAAGAAAGCATCGAGGCGCTGATCATGTGTAAGTGAAGGAAAACCAGCTGAGTCGGCGATAACCTGGACTTTTGAACTTCACAGTCACCGGCAGCTGCAAGAGCTTCAGCTTCTTATGCAGCATGTTTGGTCATGTTGTGGGCAATCTGATCATAAATGTGCAGATGTGGGGGGGGGGGGGGGTTCTCTGTGACTGATCAAAAAAACAATATCTTTATTTTTTTCAGCTTTTTCTTGTAAATTTGCATTTTCTTCTGAAAAAATTGTGACTTTTTCTCATAAATTTTCTACTTTTTTCCTCATAAATTTGCATTTTTTTTTTCTTTAAGTCTTATGACTTTTTGGTCATAAATTCTCAACTTTTTTTGTTATCCACCTTATTCCTTGGCCCGATGATTCCTTGCGTGAATTATGGTAGCAACTTCCGGTACTAGTTTAGAACATACATGGTTGTCACTGAAACGGGACACTTTTCCTTGTTAAAAACAATGACTTCAGCATCAGGAATGCGGGAACACGGCCTCTTGCACCTCAGAACAGTAATATAATCCTACCACTTCCCACAACTACTGAGGGATGGAAAGATGACCTTATAAAGTGGCCTCGAACACAGTAGCTCCGTTAGATAGCCCCGCTGCTAAGATGCTAACGTGTAAACAAATGACCCGTGCTGGCAAAATGAGTCACTTTGAGGACATTTTCAAAACTGATGTAACATTATTTCCATATTCTGTATTGAAAGACCACCAAAATGATATTTAATTTGTAGGTAGTGTGCAAAAACTGACCCAGAAAAGACGATTTGTTTATATTTTAGCTAGGTTGAAAACTTGCGTTGGATCGGTCAGGCGTTACGTTTTCCACAAAAACATAGGTATTTTTAGAAAGTACGATTTCAAAGCTTTCCAATGATACCAGGCACTCATGGGGTTTTCCTGGGACTTTGCCGCTACCAAACAAAGAAAGAGTCCTGATTTATGACTTCTCGTTGCCTGTACTCATAATGACGCGGTGCGCATTCAGACCAGCATGTCTCCACCGCAATAAAGTCAGCTGCATTTTGTTAAAATATATTGGACATAATCAAATTTACCTTAAAGCAGACATGCGCCACAACACCGTGCTTGGATGTCGTCTGTCACCGTGTGGTGAGAAGCCTCCAATTATCCAGTCTATTGGCACAACCACGAACAGCAGCAACAAGGACCAGAACTACGCCAAAACGTTCAAAAAATACAAAACTAGAAGAGCTGAAATTAGCTGCCACTTGAGTGCAAAACACGTATGTGGACTATACAATAAAATGAATTTGAAAAACTTTTATTAAAAACGCTATTTTAAATGCCCCTGCTACTCCACTCTTACTGACTGATTTAACACTAGGTCAGCCGAAACTGGAAGTTCCACCCATAATCGTTCCTACAGCGCCACCCCCAGGAATAAGGTTGCAATTTTTTTCCTAAAATTTTGACTTTTTTTCATAAATTCTCAACTTTTTTCCTCATAAATCTGCAACTTTTTCCTCATAAATACAGTATTTTTCATCAAAAATGTCCAACTTTTTTCCTCATCAATTTGTTACTTTTTCCTGTAAACTTTCATCTTTTTTTCCCATAAATCTGCAACTTTTTTCCTTGTAAATTTGCTATTTTTATTCTTAAAATATTGTGAATTTTTTGCTCATAAATTTGTATCTTTTTTCTCATAAATTTCAAAGATTCAAAGATTTTTATTTTTCAATACTTCTGTATGTACATGACATACAGGAAAATTGAAATGACATTTCTCTCTCTCTGAGTGGTTTACGCAATATATAAGAAGGAGTAAGGATGGAAAAACAACAGCAGCAGTCTATGTACAGTAATGCTACCCGTAGTGCAAATAAAGATAAAAGATAAAACCCAGCAATCCTATGTACAGAAAAGTAGAGCCGTAATATCTGTAATTGCAAGTTCAGTGTGAGAGTGTAGGTGCAGACAGTGACAGATTAGACTGCACATGATCAGTATTGCAATACGGACAGACAGCAGCAGGTGTGGCATTTGTGCAAATGGTTGCAGTAAGGTGCAGAGACATACAGCAGTAGATGTATTTCTGTTGGTGTGTCAAGTCTTTCTGTGCAAACTGCTGAGGTACTTATTGTGTGGGTGAGTGTGTTACGGTCCAGTGGGGGGGAGGGCAGTGGGCAGAGTTCAGAGTTCAAATTTGCAACTTTTTTCTCTTAAATTTGCGACTTTTTCCTCAAATATTTTTGAATTTTTTTTCTCATAAATGTGCTACTTTTTCCCTGTAAATTTTCAACTTTTTTGCATAAATTTGCAATTTTTTTTTCAAAAATTAGCAATTTTTTCCTTGTAAATGTTCAGCTTTTTTCTTTTAATATTCTGTGCAATTAAATTGTAATTTGTGACTGTTTTAATTATTAAATTGGCATCTTTTATCCTATCTTGCAGACTTACATGCTATATTAATGAACACCCCCCCATCCACCTTGTTAAATCGTCTACTGGTTAGCACAGACTGGCACTGAGCAAATATGCTACTCACCCTTCCAGGTATTTTCTGCAGTCTGGACACATCAGTATCCATCCATCCATCAATTCAATTCAACTTTATTTATATAGCACCATTTCACAACAACAGTCGTCTCATAGCAATGTTATAGCTGCTCTGCGCAGGGGTGGACCAGCACCTGTCATCATGGATCCTGGACTGCCTCACTAACCGGCCACAGTTTGTGAGAACCCGGGACTGTGTGTCCGACACGATCATCAGTAGCACGGGGGCCCCCCAGGAACGGTTTTGGCTCCCTTCCTGTTCACCCTTTATACTGCGGACTTCTCACACAACACAACACACTGCCATTTACAGAAGTTCTCTGATGACTCTGCGATCGTTGGCCTCATCTCCAACGGAGATGAAGCTGAGTACAGAGGACTTATCCAGGACTTCGTGGACCGGTGCCATTGGAACTGCCTCCAGATCAACGCAAGGAAAACTAAGGAGCTGGTGGTGGACTGTCGCAGGCAAGGACAACCCCTCACAGCACCAGTAAACATACAGGGAACAGACATCGAGATGGTGACATCCTACAAGTACCTGGGTGTTCATCTGAACAATAAACTAGACTGGTCACACAATACCGACGCACTCTATAAGAAGGGACAGCGCAGGCTGTTCCTACTGAGGAGACTCAGGTCTTTTGGTGTACAAGGGGTGCTGCTGAAGACATTCTACGACACAGTGGTGGCATCAGCCATCACTTTTGGAGTGGTCTGCTGGGGCAACGGCATTACAGCAGCCGATAGGAAGAGACTGAACAAACTGATCAAGAAAGCTAGCTCTGTCCTGGGGCAGCGCCATGACCCAATGGAGGAGATAAGAGAGAGAAGGATGGTGGCTAAACTGTCATCTCTGCTGGAGTCCGAGTCCCACCCTATGCAGGACATACTGAATGCACTGAGGAGCTCATTTAGCAGCAGACTACATCATCCTAGGTGCGCAACCGAGAGTTTTCGCAGGTCCTTCCTACCTACGGCTGTCAGACTGTATAACCTAAGCAGGGCTGCTCGCAGAGATAGCAAAAAAACATGACGACCTAATAGTATTGAATGCAAAAGACGCAATAGACTTACACAATGGTCCCCTCCAGTATACAACTAGGACAATATCAGTCGCTATGGAGGGTGACAATATGTATGGGTACATATTCATACTATGTAGGATAACTAAGTAGACGGTTATGCTGTTTATTCCATCAAGCTACAATGCTCCGCACTTTGTATATATATTTATATATTTATGTGCATGTATGTATATCCATTGCTCTTATTTATATCTTCCGTATCTTCTTAATTATTGCTCTGAGTGTTGCTATCCCTGTGCTGTTGCAATCCTGGAATTTCCCCATTGTGGGACTAATAAAGGCTTATCTTATCTTATCTTATCTTATCTTATCTTATGTCAAACTATAGGGGAAAACCCCGCAATTACAGAAGGACTCCAGCAATCAGGCGATCCCCTGTGAGCAAGCACTTGGAGAGAAAAAACTCTCTTTTAGCAGGAAAAAACCTCCAGCAGAACCAATCCATCCATCCATCCATCCATCCATTATCCATCCATCCATCCATCCATCCATCCATCCATCCATCCATCTGTCTTCTACCACTTTTCTGGAAATCCGGGTCACAGAGGCAGCAGCTCAAACAGAGAAGCCCAGACTTCCCTCTCCCTGGCCACCTGCTCTAGCTCTTCAGAGAGGATACCAAGGCGTTCCCAGACTCCTCCATAATGACATCATGGAGCTGGTGGATGTTAGAGACCTTGTGGTCCTCCACCTTTCGTTTGAGGATGCCCCACAGGTTTTAGGTCTGGAGACATGCTTGGCCAGTCCATCACCTTTACCCTCAGTTTCTTTAGCAAGGCAGTGGTCGTCTTGAAGGTGTGTTTTGGGTGGTTATCATATTGGAATACTGCCCTGCGGCCCAGTTTGTTGGTACCCCTCTGTTAATGAAAGAAAAACCCACAATGGTCACAGAAATAACTTGAATCTGACAAAAGTGGTAATAAAAAAAATTATATGAAAATTAACCAATGAAAATCAGACAATGCTTTTGAATTGTGGTTCAACAGAATTACTTTAAAAAACAAACTCATGAAACAAGCCTGGACAAAAATGATGGTACCCCTAGAAAAGATTGAAAATAATGTGACCATAGGGACATGTTCAACCAAGATGTGTCCTCTAATTAACATCACAGGTGTCTACAGACTTGTAATCAGTCAGTCGGCCTATTTAAAGGGTGACAAGTAGTCACTGTGCTGTTTGGTGACATGGTGTGTACTACACTAAACATGGACCAGAGGAAGCAAAGGAGAGAGTTGTCTCAGGAGATTAGAAAGAAAATTATAGACAAGCATGTTAAAGGTAAAGGCTATAAGACCATCTCCAAGCAGCTTGATGTTCCTGTGACGACAGTTGCACATATTATTCAGAAATTTAAGATCCACGGTACTGTAGCCAGGTCCTGGACGTGGCCGCAGGAGGAAACGGATAATACGAATGGCAACAAAAGAGCCCAGAACACCCTCTAAACACATTCATGGTGAACTCCAAGGTCAAGGTACATCAGTGTCAGATCGCACCATCCATTTGTTGTTTGAGCCAAAGTGGACTTCATAGGAGATGACCAAGGAGGACACCACTGTTGAAAACAAATCATAAAAAAGCCAGACTGGAATTTGCCAAACTGCATGTTGACAAGCCACAAAGCTTCTGGGAGAATGTCCTATGGACAGACAAGACAAAGCTGGAACTTTTTGGCAAGGCACATCAGCTCTGTGTTCACAGACGCAAAAATGAAGCATACCAAGAAAAGAATGTCCCTACTGTGAAACATGGAGGAGGTTCTGTTATGTTCTGGGGCTGCTTTGCTGCATCTGGCACAGGGTGTCTTGAATCTGTACAGGGTACAATGAAATCTCAAGACTATCAAGGTATTCTAGAGAGAAATGTGCTGCCCAGTGTCAGACAGCTTAGTCTCGGTCGCAGGTCATGGGTCTTGCAACATGATAATGACCCAAAACACAGCTAAAAAGACCAAAGAATGGCTAAGAGCGAAACATTGGACTATTCTAAAGTGACCTTCTATGAGCCCTGATCTAAATCCTATTGAACTTCTGTGGAAGGAGCTGAAACATGCCATCTGGAGAAGGCACCCTTCAAACCTGACACAACTGGAGCAGTTTGCTCATGAGGAATGGGCCAGAATACCAGCTGAGAGGTGCAGAAGTCTCACTGACAGTTACAGAAATTGTTTGATTGCACCTCAAAAGGTTGCTCAACAAAATATTAAGTTAAGGGTACCATCATTTTTGTCCAGGCCTGTTTCATGAGTTTGTTTTTTAAAATAATTCTGTTGAACCACAATTCAAAAGCATTGTCTGATTTTCATTGGTTAATTTTCATAGAATTTTTATTTATTACCAGTTTTGTCAGATTCAGGTTATTTCTATGACCATTGTGGGTTTTTCTTTCATTAACAGAGGGGTACCAACAATTTTGTCCACGTGTGTATATGTTGGCATTCATGGTTCCCTCAATGAACTGTAGCTCTCCAGTGCTGGCAGCACTCATGCAGCTCCAAACCATGACACTCCCACCATCATGCTTGACTGTAGGCAAGACACATTTATCTTTGTACTCCTCACCTGGTTGCTGCCACACATGCTTGACACCATCTGAACCAAATAAGCTTATCTTGGTCCATCAGACCACAGGACATGGTTCCAGTAATCCATGTCTTTAGTCTGCTTGTCTTCAGCAAACTGTTTGCGGGCTTTCTTGTGCATCATCTTTAAAAGGTGCTTCCCTCTGGGATGACAGCCATGCAGACCAATTTGATGCAGTGTGCGGCGTATGGTCTGAGCACTGACAGACTGACCCCCCACCCCTTCAACCTCTGCAGCAATGCTGGCAGCACTCATATGTCTATTTTTGAAAGACAACCTCTGGATATGACGCTGAGCATGTGCACTCAACTTCTGAGTTCTGAGTGGAACCTGTCCTGTTAAACCGCTGTAATGGTCTTGGCCACCGTGCTGCAGCTCAGTTTCAGGGTCTTGGCAATCTTCTTATAGCCTAGGCCATCGTTATGTAGAGCAACAATTCTTTTTTTCAGATCCTCAGAGAGTTATTTGCCATGAGGTCCTATGTTGAACTTCCAGTGACCAGTATGAGAGAGTGTGAGAGCGATAACAATTTAACACACCTACTCCCCATTCACACCTGAGACCTTGTAACACTAACGAGTCACATGACACCGGGTAGGGAAAATGGCTAATTGGGCACAATTTGGACATTTTCACTTACGGATGTACTCACTTTTGTTGCCAGCGGTTTAGACTTTAATGGCTGTGTGTTGAGTTATTTTGAGGGGACAGCAAATTTACACTGTTATACAGGCTGTACACTGACTACATTACATTGTATCAAAGTGTCACATCTTCAGTGCTGTCCCATGAAAAGATATAATAAAGTATTTACAAAAATGTGAGGGGTGAACTCACTTTTGTGAGATACTGTAGCACCGGACCCCCATGGTCCTTCCTGCAGGTAGTGGGCCCACTGGAGGGGAGACCCATGTAGCCTCTTCTGGCTGAGCCTGGCCGGGTCCCATTGGCAGAAACCCGGCCATCAGACGCTTTCCATTGAGCCAGGCCTGGAGGAGGGCCTGGAGGAGGGTGGGAACATTTTCCCAACTGAAATTAGATTCAGGTGGGAAAATGTTCTTAATTTGGTAGTTTTGTGGTGAATTTTGGTCATAATTTCACAAAATTCCTGATGTTGGCAGACATTTATGTATTCTTTTTTGTAACTTTATGTGTCATTTCCAACATAAACTGAAGATTTTCTTATCATGAGAATGTTGCAACTTTTTGCTAATTTTGATATGTATTTTTGCACGTTTTTTTCCAGTGAATGCTCTATGTTTTCCTGGTAAATTAAAGCCAAAGTTAAGTGTCCTCTGTGACCGTCTGGACTCTGAAACATTTGAGGAACTCATGTTGTATTTTTTTTTAAACTCTTATCAGAAGGAGGCCAGATAAAGCAGCAGCAGCAGGAAGTTAGACTCTGAGTTCGGAGACGAGGAAGTGAAAGCTGAAAACAAAAAACACTTGAGTTTGTTATGTAAGAATTGAGATTAAATGTGATTATCAAACACAGCCATTTGTTAGAGGAGTGGTGTTTATTTTAGTTACATTTAGAGGAAATTAACAAAAGTTATGTTGTTTATGGGCAGCACAGTGGAGCAGTGGTTAGCACTGTGTCAGCACAGTAAGAAGGTCATGGGCTCAATCCCATCTCTGACCATCGGTGGCCCTTCTGTGTGGAGTTTGTATGTTCTCCCCATGTCTGCGTGGGCTTACTCCGGGTACTCTGGTTTCCTCCCACAGGCCAAAGACATCCAGGTTAGGTTAATTGGCATCATCTGGGGATTCTAAATTGTCCTTAGGTCTGACTGTGAGAGTGAATGGTTGTCTGTCTCTCTGTGTTGGCCCTGTGATGGACTGGCGATCTCTCCAGGGTGGACCCTGCCTCTCGCCCAAAGATGCTGGGATAGGCTCCAGCCCCCCCCACGACCCGAAAAGGATTAAGCAGTAGAAGATGGATGGATGGATGGATGTTTGTTTATAAAGGAAAAATGTATGTTTCATATAAATATACAGTGGTGTGAAAAAGTGTTTGCCCCCTTCCTGATTTCTCATTTTTTGTTTGTTTGTCACACTTAAATGTTTCAGATCATGAAACAAATTTAAATATTAGACAAAGATAACACAAATAAACACAAAATGCAGTTTTTAAAGGAAGGTGTTTATTATCAAGGGTAAAAAAAAAAAATCCAAGCCTACATGGCCCTGTGTGAAAAAGTGATTGCCCCCTTTTAAAACATAAATTAACTGTGGTTTATCACATCTTTGAAAGCTGAATTCAGTTTTCTAGCCATTTCTAAAGCTTTGGGACTCCAGCAAACCACAGTGAGAGCCATTATCCACAAATGGCAATAACATGGAACAGTGGTGAACCTTCCCAGGAGTGGCCAACCGACCAAAATTACCCCAAGAGCGCAGTGACGACTCATCCAAGAGGTCACATCAGACCCCACAGCAACATCCAAAGAACTGCAGGCCTCACTTGCCTCAGTTAAGGTCAGTGTTCATTACTCCACCATAAAAAAAGAGAGTGGGCAAAAATGGCCTGCATAGTGGAGTTCCAAGATGAAAATCACTGTTGAGCAAAAAGAACATAAAGGCTCATCTCAGTTTTGACAGAAAACATCTTGATGATCCCCAAGACTTTTGGTAAAAAATACTCTGTGGACTGACGAGACAAAAGTTGAACTTTTTGGAAGGTGTGTGTCCCATTACATCCGGTGTAAAAGTAACAGCATTTCAGAAAAGGAACATTATACCAACAGTAAAATATGGTGGTGGTAGTGTGATGGTCTGGGGCTGTTTTGCTGCTTCAGGACCTGGAAGACTTGCTGTGGTAAATGGAACCATGAATTCTGCTGTCTACCAAAAAAATCCTGAAGGAGAATGTCCAGCCATCTGTTTGTGTCCTCAAGCTGAAGCGCACTTGGGTTCTGCAGCAGGACAATGATCGATAACAAATAGGGGTGGGTTCAAAAGATCGATACAATGATATGGATCAATCCACGTTTGACTGAGCCGATATCGATCCACAAAATCCGTGGATCGATCTTTTAATATAATATCCATCCATCCATCCATCTTCTACCGCTTTTCCGGAGGTCCGGGTCGCGGAGGCAGCAGTTCAAGCAGAGAAGCCCAGACTTCCCTCTCCCCAGCCACCTGCTCCAGCTCTTCAGAGGGGATACCAAGGCGTTCCCAGACTAGCTGGGAGACATAGTCTCTCCACCGAGTCCTGGGTCTGCCCCGGGGTCTCCTCCCAGTGGGACGTGCCTGAAACACCTCAAGTGGGAGGCGTCCAGGAGGCATCCTAATCAGATGCCCATACCACCTCAACTGACTCCTTTCAATGTGGAGGAGTTTCGGGTTTCCACCCATGGGACCCGGCCGGGCTCAGCCCGAAGGAGTTACATGGGTCCGCCCTCCAGTAGGTTCACCACCTGCAGGAGGGATCATGGAAGTCCGGTGCTATGTGGATTAGGTGGCAGTCAAAGGCGGAGACCTTGGCGGACTGATCCCAAGCTTTCTAAACTGGCTTTAATATAATATATTTAACATATTTTAATATAATATTTTTACGTCTGTGAACGTCTGCTGAGTATAATCAGGTTGAAACCAGGTCAGTGAGCCAGGAACCACGGCCGAGAACCATAAACAGCTGACGCGCTAACGGAGCTAACAGCTAGCAAGCTAATGGATATGCTAGTTCTTCTTCTGTGGTGTTAAAACGATTCTCATCCGGAAAGAGTTCCCTGCGGCGCATGCACGCGTCTTTACTTTCGTGTTTACATGAGCGGAGTTATTAACGTGCGTGTCTCTTACTTTAGCAACAAAAGTCAACGTAAAGACTGTTTTCAACAGCTTCTGAATATTTTTCATAAAGCGGGGATAAACAGATTTTTACTCCGTGCAGAGCTGTGTTGGAACATAAAGTTGACGACTGATAAATGGAAAATGCACAGAGACTGAAACCCGTGAAGCAGAGCGAGACTTGGAGCTGCTGAGACTGTAAGTATAATATCATTTGTTTGTTTTAACATTTGTGTCATCAAATTAATAATTTATCTGGCATGATGGTGGTTTCTTTTAGAAACTACAGAGAGAACTGTTGGTTAAGCGCTGTGAATAAATGCTGAATAAAGGTATATTTTATGAGATTATGGACTTCTACCACTTAAGTAAGAGATGTGAAGAGAATAAATCACAATAAAATTAAGATGGTAGAATTAATAAAGGCTGCAGTACAACAAGCTATTTTTACTCAGTAGAACTAAATTGAAATGAACAAATCTTCCCAGGAAATGAATTGAAAACCTTTTCAAACATTGAAAGTTAATTTGTAGTTAATATATAAACAACAAAAAATAAAAAAACCCTAAATTATTAAACCCTACTGTGGTGTGGGGATCTAAAAATATGAATGTTAATTTTACTGTGAAATCTATTCTTTTTATCTGCCTTCAGATGTGTGAAGACTGGAAGCTTCATCCTCACTGAGACCTTCTGAAGGTCAGAGGTCGTCAGTGGAGGAGCATCCCTGCTTCATGTGGATTTCAGCACAGAAGAAGACCTTCAAATTCAAGATTCAAGGAAGTGCTGCCATCATTTTCTCCACACTAACATGCATTCAATGCAATTTAGTTATTGTAATGACAAATTCTTTTATTTCTTTTTTTTAAGTTCTCAGCAAGAATATAATGTTGGTCATTTTTTTGACAATTTTACTGAGCATTTAATTCTAAATAAATCACTGTTTAACAGGAAATTTTTGGCAATCCTGTACTTTTCTTGTGGTGTTACATAGAATAGCATCACTGTAAACTATGGAAAAAGCAGCTGCTTTAAAATTTGTACTTCCTCACACAACTTTGAGTGCAAAAAAACTCTAAAAGTGCCATAACTTTTTGGAAAAGCTCCCACAAATTCAGGCTTTTTGGGCCACAACAATCACAAAAACAGCTGACAAAATCCTGGAGGGACTGAGATACAGTGAGATTATGTCTGCATGGTTCATGCATTGAACTTGTTTACTTACTCTGGGTGGTGAACTTGACACGACACACCCTTTGCACTAAAGAAAGCACCTGTGAACACTTTATGAAATGATAAGTTAAATAATAAAAAGTGCATTATTGTAACTGATTTTGGGTCAGTTCTATATGTGATAATTTATGTATTAACAAAGTTAGAAGATTCTTGGTACAATTTGCAGCATTAGGTCTCGAAGATTTTTGTTTCATAGGAAGTAAAATTGATAATAAACTGTGTTGGAAGTCACATATTAATTATATTAAAGGTAAAATATCCAAATCAATTGCAATACTACACAGAGTGAAATATTTGCTGAATCAACCCACACTATAGACCTTGTATCATTCATTAATACTCCCATACATGACATATTGTACTGAAGTATGGGGAAATACATATAAAACAAACATATATCCAGTCTTTATGCTTCAAAAGAGAGCTATTAGAATAATAAACAAAGCTGCTTACAGGGAACCAACAAACCCACTTTTTCTTAAATTAAAAGCTCTCAAGTTGAAAGATCTGGTTGACTTTAAAACTGCAGTAATAATGTTTAAAGTGAAGAATCTATCACTGCCCGCAAATATCCAAAAGTTGTTCCAAATAAGGGAGAAACAATATCATTTCAGAGGAACATGTATATTTCAAAAACCTTCAGTGAGAACTACCACCAAGCAACACTGTGTTTTAGTGCAAGGAGTCAGATTATGGAACGATTTTGGACCTGAATTAAAATCATGTACAACGCTTGGACAATTTAAACAAAAACTAAAGGAAGAAATACTCCAAACATATATACAAGATGACATGTAAAATCACATCAGGATTGTCATATCCAGTCTGTGTTGTGTTGTAGCTTAGTTTTTTCGTCACATTTTGTCTTAGCTTTGTTCTGAATTGTAATCGCTCTTGTTTGTTTTTCTTTTGAATTCTTGGATGGAATATGGGTGGGCAATATAAGCTGTGGCTTCAGCCATCACCCATTTCAGATAACTTACTTTAACTGTATAATCAGAGGAGTTATTGTCTAATTTGACCTTGTTGGATTTTCTTTCCCCCTTTGTTATATTGTTCTGTTTCTTTTAATCTGTACTTTTAATCTATCTGAAATAAAGATTGATTTATTGATTGATTGATTGATTGATTGATAAAATGGCTATTAAAATGGTAATTCCCCAAATCGAATCGAATCGATTCAGAATCTCAAGAATCGGATTCGGAATCAGATCGATTTTCCATTTGCACTTTTGTCATATGGGATAAATTTTTCAAAGGAAGAAGCCACAGTCATTTACCTTGGAAATCCTTGGTTCCTTTAATGTTTTTTTTCTGGGGGCTCCCTGGGATTTTGACAAGCGGATTTTAATGCAGTCTTCATATTGTCGTGGTCGTGGATGACATCTCAAATGGTGAAACAAATTAGTGGCACTGCTACCTTCAGAGACAATGGCTTTGCGACATATTTAGCAGAAAGCTGTCTTTTGTTCAGTGTCTTTCTTCTGAATTCCGAACTACTGCCAGACAACGGAGCCGGTGCTTTTTCTCTTCTTATTATTTTCCCTCTCCCCGCACTCTGCCAGTGTTGCCAGATTGTGCATAAAAAACAAGCGTCTCTGCTCCACAAAAACAGTCTCAAAAGAAGCAGTTTCCAAAGAAAAAAAGGCAGGAAAATACAGACCTTGCAATGACCCCGATGCAAAACATCATGGCGATGGGAGTCAGTAAGCTGCAGTGCAGCTGTGTGAGAGGACTTCATACGGATAAATAAATGCTGATGGCTTACACTACCGCCAGGGACTACGGGTGGAAAGTAGCAATTTGCTAAAACCTGGTGCAATGCATCTTTCCTTGTTTTAAGCAAGGTTAATGTTTTATTGTACATTGTCCCTGTCTACATAAAATTACAATTACAATTATGCAACAATTTATGCATGATATCTGCGATAAAGGCATTTTATGTATCGCGCATAGTAGAATGTATCGATATAACAAATGTACAGTATTTGGTGTATCGTCCAGTCCTAATTACAAGTCAGGAACTCATGCAGGCAGCAAGCAGTAACAACATAAAAACAAATCAGAAATGCTTCAAGTAACACCCTGCAGTGGGGATCTGCTCTCCTATGTTATAGAGAAACAAATGAGTGAACAGAAGTCTACACAAACATGTCTAATTCTTGCAAAATTTGACATCTTTTTACAATTTTCTGGTTGCTCGAGCCAATAACAGTTTTAAAGGAAACCTGTACTGGTCATTATAACAACATTAATCCAGCTTTAGGTATTATAAACCAAAAATGGGTTTATTCAGTAAAAATAATCCCTTAGAGTCAGTATACTGAATAATTTTTTAGATCTAACCAGAAAGCATGTTAGTGTAATCGTTAGCATTGACACTAACGTTGGCATGATAACATTAGCATTGATACTAATGTTAGCATGCTAATGCTAGTATCAATGCTAATGAAGTAATTGTGACTTTTGACAAGAATAAAAACATTTCCTAAATTGGCAAACATGATATTTAATATAGTAATTATAACATTTGTCAGGTCACTCATCTCATGAGTGCGACTGGTACCATGTAATCCAGTACAACCTGTTGCATGGTTGGGTTGTCTGCAGCTAAACTGGCTCCCCCACCAGGACTTCTCCTGGTGAGGAGGGTGGCTAGACACCCAGCAGGATGAAAAACAAGACCTGTCAAAGAGCGGAGGAACCCATTAGGGTCAACGGCCATCTAGCAGCACCGCTTTGTGGAGCAAGGGTATTCCAGGCTAATGAGTCTAGTTTGGCCATCCACTGCAACTGAACTTCCCCCAGTCGTCTTGGTCCCCACCTTGCCACTGGACTCTGGAGGTCACATCAAGAGGGTGGGTCTGGACCGGTGCAACCCCTTATCCACCTAAATCTATTCACGCACATGCTGTTCCATTTGAGGAGTGGGGTACTTTCAATAACTACCCCATTACTCATTGTGGAGCCATTATCATCCTACTGGATGGATTGCAAGAGAGTTATAACACTATTCAGTGCAGTTCCAGGACCAATAAGATGATGCTTAGATGCAAACATTATCATGCTAACTTATGAAGCAGCTGCATTAGCATGCTAATGATGTTAGCATTGATGCTAACATTAGCATGCTTTTGTATTTGTATTGTGACTTTTTGCATTTGTGTGGCAGCATTTGTCATTGTGCTGTGGCTTTTGCATTTTGGTGAGCTCTCTGGGCCACCGTAGATTTTAGCCTTAATGGGTTCTATAATGGCATCTATGCTTTTTGTTACCTTGATGGTTTTCCATGCTGTCTTATTTTTTTTACCCCCTGTCCAACTCATCTCGTTGGCTTTCCATACATGTTTTTGAATCTTGATTGAGTTTTTAAACATTTTTTTCACATTGATGGCTTTTGAAGTTGGGTTTTGTGGTTTTAAAGGCAGAATGACAGCAATAGCATAGCAGAGCGTGACCTTTTTGAGGTCACATTATCAACAATGACATCACATACAGGCCCACACAGGTTTTCACCCTGGTAGCTTTCTCTACTTTTTTTTTTCTGCTCTCTTGACTTACTTTTTTCTTAATAGTTTTCCAACCTGTTTTTGACCTTAATAGCTTGCCATACAAATTTGACCTTAATGAATTTCCTTGCTATTTTATGTTCCATACTTTTTAAATTTCTTGGCTTTCTATACTTTTTTCCTTTACATTAATAGTGTTACATATTGGTTTTCAGGCCTGCTAGGTTTCTACACTTTTTTGACCCTGTTGGTTTTCCATACTTTTTGACCCTCTGTGCTTTTCCATACTTTTTGACCCTGTTGGCTTTCCACACTTTTTGACCCTCTGTGCTTTTCCATACTTTTTTTTTTTTTTTACCCTTTTGGCTTTCCACACTTTTTGACCCCCTGTGCTTTTCCATACTTTTTTGACCCTGTTGGCTTTCCATACTTGTTGACCCTCTGTGCTTTTCCATACCTTTTTGACCCCGTTGACTTTCCATACTTTTTTTGACCCTGTTGGCTTTCCATACTTTGACCCTGTATGCTTTTCATACTTTTTTGACCCTGTATGCTTTTCATACTTTTTTGACCCTGTTGGCTTTCCATACTTTGACCCTGTTGGCTTTCCATACTTTTTTGACCCTGTTGCCTTTCTATACATTTTGACCCTGTTGGCTTTCCATACATGACCCTGTTGCTTTTCCATACTTTTGACCCTGTTGGCTTTCCATGCTTTTTGATCCTGTGTGCTTTTCATATTTTTTGACCCTGTTGGCTTTCCATACTTTTTTGGACCCCCTTGGCTTTCCATGCATTTTGACCCTGTTGGCTTCCCATAGTGAATGACCCCCTGCTAACCATAGGCCTCAAAATCACAAAATCAGTGATTTCTCGGTAATTGTGTCAGATAGAAGCTTCCCGTTTTCTGCATTAACACCCAAATTTAACATCCTACGACCTCACTAAAACCTAACTGTGGTCAGAGAGTAAAAATGAGGAGAATCAGATGAGAAAAAGTCATCTATAAAGGTAGTCAGGGAAACGGACAGAAATAAAAGTCAGCTGATGTGAGGACAGAGGCGTTTGTAGTCACATTGTTCAGCTGAGCGTTTAAATAAAGATTTCAGCTGATTAAAGTCTGATCATGTGACCTCACGGACAAACAGGGCAGCGTTTGTTTCCGGAGCTCCAGCTGATTCAGATCAGGAGCTCAGAGATGGTGATGATGAGGCGCTGGTCCAGATGTGTGCAGATGTGTGTGTGTTTGGATTTTTATTGCGTGATGTCAGCATGGCAATAAGAAACCTTTACAAATCTGGCTAACTTTTCCCTCTTTTTTAAATCTTTGCATTTCACCTCACATTTTTATACTTTTTCCCCCACTAATTCAACTTTTTCATCCCTCTAACTTGTTTTCTCATGAATTAACTACTTTTCTAATAAATGTGCTCGTTTCCCCCCCCCAACAAATGAACCAAAGATGCCTTTTCAGGGTTGTGCACCTTTTTTCCCCTGGGAAAGCTGTTGTCTAATTTCTTATTAATTTGTGCATTTTTTTCTCATAAAGTTGTGTTTTTTCATTCAGCTATGTACCTTTTTCCTTTAATTTGTGCCTTTTTATTGGTTAACTTTAGCTGTTTTGCTGTAAAATTTGTGCTTTTTTCAGGCATATTTTTATTTACCCTTTTTCCTTATAAATTTGTACCTTTTTTCTTTATGAATTTGTGCTTTTGTTTTCCTGGTAAATTAGCTCTTTTTTGTAAAATTTGTGCCTTTTTTCCTTATAAATTTGTGCTTTTTTTCAGCCATATTTGTACCTTTTTTCCTCATGAATTTGCAAATTTTTTTCTAGTAAATTTAGCTGTTTTCTCTGCAAAATTTGTGTGTTTTCCTATATAAATTTGTGCCTTTTGTGCATATTTTTTACCCTTTTTCTTTATAAATTTGGCCATTTTTATGGTAAATTTAGCTATTTTTCTACAAAATTTGTACCTTTTTTCCTTTTACATTTGTACCCTTTTCTTTATGAATCTGTTCACTTTTTTCTGATAAAGAGAGCTATTGTTCAGATTTTTTCCTTATAAATTTGTATCTTTTTCTTTATGAATTTGTTCATTTTTTCCTCAATAAAGTTAGCCATTTTTCTGCCAAATTTATGCATTTTTTTCCTTATAAATTTGTGCTTTTTCTCATAAACTTGTGCCTTTTCAGGCATATTTGTTCCATTTTTCTTTACAAATTTGTGCATTTTTTCCAGTAAATTTAGCTATTTTCTCTGCAAAATTTGTCAATTTTTTCCATATAAATTTGTGCCTTTTTCAAGCACATTTGTGCCTTTTTTCCTTATAAATTACTGTATTCTTTCTGATAAATTTAGCTATTTTTCTGTAAAATTTGAACCTTTTTTCATTATAAATGTATATATTTTTCTTTATGAATCTGCATTTTTTTCTGATAAAGTTAGTCTTTTTTTAAAATATTTGTAGCTTTTTTCCTTATAAATTTGTACTTTTTCTTTATAAATCTGTTCCTTTTTTTCTGGTAAATTTAGCTATTTTTCTGCTATTTTTTTTTTTTTACCTTTTTCATTTATAAACTTGTGTTGGTTTTTTTCTGGTAAACTTGTACCTTTTTCTGATAAGTTTGCTATTTTTTTTAGTTGTGCCATTTTATTTTGTAAACTCGTGCCTTCATGTGGTCATTTTTTTGCCTTTTTTTTAGATGAATTTGTCTCCTTATTCTCCTCTAAATCAGAAATTTTCCTCATAAATGTTCCAGCGTTGCTGTCGGTGTGAACCCATTTCAGATTGTAGGATTTTAACATCCTGTGGTGTTCTTCTGCTCAGATGATTTTTGAGGTTTGAAGTTTTTCTGTTCTGGAGCCGCGGGCTGAAATTCCTCTGAGCTGATCTGAGCTCAGCGTGAATCTACATGTCAGATTCTTTCCTTATCGCTGCAGGAATGGGCTGGACAGATGCCGAAAAATCAGGAAATAATACAGAGAATCAGTCAAACTGGGACTCACTTGGGAAAATGTAGAAACTAAAATCAGGACTTTCCTTTCCCTCTTCCCCATCCTGTTGGGTCTTCTAAGGGTAAAATAATTAAAATAAAGTATTAAAAGTTATTACAGGAGGAGTTTACAACAATAGACAGTACACAGTTAGGTACTGTATAAACTCCTCTTGGCAAAGTAAATCTGTTTTGGCACAGTAAGGGTGACAGATCCCTGTTCTGCTTGCCGAGCTGCCTGACAGGACAAGGGGGAAGGAAAAAAAAATCACATGTACATCAGTATTCACAGCCTTTGCTCAATACTTTGCTGATGCACCATTGGCAGCAATTACAGCCTCAAGTCTTTTTGAATATGATGCCACAAGTTTGGCACACCTATCTTTGGGCAGTTTGGCCCATTCCTCTTTGCAACACCTCTCAAGCTCCATCAGGTTGGATGGCACGTGTCAGTACACAGCCGTTTTCAGATCTCTCCAGAGATGTTCAGTTGGATTCAAGTCTGGGCTCTGGCTGGGCCACTCAAGGACATTCACAGAGTTGTCCTGAAGCCACTCCTTTGATATCATGGCTGTGTGCTTAGGGTCGTTGTCCTGCTGAAAAATGAACTGTCGCGCCAGTCTGGGGTCAAGCGTGCTCTGGAGCAGGTTTTCATCCAGGATGTCTCTGTACATTGCTGCATTCATCTTTTCCTCTATCCTGATTAGTCTCCCAGTTCCTGCCACTGAAAAACATCCCCACAGCATGATGCTGCCACCACCACCAAGCTTCACTGTAGGGATGGTATTGGCATGTTGATGAATGGTGCCTGGTTTCCTCCAAACATGGCGTTTGGCAGTCACACCAAAGAGTTCAATCTTTGTCTCATCAGATCAGAGAATTTTGTTTCTCATGGTCTTAGAGTCCTTCAGGTGCCTTTTGGCAAATTCCACGTGGGCTGCCATGTGCCTTTTACTAAGGAGTGGCTTCCATCTGGCCACTCTACCATACAGGCCTGACTGGTGGATTGCTGCAGAAATGGTTGTCCTTCTGGAAGGTTCACCTCTCTCCACAGAGGAACGCTGGAGCTCTGACGGAGTGACCATCAGGTTCTTGGTCACCTCCCTGACTAAGGCCCTTCTCCCCTGATCGCTCAGTTTAGATGACCAACTCTAGGAAGAGTCCTGGTGGTTCTGAACTTCTTCCATTTATGGATGATGGAGGCCACTGTGCTTATTGGGACCATCAAAGCAGCAGAAATTTTTTTGAACCCTTACCCAGGTTTGTGCCTTGAGACAATCCTGTCTCGGAGGTCTACAGACAATTCCTTTGACTTCATGCTTGGTTTGTGCTCTGACATGCACTGTCAACTGTGGGACCTTATATAGACAGGTGTGTACCTTTCTAAATCATGTCCAATCAGCTGAATTTACCACAGGTGGACTCCAGTTAAGCTGTAGAAACATCTCAAGGATGATCAGTGGAAACAGGATGAACCTGAGCTCAATTCTGAGCTTCATGACAAAGGCTGTGAATACTGATGTACATGTGATTTCTTAGTTTTATATTTTTAATAAATCTGCAAAAATCTCAAAAAACTTTTTTTCACATTGTCATTATGGGGTATTGTTTGTAGAATTTGGAGGGAAAAAATGAATTTAATCCCTTTTGGAATCAGGCTGTAACATAAAATGTGGGAAAAGTGAAGCGCTGTGAAGACTTTGCTGATGCTCTGTAAAAGCGCACATTTACAAGAAATTGATTAAAAATTGACACAGATTTTAACCAACATATTTATGAGAAAAAGTCACAAACTCACCAAAAAGTTTCAAATTTTTCAGAAAAAGTCCAAAAATGTCTGCAGATATCACAAAAATTCACTGAAATTTGTGACTTATTCTTGTAAATTTGAAACTTTATTTTATAGTTATTAAAAAACATTTTCTTATATATAAATATGCAAAAAATAACTTAAATTTTGACTTTTTGTTTAAGTTCAACTTTTTAACATTAATTTGAAACTTTCTTATAAATGTACACTGTTTGCCTCATAGATTTACAGTCTTTAATGTAAGTTTTTTTAAAGCGTGAATTCTATCAAAGTCAAATAGCGTCAGAACGTTCCTGTTACAGAGCTGGATTAAGCTCTCGAGCCACAGGTTGAACACCAGTAGTAGGTGTGTTGGTATCTCACCTTAAGGGTCATAGGTCAGCATGAATGAACAGCTGTAGTCTGGTGTGTGTGTGTGTGTGTGTTTGTGTGTGTGTGTGCATGCGTGCGTGTGCGTGTGTGCGTGTGTGTGTGTCTAAACCACACCCAGCCTTCAGTCACACTCCACGTGTTCTCCATCTTTGAATAACTGGAGTTTTGTTCCCAACCTGTTTTCTGTCCTTGTTTATATAGCCTTATGGAGACACCGATCCAGATGAAAATCAACTGAGGACTTGTTTGATCAAAAGATCATCGGTTAATTTTATTGTCCTTTATTGCTAATTTAAGTGAGAAAGTTTAGAAGTCTGTGTAAAAAAAAAAAAACCTCCTTGAATTTCTCAAAATATTTGCATATATTATATGTTAATTGGCATCAAAACTGGGGATTCTAAATTGTCCTTAGGTGTGACTGTGAGAGTGAATGGTTGTCAGTCTCTCTGTGTTGGCCCTGCCATGGACTGGCGATCTGTCCAGGGTGGACCCTGCCTCTCGCCCAAAGATGCTGGGATAGGCTCCAGTCCCCCCACGACCTGAAAAGGATTAAGCAGAAGAAGATGGATGGATGGATGGATATATATATATACAGTATCTCACAAAAGTGAGTACACCCCTCACATTTTTGTAAATATTTTATTATATCTTTTCATGGGACAGGTGTGTTAAATTTGGTGTTATCGCTCTCACACTCTCTCATACTGGTCACTGGAAGTTCAACATGGCACCTCATGGCAAAGAACTTTCTGAGGATCTGAAAAAAAGAATTGTTGCTCTACATAAAGATGGCCTAGGTTATAAGAAGATTGCCAACACCTGGAAACTGAGCTGCAGCACGGTGGCCAAGACCACACAGTGGTTTAACAGGACAGGTTCCACTCAGAACAGGCCTCACCATGGTTGAAAAAAAGAAGTTGAGTGCATGTGCTCAGCGTCATATCCAGAAGTTGTCTTTTGAAAATAGACGTATAAGTGCTGCCAGCATTGCTGCGGATGTTGAAGGGGTGGGGGACCAGCCTGTCAGTGCTCAGACCATACGCCGCACACTGTATCAAATTGGTCTGCATGGCTGTTGTCCCAGAAGGAAGGCCCTTTTAAAGATGATGCACAAGAAATCCTGCAAAAACAGTTTGCTGAAGACAAGCAGACTAAGGACATGGATGATGAGGTCTGATGAGACCAAGATGAGCTTATTTGATTCAGATGGTGTCAAGTGTGAGTGGCGGCAACCAGATGAGGAGTACATAGAAAAGTGTGTCTTGTCTACAGTCAAGCATGGTGGTGGGAGTGTCATAGTTTGGGGCTGCATGAGTGCTGCCAGAACTGGGGAGCTACAGTTCATTGAGGGAACCATGAATACCAACATGTACTGTGACAAACTGAAGCAGAGCATGATCCCCTCCCTTTGGAAACTGGGCTGCAGGGCAGCATTCCAACATGATAACAACCCCAAACACACGTCCAAAATGACCACTGCCTTGCTAAAGAAACTGAGGGTAAAGGTGATGGACTGGCCAAGCATGTCTCCAGACCTAAACCCTATTGAGCATCTGTGGAGCATCCTCAAATGGAAGATGGAGGAGCGCAAGGTCTCTGACACCATGATGTCGTCATGGAGGAGTAGAAAAGGATTCCGGTGGCAACCTGTGAAGCTCTAGTGAACTCCATACCCAAGAGAGTTAAGGCAGTGCTGGAAAGTAATGTTGGTTACACAAAATATTGACACTTTGGGCACAATTTGGACATTTTCAATAGGGGTGTACTCACTTTTGTTGCCAGCGGTTTAGACATTAATGCCTGTGTGTTGAGTTATTTTGAGGGGACAGCAAATTTACACTGTTATACAAGCTGTACACTGACTACTTTACATTGTTTCAAAGTGTCATATCTTTAGTGTTGTCCCATGAAAAGATCTAAGAAAATATTTACAAAAATGTGAGTGGTGTACTCACTTTTGCGATACTGTGTGTATGTATACACACACACACACACACACACACACACACACACACACACACATATATATATATATATATATATACAGTATATATATATATATATATACGTATATATATATATATATATATATATATATATATATATATATATATATATATATATATATATATATATATACAGTATATATATATATATATATATATATATACAGTATACTGTATATATATATATATATATACAGTGGGGCAAAAAAGTATTTAGTGAGCCACCAATTGTGCAAGTTCTCCCACTTAAAAGATGAGAGAGGTCTCCAATTTTCATCATAGGTATACCTCAACTATGAGAGACAAAATGAGAAAAAAAAAAATCCAGAAAATCACATTGGAGACCTCTCTCATCTTTTAAGTGGGAGAACTTGCACAATTGGTGGCTGACTAAATACTTTTTTACCCCACTGTATATATATATATATATATATATATATATATATATACAGTATATATATACAGTATATATATATATATACTACCGTTCAAAAGTTTGGGGTCACCCAGACAATTATTTTGTGATTTCCATGAAAAGTCACACTTATTTACCACCATGAGTTGTAAAATGAATAGAAAATATAGTCAAGGCATTGACAAGGTTAGAAATAATGATTTGTATTTGAAATAATAATTTTTTCCAGATACTCAACCTGCTCAAAGGAAGGTCAGTTTTATAACTTCTCTAACCAGCTAAACTGTTTTCAGCTGTGCTAACATGATTGCACGAGGGTTTTCTAATCATCCATTAGCCTTCTAACGCAATTAGCAAACACATTGTACCATTAGAACACTGGAGTAATAGTTGCTGGAAATGGGCCTCTATACACCTATGTAGATATTGCACCAAAAACCAGACATTTGCAGCTAGAATAGTCATTTACCACATTAGCAATGTATATTAGATATTAGTGTGTGTTTCTGATTAGTTTAAAGTTATCGTCATTGAAAAAAACAGTGCTTTTCTTTCAAAAATAAGGAAATTTCTAAGTGACCCCAAACTTTTGAATGGTAGTGTATATATATATATATACACATACACACACACTACTCACAAAAACTTAGGGATATTTGGCTTTCGGGTGAAATTTATGGAAAATGTAAAAAGTTCACGGTACAGTGATATAATATCATGAAAGTAGGGCATTCAAGTAGAAGCATGCAATGGGTATTTCCTCATCTCAAACAGTTTATTGAAACAAAAGCCAACAACAGTGTTGGGTATACCACAACAAAAAAGTCAGTGTCTCAATAACTTGTCATGTGCCCTTGAGCATCAATTACAGCTTGACAATGACGTCTCATGCTGTTCACAAGTTGACTTATTGTCTGCTGAGGCATGGCATTCCACTCTTCTTGAAGGGCGGACTTCAGGTCATTGAGGTTGTGGGGTGCAGGGTTACGAGCTTCTACATGGTGACTCAGCTGAACCCATAGGGTTTCTATGGGATTCAGGTCTGGAGAAAGTGCAGGACACTCCATTTGAGGTACCCCAGCCTCCAGCAGCCGTTCCCTCATGGTGCGACCACGATGAGCTGGAGTACTGTCGGCCATGAAGATGAAATTAGGCCTGCGTTGTTCATGCAGGGACACAATGACTGGATTAATGATGTTATTCAGGTAGTATTGGCTTGTTAGTGTACCATTCACAAGGTGTAGGGCAGTTCTGTATTGACTAGACACACCTGCCCAGACTGTAACACCAACACCACCAAAGGCTCGTCTGGTGACAACATTGGCGGATGCATAGCGCCCTCCTTGATGTTGCCAACATTGTTGGCGGCCATCATTTCTGTTCAGCGAGAATTGACTTTGATCAGAGAACAGCAATGAGGCCCACTGGTCCCTTGTCCAGCGTAAATGCTCCCTGGCCCATGCAAGATGATAACGCCTGTGCCTGGTGGAGTGGTCAGGTACCCTTGCAGGTCGTCTAGCACGCAGACCATGCTGATGTAGATGGTTTTGAACGGTCTGACGTGACACTTGAGTGCCTCTCACCTCCCTTAAATGTGCCTGGAGTTGAGTGGCATTCATCATCCGGTTCCGCAGGGCACTGTTCACAATGAAGCGGTCATCAGCGTGGGATGTGGCCAAAGGTTGTCCACTTCTGTGCCTTTCTATGACTCTTCCAGTCTCTCTGTATTTTCTGTTGCAACCTGCTGATGACACTCTGCGACACTCTAAGCCAGGGGTTCCCAAAGTTTTCAACTTGTGACCCCCAAAACAACGGTGACAGAGACTGGTGACCCCCCACTATCCCCAGAGGTGACTGATACATAAAGAACATGCGCACAGTTTGATATATCTGTGGATTCATCTAACTGCAAAGTATATTTCCCTTTCTTCAGTCTGTCAGTCAGCTGACACTTATGTCCTGGGCCATGTCCGCGATGCGCCGAGATATGGTCCTGTCAGACAGTGGCACTGCTTCCAGCACCTGCACCTGCTTATCCCCATGCATTGTTTGACTCATTGCGATAGCAGCAGGTATGCACATGGGGGTGCACAAAGAGCATCCTCATGTAGCTCCTTTGGTTCTCCAAGTGGCTCAGCACTTTGTGGAGTGTGGTGGCAGTGGCTTCTTCCATAGACCAGTTCTCCCTGTAGGTGAAGGTAGGGATCGAAGGAGGGGGGAGACTGTCCCTGATGTGCTTGGACACCAGTCACTCAAAACACTTCATGACTACAGACGTGAGTGCTATAAGTCTGTAGTTGTTCAGGCTGTCTATTGCAAACTTTTTGGGGGTGGGGATGATGGTGGAGGCCTTGAGGCAGGAGGGGATGCTGGCGCGTGTCAGAGAGAGGTTGAACAGCTCGGTGAGGATCTCTGCCAGCTGGATGCTCTTCTGGGATGCTGTCTGGACCAGCAGCTCTGCGGGGGTTCACAGCTTTCAGTTTCCTCCTCACCTCGTGCACCTGTAGAGAGAGAGGGGAGAGAATGGAGGGGGGAGAAAGAAGGAGGAAGGGGGGGACGAGTTGGGGGGGTGCTCAAACCGGGCAAAGAACCTGCTAAGCTCCTCTGCCAGAGTGAACCTGCTGTCTGATGTTGGGGGGCCCTGTCCCCTGTAGTTGGTGAGGGCCTGGATGCCTCTCCACATCTGTTGGGGTTGTTGTCTGTGAGGAAGCCCTTCACCTTCCTCTAATAGGCGTTCTTAGCGTGTCTTATGCCTTTTCTCAGGTTGGCTCTGGCAGTGCTGTACAGAGAGCTGTCCCTCTGCCTAAAGGCTGAGTTGCGGGCTCTTTTCAGAACCTGGACCTCACTGGTTATCCAGGGTTTTCGGTTTGGATAATGTATAAATAAAAGTAATTTTTTAAAATGCAGCTTGCTTTATTTATTTATTTGTTTGTTTTAAATATTAAATGATTAAAATCAGTTCCAATTTTTTAATGCCTTTATTATTTCAAATGTATGTTTTTTCTTCTTCTTCTTTTAGATTTGATTGGTGGTTGGCAACCAGTCTACAGGTGCATTACCGCCACTGACTTGATTATCATCACTCTATATCTTTGTATAAAGAGTTCTGAACAACTCCTTATGTGTGAATAAAATTTTCCGTCCTTGGACTGTGTCCTAGGTGCGGCTGTGGCTCTTAAACAGTTATTAATACAGTTTATTTATAACTGTTTAAAATGCCTGTGCCAGGTGAAAGCCTTTGAAGTTGAGTTTATTTATAGAAGAATAATCCTGGTGGTTTATTTCCTTTTAATAATAAACTACCATTAATCAGATTACACAACAGCTGTCTGATATTCATAAAAGATGGAATAAAACTGATGGATTTAAATGTTTGTACATGTTTGATTCTGTTGGGTAAGAGTAAAGTGACTCAAACAGCTGAAGATTTTGCAGTCATTCATCTGAGTTTGTTCATTGTAACACTTTTTATGAAATGATGTGAATTAAGTGTTGTGAAGGGAAAACGTCATAATCATATGACAACACAAACAGAAGAAAGTAAAAAAATGAGAAAAAAGATATAAATTTAAGAGAAAATATAGATTGATTTATTTACTTATGAACAATGAGCGCCACAGTAGTAGTAGCCAGCCAGTCTCTAAAAGCTCCATTGACATTCTTCATGTCTTCTTTTATGTTGATTTCTTCACACATCAGAACATGTTGGTCAATCTGTGGTTGACCGCACTTACAGCAGGAGTCATTTGCAAGGCTGATTTAATACATAAATGCCCTCAGGCAGCTCTATCCTGAGTAGAGGTGGTTCAGCTGGACCCAGTGGCCACGTTGGAGGTCGTGGCCTGGTGGGTGGTCAGATGTGACTGGGATGAATGTCTTTAGTTGGCAGTCAGTGTTGTTCCATCTTGTTTGCAAAGCACTTGCCGCCCAAGAGTCCATTGATCTACCTTTAGCTTGTACAATAAGAGGCCATCAGCATTGGGATAGGGGGTGTCTTGACTTCCGTCACCCAAGGGAACAAGTTCTCATAGTGGTCAAGTGGTGTAAAAGGCGGGAAGTGTTCTTCTTGGTCCTGTTAAACAACTGTAGTGACATCTTGTCCCTTCTCAGGTCATATGCTGCAGACATCCGTTTGGGACAGGTGCAACTTTTTACCCCTCAGTGTTTAAAAAGGCTGATGGCGTATTGTTGTCACTCCGCTGGGGGGATGAGTTGTAGCGGCGTTAACACCTGCCTTGTACACGATGAATACAAATGTTCCAAATGTACAAGAAAAAATTTACATATTTATGAGAAAAAAAAGTCAGAAATTTTTTTAAAAAAATGTTGCAAAATCTACAAGAAAAATGTTGAAAATTTATGAGAAAAAACTGCATATTTAAAAGAAAAAGTTGCAAATTTATCAGAAAAAAATTTGATTTTTTTTAAAGTTGCAAACTCTACAAGAAAAAGTTACAGATTTATCTGGAAAAAAGTCACATTTTTTTAGAAAAATGTTGCAAAATCTATAAGAAAATATAAATGTATAAATAAAAAAATTAAATTTTTATAAATAAAAAATTTATGAGAAAAAAATCCAAATTTACAAGAAAGTTTCAAATTTATCAGGAAAAAGTAAAAAAAAAAAATAAGAAAAAAGTTGGAAATTTATGAGGAAAAAGTTGCAAATTTATGAGGAAAAAAACTAATTTATAAGAAGTTAGATTTATGAGAAAAAGGTGCAAATCTACAAGAAAAAGCTACAAATGTCTGAGAAAAAGCCACAAATTTGTATGAAAAAAGTTGCATATTTATGAGGAAAACAGTTGTAAATCTGCAAGAAAAAAATTGCAAATTTATGCGGAAAAAGGTCACACATTATTGAAAAAAGTTGCAAATTTACAGGAAGAAGTTGCAAATTTATGAGAAAAAGTTGCAAACCTAAGATAAAAAGTTGAATACCATCCCCTTATCCCCCCCCTCAAATCATCTACTGATTCTATCTGAGAAAAGTAAAGGGGAAAGAAAAAAAATATGCTTGTTTTCAGTTGTCTTGATGTTCTTACCACTGAAGAAGATGGCAATATCATCAGCGAAGAAGATGACAGTGTCATCAGCGAAGAAGATAACAATGTCATCAGCATAGACAAACTTCTTGCAAACTGTTTGACAAATCTGCAGTGTAGATGTTAGAGTCAGTGCTAAAACAGATCCCTGAGGAATACCATTAGTCAGAGTGTAACTGTGACTGTCTTTTCATACAATATAATTTTCTATATTTATACTGTATACATTGAATGTTTGCTGTTTTTATATCCTATTTTACTGAATCACAGATGAGAGAGAAACACAATTTTGATACTATACTGTATCTATGTGTCCTGTAGATATGGCAAAATTGACAATAAAGTTAACTTTGTCTTACGAACCATGGCTTTACTATGAATGGTATTGAACAGCTTTAAAGTGAAACCTCAGTGCCACACAGTATTCTATACAGCGTATGGAAAATATTGCAAATATTTTGGAGAAAATTATTCACAAATGTACAAGTAAAAAAATGTCATAAATGTTAATATTTAACAAATTTGGGAGAAACCGCTGCTCCTCCACATCGAAAGGAGCCAGTTGAGGTGGTATGGGCATCTGATCAGGATGCCTCCTGGACCCCTCCCATTTGAGGTGTTTTCGGCACGTCCCACTGGGAGGAGACCCCGGGGCAGACCCAGAAACGCTGGAGAGACTACGTCTCCCAGCTGGCCTGGGAATGTCTTGGTATCTTCTCTAAAGAGCTGAAGCAGGTGGCCAGGGAGAGGGAAGTCTGGGCTTCTCTGCTTGAGCTGCTGCCTCTGCAACCCGGACCTCCGGAAAAGCAGTAGAAGATGGATGGATGGATGGATGGGAGAAAATAAGTCGCAGGTTTAATTGATATCGTTCTTCTATTAAGACAAAGCAAAGCGATGTCTCGTACCTGAAACATGTTTCAACTGTCATCTGCAGTCTTCTTCAGAAAGCGTCGTCTGACATCCGTGATGTGTCACATCAGCTGTTTTATCCTTTCCATAGGCGTGACTGTCCTGACAGATCTGCCAGGTCGGTCACACCCCCTGCCGTACGATGGTCTCTAGAGAAGAGAGTCCCAGGTGTGCTAGAGCATGAAGGCTCCACCATCTCGGTTCATGGTGTTGTGGGCTCGCTTCCTGATTTCAGTTGCTTCTTTGATCCAGCGTTTGGGTTTGTTGTCCTCTGATCTAATTATTTTTGCCTTGTTCCAGTCCATGATGTGGTTGTTTATCTTGCAGTGGTCTGATATTGCTGATTTGAGGTTTTCCTGTTCTGCCTTTTTCTTTTGCGTTCTTGTGAGTCGCCCTGCTGTTTCCTTTTCACATTCTTTTTGGTGTTCCCTTTTCCGTGTAGCAAACATCCTCCCTGTTTCTTCTATGTATGTTTTTCCACATGATTTAAAAAAATTATGTTGCATTTTTTGTTTGATTGTATTTTGTCCTTGGGGTGAACCAAAAGCTGCTGCAGTTTTGTGTGGGGTTTTATTGCTGTGTTTATTCCATGTTTTTCATGATTCTTTGTATGGGTTCAGTTCCTCGGATGTATGGTAGGGTCTGTTTTTGTCATGATTAGCCCGTTCACGGGGCAACAGACGACACCAAATGCGGGCGGTGAGACTGCAAATTTAATAATCACACACATATTGTACAAAAACATACACACTAGAAAACAGACGAGAAACCTACGATTTCCCAGCAGAGCTGGACATACAAAGAGGAGAAATACAATCTACGAACAATCTACGAATTCCAAGCAAGCTGGACTTACAATTACAGGAGTTTACGGAGACTGGCACGCCGCCTCAGGATGAGGACAGAAGAATCATGACCCAGTGATTAGTAAACAGAGGACCAAGACTTAAGTAGGGAGAGCGAGTGATTGCACAATATGAACCAGCTGTGAGTCATGAGAGAAGAGAAGACGGGACTGACAGCTTGACAGGAGCACCGCTCACTACAAGAGCAAAATCTGGAAGTGCCGCTGACAGCTGCAGCCCTGGAGAGAGAGAGAGAGAGAGAGAGAGAGAGAGAGAGAGAGAGAGAGAGAGAGAGACTTTTGACTTTTAAAATAGGCTTTATTGTACATTCCAAAAATGCAAAAAGACCAATATCACTGGCCCAAGTGTGTCACATCTCAAAAGTGCAAACATAACTCATCCCCATGACCCACAGAACACAAAACGTTCCCTACAGTCTGTAGAAGAGCTTGAAAGAACGAGGCGATGTGATATATAAACCAAAGTTTATTATCAGCTCCTCTAACAAGTCTCATCTAGGTGCAGCAGCAGAAGAAGGAAAGAGAGCGAACACCTTCGGCTCTACGAACTTATACTCGCACATAACAAAAGACATGCATATCAAAAGCTGACATCCCTCATTATCTTAATCCCCCCATTGTCTTCGTACTCCTCCGCCTGGCCCTGGGGGGTCAGGGCAACCCATCCGGTCTCCACCGCAGCGCCTTGGATGCTCTTTGATCTTCACTGGCGGTTGAGACTCTTTGTCCTGTTCTGAGGTGTGAAGTCGCCTTACATATGTAATCACCAAACATTCTCACATGCTTAAACATATGTAGGTTATGGAATATATGATTAATATAGACCACACAGTCCATCTATTGATGAATGCCTCTAAATTGTCCACCATTTGATAGTATGAAAACTCCACCTGGAGTCTGACTTTCAACAAGACCTTGAAAGCAGACACAGGATCCACATTGCCAGCGTTGCTAGCCCGATTTTTCCTCATCAGCCAGATGGCAAGTTTAGCAGTACAAGATAGGAAGTTCATCAAAGTGTGGGCAGCCTTCCTTGTCACTTTATACTTTGGACCGTAAATGAACAGACCAAAAGAGAAACAGTCACCCAAAGCCTGAAACCACTCCCGCAAAATATCAAAAAGTCCAGATAAACGAAAACACTGGACAAACAAATGCCCGAGGGTCTCAACTTGGGAACAAAACAAACATTCCCCCCCCACAGTCGGATCGAGGTGTGCTCTGTATGTATTCGTAGCTACTGCCCCATGCACAATCCTCCACTGGAGATCTGCTGTCCGTTTCTCAATAGGTAGCTTGTACATGCACCGCCAGCTGCCTTTCGGGGAGACCTCTGGCCCCAAAAAACCCGCCCACCTCGACTCCGTGACATCCTTCAGAGAGCGCAGATTCAGAACCTTCACACAGATGTGATACACCGCCCTTGTCCCGACAAACTGGAACTTGCCCAGGCGAGGAATTCTGAAGGTCAGCAGGTGATCCTCTCCTCCCTGCCACTCCCCCACCGTTGGAGTTATGGAAATTGCAGGAAAGGTGGACACAGTGTCATCCCATTGATTGGAAAAAGTGCGGTTTGTCGCAAACGCTCGAAGCGGTTGTGGCAGGGCGGCGCACACGTCCCCCACCACCCTTTGCAGCAGTCTGACAGATGTAATGTTGGCACTCCACCTCAGCGTATCCATCGATGTGGTCGACATCTTTATTAGATGACCGAGCTTAGTACAGCGTGCTTCCCGCAAGCAAGTCCACAGACTGACAGACTGCAGCACCTCAGCGTTGATGAATCGATTGAAAAACAGTGGTTCCTCGAACAGCCACATGCCCGGTGTCTCGTCACGGATGCGGCCCACGTTGAAGACTCGCCATGCATGCAAGACGGACGTGTAAAAAGCAGATAGTCCAGTAAGGTCCACCTCCCCAGATGTCACGAGGAAGAGCTGCTTATCATAGCCCAAGCGACCAACTCTCCTCAGGAGCAGTTTAGCAGTGTCCATCCAGCAGGGTCCGCATCCGTAAAGGAGGCGTTGTGCAGTTCGAAGCCTGAAGCAGGCGATCTTGGAATTTATGTCCACCAGGCCCTGTCCCCCCTCGGCCACAGGCAGGTAGAGAACAGGCGCACGGACCCAGTGGCGGCCACCAAAAGAAGTCCACGATGATCTTCTGAATGTCCTCCACGAGGGTCCTGGGCGGTGTCAAAGCCACCAGCCTATGCCAAAGAGCCGAGGCAACCAGATTATTTGCGACCAGAACCCTGCCCCTATATGACAGCCATGGTAGCAACCATTTCCATTTGAGAGAGAGAGAGAGAGAGAGAGAGAGAACACAGGATCAAAAGGAGTTGGCAAAAATACCAATATAAAATGAGAACTACAATAAGGGCAAATAATAAACTGAAGGATAAATACAGGTACAACCAAATATATAAAAAACAGGACAGTAATGAACATAAATAGGGGAATGAGAAGAACTAAGAAATAATACAAGATATGTGCCAACCGACCAAGGATAAAATGACAGAAAGCTGAGAACTAAAAAAATACCACAAATATGGAAAAACATTATGAACGGAGCACAGCGAAACCCCCTGTGCTCAGATCATGACAGTTTTTTGTTGTTTTCTGTTTTTGGTGTCTGTTTTTTGTTTTTGTTTTTGTTCTTGGTCTTTATTTTGGACTTGATATTTTCCTTTGTTTATTGCCCATGTTGGGTATTGACAGTCGATAAGTGCATGTCGTATGTGCTGTTCTTTCTCTGTCTGTCCTCTTCGTCTGTGATGATGGTAGTCCATTCATATAATGTCCTCACAACTGACAGTTTGTGTGCTGTGGGATGTTCAGATGTCCAGAGGAGGTATTGGTCCGTGTATGTTGGTTTCCTGTATACTGTGATTTTGATCCTGCCGTTGTCTTTTGTTAACGTGTGTATTGTAACTTGTCTGCTAAGTGTGCATTGAGGTTTTTTTTTCTATGTGATCATAATCTTGCTCATTCGAGCGCTATTCTGATAACTATGTTTTTTTCTCTCTGCCCAATGTGTCATCCCCTTCCCCTCTCCCTCTTTACCCCCACTGTACTAGGCGCCTTGTCGGCTGCCACGTCATTAGTGAGCGCCTAATATGTGCGCACCTAATGTCAAGTCAAATTCCTCGTATGTGTAAACATGCTTGGCAATAAAGTTCATTCTGATTCTGATTCAGATTCTGATTCCTTATGGTGAATTTTTATGTCTAGAAAGTTTATGGTCCAGTTTGTTTCTTGTTCATGTGTGAATTTGATTTTCCCAGTGCTGTCTATGGTATTCAGGTGGTCTGTAAGTTCTTGTGTGGGTCCATGTTTTATTTTTTCCAGCAAGTCATCCACATATCTTCTCCAGAATGTGGGTCTGTATGATGTGGGGGCTGTATTGATGGCTCTGATTTCCAGGTCTTCCATGAAAAAGCTGCTCATTATTGCAGAAAGTGGGTCTCCCATTGTGAATCCTTCTCTTTGGCTGTATATTTTGTTTTTGAATTGGAAGTAGGTGGATTTGGCAACAAACTGTAAGAGTTGTGGTATGTCATTAACTGTGAGGTTTGTGCATTTTTCGAGTGTTTTAGTCTATCTGAGGTGTTCCTGTACAACGTGTGACGTGACATCAATGGGGGGGTTTGTAAATAGTGACACCACATCATGAGAAATGAATAGCTCGTCTGTTTCCACTTTCAGGTTGTTGAGTTCATGTGCCAGTTCTTTTGATGAACACAGCTTTACTAAAGATGTAGAACAGCGGTAACATGGTAGGCACCTGGCAGAGGGCACCAGTCAAAGAGGCCGCAACATGGATGCCCTCTGCTATACAGTATATAGGGGGGTGCAGTGAGGTGACAGGAAGTGCACGTCACTACACCGCACTTCACAATAATGTGCCAGAACACTATATTATATTCTCTCTCCCCTTTAGAAAAGTCCAAAAGCATACACAAAATTGAAACCCTCCCCAAATTTGGGACTGGAATCACACACCAACATAACGAAAAACAATGTACTAAAAGGGCCTAACACATTCACATAACACAACCTAAAATAGGGCTGACGGGTGGACTACCGTGCAGCCCGCACGGCGGGGTGGATTACTCTGCCACCCAATAAACTAAAAAGAGTCCATACATAAACTAAAATTACACGCTGTGCTCCTAAACTAAACAAAATACACAATATAATCCCATTTTACAGCATACACCAAAACACAAGAACTATGAACACATAATATTTATAGCACTGTTCCTTGGGCAGGAGGAGTAGAACCGGCATGGGGGGCCCAGGGCAGCCCCTCAGCAAGCGCGGCCCTGGAAGCAGCAGACCCCCGGGACAATGGCTGATCTTCCGGACGAAGGAGCCTCGCTTCATCGCCACCTACTCCTGCTCTCGTCCAGCCTCGTCACCTGGAGCCTCTTCCCGGACATGCCGAAGCTGATCGGTGTGCCTCTCAGCTTAGCCACAATGCACAGGCACCCTCGATGTTTAGCTGGTTGTCGTCTGGCCCATCTTCACCATGGACGTTCTTCACCCCAAACCCGAACCAAGTTCAAAACCCTCAGCGGGGCCCGGCTCAGCCTGAAATGGTGCTGCTGAGCATGGGGTTCCTCCATGCTCGTTGGTCTGGCCCCGACTTCTTTTAAGACTGTTGTAGCATTCACCATTGTAGCTGCAGACCCTCCACCCCCCTACAGCCAAACTCCAGAGGCATCTGGGGCTAGCACATTGGTGTCACGTGCAGGCGTCTCTCCTCCACGCTCGGTACCCCCCTCTACCGTTTCCCGAGCGCTGGCACTGAGACCCTCCTGCACCGAACCTGAGAGAAGCTGATCCTGCTTGACTGCCATAGTGTCCGTTAGCTCTTCGTCCCACACAGCGTCCTCATTGACCACTGGAACTGGAAGGTTCCACTCCGTAAAAACCCAGTCCGTAAAACAAATCACAGCCCATGATGTTATCGCCTCTGGCTGTCACGTGGAACGTCAAGTCAACCATCGCTGCAGACTTGTACCGAACCGTTAACTCCAAAGTCCCAACCGTGCACAGCCTGCCACCTCTATGACCATACAATGGCGCCGGGTTACCTTTAATCCTGTAGTGGGGGAAAAACTTCTCCACCATGGCCCAATTCAGCAATGACCCCTCTGCTCCCATGTTGAGCAATGGCTGCACCTCCACACTGTCCAGTTCCACTATGCAAAATGTGTACCTGTTTGTGTTGGGGGACACCGTATGGATGGTCGTCAGGGGCAGGCGGAGTGATTTCTTCCGTGGGCTCTCCGGTTCAGATACACGGCACACTCTAGCATAATGTTCAAACATCCACATCTGCTACAACGTGCTCCCCTAGCCGGGCAGTCCTTAGCCGTATTGCAGTGCATTGCGGACCCACAACCCTTGGACAGGGGTTTTCTCGGGGCAGACCTTCGGCTGGCAGTGTTGGCTTCCATAGTATTGTCATCCAAGCTATCCTCACTATCTGAGTCTGCAACATTTGCCGTGGCAGGAGGCTCCAGCGGCCGCTGGGATTGGCGCCAGTTTAGCTCTGAAGCTAGCTTGTCTGCGGTTTCCAGCTGGAGAGCTAGTTCGACAGCCCTGGCTAGTGTTAAGTCATTGGGCGCCGTGAGTAGCCTAGCCCACAATGCGGTGCTACACGTGTGTTCCACAAGCTGGCCACGTACCATTTCATCTTCCAACGGCCCAAAGCGACACTCGCTAGTTAGCTGCTTCAACTCGGTGACAAACTGATGAATAGGCTCACCCACTCGCTGATGTCGTTGCTGAAAACGAATCCTCCAGACAGTCACGCTATCTGGGGTGTGAAAATGGTTGGCTAGCAGCTCCACAACGTCTTCAAAAGAGTCAGGAGCTTTGAGTGTGCACAGGACTCGCTGGCCCTCAATACCCAGGTTGTGAACAAGTAGTGCACATGCTCTCAGCTTGTCAAGCTTACCAAGGTCCAGCGCGGTGATGTACGTCTGAAACCACATCAGCCAAGGCACCAGCGGCTTGCCCGGGAGCTCAAGAAAGGGCGAAGTGGTGTAATACATGCCTCCATGAGTTAATCCTTGATCGCCAAATGTTATGTATGGTAAAATACCTTGGGTGAAGGATGAGGCAAGATGACTGGACGAACATAGCTTTATTAAAGATGAAGAACAGCGGTAACACGGTAGGCACCTGGCAGAGGGCACCGGTCAAAGAGGCCGCAATATGGATGCCCTCCGCTATATATATGGTGGTGCAGTGACGTGACAGGAAGTGCACATCACTACACTGCACTTCACAATAATGTGCCAAAACACTATATTACACATCAGTTTCTTTTTGTGTTTCTTCCTTCGCTGGGAATTGTGTTTTTAAAAACACTCATTTCCTTGTTCAGTTTTTCATTGATTTTGTTGATCTTGTTTACCTTTCTCCTTATCCTCTCTTTTATCAGGGCTTTTCTTGCTTTGTTGATAATCTCCACATTTCCGGTTGGAATGGGATTTTTGATGTTGAGGCTTGGTGGTGTGATGTTTTCATCTTTGCATTGGAGGTTGAATTTGAGGTGGTTTTTGTGGCGTGTTTGTGGTTTTTCAAGTCTCTCCAAGTGGCAGAAAGTTTTGACACAGTCTTGTTCAAGTCTTCTGCACAATATCTCAAACAGGTTCATTTTGTCTTCTTAATGATAAAACTGATGTTCTGATATTGTTAAGTTGAGAAAACAGGGAAGAACAATATCAGTTTTATCATTAAGTAGACAAACTGAACCTGTTTGAGATAAGTCACAGGTTTATTAGAAAACTCACAATAAACCTTTTTTTGTAGTGAAAATAGTTTATTCTGGTTGTAAAACCCTAATTCTCTCTTTGTTTTCTTTTTCTTTTCTCTCTCTACAGATCCAGGCTGCATCTCTTCTCACTTTGGATTTTAAACGACAAATTCAGTCTTTTCTAAGGAGGATCCATTAACCTGATAAGTGAATATCAGCGGGACTCAGTCTGAGGTGTGGGGAATATTTCGGGGAATATTTTTGCCCTTTTTTCTTTTTCTTTTTTGTCTGGATGCCCCAGGATTACGGTCATTCTTCAGTTCCTCCTCCGGCCTGCAGGGCGGCAGCAGAGAGGCGGAGCATTGACATGAGTGACTTCTGGCACAAGATGGGCTGCTGTGTAGTCGCTAAACCACCACCAGTGAGAACAAAATGACATAAACACACAAATGCTCACAAATATACTAGAAAACAACCACAACCTTATGAGAAAAGTTAAAATTTTAAATGAAAAAGTTGCTAATTGCTTATTAGATCCAAAATCTTAGGCATTAGATCTCCATGATGCTATTTTCTAGTGTTTTTATGCTTCTTGTCAGTCTTTGCTTAACACCAAGTCAATCCCAAACTCCCTGTTTTTTGGCCACTCTACAGTACCTATCCCAGACCAGGGACTTATTTCACCCTTACAAGTTCCAGAAAATTCACCTTTAAGGGGTGATTCCTTCAGTGGAGATGCACGTCAAGGGTGATGCTCCTGTGGTTCCTAGTTCATGCAGTGAAAACTGGGCTACTTTGGCTTATTTTGTGGTATTTTGGCTGGGATGGCCCTGGCAGTTGAATTAGACTAGCTTAGCATAACCAGCCACATCATCTACCAGTACTTAACTGTATATCTCATTAACACCTCTGGGAGCTGTGTCAGCATATGGAAAAGGGAACATAACATGTCCCTTTAAACAGACTTATTGATACCTAATCTGCTGTTGATCATTTGTGTTAAAGATCTGATTTCTTTATGGCTCCATACAGGGATAATCACACTTTTTAAATTATTTTAATTTTTTATATTGTAACTAGGGCTGCAACTAACGATTATTTTGGTAGTTGACTAATCTAACAAGTATTTTTTTTAGATTAGTCAACTAATCATGATTATTTCTCTCATGTCCGCCATCGCTGCCTCCTGTTGGCGCGGCTGCTGTTCGGAGCTCCAGGTCATGTTTTACCTCACCTGTTTAAGCCTGCACACCTGTGAATATCACTTTGTTGCCAGTCTCTGCCGTAATATAATGTAGCCTATTATAACAAGTTCCCAGAGCTAAATAAAATAATGACCCATCAAATATGGGTTGGAAACTTGAACTTGACAGCTTAATCAGAAGCATTTGTAGCAGCACAATTAAATAATAGACGTTAAAGTTCAGTCTTTTAACCCCCCAAATTAAGTGCAAAAATCCAAATAGCAGCCTCTGCTACTCCATAAAGGCCTGTTGTAACTCTGCATTTTCAAAACAAACTACAGTAATATTCAACTCCATTAAAGTGAAAAAAGAAAATAACAAGCTTGTCCACCCTGTTTGAAACCTTGCTGGGTCTACAAGTTTAAAAGTTTTATTAGACTTAAGATGAAAATTAAAAGAACTTCTTCCAGTCTAAAATAAATTTACAAACACACTAAATATCAGTGCAGGAATGTGAGCTTTCACCACACATAAGGTGAAACATTTAAACTGTTTTTATAATTTGTTTGTGATGATTATGGTTATCTTTTTTAAATTAAATTACAAATCATGGTATTCAAATTAACCAAGATGCACTAATATTCAGAATGAGGGCTTATATTATCCCAACAATAATACAGAATATGAAAAAGAGTAAGCTACTCCTGTAATTCACCCATTTTGTGCAGTTAACATATTAGCCAGCATAACTGAAGCAGCTTAGCTGTCAGCAACCATCGTTAAAGAGATTGTCTGACAGCAGGTAAACTAAAATGCACACACTAATAGTGTGGTCAGTTTTCTAAAGCTGAGAGTTGCTTATTGAAAATAAGAAGCGGTAACTTTCCTCGCTAACCTTACCAGTGCAGTGTTTAGAAGTGACCTGTAGTACTGAACTGAAGTTCACTGTAGTACAGCTGATATGACAGCTCTGCTTTACAGTCTACATTTAACTTGTTTCATTCAGTTATTTTTGGCAAAATCCTCCCATACTTTGGAAACTTTTGGCCTTCTCCATGATTTTCTCTCTGTGTCACCATGATGCGTTCCTCTTCTTCTTCACTGGAACAGTCAAACTGAACATTTCCACGACATGTATATGAACTTGAAAATTAAACGATTTGTTGGCAATAGAAATCTGCGTTGACAAATTTTTATAGTCGATATTATCAACAACGTTGACTAATTGTTGCAGCTCTAATTATAAGGCTGATTAGTGTCCTTGTTAAAACAAGTCTGAGTCAGAGTGTCCCCACATGGTAACAAAAATACAATAGTCCCCACAATGTCAGTTAAACAAGTATCTAAAGACACACTGTAAACAGGTGGGCTGACTTCCTGTTTCTGTGTGACCTTTGACCTGTCTCAGCTCTCTGCAGACTTTCAGTTCCCTTTTTGTTTTCAACACTTCATTTTGCACAACATACTGACGCCACCCTTCAGAGTGACGGATGCTGACTGTAATGAATGCATTAATAACCTCTGGTAAATACATTCATTGTATAGAATATGGGTTTTATTATTGTTCAGATGGTCTTACAGTGTAAGTTATGTGAGTATGAGAAAAAAGTAGTACAAGAAAAAATAGTATGAGGGGGAAAAAAGGGAAAAAAGACAATTCACAAAAATCTTTTTTTTAAAAAAAGTCACAAATTCTTCTAAAAGAAATCACAATTTTTTTTGGAATTTTTTGGGAGCTATACGTCAGATTAATTTTTTTTTTTTTTTGTCAATTTGTGACCTTAGGTGGTGCATTTTTCATGTCATTGATCGATCCGCATTGAAAGAGTACGCCATTTTTAAAATATAGTCTTCTCTATTTTTGGTAAATCTGAGAACATTTGTTGGCAGCTTCAGTTTGACATATAATTTTTTAATAAACTTACTGTTTTATTGTCAGTCATTTCCGTCATCTTTTAGGACAGTTAACCTTCCCATCCAGTTTTGCCTCTTTTACAATATTTTAGATGAGCACCACGTTGCCCTGTCCGTGGATCGCCACCCATTCCCTGCTGCTTTCTCGTCAATAAATCAGTGTTATCACTTTCACTTATCATTGTACATACTGGAAATAGTGTGTGGGCAGATCATTTTGATTTCTTTGTAAAGTTCATATTACACATTTTGATTGTTTTTGTAACCATCCTGAGCCGTTTAATAGTTCCAGGTAGCTTAGCAGCTGGCAGCTGTCATGCTTGTTCATGTCTGTGCCATTCCAGATGCCACTGCATGGGCTGTAACAGCGCTGTGAAACTCACTGAAGCCTATGTCTGACTCCCAGTATTTACCTGACTTCTTCTTTTATTATTTTGTGTATGCAGAATCCCTCAGTTTTCCAGGTTACCATTACTATTACTGACATTAGCTTAGTTAGCTTCCAGGTGCTAGTGTGTTAGCACGGTTACAAAACAATCAAAATGTGAAACACAAACTTTATGAAGACGAGACGATCTGCCTGCACACTATTTCCAGCGTGTACAATGATAAATGAAAGTGATCACATTGGTTTATTGACAAGAAAGCAGCAGGGAATGGGAAAATAGAATGCAAATGGAACCGGAAACGCGGGTGGGCTGGAATGCAGAAGTATGTTGCTCCAATTTGTGCAAGAGGTCCATTACAAATATTTTTAAATTTTACAACTTTTTCCTTTAAAATGCGCAACTTTTTTCCCTGTGAATTTGAAACTTTTTTCTTATAAATTTGTTACTTTTTTCGTATAAAATTGCAATTTTTTTCTTGTAAAATTGCATTTCATTCCTGTAAGTTTTCAACTTTTTTCTCATACATTTGCAACTTTTCTGTCGAAAATTTGTGATATTTTATCATAAATCTGTGACTTCTTTCTCAAAAATTTGCGGCTTTTTTCTCATAAATGTATGACTTTTTTCTCAAAAACATGCAACTATTTTCCAATAAATTTGCAGCCGTTTTCTCAACAATTTGCAACTTTTTTTCCTTTAAATGTACAATTTTTTTTCTTGTAAATTTATGCTTTTTCTAAAAGTAAAATGTCATCAATGTATGAGAGAGAAAAAGTCACAGATTTACAAAAGAGAAAATCCTTTGTTGATGCCCTGCTGAAGGAGGAAGTTGTGTTGTTTCTCTCTGGAGACGTTCTCCTTCCTCTTTCAGCATCTTTAGTTTTTGTTCCATTGTGGCTCAACAACAATAATTCATCTTTACTATGTGTGAATAAATGAACAGCTGCTGTGACTTCAGCAGAAAGCACACGAATAAACAAAAAAGTGTGAGGTTTTACATGCAAAAATAAAAATAAGTGTGACTGTCCGTATGTGTTTTCGGTCTCACAAATTTATGAGAAAAAGTGTCAAATTTACAAAAAGCTAATAAATATGTAGGAAAATAAGTATCAGATGTTGGAGAATAATGTTGCATGTTTATGGAGAAAAAAGTTTAAAATTTATGAGAAAAAGCTGTAAGTTTATGAGAAAAAGTCACAGATTTGCAAGAAAAAAAGTCAAATGTAGGAAAATAAGTGTCAGATTGTTGAGAAAAATGTTGAAAATTTATGGGAAAAGTTAAAAATTTTATGATCAAAAAAAGTTGCGAATTCATAAGAAAAATAGCAAATTGATGAAGAAAATGTTGCTAATTCATTTTAAAATTTACAAGAGAAAAAAGTTGAAAATTTATGAGAAAAAGTAACAAATTGGCATGTGTGCAGGCAGCATGTCCATGTGGGTCCCGGCAAAGCTTAAACCTGGACTGTCTCCTGGGTCCATGCGGGTTTGTCTGCGGGGTCCATGTGGGCCCCATCTGTGTTTGCCCACATGGACTTTACCTGTTTACTTATTTTCCAGCTATTTTCTCATAAATTTGCTATTTTCTTGTAAATTTGCCACTTTTCCTCCAGTTTGATACATTTTTCTTGAAAATCTGAAAATTTCTCATAAATTGGCAGCTTTTTTTTACTGTAAATTTGCAACTTTTTCATAGATTTGTGATTTTTTTCTTGTACATTTGCATCTTTTTTCTCATAAATGTGCTATCTTTTCTTGTAAAATTGTCTTTTCTTAAAAATTTGCTAACTTTTTCTTAGAATTTCTCATAAATTTGCCATTTTTTACTGTTATCGTGCACCTTTTTCCTCATAACTTTGTTACTTCTTTCCTTGTTAATTTGCTATTTTCTTGTAAATTTGTAGGGGTTTTTTTTACTGAAAATTTATAACTTTTCCTCATAAATTTGGGACTTTTTTCTCATACATTTTCAATTTATTTACTCATACATTTGCTACTTAAAAAAAAAAAATCACAACTTTTTAAAATTTTTTTCCTCATAAATTTGTGACTTTTTTTCTTGTTAATTTGTTAAATTTTCCTTTTAAGTCTGTAACTCTTCAAGTAATTTTTCATTTTTTTCTTGTTAATTTGCAACTTTTTTCTCCTCAATCTTCACTTTTTTCTCATAAATTTGCTACTTTTTTTCTAGTAAATTTGTGACTTTTCTCTAATAAATTTGCTACTATTTTTTTTTATTTGTCAATTGTTTTCTTATAAATTGTCACATTTTTTTCCTGATAAATTAGTGATGTTCTTGTGAATTGCGCCGATGGCCCAAGTGTTACTGAAACCTGCTCACCCATGACAGACCCATGTGGGGCCCAGATGGGTTTAACACACCTGCTTACTTTTAAAGTCCATGTGGGCAAACACAGATGGGGCCCACATGGAACCCGCAGACAAACCCACAGGGGACTCCTAAGACAGCCCAGATTAACTCTATCATGGGGCCCACATGGGCATGTTGGCTGGAGACAAGTCACAGATTTATGAGAAAAAGTTTTAAATTGACAAAAAAAAAAGTTATGAATTTACAAGAAAAAAGCCAAAAATTTATCAGGAAAAAGTCACAAATGTGTAAGAAAAAGGGTCCAAATTTATGAAAAAAGGTGAAAATTTATGAGAGAAAAGTAGAAAATTGTAAAAAGTAACACATTTATAAGAAAAAATAAATTTATTTTAAAAAGTGATGGATTCCATTGTCCTACTGGGGGACTTCAATGCGCACGTGGGCAACGACAGTGAAACCTGGAGGGGGGTGATTGGGAGGAACGGCCTGCCCGATCTGAACCCGAGTGGTGTTCAGTTATTGGACTTCTGTGCTAACCACAGTCTGTCTATAACGAACACCATGTTCAAGCATAAGGGTGTCCATATGTGCACCTGGCACCAGGACACCCTAGGCCGCAGGTCGATGATCGATTTTGTTATCGTATCATCAGACCTGCGACCGTATGTCTTGGACACCCGAGTAAAGAGAGGTGCAGAGCTGTCAACTGATCACCACCTGGTGGTGAGTTGGATCCGATGGCAGGGGAGGAAGCCATTCAGACCTGGTAGACCCAAACGTATAGTGAGGGTGTGCTGGGAGCGTCTGGCTGAGGCCCCTGTCCGGGAGGTCTTCAACTCCCACCTCCGGAAGAACTTCAACCACATTCCGAGGGAGTCTGGAGACATGGAGTCTGAATGGGCCATGTTCTCCACCTCTGTTGTTGAAGCGGCAGCCCAGAGCTGCGGCCGCAAGGTGGTCGGTGCATCTCGTGGTGGCAACCCCCGAACCAAGTGGTGGACACCAGTGGTGAGGGGGGCCATTAAGCTGAAGAAGGAGTCCTATCAAGCTTGGTTGGCTTGTGGGACTCCCGAAGCAGCTGAGGTGTACCGGCAGGCCAAGCGGAGTGCAGCTCGGGTGGTTGCTGAAGCAAAAACCCGGGTATGGGAGGAGTTCGGTGAGGCCATGGAACAAGACTTTCGGTCGGCTTCAAAGAGATTCTGGCAAACTGTTCGGCGGCTCAGGAGGAGAAAGCAGCTCCCCGTCCACACTGTGTATGGTGCGGATGGGACACTGTTGACTTCAACTGGGGATATCGTCGGGCGGTGGAAGGAATACTTCGAGGATCTCCTCAATCCCACTGATACGCCTTCCACAGAGGAAGCAGGGTTTGGGGACGAGGGGGATGACTCGCCTATCACAGGGGCTGAGGTCGCCAAGGTGGTTAAAAATCTCCTTGGTGGCCGGGCCCCGGGGGTGGACGAGATTCGCCCCGAGTACCTCAAGGCCCTGGATGTTGTTGGGTTGTCATGGTTGACACGCCTCTGCAACATTGCGTGGAGGTCGGGGGCAGTGCCTTTGGCATGGCAAACCGGGGTGGTGGTTCCTCTCTTCAAAAAAGGGGACCGGAGGGTGTGCTCCAACTTTAGAGGGATCACACTCCTCAGCCTCCCTGGGAAGGTCTATGCCAAGGTACTGGAGAGGAGAGTCCGGCCGTTGGTCGAACCTCGGATTCAGGAGGAGCAATGTGGTTTTCGTCCTGGCCGTGGCACATCGGACCAGCTCTTTACCCTCTCGAGAATTCTTGAGGGTTCGTGGGAGTTTGCCCAACCAGTTTACATGTGTTTTGTGGACTTGGAGAAGGCATTTGACCGCGTCCCTCGTGGATTTTTGTGGGGGGTGCTTCGGGAGTATGGGGTATCGGGCTTGTTGTTACGAGCTATTCGGTCTCTGTACGACCGTTGTGAGAGTTTAGTTCGCATTGCCAACACTCGGTCGGAGTCATTCCCAGTGAGAGTTGGACTCCGCCAGGGCTGCCCTTTGTCACCGGTCCTGTTCATAATTTTTATGGACAGGATTTCTAGGCGCAGCCAGGGAATGGAGGGTGTCATGCTTGGTGACCACAGGATCTCATCTCTGTTGTTTGCAGATGATGTTGTCCTGTTGGCTTCATCCAGCAATGACCTACAGCTCTTGCTGGGACGGTTTGCCGCTGAGTGTGAAGCGGCTGGGATGAGAATCAGCACCTCCAAGTCCGAGTCCATGGTCCTCAGCCGGAAAAAGGTGGATTGTCCTCTCCGGGTTGGGGACAGGCTCCTGCCCCAAGTGGAGGAGTTTAAGTATCTTGGGGTCTTGTTCACGAGTGAGGGGAAAATGGAGCGAGAGATCGACAGACGGATTGGAGCAGCATCTGCAGTGATGCGGACGTTGTACCGGTCTGTTGTGGTGAAGAGGGAGCTTAGTTCTAAGGCAAAGCTGTCGATTTACCAGTCAATCTACGTTCCTACTCTCACCTATGGTCACGAGCTTTGGGTAATGACCGAAAGAACGAGATCGCGGATACAAGCGGCTGAAATGAGCTTTCTCCGTAGGATTGCTGGACTCACCCTCAGAGATAGGGTGAGGAGCTCAGTCATCCGGGAGAGGCTCAGAGTAGAACCGCTGCTCCTCCACATTGAAAGGAGTCAGTTGAGGTGGTATGGGCATCTGATTAGGATGCCTCCTGGACGCCTCCCACTTGAGGTGTTTCAGGCACGTCCCACTGGGAGGAGACCCCGGGGCAGACCCAGGACTCGGTGGAGAGACTATGTCTCCCAGCTAGTCTGGGAACGCCTTGGTATCCCCTCTGAAGAGCTGGAGCAGGTGGCTGGGGAGAGGGAAGTCTGGGCTTCTCTGCTTGAACTGCTGCCTCCGCGACCCGGACCTCCGGAAAAGCGGTAGAAGATGGATGGATGGATGGATGGATGGAAAAGCCAAAAATTTATCAGGAAAAAGTCACAAATGTGTAAGAAAAAGGGTCCAAATTTATGAAAAAAGGTGAAAATTTATGAGAGAAAAGTAGAAAATTGTAAAAAGTAACACATTTATAAGAAAAAATAAATTTATTTTAAAAAGTGATGGATTCATAAGAAAAACTAACAAATTCATAAAAAAAGTAACAAATTTATAAGAAAGACTTGCGAATTGACAAGAAAAAGTTATGAATATAAAAGAGAAAAAAAAGGCAAAACTTTCTAAGGAAAAAATCACTGATGTGTAGAAAAAAATAAGTTTCACATGTTGGAGAAAAACGTTCCAAATTTATCAGAAAAAAAGCTAAAAATTTACAAGAAAAAAAAATCATTTAAAAAGGAACAAATTTATAAGAAAGACTTGTGAATTTACAGGAAAAAGTCACAAATATATGAACAAAAACTACAAAATATGCAGGAAAATGTGTCAGATGTTTGAGGAAAAAGTGAAAATTTAGACCAATTTTCATGTTAATTGTTTGTATCATAATTTAGGGACTTTTCTCATAAGTATGGAAGTTTTTGTTAATAAATGAGCCTTTTCCTCATAAATTTGTGACTTTTTCCCCTGTAAATATCAAACCTTTTATTGTGAAATCCGAGCCTGTTCGCTGCCCCTCTGATGACTCAGTTTAATGACGTAGACGATGAAGACTACGAGGAGCAGATTTGTTTACCGGTCCCGTTTCCACGGCATGTTCCACATCTCTGAGTTACGCAACAGCTTCAGTCTGTAAAAATGTGGCTTTTATTTTGGAGGAAATAAGCTGCAATGAAGCACAATGACGAGGTCTAAACGACTTCATGGAAATGATCTAATAAGGACAAAGGAGGATCCCTGAAGGGGCGTTCAGGGTGTGGGCGGGGCCTCCTGCGTGGTGCCCAGTGTCCTTGTTGCTGTCGTTTACTTTGCTTGTTTCCATGACGACAGCTGTAGGTGTTGATCTGACGGTGATTCAGTCCTGACGTGTGCACCACAAGGTCTGATTCAGGACATGTTCTCACACGAAAAACCAGGACCAGAATTATTCTTCATTGTTGATTTTTGGTTTTAAATTACAGGGTTGTCAAAAAAAAAAATCAATAATCAGATACAGTTAACATAGAAAATTAGTAGCAGATCAGACAACAGAATCAACACCAACATTATAAATGTTTTCTCACATAAACATTTAACAGTTCTTTTGTTTTTTTCATGTAAAGTTGCAACTTTTTTCCTTGTAATTCATGACTTTTCTCTCATGATTTCTTTTCACCTTTTCATTTAAATTTGCAGCTTTTTCCTTAAATTTGCAACTTTTTCATCATAAATTTGTGCCTTTTTACAGATAAATTTCCAATTATTCATATGAATGTGCAATATTTTTTTTTTTTTTTGGTAATTTAGCATTTTTGGAGAAATTAGTGACTATTTTTCATAAAATTAGCAATTTTTTCATACACATTTGTGAACTAAAAAAAAAAAATTCTAATGAAAGCACCAAGTTGCAGCTGCCTCGGTGCAACCTCTACTGGCCCGGCTTAGTTATTACAGTACCTTTTTTCACAGCTCCATTGAGGGTATAAGAGTGAGATAAATTTGTGTTTATTTTTGAAAACAAAGCCTTATCTCAAAATTCTTGCAAAATAAAGTTGAGAAAATATGGCAATATAATGATACAAGCTTTTAGTTCCACTTGATTTTGACCAGGCGAGCTGAAAAGCTGGTAACAGACACACACACACACACAGCCACACAACCATACACAGACACATTGAGTGATTACCGTATGCCTCCATTGCACCGAGGCATAATGAATACCTATCTATCTATAGCTCTGGATAGATACAGTTGTGCTCATAAGCTTACATACCCTGGTGGAAATAGTGATTTTTTTGGCCATTTTTCAGAGAATATGAATGATAATACAAAAACTTTTCTTTCACTCATAGTTAGTGATTGGGTGAAGCCATTTATTATCAAACAATTGTGTTTGCCCATTTTAATATGTATATGTATATGTATGGGCACATAAACATACCATGTAGGATAACTAAGTAGACGGTTATGCTGTTTCATTCCATCTAGCAACAATGCTCTGCACTGTGTGTGTTTATATATTTACATATTTATTCCATCTAGCTACAATGCTCAGCACTGGGTGTGTTCATATATTTATATATCTACATATTATTCCATCTAGCTACATTGCTCCGCACTGTGTGTGTTTATATACTTGCATATTTATTCCACCTAGCTGCAATGCTCCGTACTGTGGGTGTTTATATATTTACATATTTATTCCATCTAGCTACAATGCTCTGCACTGTGTGTTCATATATTCATATATTTATTCCATCCAGCTACAATGCTCTGCACTGTGTGTCTGTGTGTGTGTGTATATATATATATTTTATAGTAATACGTACATATGTATATTAGCTGCTCTTGCTTGCTTGTTTTTTTCTTGCCTTCTGATTGTTGCTCTGAGTGTTGCTATCCCTGTGCTGTTGCAATCCTGGAATTTCCCCGTCATGGGACTAATAAAGGCTTATCTTATCTTATCTTATCTTATCTTAAATCATGATGACAACAGAAACTACCCAAATGACCCTGATCAAAAGTTTACATACCTTAGTTCTTAATACCGTGTTTTGCTGCCTTTAACATCAATGACAGCTTGAAGTCTTTTGTGGTAGTTGTGGATGAGGCACTTTATTTTCTCAGATGGTAAAGCTGCCCATTCTTCTTGGCAAAAAGCCTCCAGTTCCTGTAAATTCTTGGGCTGTCTTTCATGAACTGCACGTTTGAGATCTTCCCAAAGTGGCTCAATGATATTGAGGTCAGGAGACTGAAATGGCCGCTCCAGAACCTTCACTTTTTTCTGCTGTAGCCAATGACAGGTTGACTTGGCCTTGTGTTTTGGATCATTGTCATGTTGGAATGTCCAAGTGCGTCCCATGCGCAGCTTCTGGGCTGTTGAGTGCAAATTTTCTTCCAGTACTTTCTGATAACCTGCTGCATTCATCTTGCCATCAATTGTGACCAAGTTCCCTGTGCCTTTGTAACTCACACATCCCCAAAATATCAGCAATCCGCCTCCGTGTTTCACAGTAGGAATGGTAGACTTTTCATCATCGACCTTGTTGACTCCTCTCCAAATGTAGCATTTATGGTTGTGGCCAAAAAGTTCAATTTTGGTCTCATCACTCCAAATAACTTTGTTCCAGAAGTTTTGAGGCTTGTATCTGTGCTGTTTGGCATATTGTAAGCGGCCTGCTTTGTGGCATTGGCATAGTAATGGCTTTCTTCTGGTGACTCGACCGTGCAGCGCATTTTTCTTGAAGTGCCTCTGACATGGTTCAGGTGACCCACAGAACAGACACGACTCGGGATTAACACAATTAACGTACTTTATTTGTTAACGTGAGTGAGTGGGTGCGTGAGTGCGGTTATATGGTGTTATGTTGTGTAGTGCAATCCGTGTATTCCAGCTGGGCCAGCAGAGCACCGTACAAACTGGCAACCCTGTAAAGAGGCAAGGGCCGTTAGCTTACAGTACACCTATGCAGCACGTCTGATGTTATTATGCTTACTGTCAACCGATGTTGAAGCGTCTTCAGGTGGCGCCGAAGCTGCAGCCAGGAAGACAGTGTCTGCGGGCAGATAGCTGGAAGTGGAATAAAAGTCCGCCGCCTGGGGGGAGAAGGAGGTCCACTGTTGCAGGCTCCGCCTGTGCACAGGGGAAAGGACAGGTTACGAAGCAATGAAGCTTACTTGGTTGTTGGTTCGGGCAAAACCGACCCGGACGTCGTTCTGCTGGGCTTGGAAGCCGAAGGCAGGAGAATTCAGTGCAGGAAAGCACAGAGGCAGATTGTGGCGTGATTCAGAATCAGAATCAGAATCAGAATCAGAATCAGAATCAGGTTTATTGCCATTGTTCATGTAGTACACAAACTAGGAATTTGTCTCGGTACAATGCTGCAACATTAAACATGATAGGATAAGAGAAATAAACTATACATGTAATAAAGTGTAGGATAAGATTAAGTGATACTGGTCAACAGTTAAAATATATATTAGCCAGCAGCAGATACTGTGGAGAACTATATAGTGCAGTCGGTAATGCAGGAAGAAAAACAGTGATGATTGACATGAGTCTGGTTGAGCTGCTGTACATGGTGCACGAGAGTCAATAAGTCACTTAGTGTTCAGCAGTCTAATGGCAGAGGGGAAGAAGCTGTTCATGTGACGGGAGGTTTTAGTCTGGATGGACCGAAGTCTTCTACCTGAGGGGAGGGGGGCAAACAGTACGTGACCAGGGTGTGAGGGATCGGCTATGATCCGGCCAGCACGCCTCCGGGTCCTGGAGATGTACAGATCCTGGAGAGATGGGAGCTTGCAGCCGATCACCTTCTCAGCAGTGCGCACGACGCGCTGCAGCCTTAGTCTGTCCCTGGCAGTGGCTCCTGCGTACCACACGGTTATGGAGGTGGTGAGGATGGACTCGATGATGGCTGTGTAGAACTGCACTAACATCTTGGTGGGTAGCTTGAGCTTCCTCAGCTGCCGCAGGAAGAACATCCTCTGCTGGGCTTTTTTGATGAGTGAGCTGATGGTCAGCTCCCATTTGAGGTCCCTGGTGATGGTAGTGCCTAGGAAGCGGAAGGAATCAGCAGTGGTGATGGGAGAGCCTGAGAGGGTGAGGGGGGGCAGAGGAGTAGTGACTTTCCTGAAGTCTACAATCATCTCCACTGTCTTCAGAGCGTTCAGCTGCAGGTTGTTATTGCTGCACCAGGACGCCAGCTGGGCCACCTCTCTCCTGTAGGCGGACTCGTCGCCGTTGGAGATGAGCCCGATGAGGGTGGTGTCGTCCGCAAACTTGACCAACTTGACAGACTGGTGGCTGGAGGTGCAGGAGTTGGTGTAAAGGGAGAAGAGTAGGGGGGAAAGTACACAGCCCTGGGGTGATCCGGTGCTGATGCTAGTATAGTCTGAGACAGTCTTTCCCAGCCGCACATGCTGCCTCCGGTCCGTCAGGAAGTCGATGATCCACCTGCAGAGGGAGTCAGGCACGTTGAGCAGGGACAGCTTGTCCCGGAGCAGAGCGGGGTGGATGGTGTTGAATGCGGAGCTGAAGTCCACAAACAGGATCCTGGCGTAGGTTCCCGGGGAGTCCAGGTGCTGCAGGATGGAGTGGAGGGCCAGGTTGACTGCATCGTCTACAGACCTGTTGGCTCGGTAGGCAAACTGCAGCGGGTCCAGGAGAGGGGTGGTGATGGACTTAAGGTGGGACAGGACCAGGCGCTCAAAGGACTTCATGACTACAGAGGTGAGCGCTACAGGTCTGTAGTCATTAAGTCCAGTGATCCGTGGCTTCTTGGGGACAGGGATGATGGTGGAGGATTTGAGGCAGGACGGCACGTGGCATAACTTAAGGGAGGTGTTAAAAATGTCTGTGAAGACAGGAGCCAGCTGTTTCGCACAGAGTCTCAGGGTGGAGGGAGACACGCCGTCTGGGCCGGGGGCCTTGCGCGGGTTCAGTCTGGAGAACTGTTTGAGCACATCCTGCTCACTGATGATAAGGGGAGGGGGGGAGGAGGGGGGGGTGCCTTAAATGAAGTAGGGAATGTGGAGGCTGTGGAGCTGGAGGGAGGGGGGGAGTTGGACACAGATGACGAGGTGTCAAAACGGGCATAGTGTTGGGACAGTCTTTGACAAAGGGCTTTGTCATCCTGACCTTTAGGAGCCTTAGGTCGATAGTTGGTGATCTGCCTCAGTCCTCTCCACACGGAAGCCGAATCATTAGCAGTGAACTGCTGCTGGAGTCTCTCTGAGTATAGAGATTTAGCCCTCTTCAGCTCTCTGTTAAACCGGTATTTAACCTCCCTGTAGCAGTCCCTGTCTCCACTTTTCAGCGCTGCTTCCTTCTCCTTCCTGATCTGTCTGAGCTTAGCTGTGAACCAGGGTTTGTCATTAGAGTAACTCACCCTGGTGCGTGATGGAAGAATGTTCTCTTCACAAAAGTGGATATATGAGTTCACAGTGTCCGTGTACTCATCCAGATCATGCGTGGCTCCTTTAAACATGCCCCAGTCAGATATTTCCATGCACGTTTCCAGCTTCTCCTCAGCATCACTGGTCCGTATCTTCGTAGTGCTCACAACAGGTTTAGTGAGCTTCAATCTCTGTCTGTATGTGGGAATGAGGTGAACCATCACGTGATCAGATAATCCCAGCGCAGCTCGAGGGACAGCGCGATATGCGTCTTTCACTGTGGTGTAACAGTGATCCAGTGTGTTTAATCTTCTGGTGGGGCATTTAATAAACTGTTTGTAGCGGGGGAGATCGTGGCTCAGATTGCACTGATTAAAGTCGCCAGCCACAATAATCAGCGAGTCTGGAAAACTCCGCTCTGTGTGTTGAATGTGATCCGCGAGCACGCGCTGAGCTTCGCGCGTGTCCGCGTCGGGAGGGGCGTACACAGCGATCATTATGAAAGAAGCAAACTCCCGCGGGGAATAGAAGGGCTTGCAATTGATAACAAGAAATTCCAAGGCAGGAGAACAGTGTTTGGAAATTACCGTTACATCAGAGCACCAGCTGCAGTTGATGTAGAAGCAGACACCGCCTCCTGTGGTCTTGCCGGAAAGCTCTGTGTCACGATCAACACGGAAGAGCTGAAAGCCGTCGAGGCGCAGCGCGCTGTCCGGTATATTTTCCCGGAGCCAGGTCTCAGTAAAGCAGAGGACAGCTGAGGAGGCGAGGTCCTTAAAACGCATCAGCAGTCTCAGTTCATCTACCTTGTTAGAGAGAGAGTTGGTATTGGACAGAAATATGCCAGGCAGCGCCGTTCGCGAGCCTCTCCTGCGAAGCCGCACGAGAGCGCCCGCTCGTCTACCTCTCTTTCGCCGTCTCACTTTCCGAGCCAAACAATAAACCAGATCGGCGGCAGGGGCTAGAAAAACTGGGAGGAGGTCCGTGGGGGTGAAAGTCCTGATATTTAGAAGTTCTTCACGGGTATAAGTGCAAGCAGACACACAATTGACAAACAAAAACAAACAAAGAGCGCAGCGAAGCACCATGTCGACCGCTGTGGGCGCCATCTTGGATTCACAGAAGGAATCAGATGACTCCGTGCCCAGCACTGGTCCTGATGGGAATAAATAGGGCCGCAGGAGATAACAGGCAGGTGCGCACACAGGTGCCATGATTGGCGGCCATGACAGCCTCCTTATTGTGCATCTAGAAACAGCCACACCACTTTTTTCAGAGTCCTGTATGTCAGCTGAAGTTATTTTGAGGGGTTTTCTCTGCGTCCCAAACAATTTTCCTGGCAGTTGTGGCTGAAATTTTTGTTGGTCTACCTGACCGTGGCTTGGTTTCAACAGAATCTCTCATTTTCCACTTCTTAGTTAGTTTGAACACTGCTGATTGGCATTCTCAATTCCTTGGATATCTTTTTATATTCTTTTCCTGTTTTATCAAGTTCATTGATCTTTCCCTGCGGGTCCTTTGATAATTCATTTGCTTTCCCCATCGCTCAGAATCCAGCAAGGTCAGTGCAGCACTGGATGAAACATTTAGGGTCTGTCAGGAGCCCAGAAACTCACTGACTTTTTATACACATACACACAAATTACAAGTAAACAGATGACAGGTGAGGATGGTTACCTTTAGTAGCCATTTAAACTCATGTGTGTCAACTTGTGTGTATGTGATCAGGCCAAAACTTGCAGGGTATGTAAACTTTTGATCAGGGTCTTTTGGGTAGTTTCTGTTGTCATTGTGATTTAAAAAGAGCAAACACAATTGGTTGATTAGATTCAAAGATTTTTATTTGTCAATACTTCTATACGTACAGGACATACAGGAGGATTGAAATGCCATTTCTCTCGCTCTTAGTGCTGTCCGCAATATATAAGAAAAGAAGGAATAAGGATGAAAAATAACAACAGCAGTCTATGTACAGTAATGCTACCCATAGTGCACATAAAGATAAAAGATAAAACCCAGCAATCCTATGTACAGAACAAGTGGAGCCGTAATACCCATAATTGCAAGTTTGATGCGGTAGTGTGGGTGCAGACAGTGACAGACTGGACTTCACAGGAACAATATTTCAATAACAGACAGCAGCAGGTATGGCATTTGTCCAAATGGTTGCAGTAAGGTGCAGAGACATACAGCAGCAGATGTATTGCTGTTGGTGTGCCAAGTCTTTCTGTGCAAACAGCTGAGGTAGTTATTGTATGAGTGAGTGTGTTACGGTCCGGGGGGTGGGGGGTGGGCAGAGTTCAGGGTCCTGATGGCCTGATGAACAAAGCTGTTTAGCAGTCTTGTGGAGTGGGCCCTCAGGCTCCGGTACCTTTTCCCGAGGGCAGGGGTCTGAAGAGGGAGTGTGAGGGGTGGGAGGTGTCACCTGCAACATTGATGGCTCTGTGGGTGAGGGGGATGTGGTGGATGTCCGGGGGGGGGGGGGGGCAGAGGAGCACCAATGATCTTGCTGGCTGCTTTCACTGTGCGTTGTAGAGTCTTACAGCAGGAGGCGGTGCAACTTCCATACCACGCCGTGATGCAACTGGTGAGGATGCTTTCAATGGTGCCTTGGTAGAATGAGCACTTATGGGGGGGGGGGGACTCGTGCTCTCCTCAGTTTGCAGAGGAAATAGAGGCAAGTTTGAGCCTTCTTGGCCAGTGATGTGGTGTTGTTGGACCAGGAGAGGTCCTCACGGATGTTCGCCCCCAGGAACTTGGTGCTGCTCACCCTCCCCACAGCTGCTCCATCGATGATCGTAGGGGGGTGCTATGTGTGTCCCCTCCTGAAGTCGACCTCAATCTCCTTGGTTTTTCCCATGTTCAGAAAGAGGTTATTGTCTTTACGCCACTGGACCAGTTGGCTCACCTCATTTCTGTAGTTGGCCTCCTTGTTGTTGGTGATGAGGCCCACCACCACCGTGTCATCTGCAAACTTGATGATGTAGTAGTTGGTGCTGTGGGCTGGTACACCGTCATGGATCAGCGGGGTGAAGAGTAGCAGGCTGAGCACTCACGCTTGTGGGGCCCCTGTGCTCAGTGTGATGGTCTTGGATGTGTTGCTGCCAACCAGCACATTCTGTGGCCTCCCTGTGAGAAAGTCCACCACCCAGTTACAGAGAGAGGTTTTGAGTCTCAAGTGTATGAGATTTTGCATTAGGTGCTGGGGGATGACTGTGTTGAATGCTGAACTGAAGTCCAAGAACAGCATTCGTACATACGAGTTCTTTGAGTCCAGGTGGGTGAGGGCTGGATGGAGAGCAGCAGAGATGGCATCTTCTGGGGACCTGTTTGATCTATATGCAAACTGAAATGGGTCGTGGGAGGGAGGGAGGGTGGACTTGATGTTCTGCATGACCAGCCGCTCGAAGCACTTCATTATGATGGGGGTCAGTGCTACGAGCCGGTAATCGTTGTAGCTGGAATAAACGGGCTTCTTTGGGACTGGTATTAGGGTGGCAGTTTTGAAACGTGGGGACAACAGCTTGACTCAGGGAGATAAAGATGTCAGCCAGGACATTCTTGAGCTCCTCTGCACAGTTCTTCACAACGTGACCTGGTATGTTGTCTGGTTCGGTTGCCTTGCATGGGTTGATCCTGGAGAGGGTCCTCTTCATGCTGGCCAGATCCAGACTTATGGCCTGCTCGTCTGGAAGAGGAGTGGTCTTCTGTGCTGATGTGCTGTTTTGTGCTTCACAGTGGCCAAAGAAGTCATTTAGGTTGTTAAGCAATGTGATGTCACTCGCACAGGTCTGAGGTGGGGGTTTGTAGTTGGTGAGGGTCTGTATTCAATTCAATTCAATTCAATTCAATTCAATTCAATTCAACTTTATTTATATAGCACCATTTCACAACAACAGTCATCTCATAGCACTTTCAACTGTAGGGGGGACCCCCACAGTTGCAGAAAGACCCCAACAATCAGGCGATCCCCTGTGAGCAAGCACTTGGCGACGGTGGAGAGGAAAAACTCTCTTTTAACAGGAAGAAACCTCCAGCAGAACCAGGCTCAGGGAGGGGCAGTCATCTGTTGCGACTGGCTGGGGGGTGAGGGGACAGAGGAGATGAAAAGAACAGACATGTAGAGAGCAAACAGCACGATGGGGACTCAATCTATGGGAGAGAACAAACAAATGTTAATGACCAGCAAAAAAAATATTTCATTGAGAGTGAGAAAAGGAGTGAGGCCCAGTGCATTACTGGAGGTCCCCCGGCTGACTAAACCTATTAGCAGCATAACTAAGGGAGGGTTCAGAAACACATGATCCCTCCCTAATTGTAGGCTATATCAAAAAGGTAGGTTTTAGCCCTATTCTTAAAAACAGAGATCGAGTCTGACTCCCGAATCCAGACTGGCAGCTGGTTCCACAGGAGAGGAGCTTGATACCTGAAGGCTCTGCCTCCCATTGTACTTTTGGAGATTCTAGGTATTACAAGTAATCCTGCATTTTGGGAGCGTAGTACTCTCTTAGGATAATATGGTAGTGTCAGATCTTTTAAATAAAAAGGAGCCTGATTGTTTAGAGCTTTGTAAGTAAGAAGAAGGATTTTTTTTTTTTAATTTAAGTTTTTGTAAAGGGTATACAGGTCATTACAGCATTGCATTGTTTACATTTTCATCACACGTTCCCTTATTTTTTGCTATTTGACAACATTGGTAGGATAGTTATTACAACACCCCCTTTTTTTTAAAGTGAAAGAAAAAGTGAAATTAAAGAGAATTAAATAAAAAAAAACAAATAAACAAACAAACAGAACAGCAAAAAACAAACAAACAGAAAATTAAGTAATTAAAAGTAAAAGAGCATCTGAGTAGTGTTGGAACAAAGAGCGGGACCATCATTGAAATGGTATTTGTCAAAGATTGGATCTAATGGAAGACACATATGCGATCCAGGGTTGCCAAAAGCTTATGAACCCATCCATGTCCTGTCTCAGTGCGAATGTCAACTTTTCCATCGAGTAAATGTCTTGAATCACGTTAATCCAATCTTCAGGTGTAGGACAGTCCTTCAGCATCCATTTTTTAGTTAGGGCTTTTTTACTTGCCAATATTAAAACACTGAATAAGTATTTATCTCCTCGTCTTAAGAAGAAGGATTTTAAACTTAATTCTAAACTCTATGGGAAGCCAATGAAGGGAGGCCAGAACCGGAGAGATATGATCTCTCTTTCTAGTACCTGTTAAAACTCTTGCTGCAGCATTTTGGATCAACTGAAGACTTTTTAAAGATGTTTTAGGACAGCCTGATAATAAAGAACTACAATAATCTAATCTCGAGCTAACAAAAGCGTGGATCAGTTTCTCAGCATCTCTGAGACAAGATGCTCCTAATCTTGGCAATATTATGCAAATGATAGAAGGCAGTCTTGGAAACAAATTTAATATGTGAATTGAAGGACAGATCTTGATCAAAAATAATTCCAAGGTTCCTCACAGAGCTATTAAGAGAAAGAGTAACCGCATCCAAACTGAAAGTTTGATTTGGAAAGGTATTTCTAAGGTTTTTTGGACCAACAAGAATGACTTCAGTCTTATCTGAATTTAATAGCAGGAAATTACAAGTCATCCAAGCTTTGATTTCCTTAAGACAGGCTTCCAACTTGGCTAATTGATTGCTATCATCTGGCTTCATTGAAAGGTATAATTGTGTATCATCTGCATAACAATGAAAATGTATAAAGTGCTTTCTAATAATGTTGCCTAACGGAAGCATATATAAACTAAAAAAAGTAGGGCCTAGCACAGATCCCTGTGGAACTCCATGACTAAGCTTTGAGTTGAAAGAAAACTCATTATTGACATGAACAAACTGGAACCTATCAGATAAATAAGATCTAAACCACTGCAACAAAGTTCCATTAAGTCCAACATAGTGTTCTAATCTATCAAGTAGAATATTATGATCGATAGTATCAAAAGCTGCACTAAGGTCTAAAAGGACAAGTACAGAAACCAGTCCATTATCAGATGCGATGAGGAGGTAATTAGTGACCTTCGCTAAGGCTGTTTCAGTACTATGATGGATTCTAAACCCAGATTGAAACTCTTCAAGTAAACCATTTCCCTGCAGGTGGTCAAATAATTGCGTAGCAACAACTCTTTCTAAGATTTTTGAAATAAAAGGGAAATTAGAGATTGGTCTATAGTTAGCTAAAACTCCTGGATCTAGCATTGACTTTTTGAGTAAGGGTTTAATTACAGCCGTTTTAAAAGCCTGCGGTACATGGCCTAAAGTTAATGAAGAATTGATAATATGAAGAATAAAGCTACCAATAAGTGGGAAGACTTCTTTAAATAACCTGGTAGGAATAGGGTCTAAGATAAGATAAGATAAGATAAGATAAGCCTTTATTAGTCCCACAACAGGGAAATTCCAGGATTGCAACAGCACAGGGATAGCAACACTCAGAGCAACAATCATCCATCCATCCATCCATCCATCTTCTACCGCTTTTCCGGAGGTCCGGGTCGCGGAGGCAGCAGTTCAAGCAGAGAAGCCCAGACTTCCCTCTCCCCAGCCACCTGCTCCAGCTCTTCAGAGGGGATACCAAGGCGTTCCCAGACTAGCTGGGAGACATAGTCTCTCCACCGAGTCCTGGGTCTGCCCCGGGGTCTCCTCCCAGTGGGACGTGCCTGAAACACCTCAAGTGGGAGGCGTCCAGGAGGCATCCTAATCAGATGCCCATACCACCTCAACTGACTCCTTTCAATGTGGAGGAGCAGCGGTTCTACTCTGAGCCTCTCCCGGATGACTGAGCTCCTCACCCTATCTCTGAGGGTGAGTCCAGCAATCCTACGGAGAAAGCTCATTTCAGCCGCTTGTATCCGCGATCTCGTTCTTTCGGTCATTACCCAAAGCTCGTGACCATAGGTGAGAGTAGGAACGTAGATTGACTGGTAAATCGACAGCTTTGCCTTAGAACTAAGCTCCCTCTTCACCACAACAGACCGGTACAACGTCCGCATCACTGCAGATGCTGCTCCAATCCGTCTGTCGATCTCTCGCTCCATTTTCCCCTCACTCGTGAACAAGACCCCAAGATACTTAAACTCCTCCACTTGGGGCAGGAGCCTGTCCCCAACCCGGAGAGGACAATCCACCTTTTTCCGGCTGAGGACCATGGACTCGGACTTGGAGGTGCTGATTCTCATCCCAGCCGCTTCACACTCAGCGGCAAACCGTCCCAGCAAGAACTGTAGGTCATTGCTGGATGAAGCCAACAGGACAACATCATCTGCAAACAACAGAGATGAAATCCTGTGGTCACCAAGCATGACACCCTCCATTCCCTGGCTGCGCCTAGAAATCCTGTCCATAAAAATTATGAACAGGACCGGTGACAAAGGGCAGCCCTGGCGGAGTCCAACTCTCACTGGGAATGACTCCGACCGAGTGTTGGCAATGCGAACTAAACTCTCACAACGGTCGTACAGAGACCGAATAGCTCGTAACAACAAGCCCGATACCCCATACTCCCGAAGCACCCCCCACAAAAATCCACGAGGGACGCGGTCAAATGCCTTCTCCAAGTCCACAAAACACATGTAAACTGGTTGGGCAAACTCCCACGAACCCTCAAGAATTCTCGAGAGGGTAAAGAGCTGGTCCGATGTGCCACGGCCAGGACGAAAACCACATTGCTCCTCCTGAATCCGAGGTTCGACCAACGGCCGGACTCTCCTCTCCAGTACCTTGGCATAGACCTTCCCAGGGAGGCTGAGGAGTGTGATCCCTCTAAAGTTGGAGCACACCCTCCGGTCCCCTTTTTTGAAGAGAGGAACCACCACCCCGGTTTGCCATGCCAAAGGCACTGCCCCCGACCTCCACGCAATGTTGCAGAGGCGTGTCAACCATGACAACCCAACAACATCCAGGGCCTTGAGGTACTCGGGGCGAATCTCGTCCACCCCCGGGGCCCGGCCACCAAGGAGATTTTTAACCACCTTGGCGACCTCAGCCCCTGTGATAGGCGAGTCATCCCCCTCGTCCCCAAACCCTGCTTCCTCTGTGGAAGGCGTATCAGTGGGATTGAGGAGATCCTCGAAGTATTCCTTCCACCGCCCGACGATATCCCCAGTTGAAGTCAACAGTGTCCCATCCGCACCATACACAGTGTGGACGGGGAGCTGCTTTCCCCTCCTGAGCCGCCGAACAGTTTGCCAGAATCTCTTTGAAGCCGACCGAAAGTCTTGTTCCATGGCCTCACCGAACTCCTCCCATACCCGGGTTTTTGCTTCAGCAACCACCCGAGCTGCACTCCGCTTGGCCTGCCGGTACACCTCAGCTGCTTCGGGAGTCCCACAAGCCAACCAAGCTTGATAGGACTCCTTCTTCAGCTTAATGGCCCCCCTCACCACTGGTGTCCACCACTTGGTTCGGGGGTTGCCACCACGAGATGCACCGACCACCTTGCGGCCGCAGCTCTGGGCTGCCGCTTCAACAACAGAGGTGGAGAACATGGCCCATTCAGACTCCATGTCTCCAGACTCCCTCGGAATGTGGTTGAAGTTCTTCCGGAGGTGGGAGTTGAAGACCTCCCGGACAGGGGCCTCAGCCAGACGCTCCCAGCACACCCTCACTATACGTTTGGGTCTACCAGGTCTGAATGGCTTCCTCCCCTGCCATCGGATCCAACTCACCACCAGGTGGTGATCAGTTGACAGCTCTGCACCTCTCTTTACTCGGGTGTCCAAGACATACGGTCGCAGGTCTGATGATACGATAACAAAATCGATCATCGACCTGCGGCCTAGGGTGTCCTGGTGCCAGGTGCACATATGGACACCCTTATGCTTGAACATGGTGTTCGTTATAGACAGACTGTGGTTAGCACAGAAGTCCAATAACTGAACACCACTCGGGTTCAGATCGGGCAGGCCGTTCCTCCCAATCACCCCCCTCCAGGTTTCACTGTCGTTGCCCACGTGCGCATTGAAGTCCCCCAGTAGGACAATGGAGTCTCCAGGAGGAGCACCCTCCAGCACCCCAGTCACAGACTCCAAAAAGGGTGGGTACTCTGAAACATCATTTGGTGCATAGGCACAAATGATGGTCAGGACCCGTTTCCCAACCCGAAGGCGCAGGGAAGCAACCCTTTCGTCCACCGGGGAAAACTCCAATATAGAGGCAGCAAGGTGGGGCGATACAAGAATACCTACCCCTGCTCGTCGCCTCTCGCCCGGGGCAACTCCAGAAAAGGCCAAGCTCCAGCCCCTCTCCAGGAGACTGGTTCCGGAACCGGAGCTATGTGTTGAGGTGAGGCCGACTATATCTAGCCGGTATCGCTCAATCTCGTACACCAGCTCAGGCTCCTTCCCCACCAGAGAGGTGACATTCCACGTACCAAAAGCCAGTTTAGAAAGCTTGGGATCAGTCCGCCAAGGTCTCCGCCTTTGACTGCCACCTAATCCACATAGCACCGGACTTCCATGATCCCTCCTGCAGGTGGTGGACCTACTGGAGGGCGGACCCATGTAACTCCTTCGGGCTGAGCCCGGCCGGGTCCCATGGGTGGAAACCCGGCCACCAGACGCTAGCCTTCGAGCCCCTCCCCCAGGCCTGGCTCCAGGGTGGGGCCCCGGTAACCCCATACCGGGCGGGGTACACTGAATCCTTGATATACAATTTATCATGAGAGTCTGTTGGATCGTTCTTCGTCTGGCCCTTCACCCAGGACCAGTTTGTCTTGGGAGACCCTATCAGAGGCAAATTGCCCCGGACAACATAGCTCCTGGGATCACTGGGGCACGCAAACCCCCCCACCACGATAAGGTGACGATCCATGAGGGGGAGAGCAACAATCAGAAGGCAAGAAAAAAAAAAAAAAAAAAAAAAACAAGCAAGCAAGAGCAGCTAATATACATATGTACATATTACTATAAAATATATATATACACACACACACACACAGACACACAGTGCAGAGCATTGTAGCTGGATGGAATAAATATATGAATATATGAACACACAGTGCAGAGCATTGTAGCTAGATGGAATAAATATGTAAATATATAAACACCCACAGTACGGAGCATTGCAGCTAGGTGGAATAAATATGCAAGTATATAAACACACACAGTGCGGAGCAATGTAGCTAGATGGAATAATATGTAGATATATAAAAACACAGTGCGGAGCATTGTAGCTAGATGGAATAAATATATAGATATATAAATATAAACACACCCAGTGCAGAGCATTGTAGCTAGATGGAATAAATATGTAAATATATAAACACACACAGTGCAGAGCATTGTTGCTAGGTGGGATGAAACAGCATAACCGTCTATTTAGTTATCCTACATGGTACGATTATGTGCCCATACATATTCTCACCCTCCATAGCGACCGGTATGTTCCTAGTTGTATGCCGGAGAGGACCATTGTGTAAGTCTATTGCATCTTTTGCATTCAAAAAAAACCTATTAGTTTGTTACGTCTTTTTGCTATCTCTGCGAGCAGCCCTGCTTAGGTTGTACAGTCTGACAGCCGTTGGTAGGAAGGACCTACGAAACCTCTCGGTTGTGCACCTGGGATGATGTAGTCTGCTGCTAAATGAGCTCCTCAGTGCATCCAGTATGTCCTGCATAGGGTGGAACTCGGACTCCAGCAGAGATCACAGTTTAGCCACCGTCCTTCTCTCTCCTATCTCCTCCATCGGATCAAGGCGTTGCCCCAGGACAGAGCTAGCTTTCTTAATCAGTTTGTTCAGTCTCTTCCTATCGGCTGCAGTAATGCCACTGCCCCAGCAGACCACTCCAAAAGTGATGGCTGATGCCACCACCGTGTCATAGAATGACTTCAGCAGCGCCCCTTGTACACCAAAAGACCTGAGTCTCCTCAGCAGGAACAGCCTGCACTGTCCCTTCTTGTAGAGTGCGTCAGTATTGTGTGACCAGTCTAGTTTATTGTTCAGATGAATACCCAGGTACTTGTAGGATGTCACCATCTCGATGTCTGTTCCCTGTATATTTACTGGTGCTGTGAGGGGCTGCCCATGCCTGCGGCAGTCCACCACCAGCTCCTTAGTTTTCCTCGCGTTGATCTGGAGGCAGTTCCGATGGCACCAGTCCACAAAGTCCTGGATAAGCCCTCTGTACTCAGCTTCATCTCCGCTGGAGATGAGACCAACGATCGCAGAGTCATCAGAGAACTTCTGTAGATGGCAATGTGTTGTGTTGTGTGAGAAGTCCGCAGTATAAAGAGTGAACAGGAAGGGAGCCAGCACCGTTCCCTGGGGGGCCCCCGTGCTACTGATGATCGTGTCGGAAACACAGTCCCGGGTTCTCACAAACTGAGGCCGGTTCGTGAGGTAGTCCAGGATCCATGATGACAGGTGCTGGTCCACCCCTGCGCGCAGCAGCTTGTCCTTGTCCTTCAACTTGTCTAAAAGACAAGTTGAAGGTTTGGATGAGGAAACTATTTTGTCTAACTCACAAAGGTCGATTGGAGTAAACTCATCAAGACAGACATCAATTGAAGGAGTTGTAGTAGTTACTGTATTTAAGTTAACTGTGGGAAGAATCTGATTGATTTTATCTCTGATGGATGAAATTTTATTATTGAAAAAGTTCATAAAGTCCTGACTAGTAAGCTCTAAGGGAATGCTAGGATTGACAGAGTCCTGACTCTTTGTCAACCTGGCTACAGTGCTGAAAAGAAACCTGGGATTATTCTTGTTCTCTTCTATTAATGCAGAATAATAACTCGTTCTAGCTTTTCTAAGAGATTTTTTTATAAATTAGAAGATGATTTCTCCAAGCTAAATAGATTTCATCTAAATTAGTGGAGCACCATTTTCTTTCTAATTGACGAGCCTTCTGTTTTAAGCTACGGGTTTCTGTGTTGAACCAAGGAGTTAGAAATCTCTGATTAGACTTTTTCTTTTTTAAGGGGGCCACCAAGTCTAGAGTCTGATGCAGAGAAGCTGTAACACTATCCACCATGTTATCAATTACAGAAGGAGCAAGCTGTCTATAGCTTATTTCCGTTGTGTTGACACATGGCATAGAGGAAACAATCTGCATAAATTTGGTAACAGCATCATCTGAGAGGCATCTACTGTAATAATATTTTTCTTTAGGAGCCAAATAGTCAGAAATAGTAAAATCAAATGTTAACAGACAATGGTCTGACAGTACAGGGTTATGAGGAGACACTACCAGATTTTCTATTTCTATGCCATATGTCAGAACAAAGTCCAACGTATGGTGGAGGTAATGAGTAGAATTTCTTATTTTCTGAGAAAACCCAATCGAGACTAATATTGAATTAAATGCCGCATTAAGGCAGTCACTATCTACATCTACATGTATATTAAAGTCCCCTACTATAATTATTCTATCTGATTTCAGCACTAAATCAGCTAAGAAATCAGCAAATTCAGATAAAAATTCTGAGTAGGTTGATGGAGGACGATAAACTATGGCAAATAAAATTGGGTTTAACCTAAAATTGCTAAAGTGCCCAATACTGAGGACTAGGCCCTCAAAGGAATTATAACATGTTTTTTGCTTTACATTAACTAATAATTTGGAATGGTAAATTGTTGCTACTCCTCCTCCACGACCAGAACTTCTGGGATTTTGACAGTTTAAATAACCAGAGGGAGTTGATTCATTTAAACCAACATAATCCTCTTGCCCTAACCAAGTCTCTGTAAGGGATATTAAATCAATCTGATGATCAATTAACAGATCATGGACTAACAGAGACTTGGGAGTTAGAGACCTAATATTTAATAAACCACATTTAATTTTTAAATTATGAGGAGGAACAGAGGCCAAATCATTCAATTTAGAGGCTTTATGTTTAATTTGAGTTTTACCAGTTTTTTGCTAAATCACTTTGGGATGCTTATGCATTATATTTTTATTTACTTTGGAGGGAGCAGACAATGATTCTCTGATGGGGAAGACAGGGGCTAAGTCGAGGGGTGGCGGATGAAGAGGAGCTGCAGAGAGGCGTGTAAGACTGCAACTCTGCTTCCTGGTCCCAACTCTGAGTTGTCAAGGTTTTGGAAATTTGGATTAAAAGGATGCCAAATTGTTAGATAAATGAGACGCACCATCCAAAGTGGGACGGATGCTGTCTCGTCTCATAAGACCAGGTTTTCCCCAAAATGAGCTCCAATTGTCAATGTAGCCCACGTTGTTTGCAGGACACCACACAGACAGCCAGCGGTTCAAGGACGACGAGCGGCTAAACATGTCATCACTGGTCAGATTGGGGAGGGGCCCAGAGAATACTACAGTGGCAGACATCGTTTTTGCAAAGTCACACACCGATTCTACATTAAGTTTCGTGACTTCCGACTGCCGGAGACGGAAGTCATTAATGCCAGCATGAATAACAATTGTGGAGTATTTACAGTTACTTTTAGCCAGCATTTTCAAATTTGACTCGATGTCGCCTGCTCTGGCCCCAGGAATGCATTTGACTATGGCCACTGGAGTCTCTAGGTTCACGTTTCTGACTACAGAATCGCCAATGATCAGAGTTTTTTCCTCAGCGGGTGTGTCGCTGAGCGGGGAAAAACGATTAGAAACGTGAATAGGCTGGAGGTGTACCGGGGCTTTGCGACTAGGCTTCCTTCTCACCATCACCCACCCAGTCTCCTCGCTGCTGAGGAGAGCCGGAGGACCGCTAACGGGGGGCCCTATGCTAGCTAGCTCCGCTGCAGCTAGGGGATTTCCGTCGAGAGTAACTGGCGCAGATGGTGTTTCAATGCAGCGGAGCCGGGATTCCAAAACAGACAACCTCGCCCCGAGCGCGTCAAAAAGACAACATTTATTACATTTACCGTTATCACTAAAAGAGGCAGAGGTGTAGCTAAACATCTGACAGAGAGAGCACACCAGAGGAGGAGGGGAAGGAGAGCTAGTAGCCATAGCTAGTGGCTAACCCAAAACTCAGGAGAGTGAGGAGAGCAAACCACACGGACAGACAGCAAAACAGGAAGTGACGATACGTTACCACAAGTGACGTTCCCAAGTGACGTTCCCTTCCAAGGACCTCTCAGATAGGGGCCTTCCATGGCTGCTGTCTCTGTATACCACGCCAGAGAGAACGTGCATCTCTGGTGTTGCTGAAGTGGCCGGATATTTTCTTGCTGTACTGTCGTTTTGCCTCCTTGATGCCACGGGGCAGGTTGGCCCTAGTTGTTGTTAGTCCTGCAGTGTCACCGGCCCTGAAGGCTGCGTCCTGAGCCCTCAGGTGCCTGTGGACCTCTGTTGTCATCCATGGCTTTTGGTTGGCATGAACAGTGATGGTTTTGCAGTGAGTGACATCATCAATGCATTTACAGTACCTATGTATAATACAACAACCTCAGTGTACTCCTCTAGTTTTATGTGTCCATTGTGAGTGGCTGCATGCTTGAAAGTGTCCCAGTCTGTACTGCTGAAGCAGTCTTTCAGAGCATCTGAGGCCCCCTCTGGCCACACACGTACCTGCTTTTTTGTTGGTCTGATTGCTTTCACTTTGGGTCTGTATGCAGGCCTCAGCAAGATGGTGATGTGATCAGAGAGACCCAGGTGGGGAAGGGGGGAGGCTCTGTATGCTGTCTTTTGGGTTGTGTACACCAGGTCCAGCAAGCTGTCTCCTCTTGTTGAAAAGTCTACATGTTGATGTAGGTTTGGTAGGAGGGCCTTTAAATCTGCGTGGTTGAAGTCTCCTGCTGTGATGAGGAATCCATCTGGATGTGCTGTTTGTGTCTCACTGATGGCCTGATAGAGTTCATTTAGTGCTTTACTCCTCTTGCCGATGCCGGTGGGCGGGACATACATGGCAACTAGCAGGACAGAAGAAAATTCTCTCAGACTGTAAAAGGGTCGGCGCTTGATAATCATAAACTCCACCAATGGAGAACAGTGTTTGTGCACAACAGTCGCATCACGGAACCAAGCATCACTGATGTAAACACACACGCCTCCACCTCAGGTCTTTCCTCCCTCCATCAACACCCAATCAGCACAATAGCATGTCAGCCCTGTTAACTGAATAGCAGAGGCCGGGATATTGTCATTTAGCCACGTTTTTGTAAAGATAAAAAAAACTACAGTTCTGCGCATCACTTTGCATAGTTCCCAGGAGCTGTATGTGGTCTATTTTGTTGTCTAGTGAGCGTACACTGGCCAGAATGAGGGAAGGAATCGGGAGTCTGTGTGGGCTAGCAGCTAGCTTTGTTCAGATACCTCCACATTTACCTCTCTTTTGTCTTCACTCACACCATCTTCGGTGTCTCCATTTGGAATGAGACACAGCAGTCGAGTCTGGGGGTGTGGAGGTCTGGTGGAGAGGACCTAGGCCACAGAGTTCCTCTATATCAGAGTGCAGAGATACAAAAATCCCCAAATGTAAACCGCGCATTATTTTCAAGCGGAATTTGAAGAAATTTAATGAACAAGCTTATCATCATGATTTGTCCTTGGTTAATTGGGAACATATAGACCTGTTGCCAGACGTTGAGTTAGCGTGTACTTTCTTTTAAGAAAACTTTGAGAAAATTGTAAATAAACATGCTCCTAGAGGGAAATTCAGAGTAAAGGGGCGTGAAAACCCCTGGTTCTCTCCAGAACTGTCTGATGCCATTTATCAGCGTAATGTGGCTTGGGCCAAAGCCAGGAAAACTGATACTGTCAGTGATTGGTCCATTTTTAGACAACTGAGAAATAAATGCACTTTTTTTATTAAAAAGGCTAAATCTGAATATTATTTATCTGTCATAACTGAGAGTCTTGATAATCCACAGAAATTTTGGAAAGTGATCAAAGGTTTATCTGTGAACAAAAGCTCTCAGGTTCTTCCTACTTTTGTTTTAAATGGCTCAGTCCCAGTTTATGATAGAACTGAGGTTTTAAATTGCTTCAATAAGCATTTTGTGTCATCTGGTTTTCTGTTTAACTCTACAGGAGCTACATCTGTGCCTCATTGTACTAATTCCCAAATGTTTTTTGGAGAACCTTTTAGACTTGTACCTTTTACTGTACAGCAAGTTCATAAGGCTCTCAAAACTTTGAATCACAGAAAACCTCCTGGACCAGACTTGATAGAGCCTTACTTTTTAAAAATGGCTGCCGATTTTATTGCACAGCCTCTTACAGTACTTTTTAATTTATCAATTGAAAACAAAGAGATTCCTGTAGTATGGAAGTCAGCTTTTGTGGTTCCTCTCTTAAAAGGAGGTGACCCAGCAGTTTTAACTAACTACAGACCAATATCAAATTTGTGTGTCTTGTCCAAGATTCTTGAATCTCTCGTGTGTGATCAACTTAAAGAGTTTTTATACTCAAATGAACTTCTTTCAAAACTGCAATCGGGCTTTAGAAAAAAGCACAGCACTATTACTGCTGCTACAAAAGTGGTCAATGATATACTTGTTGCTCTTGATAAAAAGCAGCACTGTGCTGCACTTTTCATTGATCTGTCAAAGGCTTTTGACACTGTGGACCACACAGTTTTAAAGCAAAGACTCATCAGTTTTGGACTGTCGGAACATGTAGTCTCCTGGTTCGCAAATTATTTGAGTGACAGGACCCAATGTATTAAATATGATGGTTTGTGTTCTGAAATTGTCAGTGTCCACAAAGGGGTGCCACAGGGTTCTGTATTAGGACCCCTCCTATTCATTATGTACATTAATGATCTAGGACAAAATGTGTCTGATGCTAGTTTGCATTTTTATGCTGATGACACAATTATTTACTGCTTTGGCTCTTCCCCTGCTAATGCTGTTGCTTCTCTGCAGAAAGCTTTTAATGTGGTGCAGCACACACTTCTGCAGCTAAAACTAGTCCTTAATGCTGACAAAACTAAACTGATGTGGTTTTCAAATTTTAGGAAGAGTCCACAAATTTTTCCCAAAGTGTCCACTTTTGAGGAAAATGAAATTGAGGTGGTTCACTCGTACAAGTATCTTGGTATCTTGCTTGATGATGCTCTGACTTTTAAGCCCCATGTTGAAAATCTTGTGAAGAAACTTAAACTGAAACTGTTTTTTTTATTTTGAAACAAATGTTGTTTTTCTTTTGAGGTTAAAAAGCATCTATTTTAGATTATGGAGACCTCTTGTATATGAACGCTTCAGCTCAGTGTCTGAGTAAGATTGACTCAGTATATCATGCTGTTTTGAGGTTTGTTACAAACTGTAGAGCCTTGACCCATCACTGTGAACTGTATTCTAGAGTGGGATGGCCCCCTTTGTCCACCAGGAGGTTGACTCACTGGTACATTTTTATTTACAAGGCCATGCTTGGACTGTTGCCCCCTTACATTTGTAATTTGATCACACTGAGAAGTGTTGATTCTTATGGTCTGCGTTCTAATGATCATTTGTTGCTTTCTGTTCCATTTGCCCGTACTGAGCTGGGAAAAAGAGCTTTCATGTTCTCAGCCCCCTCTACATGGAACATGTTGCAAAAAGACAGGAAATTAACGGAACTTGTTTCATTGAACGACTTTAAAATCCAGATTGAGAACACTTGAGACGGCCTCACTAATTTTTAACTGTTTTATATGATTTGTATGTCATTGTAAGTGTATTTGTGATTTTTTTGCTGCCTCTTGGCCAGGACTCCCTTGAAAAAGAGGTTTTTAATCTCAACGGGTTTTTTTCCTGGTTAAATAAAGGTAAAATAAATAAATAAAATAAAAAATATCGCTCTGGTCCAGGGCGTAATGTTTGGTCATATTCCTTATCTCCAGAAGGCTGTGGCGACTGTAGCTTGTGCGCATCATCATATACGGACATTAAACACATGAATATACATTTAGGCGTAATTTAAACAACATTAAACGGCACAAACATGAAGGGAGGCCGCTGCGTGTTCATGTGCCACTTAATTTCTTCACCCAACCACTAACTATGAGTAGAAGAAAAGTTTTTGTATTATCATTCATATTCTCTGAAAAAGGGCCAAAAAAAATCACAAATACCAACAGGGTATGTAAACTTCTGAGCACAACTGTAGATAGATAGATAGATAGATAGATAGGAGACCACTGCAAAATTTTTCTAAATGATCATCTCTACGTGTTTGTCAGCCATTCAGTTTGAGTAGCTGTTGGACACCTCAGTCTTCTTCTGGAGATACTGATTAGGAGCTCATCTAAGCATGGTAAGATGCATGAAAGCTGTGAATAATAATGAGTTAGTCCACAAATACAAATTTTTGAATTCTTCCTAAGTTAAAACTTAAGTATTGTAGTGTTTAATTCAATTCAATTCAACTTTATTTATGTAGCACCATGTTTAAGAAAGAACATGAACTTGTTTTCTTTGCATTATTTGATCTAAAAGCAGCATTTTTTGTTGTTGTTTTGGCCAGTTCTCATTTTTTATAAATAAATGCTCTAAATGATGATATTTAGACTTGGTATTTGGGTGGGTTGTTTTCAGTAGGGTAGAGAATAAAACAAAAGTGTTCATGTCTACTTTGGATGTACCAGGTTTGCACTGGATAGTGATGTTAAGGTGCAAATGTATAATAATGGGTGGGTCAGGGAGTGCGAGTGCGGAACTGTATGGAGGAGTGGGTGAGCGAGAGTGAGGGAGTGGGGTTGGGGGCGTGGGCTGGTGGCCTGGCAGCCTGGCCTCCCTTGGCAATCCCTCCTGGGGCAGATGCCTGGCTTTCCTGGGGCTTCTTGACCTCGGGCATTTGTGCCCTGTGGGGGTTGGTGGCGCTGCCTTGCCTGCTCGGGGTTTCTGGGGAGGGGGGGAGTTGCTGTGACCGGCCACCCTCTTCGTATGTTCCATGACAAACCACTCACATGCACACACTTATTTTGCGCACGCTTTCATATGCACGCACATGGACACACATGCACAAATGTCTCCCCTTTTACAGGTGCGGATACCAGACTCATTTTGAGACATCTTTGGTGGAAGAAGCAGTCTGTCTTCCGTTTGTTTTAATTGTTGGTTTGTTTGTCTGTTCCTCTCCCTTTGCTTTTCCTTTCCCCATTCCCCATCCTGTTGGGTCCTTCATGGGTAAAATAATTTAAATAAAGTATTAAGTTATTATAGGAGGAGTTTGCAACAATATACAGTACATAGATAGGTACTGTATAAAGCTCCTTTTGGCTAAGTAAATCTGTTTTGGCACAATAAGGGTAGCAGATTTCTGTTCAGCTCACCTAGCTGCCTGACAGGGCGGTGGGGGGGGGGGGGTGAAAAGGTGCAAATGTATAAATGTAAATTAGATACAAATTTGCAAGAATAAGTGTGCAAAAATATGGTAAAAGATGTCAGTTTTAAAATGTAAAAAAAATCACAAAATGCAATTTAAATACATAGAATAAAAATTTAACCATCAAAATTATAGCAATTTTATGAGCAAAAAAGTTGAACATTTTTGAGAAAAAGTTGCATATTTATGAAGGTTGTAAATTTATGACAAAAAAAAATTGAAAAATTACAAGACGAAAAGCTGCAAATTTCTGAAGAAAATGTTGCAAATTTGCAACAGAAAAATCATAAATTTATGAGAAAAAAATGAAAATTTACAGGAAAAAAGTTACACATTTTTTGAGAAAAATGTTGCAAATTTGCAACAGAAAAATCATCAGTTTCTGAGAAAAAGTTGCAAATCGATGAGAAAAGAGATTAAAACTTACAGGAAAAAAACTGCAAATTAACAAGAACAAAATGTACAAATTCATGTGAAAGAAGCTTACATTTTTTTGAGGAAAAAGTTGCTAAATTATGAGGAAAAAGGCTGCAAATTTACAAGAGAAAATTTACAAATTCATGAGAAGGAAGTTGCAAATTTATAAGACATGATAAAAGATGTCAATTTTAAAATAAGAAATGTGCAAAACACAATTTAAATACACAGAACAAAAATTTAACCAGCAAAATTCTGGTCCTGGTCCTGTTTTATACCCGTCCCTACATTCTCACAGTAGTAATCCTGAGCAGTTTGAACCTCTTAAATCTGAGTTGCTGTTTCTACATGAAGGATTAACTCACAGCTGAGTAAGGCTTTAACGAGGTTTAATGAGGTTTAACGAGGCTCACATCCAGCAGCTCTGGTTGCTAAAATCCTGATTTCACATCATTAGTCAAATATTAATTCAGTCAGACTGTAGTTCTATAAATTAAATAACTATTGTTATAGACAATAGTTCAGACACATGACTACAGTAGTAGCTTGAGAAGGTTCATTTTGTCTTCTTTTTAATTATTAGTTTTTCGTTTTTCTTATTTCAGACAAGAACAGAAAGGAGATGTTTTCACCTTTACATGTTTCGACTGTCCACTGCAGTCTTCCTCAGAAGTGTCAGCTGATGAAGTGTCATTTATCAGCTGTTTTTCCTAGGCGGGGCCAGCCCAGCAGAACTGTCAGATCCACTGGGCTGGCCCCGCCCACTCTGATGGTCTCTGGAGAATGTGGTCCCAGGTGTGAGAAAGCATAAATGCCCCTCATCCCAGTTCATGCTGTCTTTTCCCCGCTTCCTGATTTCTATGGCCTCCTTGATCCAGCGTTTGTGTCTGTTACTCTCTGATCCAATAATTTTTGCGTTGTCCCAGTCCATGATGTGATTATTTCTTTTGCAGTGATCTGATATACTGTAGCTGATTTCAATATTGCTTGTTCTGCCTTTTCTTTTTGTGATCTTGTGAGTCGTCCTTGTGTTTCCTTCTCACATTCCTTCTGGTGTTCTTTTTGCCTTGTGGTGAATGATCTTCCTGTTTCTTCGATGTAGATTTTGTTACATGATCTCCATGATACTGTATTTCATATATTGCATTGCATTTTCTGCTTTGTTCTATTTTGTCCTTGGATTGTACTAATCACTGTCTTAATTTTTTGTGTGGTTTCACCGCTGTGTTTATTTTGTGTTTTTTCATGATCCTTTGAATTGGTTCTGTTGTCCCTCGGCTGTATGGTATGGTTATGATGTCATTGTTATTGATTTCGGCTTTTGGTCTGTGTCTTTTTTTCTGTTTGTTTTTGACTTGCTGTTTCCCTTTATTTATGGCCCATACTGGATATTGGCAGCGTGTGAGTGCATGTCTTATGTGGTTTTCCTCCTCCAGTCTGTCTTCTTGGTTTGTGATGATAGTGGCCGCTCGTATAGTGTCCTGACAACTAATAGTTTGTGTGCTGTGGGGTGTTCTGACGTCCATAGTAGATACTGATCCATGTGTGTTGGTTTCCTGTAGACTGAGATTTTTATACTGCAGTCATCTACTGCCTTTTCTAACCTGGCTGATCTTTGTAAATACCTCTTGCGGTCATTTTTATACTGCCATCATATACATGCCAAAGGCAGCTGATAATGACACTTCACAGCAATCAACTGACACTTCTGAGGAAGACTGCAGTGGGCAGTCAAAACATGTAAAGGTAAAAACATCTTTTTATTCTTGTCAGAAATAAGAAAAACAAAAAACTAATACATGACTACAGTGTTTAAGAATGTTGGGGTATTCAGTATAACTTTATTTACTGTACACTGTCACTTTGAATTTTTACAGTGAAGTATTATAAATCAGGTGAGTCCCTATGAGTAGCATTTGGTAAAAGTGGGGAGGACAAAACCGCCATAAATCATGAACATATTCTCAGTATTACTTAATCTGATGTTAAACTAGTGACAGACTTAAACTTATCAGGAACAAACCACAGAGACTAAAAGAGCCTAATTATTCTCTTTTTCCACATGTTGACATGCTCCCAGAAGTTAATAAAATGTCTGTGATGGGGTTTTGGTCAAAATACGTCAGGATTTAATCATTGCAATACCATTTTACACCCAGCTGAAGGAGCCTCCCCCACAGTAACCAGGCATTTTTCTTTAAATGCTTAAGTGCCACAGTTCACCCAAACCTGTCTTTTAGCATTTCTGAGATGTCTTTGATGCAGGTGGCACCATTTTGAGGCTTAGCAGTGCACCTACCCTTTCAAAGAGTTGTACTAGCCAGCATATAATAAACTATAGTGAAATGAAATAAACCTACAGGCTTCAGTTTAATTCAATCAAACTCGATTTCATTTTCTACTAGTGTTGTAGTCAAGACCAGACCAAGACCACCCCAACAGCACAAATACATCACTCCAACATCGGCCCAACATACCAAGTTTACATCGGGAATACATCTTATAGAGGTTGTTTGCACACTGGCGAGACGACGGCTAGAATTTGTTGCTTGGGGTGTTAACGCCCCAGGGATGTGTTCTGGGTCCATTACCATTTATATATAACATTTTATACATACATACGTCAGGTCAACATTGGCAAGTGTACATCGGGAAAACATGTTATAGAGGTTGTTTTCACATTGGCAAGACATAGGCTAGACATCAGCACATGTATTCCCAATGTAAACTTGCTGATGTTGGCCCGTTTGTATGTAGTTGGGGCAGAGTATAGAAAGACCAAGACTTTCAAGGGTTGAGAACAAGTCAAGACCAAACTGAAACCAAGACCACTATATCCTTGGTCTTGTCTTGGTTTGGTCTTGGGAGACTCTGGTCTTGACTACATCACTGTTTTGTACTTTAGTGAATGTTTTTTTTAGTCTGGTGAGAACAGAGTAACTGTGTTTGGGTGTGCATTAAATAAACCGTACCAAGACCTGCAAAAAAAGTGGTTTCAGACTGAATCACCAGAGAAACTCTGCTGCTGTCATGCTGGCAAGAAAGCAGACCAAACTAAAACCTGATTGATCTTTGAAATATCTTTTGCTGTTGAGCATGTTGTGGTTCTTTTTAAAGGAAAAGGTTGAAAATTTATGAGGAAAAACTGAAAATTAACAGGGAAAGATTCACATATTTTTCAGAATAAAAAAATTGTAAGAAATTTTTGAGGAAAAAGTTTGAAATTTTTGAGAAAAAGTCATAAATTTATGAGATAAAATTCAAAATTTTTGGAGGAAAAATTTGAATTTGAGGAAAAAGTTGGAAATTTTTTAGAAAAGGCATAAATTTGAGTAAAAAGTCACAAATTTATGATGAAGTCACAAATTCTTGAGGAAAAAGTTGGAAATAGAGAAAAAAGTCACAAATTTTTGAGAAAAAGGTTGCAATTTTCTTTAGAAAGAAGTCATACATTTATGAGAAGAAAGTTGCAAATTAATGAAAAAAGCTGCAAATTTTGAGAAAAAATTTGAAAATTTACAGGAAAAATTTTGCAACTTTATGAGAAGGATCTGACACATTTAGTTTTAGAATAGTTGATGGCAGTAGGACACTTTTAGAAGATAAATAATACTGGAATATTTAGTACAGCTCCTGACCAGATAGAGTGATGATATAGAGTGAAGTACGAGGTGGTAACACACCTGTAAGCTGGTTGCCAACCACCAATCAAATCTAAAAGAAGAAGAAGAACTTTATGAGAAAAAGGTGAAAATTTATTATAGAAAATTTTGCATTTTTGGTTAGAATTGATGAGTCAAAGTCACTTTATTGAGTTGTGCAATGTGATCTAGAAAGGCTTATAATGATTTTGAGGGGATCAGGTAACAAGATAATATTCACACCTGCAAAAAACACACAAGAAGCTGCCTGTATTCTTACAACAGCGATGACCCAAATCCATGACTGGCTCAATGATTCATGTCTTGTACTAAACACTAAAAAAAACTGTTTGCATGATGTTTACCAAACAACCATCAAATATTACAAACTCAAACATCTTCTTAAAAGGAGAGGAGCTGCAACTAGTCGAGGAATTTAAGTACCTCGGCATGATTTTAGACTCCTCATTAACCTTTAAAAAACACATCAAAAAAATCTCAAACATAATTAAATTCAATCTGAGAAATTGTAAACAAATTAGACCATCGCTGACAGTTAATGCAGCCAGAATGTTTCTGCATGCAATAATCTTCTCACACATCGATTACTGTTTTACCAACTGGTCACTCACTGGTGTAACCATAATCAAACCCACTGAATCCTTATACAAAAAAAGCCATAAAAATCTTTGATAAGAAAGATCCCACATATCATTGCTGTCACATTTACAAGAAATACAATTTTCTGTCTTTTGAAAATTATAAAACTCTCAAATTTGCCTATTCAATTTATAAAATATTAAATGGCTATGCACCCCCCTTCCCCCCGGGAGAACATGTTAAACTGAGGACTGTCACCGGCACAACCACCAGAGCAATCACTAGAGGAGACTGTGAGGTCCCCCACAGATGCACCACATTTGCTCAATCTGTGCTATCAGTGAGGGGAACCAAGATCTGGAATAACATACCACCTGTAATCAGAGAACGTACCACACTAAACACTTTTAAGACTCATTGTAAAAATTGGCTTTTAAGCAACCAAAATTGTACCCATAACTAGTGGTTGTGCTGCAGCATGTGCACATATATGTGTCCGTGCATCACACACATCTTCCACCTCTTGTTTGTTGCTGTTGTTTGTTGCTGCTGTGAGGTGCTTGGGTGCATGTATGTGTGTACGCATACACAGTACTCCACTCGTGTGACATTTGAATGTTTTGTTTTGTAGCACCTTGACTCTTGCACTTCAGCATATCCACTTTGCACAGTTTTATTGCAGATGTTCTGCTCGTGTATGACTGTGTGTTTTTGTGACCCGCCAGGGAACTGCAGATGCAAATTAGCAATATTGCTAAATCTGGCATACTTACATTTGTATTAATGTTCATTAGTATGTAATGTCCCTTTCAAATAAACATTAAACTTGATTCTGCTTGATCTACACCAGTGAATGGGGATGGGGGAATGGCAGCTTATCAAGGGGGATGCTTTGGAGTCATTTTGCTAACAAGGGGGATGGCATCTCCCCTCTAATCGCCTAGTTTACACTTCATATCAGTGGAGGTCCTGGCTTGCATGATTTCCTGGGCGGACTGCTCCCCCCCCCCCCCCCCACTCACACACTTTTTAAAAACTTTTTATTTCTCTCTTAAATGTCCAAATGTTCAATTTTCTCAACAATTAGTAAGGGTTTTCTTGCAACTTTTTCCTGGCAAATTTGTTACTTAAAAAAAAAAAAACTTTTGCCATGTTTCACTTTTTTTCTCATATTTTCATGATGTTCTTCTACATTTGCACCTGTCCCCTCACTGATAGGTACATCTCAATAAATTAGAATGTCATCAAAAATTGATTTATTTCAGTAATTCAATAAAAAAATAAAACTCCTATATTATATAGATACATCACACACAGTGATATATTTCAAGTGTTTATTTCTTTTAATTTTGGTGGGTGTGGCATACAGCTAATGAAAACCCCAAACTCAATGTCTCAAAAAAATAATTAAATATTACATAAAATTAATTAAAGTATATATATATATATATATATATATATTTTTAATTCAAAGTCAGCACAGCTGTCTACCCGGAAATTTTAGAGCACTTCATGCTTTCCTCTACTGACAAGCTTTATGGAGATGCTGATTTTGTTTTCCAGCAGGACTTGGTACCTATAGGTACCAGATATATATGAGTTTCATTTTTTTTTTACTGAATTAGTGAAATAAATCAACTTTTTGATGGTATTCTAATTTATTGAGATGCACCTGTACTACATTGTCCTGTATAAACTATCCTTGCAGTCTTTGTGGAGATGGAGGGGGGACAGGTTAACAGAGGGGATGGTTTTGGCTCATTCTGCTAACTAGGCAAATTGCCTTTTTAATTTTTTGCAACAATTTAGTCATTTGAATGAAGTTTTAATATTTTTTACTGAAAGAAAAGCTTTTATCAGATTTTTGCAAAGATGTTTTTATTTTGAAGAGATAATCTTTTTTTTTCGATGGAAGCTGCCCATTTTTAAATTTTTTTTGTCATTGACCTCTACATAATTAATGATGAAGACCGTGGTCTCTGTGGTAACACAATGGAGAAAATATGTGTTACATTACATAAGCTGTGCTAACCAAATATTGCCATTTTAGGACTTAATGTTTTAAAATTCAAACAGCTGTATAATTTAAGAAAAAAAAAAAACTTTCTTTTAACATTTTTTCCTCCTTTGCTGTGCTTTTAATGTCCGCCATACTGGAGTTTGATCTGTGGAGTCTGCCAGCTGCAGCCCGAGGGCGCTGGCATTCCGCCTGAAGAGGCCACCCATTTGCCACAAATACATGCTCAGCACACATAATTATGAATCTTTCATTATTATTTTATTTTTCTGACTGTCATGGCGCCCTCAAAAGAATGCCGCCCACGGCCCCTGCCCATATGGCCCATATCTGAGTCCACAACTGCTTTTTATTACCATGGCAGCCATCTGACCAATAAGTAGAGAGAATGTACTCTAGTAAAATGAAGCATTTTGGTACACTTGGATTTTTGTCTGTGTGAAAGGAGCCCAAAGCAAATGGAAAATGACCCCAAATCAAAAACTCCTGAAGTGAAAAGGACCAAAGCAGAAGTTGTAAATTACCGCAGTAATAGACAATTTCTTTATTAAATATTAATCTCATAATTCCCTCTGTTAGAATAAATGTTTTAATTTGGCTCAGGTTTAGATTCACAGACTGGGTTTATGATGGGAAAACAGTTTACCATCAGAAATATAATTAAAGTTGTCTGTGTTTGTGTTTGTAGAAGAAGAAGAGGAGGAAAATTGATCGCAGCATGATCGGAGAACCAACAAACTTCATCCACCTGACGCACATTGGATCAGGAGAGATGGCTGATGGCATGCAGCCGGTGGGAAATACAATCTGAGATTTAAAGATCAATTAAGGATAAATTAATATGCATAATTATTAATAATAATATATATATAATAATAATAATAATAATAATAATAATAAATGTTATACATAAATTGGTTAAATTAAATTACAATATATTTTTAAGTTTTCATACATAAATAAAAATGTATTAAGAATTAAAGGATTTAAGCATTACACTCGTAATATTTTCTTCTTTTGTCATACATAGATACTTTAAAATATTAAATATTAAATATTAAATTTTACATTTAAAATATTAAATGTATTAAAAAACTGTAATTATTAAATGTATTAAATTGATTATTAAATTAAATTATTAAATTAACTATTAAGTTAATTTTCAGTTACTTTTAAAAATGAATTAAAATAATTTTAAAAAGTGATTTAAAAATATAAAATATTTCTTAATGTGAAAAATTAAATCAACAAATAAACGATCACATCCACTACATATGCAACAGTACTGTTTAAAGTTTTCTAAATAGGTGTCTCCAAACATAAATGAAATGGTAAATATAAAACTCATTAATTTAATTAAATTACATAAAATTTTTACATTTTCATACATAAATCTATCTTTTGTTGCCATTTGCACTACAGGTAGCATTACTGTACATAGACTGCTGTTGTTGTTTTTCCAGCCTTATTCCTTTTTCTTCTTTATATTGTGCACACAACTCAAGAGAGAGAGAAATGCCATTTCAGTTCCCCTGTATGTGCTGTACGCAGATTAGTAATGACAAATAAAATCTTTGCATCTTTGAATCTTGAATCTTTGAATAAATAATAAAAATAATAAGTGTATTTAAAATTAAAGGAGTAAAGTTTAAGTTAAACAATACAATCAACTAATATGCCTTTAATTTTAATTTAATCACTTTTTTCCTCTCACTTCTGTTTATCAAGCCTCCTGCACCTGTGTGCGCACTCAGTGTCATCTAATCACCCTCTTTAGCCTTCTGTTCACCTTTCTTCGGTGTTTTGGTTAGCTTCGGGTTGGGCACTTTCTATGGCTACTAGCTCTCCTTCCCCTTCTCTTCTGGTGTGCTCTCTCTGTCAGATGTTTAGCTACATCTCTGCCTCTTTTAGTGATAATGGTAAATGTAATAAATGTTGTCTTTTTGAGGCGCTCGAGGCGAAGTTGTCCGATTTGGAATCCCGGCTTCACTGTATTGAAACACCGTCTGCACCAGTTAATCTTGATGGACGTCCCTTAGCAGCAGTGGAGCTCGCTAGCTTAGGGCGGCCTGCTAGCGGTCCTCCGGTCCTCCTCAGCAGCGAGGAGACTGGGTGGGTGACTGTGAGAAGGAAGCCTAGTCGCAAAGCCCCGGTTAACCACCAACCTGTTCATGTTTCTAATTGTTTTTCCCAGCTCAGCGACACACCCGATGAGGAAAAAACTCTGATCATTGGCGACTCTGTAGTCAAAAACGTGAACCTAGAGACTCCAGCAGCCGTAGTCAAATTCTGGGGCCAGAGCAGGCGACATTGAGTCAAATTTGACAATGCTGGCTAAAAGTAACTGTAAATACTCCACAATTGTCATCCACACCGGCATTAATGACGTCCGACTCTGGCAGTCAGAAGTCACAAAAATTAATGTGGAATCGGTGTGTGACTTTGCCAAAACAATGTCTGCCTCTGTAGTATTCTCTGGGCCCCTCCCCACTCTGACCGGTGATGACATGTTTAGCCGCTTGTCATCCTTCAACCGATGGCTGTCTGTGTGGTGTCCTGCAAACAACGTGGGCTACATAGATAATTGGAGCTCATTTTGGGGAAAACCTGATCTTATGAGACGAGACGGAGTCCATCCCACTTTGGATGGTGCGTCTCTTTTATCTAACAATCTGGCATCATTTTTATCCAAATTTCCAAAACCTTGACAACTCAGAGTTGGGACCAGGAAGCAGAGTTGCAGTCTTACACGCCTCTCTGCAGCTCCTCTTCCTCCACCACCCCTCAACTTAGCCCCTGTCTTCCCCATCAGAGAATCATTGTCTGCTCCCTCCAAAGTAAATAAAAATATAATGTATAAGAATCCCAAAGCGATTAAACAAAAAAGTTGGTAAAACTCAAATTAAACATGAAGCCTCTAAATTGAATGGTTTGGCCTCTGTTCCTCCTCATAATTTAAAAAGTAAATGCGGTTTGTTAAATATTAGGTCTCTAACTCCCAAGTGTCTGTTAGTCCATGATCTGTTAATTGATCATCAGATTGATTTGATATCCCTTACAGAGACTTGGTTAGGGCAAGAGGATTATGTTGGTTTGAATGAATCAACTCCCTCTGGTTATTTAAACTGTCAAAATCCCAGAAGTTCTGGTCGTGGAGGAGGAGTAGCAACAATTTACCATTCCAAATTACTAGTTAATGTAAAGCAAAAAACATGTTATCAATCCTTTGAGGGCCTGGTCCTCAGTATTGGGCATTTTAGCAATTTTAGGCTAAACCCAATTTTGTTTGCCATAGTTTATCGTCCTCCATCAACCTACTCAGAGTTTTTATCCAAATTTGCCAAATTCTTAGCTGATTTAGTGCTGAAATCAGATAATTATAATAATAATAATAATTATAGTAGGGGACTTTAATTTACATGTAGATGTAAATAGTGATTGCCTTAATTTGGCATTTAATTCAATATTAGACTCGATGGGGTTTTCTCAGAAAGTAGGAAATTCTACCCATTACCTCCACCATACGTTGGACCTTGTTCTGACATATGGCATAGAAACAGAAAATCTTGTAGTGTCTCCTCATAACCCTGTACTGTCAGACCATTGTCTGTTAACCTTTGATTTTACTATTTCTGACTAGTTGGCTCCTAAAGAAAAATATTACTACAGTAGATGCCTCTCAGATGATGTTGTTACCAAATTTATGCCGATTGTTTCCTCTATGCCATGTGTCGACACAACGGAAATAAGCTATAGACAGCTTGCTCCTTCTGTAATTGATAGCATGGTGGATAGTGTTACAGCTTCTCTGCATCAGACTCAAGACTTGGTGGCCCCTTTAAAAAAGAAAAAGTCTAATCAGAGATTTCTAACCACTTGGTTCAACACAGAAACTCGTAGCTTAAAACAGAAGACTCGTCAATTAGAAAGAAAATGGCGCTCCACTAATTTAGATGAAATCTTTTTAGCTTGGAGAAATCATCTTTTAATTTACAAAAAATCTCTTAGAAAAGCTAGAATGAGTTATTATTCTGCATTAATCGAAGTCAACAAGAATAATCCTAGGTTTCTTTTCAGCACTGTAGCCAGGCTGACAAAGAGTCAGGACTCTGTCAATCCTAGCATTCCCTTAGAGCTTACTAGTCAGGACTTAATGAATTTTTCAATAATAAAATTTCATCTATCAGAGATAAAATCAATCAGATTCTACCCACCGTTAACTTAAATACAGTAACTACTACAACTCCTTCAACTGATATCTGGATGAGTTTACTCCAATTGACCTTTTAGAGTTAGACAAAATAATTTCCTCATCCAAGCCTTCAACTTGTCTTTTAGACCCTAATCCTACCAGTGTGGAGCGTGTAAAAAATGAGGCTGATTTGGTTCAAGCGGTTTATTACACGACTCACACGAGGAGCATAGACAGAATGGCATACAAGTAGGAACTCTTCCCTTAAATAACATGACATCCTTCTAGACTCTTCTCACACACAAAAGATAATCTCCCCCGACTGCAGTCAGTCCATTCATCCTTGACACCTCCCTGTTATCTTATTAGGGCATCTAGAAACTTCTCACACACAAAAGGTTAACTTCACGTCCTTTGTTCCTGTCTAAGGTGGTAAACCATTATGCACTCCCCAGTTTGCCACACCACCCCCCCAGCAACTTAGATAGGACAAAAGGGTAACAGTCCACATGCTGTGATAGAACCATTAACATCAGTCTACATGCTGTAGAACAATCAACATCAGTCCGCATGCTGCTTGGGCTTCAGTCTTCTGCCGTATCTGCTGTAGCCAGGATTCGCTGCCTCCGTGGCGCTGCCATGCTGGGGGGCTGATGTCTGGGGGTGAAAACTTTTTGACTGTCCGTGTGGGTGCTCTGGAGAATCTTTTCTCTGGGAAGCGCCCCGTGGGGGTCTTCCACGCCGAGGGGCCCTCGCCAACAGCACTTGCTTGTCAGCCACAACAAAAGCAGGTTTGAGTCTGTCTATGCCAATTTTTTCCCTCCTACCCCCCAAATCTAGCAAAAAATGCTTATTCCCAGTTTCCAGCGCTCTAAACGGTCCATCATAAGGTGGGTGCAGTGGGGGGCGGTGGGCGTCGTGTCTGACAAACACGAACTCTGCATTTTTAAAAGCTTTAGGCACAAAAACGCGCGGAAAACTGTGGTGGGCAGGGCCCGGCAGCGTGCTTGAGTCTATGCAACGCTGCAGCAGCTGAGACGGGGAGCTGCCCGGCGGCTCCTCGCCTCCTCGTGTCGACGTGCCGGGCTCCGTTGCTGCCGCAATGGTCACGAAAGCCTTGGTGGCGACGATGATCCGGTCTGCCTCTCGGGCTAGCGCATGATAGTCCCGTTTGGCCAGCAACGACGAATTGGCCAGGGCCGCTCTCGCCGCTGTCGGTAGGTTCCTGAGGAAAATGTGGGTGAAGATGAAGTGGTCGTCGTCCGTGCCCTTTAACCTCGGCATCTTCTCCATCATGTCCACGGCCGAACCGTCTCCCAACTTGGTCCGCGTCAGAAGCCTCTCTGCTCTCTCACCATCCAAGAGCGTGTAGTGCTGGATGAGGGCAGCCTTCAGTGCGTCATATTTGCCGTCGGCTGGTGGCTGATCGAGCAGGCTCTCAATGTGCTGAGCCGTGCTGGCATCGAGCACTGCGACCACATAGTAGAATTTCGTATCATCCGCCGATATCCCTCAGAGGGCGAACTGCACCTCGGTTAGGTGGAACCAGGAGCGCGGGTTGTGCTGCCAAAAATCAGGTAGTTTGATCGCTACAGTGCACGCAAAACTGGGGGTTCCAGTCGAGGTTGGCTCCGGGGATCTTCCGTCGTATTCCATGATTCGTCTTGGGTCACCAGTGTGGAGCGTGTAAAAAATGAGGCTGATTTGGTTCAAGCGGTTTATTACACGACTCACACTAGGAGCATAGACAGAATGGCATACAAGTAGGAACTCTTCCCTTAAAATAACATGACATCCTTCTAGACTCTTCTCACACACAAAAGATAATCTCCCCCGACTGCAGTCAGTCCATTCATCACACACAAAAGATAATCTCCCCCGACTGCAGTCAGTCCATTCATCCTTGATACCTCCCTGTTATCTTACTAGTGCATCTAGAAACTTCTCACACACAAAAGGTTAACTTCACGTCCTTTGTTCCTGTCTAAGGTGGTAAACCATTATGCACTCCCCAGGTTGCCACACCAGGTTATTTAAAGAAGTCTTCCCACTTATCGGTAGCTTTATTCTTCAAATAATCAATTCTTCATTAACTTTAGGCCATGTACCGCAGGCTTTTAAAATGGCTGTAATTAAATCCTTACTCAAAAAGCCAACACTGGATCCAGGAGTTTTAGCTAACTATAGACCAATCTCTAATCTCCCTTTCATTTCAAAAATCTTAGAAAGAGTTGTTGCTACGCAATTATTTGACCACCTGCAGGTAAATGGTTTAATTGAAGAGTTTCAGTCTGGGTTTAGAATCCATCATAGTACTGAAACAGCCTTAGTGAAGGTCACTAATGACCTCCTTATTTCATCTGATAATGGACTTGTTTCTGTTCTTGTCCTTTTAGACCTTAGTGCAGCTTTTGATACTATCGATCATAATATTCTACTTGATAGATTAGAACACTATGTTGGACTTAATGGAACTTCGTTGCAGTGGTTTAGATCTTATTTATCTGATAGGTTCCAGTTTGTTCATGTCAATAATGAGTTTTCTTTCAACTCAAAGCTCAGTCATGGAGTTCCACAGGTGTCTGTGCTAGGCCCTACTCTTTTTAGTTTACATATGCTTCCCTTAGGCAACATTATTAGAAAGCACTGTATACATTTTCATTGTTATGCAGATGAAACACAATTATACCTGTCAGTGAAGCCAGATGATAGTAATCAATTAGCCAAGTTAGAAGCCTGTCTTAAGGAAATCAAAGCTTGGATGACTTGCAGTTTCCTGCTATTAAATTCAGATAAGACTGAAGTCATTCTTGTTGGTCCAAAAAACCTTAGAAATACCTTTCCAAATCAAATTTTTAGTTTGGATGCAGTTACTCTTTCTCTTAATAGCTCTGTGAGGAGCCTTGGAGTTATTTTTGATCAAGATCTGTCTTTCAATTCACATATTAAATTTGTTTCTATGACTGCTTTCAATCATTTGCATAATATTGCCAAGATTACTAACTAACTAACTAACTAACCTGCACTTATATAGCGCTTTTCTAGTCACAAAGACCACTCAAAGCGCTTTCATTAATACTAACCCTCTATTCTAAGGGCCTATAGGAAACAGATATCTAGGGACAATTTAGAACAGCCAATTAACCTAACATGCATGTTTTTGGCATGTGGGAGGAAACCGGAGAAATCCCGGAGTAAACCCACGCAACACGGGGAGAACATGCAAACTCCACACAGATCACTGTTGGTCGGGGGCTGGGATCGAACCCACGATCCCACGATCCCCACAATCCCCCGGCCAAGGGTAAACTGTGCTGCCGCAGTGCTAACCACTGCGCCACCGAGCAACATGTAGGTTTAGGGCGCTCGCGCACGCAGCGACCGGCAGCCGGTGGCTTGTCACCAGACTGCAAACCAAATCTACCTACGGGTACAAATAAGTAACAAAAAAAAAAAAAAAAAAAAAAAAATCTTGTCTCAGAGTGATGCTGAGATACTGATTCACGCTTTTGTTAGCTCTAGATTAGATTATTGTAACTCTTTATTATCAGGTTGTCCCAAAACATCTTTCAAAAGTCTTCAGTTGATCCAAAATGCTGCAGCAAGAGTTTTAACAGGTACTAGAAAGAGAGATCATATCTCTCCGTTTCTGGCCTCCCTTCATTGGCTTCCAATAGAGTTTAGAATTAAGTTTAAATCCTTCTTCTTACTTACAAAGCTCTAAACAATCAGGCCCCTTTTTATTTAAAAGATCTGATACTACTGTATTACCCTAACAGAGTACTACACTCCCAAAATGCTGGATTACTTGTAATACCAAGAATCTCCAAAAGTACAATGGGAGGCAGAGCCTTCAGGTATCAAGCTCCTCTCCTGTGGAACCAGCTGCCAATCTGGATTTGGGAGTCAGACTTGATCTCTGTTTTTAAGAATAGGGTTAAAACCTTCCTTTTTGATATAGCCTACAATTAGGGAGGGATCATGTGTCTCTGAATCCTCCCTTTGTTATGCTGCTAATAGGTTTAGACAGCCGGGGGACCTCCAATAATGCACTGGGCTTCACTCCTTTCTTCACTCTCAATGAAATATTTTTTTTTTTTGCTGGTCATTAACATCTGTTTGTTCTCTCTGATAGATTGAGTCCCCATCAATAAAGTATACAAAATAAAAATAAAAAAAAAAATCATGCTGTTTGCTTTCTGCATGTCTGTTCTTTTCATCTTCTCTATCCCCTCACCCCCCAGCCAGTCGCAGCAGATGACTGCCCCTCCCTGAGCCTGGTTCTGCTGGAGGTTTCTTCCTGTTAAAAGGGAGTTTTTCCTCTCCACCGTCGCCAAGTGCTGCTCACAGGGGATCGCCTGATTGCTGGGGTTTTTCTGCAACTGTGGGGGTTCCCCCTACAGTTGAAAGTGCTATGAGATGACTGTTGTGAAATAGCGCTATATAAATAAAGTTGAATTGAATTGAATTAATATTATTTCATTCTTTTGCATCATACATGCAGCAGGTACTTTAAAATATTAAATGTAAATATAATGAAATATGAAAAATTAAAGCAACAAACTGAAGGATAATATCAAGTAGCTTTGAAACCACACTAATTAAATAAGAATATTTACATTAAATCTGTTACATCAAATATATTATATAATAACAATAATAGTAATAATATAATATAATAATAAATAATTTTAAGAATGTTTTGTATTTTCATATACAAATATACAAAATATATTGAAATTTAATTAAGTAAACTTTAAATAACATGACAATACATTTTTTTAGTTTAGTTTTTTGGTTTATTTGTCAGGAACCTTGTACAGAAAAAAAACATTAAGCACAGGGTAAGGATGCTCTGTACCAGATTATAGTGTTTTCAGTAATTTCCATCTGTAGTCCCTGGGCAGGCAGGAAGATACTAAAAGACAAGCAGCACATATAGAAAGCAATTCAGGTTGGGTTTCAAGGAGTAAGTTTAAAAGATAAAAAGATAAGAGAGACAGCACACAAAAAGACAATTTAAGAGTACAATTTCAAATCCCATTTAAGGGGGAGAGTCAATGCTGGCAGGCTTGATTACTTAAAATCCATTTTTTAGTTTCTGTGGAAAAGTCTTTGTAATTTTTTCTGGTCTTTAAAGCAGTGGGGAGTTTGTTCCATTCCGTTATAGCTTTGTCTGAGAATGCTGTATGATTAAATTCTTTTATAATCTCACACACTAAAGCAAATAACATTAAACAACATAATCAAGTAACAATATTTAAATTTAAATAAAAACTCTAGATGTATTCAAGTGTAATTCAGTTACACACACACACACACACACACACACACACACACACACACACACACAAAAAAACATTTGCAGTCTACATATCCAAATTCCTAAAAATAATCAGATAAAAGTAAAATTAGGATAAATGCAAAATAAAATGAAAATAAAAGTGTCATCTGTAAAAAAATAAAAAAGATTAAGATCATATTATGATAAATTATGAATATAGAAGTATCATCATATAAAGTAATAACTATTGCTAAGTTTCTCAAATTGGGTGTCAAAGCAATTAATGTTTTAAAATATAAATTCTGTTAAAAAATTAATAAAAAAAATAAGAGAAACTAATTCTGTTTTCAGTTTTTTTTATTTTTGTTAAAGTTACTAATTTCTCCCCCTTTTTTTAGTTTTTATACCTCACTGTGTTTTGTATTTTATTCTTTTTTCCAATTTTGATTTAGTATTTGCTTTTATGAATGAGTGTTTGTTTTTGTTTTTTTTTCCAGTCTGGGTCTGTTCAGGAACAGATGAGGTCTAAAGGCCCGAACATGAACGGCAGGAACAGCCTCTTATAGCTGGTAAATAACCAATTGTACATGTGTTAGTGCAGAGGTTGGCAACCTCAATAATAAAAGAGATGTTGTGAGCAATTTTTGTCCAAAAAAAGAAAAATCTGCAAGCAGCTGCAAAACACTTTAAGGTCCCATTCACTGAAAAATTGTGTTTTTGTAGATTTTTAAAATAGGAATTAAAATTAAATTAAAATTAAAATAAGCAATTTGCCTCTGGTAGGGTCTCCCAAGACAAACTGGTCCTGGATAAATGGCCAGACTAAGAGCGATCCAACAGACTTCCATGATGACTAAAAAATCAAGGATACAGTGTACCCCACCCAGTATGGGGTTACTGGGTCCCCGCCCTGGAGCCAGGCCTGGGGGAGGGGCTCGATGACTAGTGCCTGGTGGCCAGGTTTCTGCCCATGGGACCTGGCCGGGCTCAGCCCGAAGGAGCTACATGGGTCCATCCTTCAGTGAGCTCAGCACCTGCAGGAGGGACCATGGGGGTCCTGTGCAATGCAGATCAGGTAACAGTCGAAGGCAGAGACCTTGGTGGTCTGATCCACAGCTTTCAAAATTGGCTTCTGGGATGTGGAATGCCATCTCTCTCATGGGGAAAGAGCTGGAGCTGGTACATGCGGTTGAGAGATACTGGCTAGATATAGCTGGGCTCACCTCAACGCACAGCTCTGGTTCTGGAAGCAGTTTCCTGGAGAGGGGCTGGAGCTTGGCCTTCTCTAGAGTTGCCCCAGGCGAGAGGCGATGAACAAGGGTGAGTAGTCTTGTATCCCCCGCCTTGCTCTCTTAACATTGGAGTTCTCCCCAGTGGACGAAAGGGTAGTTTCCCTATGCCTTTGGGTTGGGAAATGGGTCCTGACCATCATTTATGCCTATGCATCAAATGGTGGTTCAGAGTACCAACCTTTTTTGGAGTCTGTGACTGAGGTGCCGGAGAGTACTCCTCTTGGAGACCCCATCATCCTACTGGGGGACTTCAATGCGCATGTGGGCAACAACAGTGAAACTTGGAGGGAGGGGTGTGATTGGGAGGAATGGCCTGCCCGATCTGAACCTAAGTGGTGTTCAGTTATTGGACTTCGGTGCCAACCACAGTTTGTCCATAATGAACACCATGTTCAAGCATAAGGGTGTCCATAAGTGCACCTGGCACCAGGACACCCTAGGTTGCAGGTCGATGATCGATTTTGTTGTTGTGTCATCAGACCTGCGATTATATGTCTTGGACACCCAGGTAAAGAGAGGTGCAGAGCTGTCAACTGATCACCACCTGGTGGTGAGTTGGATCCAATGGCAGGGATGGATGCCACTCAGACTTGGTAGACCTAAACATAGAGTGAGGGTGTGCTGGGAATGCTGGCTAAGGCCCCTGTACGGGAGGTCTTCGACTCCCACCTCCGGAAGAACTTTGACCACATTCCACGGGAGTCTGGAGACATGGAGTCTGAATGGACTGTGTTCTCCAGCTCCATTGTTGACGCAGCTGCCCAGAGCTGCGGCCACAAGGTCATTGGTGAATCTTGTGGTGGCAACCCCCGAGCCAAGTGGTGGACACCAGTGGCGAGGGGAGCCATCAAGCTGAAGTAGGAGTTCTATTGAGCTTGATTGGCTTGGGAGACTCCCAAAGCAGCTGAAGTGTACCAACAGGCCAAGCGGAGTGCAGCTCGGGTGGTTGCTGAAGCAAAAACTGGGGTGTGAGAGGAGTTCGGTGAGGCCGTGGAACAAGACTTTCAGTCGGCCTCGAAGAGATTCTGGCAAACTGTCTGGCGGCTCAGGAGGGGGAAGCAGCTCCCTGTCCACACTGTGTATGGTGCAGATGGGGCACTGCTGACTTCGACTGGGGACATCGTCGGGCAGTGGAAGGAATGCTTCGAGAATCTCCTCAATCCCACTGACAGACCTTCCACAGAGGAAGCAGGACTTGAGGACGAGGGGGACGACTCGCCCATCACAGGGGCTGAGTTCGCTGAAGTGATTGAAAAAATCTCTTTGATGGCTGGGCCCCAGGGGTGGATCAGGTTTGCCTTGAGTACCTCAAGGCTGGATGTTGTAGGGCTGTCATGGCTGACACACCTCTGCAACATTGCGTGGAGATCGGGGATAGTACCTTTGGCATGGCAAACCAGGGTGGTGGTTCCTCTTTTTTAAAAGGGGGACAGGAGAGTGTGTTCTAACTTTAGGGGGATCACACTTCTCAGCCTCCCTGGAAAGGTCTATGCCAGGGAACTGGAGAGGAGAGACCGACCGCTGGTCAAACCTCAGATTCAGGAGGAGCAATGTGGTTTTCATCCTGGCCATGGCACATCGGACTAGCTCTTTACTCTCTCGAGAATCCTCGAGGGATCATGGTAGTTTGCCCAACTGGTTCACATGTGTTTTGTGGACTTGGAGAAGCATTTGACTGCGTCCCTCGTGGTTTCTTGTGGGTGGTGTTGCAGGAGCATGGAGTATCGGGCTCATTGTTACTAGCTATCCAGTCCCTATATGACCGTTGCAACAGTTTGGTTCGTATTGCCAATACCCAGTCAAACTTGTTTGCAGTGATAGTTGGACTTTATGGATAGGATATCTAGGTGCAGCCAAGGATCGGAGGGTGTCATGCTTAGTGACCACAGGATCTCATCTCTGCTGTTTGCAGATGATGTTGTCCTGTTGGCTTCATCAAGCAATGACCTACAGGTCTTGCTGGGACGGTTTGCTACTGAGTGTGAAGCAGCTGGGATGAGAATCAGCACCTCCAAGTCTGAGTCCATGGTTCTCAGCCAGAAAAAGGTGGATTTTCCTCTCTGGGTTTGGGACAAGGTCCTGCCCCAATTGGAGGAGTTTAAGTATCTTGGGGTCTCATTCATGAGTGAGGGGAGAATGGAGTGAGAGAGTGACAAATGGATCAGAGCAGCCTCTGCAGTGATGCAGACACTGTACCGGTCTGTTGTGGTGAAGAGGGAGCTGAGCTCTAAAGCAAAGGTGTCAATTTACTGGTCAATCTACATTCCTACCCTCACCTATGGTCATGAGTGTCATAACCCGAGTGTCGGTTCTGGCCACACTCGGGTCTCATATCTTTTTGTTCTCTGGCTTTGGCAGCTGAGGATTCCTTCCAGCTCCTCGGGCTCTTATTGTGAAGGCGCCCGGGGGAGCTCCCTGCTGTCAAAGTCAGCTGCTGCTCTGCTGTCATTAGCAGCAGCTGTGCCGCGTTGGGGTCATTAGCCACCAGAGATATAAGCGGGTGCTAAATGTCCTCCAACACGGCAGTCTCTGTTATATCCTGTTATGATCACCTGCTATGCTCTTCTGTATGTTCAGACACGTTCCGTCGTGCTCCTGTTATTCTCAGGTATGTTCCTTTGAGACCTTACTCTCACTGTTGTCCGTCTGGCGCATCGGGTGTCCCCCGGTTCAGACGTCACCCAGACACTGTATGTGTTCTGTGAGTGTTCTGCCTTATCCTCAATAAATTACCACTGCAAACTCTCTGGTGACTGAGGCGTCTTGTGACGGTCCGTGAGGGCCGTCGTGACAGTAGACTGCCGCCAGACGCCCGGAGAGGAGGCGTTGCATCGAGACGCCATTCACCGTGTAGTTTGCAGTAGTGGACTGTTTGTTCCTACCTGTCTGGGTGCCGTGTTGAAGCATGCCATCGTGGAGGTCTCGTGCTCGGAGGCAGGACGCTGTTCTCGCTGACACCCTCGAGTGCGTGGACAGAGTCCTTGTCGCCGCCTCCCTCCTCGAATACAACAGCGAAGTGCCCTGGTACCTGGACCTAGCCGAGGAAATTCTGGATTCTCTCCCCCGCTTCACTAATCATCCAGAGGTAAGCGTGAGGAGAGATGACATCGCCGCCCAGCGTGAGATACTCCGAGGGCTGGAGGGAAATCCTGGCAGGAAGCTGAAGCGGAGGAGACGTCGCCCCTCGCTTCGGGATCCCGCTCCTGCCTCCGTTCCGGCCCGGGAGTTCGCACCACCCGGAGGTCTTTTCCCATCGGGCATGTCGTCACTCGGGATTCCCCCAGAGAAGCTGCAGATGACAGCAGAAGAGATCTGGGACCGGGTGGCTGCTGCTTGCTCCGCTAAGAATCCTCCGGCGTGTATGAAGCATGTGGTGGCGGCGGTCAGACTGGTGGAGAGGAATCCAGCGCTGCGTGAGTTTCCTGAGTTTGCTGACTTGCTTGCCGCCGTTTCTGCTCAGGAACGGCGATTTCCGGACCTCACCTTCGCCTCACCCCCTACAAGGAACCGTCGTCACTCCGGCTTCCAACCTCGGCTAGAGCCCCGTCTGGATGCTGTCCTGGGTCGCCGCAAGGGCTCAACCCCCCACACAGCTGTCACTCCCGCGCCTCGTCAGAGGGGAATCCCCGCAGCCTCGTCTTCTCCCGGGCCCTCGCCTGCTGTCCCGTCAGCGCTCCATGCCCGACTGACCCCGGCTGTCGCCCCCTCCTCCTCGTCGCCTATCCTGGCTGCTGTGTGTCACGAGAGCTCCGTTTCGGCGAGCTTCATCCCGGATCTGCCTCGAGTGGCCTCATCTCGTCTTCCCAGAGGGCCCTCTGTCGCCATCCAGCGGGGAAAGGAAGGAATGACGTCCCCCACAGTGGAGACCATCTTACCCTTAGGGGAAAGGCGAGTGCATGATAATTCCTCTTCTTTTGACATTGTCTTGCCTTGTCTGACTCCTAGGGGTGGAGTTCGGGGTATGCAGCCCCCCGAGCTCCCTCCACCCGCTGTGGATGAAAGTAATAACCCTGCTTCCTCTGTGTCTCCCCCCGCTGAGCGGTCCTCGACGTCAGACCAACGTCGCTGGATGAGGAGGGGGCCTGCGGTTCTGGAGAGCCTGGTTCCGGTTCCGCAGCCACGCCATGGGCGGAGGAGGAGAGCGGACTGCAGCGTGGAGCCATCGCCAATGAAGAAGCGTCCTCGGGGTTCCACGGAGGAGCGGTCCGGTCCAGCAGGGCGAGATTCTCCTGCCACCACGCCGTGCGGGCCACCGGCGTGGACATCGGTGCCGGAGGACTCTCTAGCTGCACGCACCATCATGCCAGCTGCGGAGCCCGACGCAGCTGAGTGGGAGCCTGAGGACAACCTCCTGACTTCTGAGCCCAGATCATCGCAGTCCTGGACGGCGTCAGAACCCGAGCTCAGGCAAGTGCTCTGTTTTATCTATCTTCTTCACCTTTTAGAGCACTTTTGCCTGTCTCAAGGGGAGATGAGCCAGGTGCAGCCGCCCGCTGCGTCCGAGCTTATCTCGCCGGGTTCTGGCGCTGCCGGTGATCCGGATCCCGGGTTTTCTCTCTTGTGTGAGTCTTCTCCCAGGGTCGCCGGCGAGGGGCTGCTCTCGCCTGCTGCGCCAGAGGTTCCGGTTTTGGGGTTGGAGGTCGAGTCTGGTGCCACGCCGACCGGGTCCACCGGGAGTGCTGTTCCGGAGGCCCAATCGGGGTCCACCGGGAGTGCTGTTCCGGAGGCCCAATCGGGGTCCACCGTGGGTTTGGTTCCGGAGGCCCAATCGGGGTCCACTGTGGGTGCTGCACCAGCAGGTCCTAGGTTCAGTGAGGGAGCTGCAGATCGCCAGCCACCGGATGCTGGACAGGCTCGTTTTCTTCATCACCCTCATCTCCACAGTCATCCTCCTCGCCTCCCTGAGGAGCACTACCCATCTCCACCTGGGGCCGTTGGGGTCCCGAACGCTCCGCCCGGTTTCCCCTCATCTCCCCCCTTTTCTGCGGGATCACCGGCTGCTTCCTCCCAACGGTTCTGGTGGGCTGGTGTTGCGGGGCGGCCGCCTGAAGGGCTGTCTCGTTGGTTTGGTTCTCCGGGTCGGCCCCCCGACCTGTTTATCTTCCTGTGCGGCGACCTGCTCCGGCCGCCTGAAACTCTCTTCCCCCGAGCATGGGACTGGGGTAGGCCGCCCGAACTGTCCTCTTTTCCCCTCCCTGTTCTGTGGCCTCTTGTTGCCGGACGACCCCCCCCCGAACCTTTTGCCTCCATCCCTCCGGGCCTGGACTGCGCCCTTTCCGGGTTCCTGATCTCGTCTGTGGGACTGTTGGGGTGTGTGGGGGGGGAGGGGGATTGTTTTGTGTTTGTGTCACTCTGTTTGCCAAAGGGTGTGTTGCCTATTTTGTACTTATTGTGTTTTTTTTTTTTTTTTTTTTTTTCTCCCTACCCTTGTAGCCATGTTGGTCGTTTGTCTCTCTCCCTCCTGCCAGCGCCCCATCCACCCACCCTAGGGGGGTGGGGGGGTGGGGGGCTTGGGTGTTACTCTGGCCGCTCAGAGCTCGGCCTTGAGGGGGAGGTACTGTCATAACCCGAGTGTCGGTTCTGGCCACACTCGGGTCTCATATCTTTTTGTTCTCTGGCTTTGGCAGCTGAGGATTCCTTCCAGCTCCTCGGGCTCTTATTGTGAAGGCGCCCGGGGGAGCTCCCTGCTGTCAAAGTCAGCTGCTGCTCTGCTGTCATTAGCAGCAGCTGTGCCGCGTTGGGGTCATTAGCCACCAGAGATATAAGCGGGTGCTAAATGTCCTCCAACGCGGCAGTCTCTGTTATATCCTGTTATGATCACCTGCTATGCTCTTCTGTATGTTCAGACACGTTCCGTCGTGCTCCTGTTATTCTCAGGTATGTTCCTTTGAGACCTTACTCTCACTGTTGTCCGTCTGGCGCATCGGGTGTCCCCCGGTTCAGACGTCACCCAGCCACTGTATGTGTTCTGTGAGTGTTCTGCCTTATCCTCAATAAATTACCACTGCAAACTCTCTGGTGACTGAGGCGTCTTGTGACGGTCCGTGAGGGCCGTCGTGACAATGAGCTTTGGGTAACGACTCAAAGAATGAGATTGCAGATACAATTGGCTGAAAGGAGCTTTCTCCGTAGGATTGCTGGACTCACCCTTAGAGATAGGTTGAGGAGTTCAGTCATCCGAGAGAGGCTCAGAGTAGAACTGCTGCCCCTCCACATTGAAAGGAGCCAGTTGAGGTGGATTGGGCATCTGATCAGGATGCTTCCTGGACGCCTCCCACTTGAGGTGTTTTGAGCTCATCCCACTGGGAGGAGACCCCGGGGCAGACCCAGGACACGCTGGAGAGACTACATCTCCCAACTGGTCTGGGAACATCTAGGTATCCTCTCCGAAGAGCTGGAGCAGGTGACCGTGGAGAGGGAAGTCTGGGCTTCTATGCTTGGGCTGCTGCCTCCACGACCCGGACCTCTGGAAAAGAAGTAGAAAATGGATGGATGGATTAAAATAGAAATTTTCGAATTTACAATTAATCTACGAAAAAGAGAATAAATGGGACCTTTAAATATAATTTTGTTATAAATTTTCATGAATTTTACCATCAAAGCTATATGGACCAAACAATTTTGGGCAAAGGTGTTGCATGTAATTACATAGCTGCAGGTTGTTAACACCTGTAGTAGCATCAAATACCGCTAACACTCTGTTTCCTGTAGGAGGTATTGCTGCTCCAGTGTTATATCAGTTATTTATTTTCCTCTCTTTTATGTTCAGGTGTATTTTTGACATCTAGCTGACCGGCCTCTTCATGACTCTGAGCCTCACCTCCTGCTGAAGTGCCCTTGAATAAAGCGCTGAACCCCCACCACCACCTGCAGAGGGCATCGTCCTCACCCAAAACCAGCCACAGTTTAATCAGTAAAACATAGCTCTGCTAACGTCTCATTTTACTTTTATTTTTACCATTGCTCAGACTGAAAAGACTTTTCCACCTTTATAAGAATTTTTTTTTTTTTTTTTTTTTTTTAAAGATGGAGATTCCGGGCGGCACGGTGGTGGAGTGGTTAGCACTGCGGCAGCACAGCACACCTTTGGCCTGGGGATCCTGGGTTCGATCCCAGCCCCGACCAACAGTGATCTGTGTGGAGTTTGCATGTTCTCCCCGTGTCTACGTGGGTTTACTCTGGGATTTCTCCGGTTTCCTCCCACATGCCAAAAACATGCAAGTTAGGTTAATTGGCATCAAAACTGGGGATTCTAAATTGTCCTTAGGTATGACTGTGAGAGTGAATGGTTGTCTGTCTCTCTGTGTTGGCCCTGCGATGGACTGGCGATCTGTCCAGGGTGGACCCTGCCTCTCGCCCAAAGATGCTGGGATAGGCTCCACCCCCCCGCAACCCGAAAAGGATTAAGCGGAAGAAGATGAATGAATGGAGATTCCTGATGAGTTTTTCTTTTTCAATTTTTAAGTTTTCAGTTTTCATCCTCAAGAAATTACAATCAAAGAAAAGACAGGGAGTATTAAATTTCATCAGAGAAATGAAATTAAAGCCAAGCTCCCATGAACTCATGAATACAACATGCAGTTCTCACCGTGACCACAGGGGGCAGACTTGAAGCGGTCCCCTTTGTCAGTATTAAATCAGCCCAGAGATGACATCACTGAACTTCATTTCCCAACCTCCCTTTCTGTTTCTCACCAATAAATGAAAGACAGAATGTCTGTATTGAAAAAAAAATATTTCTAAAGCGTTAAACAGTCACCAGATTTTACACGGAAAAAAGACTTTCCAAGAATTAAATGCCAGGTTTTTTTTTTCTATCTGGAGTGGACTTCATTTCCCAGGATGCGTCAATGTGACCTACACTTGCTGCTGTTGCTGAGTGAAAAAGGACTCTTTTTTAAGGAGATGGGGAAAGTCCCAAAAACCCTGCTACACTGGACCAGACTGTGTGCTTGTTTATTTAGCCTTGTGGGGAGGACCCAGGATATAATTAGATGTTCTGAGGGCCTTCATGGAAAGTGAGGACTTCTTTGAAAAAACACCTATGAACCTCAAATTTACAACCAAAGTATCTCAGATTTAAATGAAAAAGATATCAAATTTATGAGAAAATGTCAAATTTACAAGGACATGTGCCAAATTACAACAAGAACTCACCAATTCACAAGCAATAGCCCCAAGTTCAAAAGAGGGGAAAAAAGTACACATTTACAAGTAAAAAGTCATATATTCCAAAGAAAATGTCTCAAACTGACATTACAAGCATCCCACGTTCATGAGACAAAAATCTCAGATTTATGTTCCATTTTAAAACAAAAATTCACAGTTTTAAGGAACAATGAAAAAAAAATGTAAATTAATAGGAAAAGTGCCCGTTTTGTTTATCCTTCAACTGTGCCCTCTAAAAAAAATTTTTAAAAGAAAAAAATTGACATTTTCCATAATATACTTTATGACTGCTGAGTGATACTTTGGATTTGGGTTTTTGAGTTAAAGTTGGAGTCAGATTTGTGGTTGTGTAAATGCATCATGTCACCGATAGAAATGTGTTGATTTCTGTTTTTTGTGTGTTTTTAATATTGACAGTGACATCAGTGAGGACACAGAGTTCAAACTTGCCTGTTTGAAAATGAAGTGTCCTGTTGTAATATTATTTTTTTGAACTTTAGTGTAAAACATTTCATGCTGGTGGAAGATCAAATATCAAGCATTTGACTGCTTTATCATAGGATGTTTTTTATTGTAAGAAAGTGCTGTTTTAATCTTTCTGCTGTTTTAAATGACTGGTTGTTAATCTATTTTTCACCTTCGGGGTGTTCAGGTTTTGGTTAATATGTGGACGGAGTAAATTTGTTCAACTCGTAGATTAAATGTGTTGTTTGATATATACAAGAATTCATTTGGAACGAAATAGGGATATGTTGGGAAATATTTAGTCATTATTAGATTAAAAAACAGCAAAGCTGGATAGATTGCACAACCTTTATGCTTAAAATAGCTAATTTTTTTTCTTCTCTTTTTTTTTAGCAACTTTTAGAAATTCCCAAATGCTACCGAAAGACAGTGATATAATAATGATGTCAAAAAGTATATTTTGCCATTTTTTCAATTTATTTTTAATGCATTGAAGATCATCATCCTTTTAGTATATCACACTCCCCCCACTCTTATTTAAAAAGTGAAGCCCCTGCTAGCCATATGTTTGCATTATTAACTTAGTGTAAAGAAGCTAGCTACATACGTATATATGTACTAGATTTGAATTAATTTTAACTACACCAGGTTCAGTTCAGCTCAGTTCAATTTATTTTGAGCAAATAAACAAAAGAAAAAAAAATGCATCAAGGTTGCAACACTGAGCCAAAAAAAAAAAAAAAAAAGTGAATCTCTGTCTATGTGACATTCAAGATTCGATATTCCCTTTAGTGGAAATGTACCATATTTCTAATTAAACACACTCCAAAATTCATAAGGTAAATCTCATTAATTTGATTAAAAATGAGGGTGTAGAACATCATCTCATTACTGTGGTTGAATAGACACATCATTGTTGACTCATTAAACTTAAAATTCTATAATGAAAATTTACTAACCTAATAATTACATATTTCAGAATCGCATTTATAAGTTTCACCTTGTCAATTGTTATGCTACCTTTTTTTTGCAAATTGTTGTCCTTTTTCTTATTTTTTTCGTTTTTACAAATCTGTGACTGTTTACTTAAATTTGCAAAACTTTTTTTTATTTCTCCTAAGGCCCTAATAATCAATTGTAACTACAAGATGTTAATTATTATTGTTTATGTGGAAAAAGAAAAAAGTGTCATAAAATGTCAGAAAGTCACTAAAAAAAACAAAATTAGGTCCTGTGTAAAGTAAACCTTTAAAACTGAACCAGAATTATACAGTTAAAAATTCAATTTTATTTTAAAACTGTATTTTTCATAAAATACCTTTCACTTGTTGCTACATTTTTATTAATAATAAAAGTTTGTTAGATTGTATGAAAACAATCTCAGAAATGTTTTGTAACGAACTGAGAAAATAAACTTTTTGTAAAAAGCTTTTTTTTCCTGATTTCTGAGAAACAAACTTTGAAATGAAAACTTCCAACCAAACTCTGTACAAGTTTTTTTTTATGAGTCACAAATTTCCATTTTTTATTTATTTATGTATATATTTTTTTAAAAATTCTATCTACCTACATGGTCCAATTGTGTCCAGAGATTTTCTACACTAACTAACCTACTAACAAACGCAAGTTTTAACTGTTAACAATGTATTTAAACTACAAAGAAACATATGTAATTGCTGAATATAAATTAATTTTTGTGATTAAACTTCAACTTCACATTAATGGGATTGTGATTTTGTGTCTTTATTGAATAATATAAATAGTGACATCAAACAGGAAGCGAAAATAAAACCAGATGAAGAACAATTTCAGTATTTTTATATTTATATTTATATGGCTGATTTTTATCATTGCTGTCCCAACACAGGAAAATATGCAGATCAGATAAGGAAATATTTCTAGGGAGTCTTGCTTTAAACTTTATTCTCAGATGTCTAAAAACTGAAGTCTCTCACAAAAATGTGATTTAAGGTAGGACTAAATAACAGCCTGCTAAGTACAGGGTAAGTACCATCGTAAAAAAAAAACAAAAAACAAAAACAGGGTGGGAATCAGAAGACAAGGTAAAAAAAAAAAAAAAGAAAAAAAAAGATGAAAACATTGAAAAAAGTAAAAAAAAATTGGGTTAAAAACATTGGGTAACAATTAACTTTGACTTTATTCTGATATAATTCCCTTAGTTAATTATGGACTTCTTTTTAATATATTCACCCTATTTTTCTGCTTTTTCATTGCCTTTAATCTGTTTTTCCCCAGTTTTTTGCTTTTTTAATCTCTTTTTAGCATGTTTTTTTTCCTTTTTTCTAATACACTTTTTACCCTTTTTTGCTTTTTTTTAAAATCTTGTTTTGCTCTATTTTTACCATGTTTTCCACCTGATTTTTTCGCTAATGTTCTCACCATTTAACCTTTCCTGTCCTATTCTCTTTATATTAGTTTTCCTGTTTTTTTTTTACATTTATTCTCAATTTTATCATGTTTTTTCCTGTTTTTACCTACTTTTCTTAGCCTTTTTTTAGCACTTTTTTCAGGTTTTTACAGTGTTTTTACCCCATTTTTGTTCTTTTTCCTACCCTGTTTTTAACTAGTTTTTAAGCTGTTTTATCCCATTTTCCTTGTTTTTGCAATGTTTATTCTTTTTACCTTGTTTTTCCTAATTTTCTCTTTTCTACAATGTTTTTCCCATGTTTCTTTTTCCATTACTTTCCTCTTTTTTGCTCTTTCAACCTGTTCTTACCCTGTTTTTACCCTGGTTTTACCACAATTTCCCTATTTTTTACCATTTGTCCTTTTTAAACATTTATTTATTTTTTTTTTTTTTTACATTTTTAATTTTGGCTATCCATTTTTAACCCTGTTTTTTAAAACTTTTAAACCTTTTTTTTTTAATTTTCAACATGCTTGTCCTATTTTAGCTTTTTTATTTTTGCTCTGGTTGTCCTTTTAACCTTGTTTTTTACTGCTTTCTAACCAAATTTTTTTTTTTTTTTTATCCTTACAGAATAGAATAGAATAGAATAGAACAGAATAGAATAGGCTTTATTGTCATTGTACAGTTGTAAAGTAAAACAAAATTGTGGGTGCTCTACCCTGCTACTGTGCAGTAAAAGTATGAAAATATAAAAACAGAGATATAAAGCACACATTTGAATAAAAGAGCACACATTAAGTAGTCTCCTTGGACTTCAAGATGGCTGACTGCAGGAAGTGCTGAGCAGAGCTGACCTCTTTGCCAAAATCTCCCAAATTATGCCATAAAACTTAGTCTGAGAAGTGACCGACTAACTCATAACAAACTGGACTCACCTGTGGACGAGCTGATAGAGGATTTGCAATCCTATATTGATGCACAGTATTACAACAACATCATGCCTGGCAGCAAACCGGCATCCAAATCCACCCGGACTAAACCAAGCTTGAGCAAAATGAACCATACTCCACCCTATGACATTAGTGAGTCCCTTACTATGTCTATTAAATACCAACTTAAAAAGCTTGACTTACTCAAGCAGCTGACAACTGATATTAATGAACTAAAGCAAGCCGTGGAATTCAACAACTCACTGATCAAGGTGCTAAAGGCTGATAATGCGCCTCTCAGGCTCGAAATAAGCAACCTCAAACATCTGACAACCGAACTCCAAAAAGATAAACTTCTCATGGCAAAAACGTACTTGACCTGCAGTGTCGGAGCATGAGGGATAATATCATACATGGACTTCCAGAAGTAAAAAATGAAACTCACCAAAAATCAGAAGAACTTCTAAAGTCATTCCTAGTCAACGAGTTGAAAATGAATAGCCATGGCTATTTGCTTCTCTAGAGTGCATCGCCTTGGAAGGACCAAAGCCAACCAAGAGAGGAGGCTCCATCCTATTGTGGCCAAAACCACCGATTCCAAGATGAAAGCTGCCATCATCTCCAAGGGTAAAGAGCTAAAAGGTACCAACTACTCCATCAATGATCAGTTTCCACCTGAGATCATGAACAGACGGAGGCTGCTCTACCTGATCATGATGGAGGCAAGAAACAGTAAAAGGAACGCTCGTCTGTTCATTGATAAACTTTACATTGATGGAAAACTGTATAGGAATCCTCAAATCACATATTGGCTAACTGGAGGCTGTCACAATCCTCCTCGTGCACTTTTACGCAGTGCATCGAGGAGTGAGGAGGAAGAATGGATTTAAACGCAGCACTGCTGCAAGGGGAAACGCTAACAGTTTGTACTCACAGAACAGGAGCAGTCCAAGTAGTCCAAGTAAATCCCACAAGCACACACAACCAGAAACTACACTGAGGGGAGAAGTGACAGTGTAGTTTCTGACTCCCTCATTAGACAATACACACATCTGTATGAGTATACAATGGTCCAGCAATGCTTGACTGGCAAAGGCCTCTTAAGTACAAGCATTGCTGGAACAACAGATTGGGTGCACCTGGGTGAGGCACGGGAAAGACAATTACCGGAGTGGAATCAGCTGGCTGTCAAGAGAGAGGTGGCGGGGTCAGACTGGCAAGTGTTAGATAATTAACACTTGGATAATTGGAAGCGACTCTGTCCCCGGTGATTGGGGCTCACCGGAAGAACTAACCGAGGCAACAGTTGGACTAGAGCCGGATCAGAGTTCAAGCACAGCGGCGGTAGGAGACGGGGACCAGTGGAGGATCTACCGGGACCTCAGCTGGACAGGAGCAGGATCGGAGCTCAACTACAGTGGCAGTGGGTGGCGGGACTCAGTGGAGGAACTGCCGGTACCCCGGCTGGACAGGAGCTCAATTGCAGAGGCGGTAAGCAGCGGAACTAGCAGCAGAGGGGGCTAGCTGAGGCCCAGCTGGATTCGAGGTCGGTCGGATCGGATACCGGCGACACCAGCAGAGATTGTTTTACTATCAACAGGTCAGTAAAAATGCCACCAAAGAAGGAGGAAATGGAAGAGATCAAAAAATCTCTGAACTTCTTGTCAGAAGAACTGACCAAAGTGGCCAGTCAACAGGTTAAAATATTAGGGCTAATGGAAGAAGTCTGAGAATTAAAATTAACAATTAAGGAAAAAGACAAAAAAATTGCAGACTTGGAGCGACGCGTCAAGGATCTTGAACAATGTTCTCGTATGGATGATCTAATTATAAGTGGACTAGACATTAAATATCAATCATATGCTCATGCTACAGCAGGAATGAGAGGTGAGAAGGCTCCCCTGAGTGAATCAGTCTCCCTGGAAAACCAGGTGCTTCAGTTCCTTGAAAGTAGAAATATAAAAGTTGAAGCAAATGCAATTTCAGCCTGTCATGCTTTACCCAGAAAGGATAATAAAACAAAGAAATCAATTGTGATGCGTTTTGTGAACAGAAGGGTAAAGAATGACATACTGAGGCAGGCCAGAAAGCTACGGGGAACAGAAGTTTACCTAAAGGAACATTTAACAAAGACTAATGCTGAAATAACACGGCAAGCACGGATGCTGAAAAGACAAAATAAGATACAGGCAACATGGAGAAGAAATTGTAGAGTTTGGATCAAACTAAATGGAACACCTGAGGAAGCAGGTGTTCCATTTAGCAAGACCATAACAATCAGAGATCTTACTGACTTAAATAAATATAGATGAACACTGATTAAGAAAATTAAGAGACTATGATAATCCATATCCACACATATGGCAAGAATAGTTCTTTTGTGACATACCATGTCAATGTACTTTTAAAAAAAAAAAAACTAAACAAAACAAACAAAAAAAACTTATGACTGACTTGAGTAGACATCAATTATCCCCAGTTGGAGGAAGTCATTTGACACAGAGTGAGGAAATTCAGACTCTGAAAATATGCCATTATGCTGAACATAAACTACAAGAGATGGAGAATGATATTGATCCTGATAACTACTTTTTCAATAATATTCATAATCATTGTGAACATTAGACTGAAAAGCAATTCAAAAGTCAAGTGCAACTAGATGGTAAACTATCAATAATACACTTCAACAGCAGAAGTCTTAACAAAAACTTTCCACAGATTCAGGACTATTTAAAACAGCTAGACAGAAAATTTACAGGTATCGCAGTCTCTGAAACTTGGCTTAATGAAGAGCAGGCGCCCCTGATGGCAATAGAGGGATATCAGATGTTTCATATTAACAGATCTCAAAAAAAGGGTGATGGGGTTGCACTGTATATTGATGACCTGTATAGGTGTAAGCTTGTAAATGGAATGTCCTTTGCACTACCAGGAATTTTGGAATGTGTTACTGTTGAGATCGACCAAGATAAAACAAAAAAATCTAATTATAAGTTGTATATATAAAATGCCGGGAACTTGCATTGAGACATTCAGAGATAAGTTAGTCGAGCTGTACAATAATATTACTAGTAAGAAAATGGTTGTAATTTGTGGAGATTTCAATATTGATTTACTAAATCCATATCAACAAAATGTAATTAGTGAGTTCATGAATTCTATGTACAGCATGAGTCTATATCCCACAATAACACATCCCAGTAGAATCACAGTTCACGCTGCTACACTTATTGACAACCTGTTTGTTAATATTATTGATAAGAAAATAGAAAGTGGATTATTGATAAATGATATAAGTGACCATATGCCAATCTTTGCACTTATCCATGGCCACATGGGAGCCAATACAGAAAAAATTTAAAATCGTTCAGATACAAATCACAAAATGCAATCAGTTCTTTTAAAGAAGACTTGCTGAAGCAAGACTGGACAAAAGTCTATGTATAAATTTAAATTAAATTAAATCACCCTTATTGTCATTCAACCGTACAACCAATCATGTACAGTAGAACAAGATTGTGCTTTACCTATCTACAGTGTCAATCACACACACCCCAGTGCAGAATCAGAGGGCCACATGCAAGGCGCCGCCACAGATTTCCCTCCTCCATTCCATTATTGCTGAGCACCAAGCTGGATGGCAGGACGTTCCACTTTTATATGGTCTTCGGCATGACCCGGCCGGGATTTGAACCCCTGCCTCCCGGGTGTGGGGCGGATGCTCTACCAACTGAGCCACCACTCCGGTATGTATCAGATGTAAATGAAGCCTATGACACATTTACAAACATTGTAACCACTCTTTATGAAAAAAATTGTCCATTAGTAAAGAAAAAGCTTAAACAGAAATTTGTCGACAAGCCATGGTTAACCAAAGGACTACAAAAGGCGTGTAAAAAGAAAAATTCATTATATAAAGCTTTTCTAAAGAAAAGGACAAAAAAAAGCAGAGCAGTGGTATAAAACATACAAAAATAAGTTAACATATATAATGAGATGTAGTAAAAGACACTATTACAATAAAGAACTGGAGAAAAACAGAGACAATATTAAAAATACATGGACAATACTTAACAATATTCTTGGAAATAAAAACAGAAATACAAGCTACCCAACCAATTTTTCAAAAAATAATAAAACGACTCAGAGTGTGAATGCAGCTTCACCTGCAGATGAATTTAATAACTTTTTTGTTAACATTGGTCCTAATTTGGCTCAAGAAATACCCATTATGGCACCTACGGGTGATACAACAAGCAAAAACACTGCTATAAAAGACTCCATTTTCATAAAGAACACAGACGAGAGAGAGGTCATTGAATTTGTTAAATCGTTTAAAAGTAAAACATCTACGGACTGTGATGGTATTGACATGCTCTTAGTCAAAACTATTATTGAATGCTTAGTGAAACCACTGACGTATATCTGTAACCTGTCTCTCCAAACAGGTATATTTCCCAATGCAATGAAAATAGCTAAAGTAATTCCGATATACAAGACGGGTGACAGAGGGGAATTCTCAAACTATAGACCAATTTCACTATTGCCGAAATTTTCCAAGATACTTGAAAAAATATTCTATGAGAGAATTGACAACTTCATACTGAAGAATAATTTATTGTGTGAGCAGCAATATGGGTTCAGACACAAGAGGACAACTGCATTTGCTCTAATTGAATTTATAGAAAAAATATCAACTGCCGTTGAAAATAAAGAGTACTCAGTTGGGGTATTCCTGGATCTTAAAATAACATTTGATGCAGTGGATCATAATTTATTATTAACCCCTTGCACTCTGGTCAATTTCCCTAAAAACCCCACAAAATAATGTACCCAAAGTAAATCAAAAGCTGTTCTTCAACCCTTTGCAGCATCTTCATGTGGTTGGTCTCATTTAAAAGAAAACACTTTGAATTTTTTGGCAAAATAGTCATAATCTCTCTAAGTGCTCCTGCCACTGAGTAACAGTCATCTAAACATACTGAAGTTGAAGAAAATAAATTTCGCCTCGGTGTTTTTTTGGATACAAATGCTTGCAAATAACACACAGCTTCAGATCCAGGCTGGAAAATGCAACAGAAATGTAGAACCAAGTGTTATCCAGCTGAGGTCAAAATTTTGTAACAATACCACAAAAAATGAATATATTACACAGCTTTTTTCTTAGGTTGTTCCCAAGCATTTTTGAACTGTGCCAAATTGTGCCAAATGGCACAGTTTGGAAAAACGTCTGTAACTTTTGAATGATTCAATATAGAAGCTTCATCTTGGGCTCTAATGAAAGGTGACACTCAGGGCTGTGTGTGTGTGTGTGGGGGGGGGGGGGTTGTCGTCCCCCCCCGCTACAGAGGACGGACATCGCCCGGTGCTCCGCGGTCACGGTGCGCCGCGGTCTACTATGCACAGTTGTAATTTACCGATCGGTCAAAAGTCATTTTTGATTGCAATTTTCAGGGATAAAGAATAATTTAGCTTATAACACTTACCTGTTCAGAACAGCAGCGTAGCTGGCGAACTTCTCTTCCTCATTGTCAGACGAACATGAAGCTGGTCCGCTTGTTACGGACTCGTGGTTCTGGTCACGCGACCCGGTCAAACCATAATTCCATTATAGCGGTTTTGCGCTTCCATGATTGCAGTTTTGGCGAATGATTTTTCAAAACAAATAAGAACAGTAATAAGAAAAAAAGACTGGCGAACGCCTGTGTGTCACCCAGCCTTACACAAAACAGCTTTCGAACTTCTGTGCTTCAATTGGCTGGCTGTATTCGCAGCCGTCGGTAGGCGGGTCCTTCTTGCTAGGTTTTCAGTCATTGGTTCTTCAAGGTTTCAGAAACCCAATTCAAGGCTCTTATTAGTCGAATGAGAGGTCAATCACATCTAAACCAATCAAAGCACTCCTTTGGCTTTCTGTTCACGGCTATGTCTGTGGTGGAAGAACGGAAATGCAGGTGGTTTTTTTTTTTCAGTGCCTCCTAGGACTCACAGTGTGCGTACTAGGACGCCCTCGTGCGCCCTAGGACACAGAGACGTGCCTGCCCGCTGTACACCGAAGTGCAACAGGTTAAAGAAACTACAAAATTGTGGTATTAGGGGGGTAGCACTGTCCTGGTTATGTAGTTACTTAAAGAATAGATATCAGTATGTATGTGTTGGTAACAAAAACTCACAGTTACTGAAGGTTACTTGTGGAGTCCCACAGGGTTCAGTTTTGGGGCCATTGTTATTCAATATGTATATAAATGATATATGTAAAGTTTCGGAAAAAATGGATTTAATATTGTTTGCCGATGACACTAATCTATTATGCAGTGGAAGCAATTTGGAACAACTTTTGAATACACTTGGAAAGGAATTAGGAAAGCTTAAACTGTGGTTTGATTCAAACAAATTAACACTCAATTTAAGTAAGACAAAATTTATAATTTTTAACAACCATCACAACAACTTAGTATCTAAACTCAGTGTAAATGGTGTAGAGATTGAAAGGGTATCCGAAACTAATTTTCTTGGAGTAATAATTGATAATAAACTGTGTTGGAAGTCACATATTAATTATATTAAAGGTAAAATATCTAAATCAATTGCAATACTACACAGAGTGAAATATTTGCTCAATCAACTCACATTATATACTTTGTATCATTCATTAATACTCCCATACATGACATATTGTACTGAAGTATGGGGAAATACATATAAAACTAGAAAAGCACTCGGAGAGCGCAGACCTCCGCCAAGCGCAACAGTTCCCCCCATACAGTGTTTGTGTGTACGTTTTCAGATTCCTTGACCATGAAAACATATGACTAGCAATTGGATTCACAATGATTATTTGTTTATTTGACAGGGACAGTGCAATAAACATAGACAATTAATCAATGACAATCAATGTGATGGTGATAGGATTAGTGGTTCAGTAGTAAAAGCATTGCCTCCTTGGCGGAGGTAATAAACTGAAGTGTTGGTGTTGTGTCCATCTCCTCCACTGATGGATGCAGATTGGGTAGACAGGTTGCCGTGGGTTTTATATTATATTATTGGGGTTGCGCTCCGCAGCAAAACAGAATTTAGAAGCTTCCCCGGCTGAGAGCTCGTTTTTGCACAGCGCCTATGGCTGGCCGGGGAATTTCTGCCAAATAATCCAACGGCGGACAGCTGCCCGTGTGAGGTTTTACAGCTGCGCGCAAACACAGGCACGCTGGCGGGCCCAGGCCACCAGTGTTTTCCGCGTGCTTTTGTGCGTAAAACGTTGAAAAACGCGGAGTTTGTGTTGGTCAGACACGGCGACCAGCGCCCCGGCAAAAACATTACCTCCTCCTGGCCTTTTCGGCCTGGCGGAGGTAACTAGAAAAGCACTCGGAGAGTGCAGACCTCCGCCAAGCGGCACAGTTCCGTCCATACAGTGTTTGTGTGTACGTTTTCAGATTCCTTGACCATGAAAACATATGACTAGCAATTGGATTGACAATGATAGGATTAGTGGTTCAGTAGTTATTCACGAAAATGGCATTTTCCATAATGGCGGTGACAGTTCCCCCCATACAGTGTTTGTGTGTACGTTTTGAGATTCCTTGACCATGAAAACATATGACAAGCAATAGCACGGTGATTCTCCGCATCGTCTGTGTTATCTCCCTGCCTTTTTTTTTCTTTCTCATGCACTCTGCACTCTGTTGCCTTCTGTGTTTCACACTTTTAGATTTTGAATGAGGCATGACTGGCAATATCGAGCAGATCTTCTTTTAAAAAAAAAAAACATAACCTCCTGGCGGAGGTAATAAGAAAAAAAATCAATAAAAAAAACAAAAAATAAAACTAAGCTCGACAAGCTTCAATAGCGCCTGAGTCGCTGCATTTCTTCTGTCGCTGCAGCACGATGATTCTCCGCATCCTGTGTGTTGATAATGGCCCTATGTCACAATGTTAAAGAATCCTTTAAAAAATTCCTGTATCCAGACGGTGATCCGGATCATCCCCAAAATTTAATCAGTTCTTCCTTGTACCATTTGCAACAACGCCTGAAAGTTTCATCGAAATCCGTCCAAAACTTTTTGAGTTATCTTGCTAACCAACAGACAGACAGACAGACAAACCCCGGCAAAAACATAACCTCCTGGCCTGCGGCCTGGCGGAGGTAACAAACATATATCCAGTCTTTATGCTTCAGAAGAGAGCTATTAGAATAATAAACAAAGCTGCTTACAGGGAACCAACAAACCCATCCATCCATCCATCCATCTTCTACCGCTTTTCCGGAGGTCCGGGTCGCGGAGGCAGCAGTTCAAGCAGAGAAGCCCAGACTTCCCTCTCCCCAGCCACCTGCTCCAGCTCTTCAGAGGGGATACCAAGGCGATCCCAGACCAGCTGGGAGACGTAGTCTCTCCACCGAGTCCTGGGTCTGCCCCGGGGTCTCCTCCCAGTGGGACGTGCCTGAAACACCTCAAGTGGGAGGCGTCCAGGAGGCATCCTAATCAGATGCCCAAACCACCTCAACTGACTCCTTTCAATGTGGAGGAGCAGCGGTTCTACTCTGAGCCTCTCCCGGATGACTGAGCTCCTCACCCTATCTCTGAGGGTGAGTCCAGCAATCCTACAGAGAAAGCTCATTTCAGCCGCTTGTATCCGCATCCAACAAACCCACTTTTTCTTAAATTAAAAGCTCTCAAGTTGAAAGATCTGGTTGACTTTAAAACTGCAATAATTATGTTTAAAGTAAAGAATCTATTGTGGAGTGTGTGAATAAAGAGGCAGGTTTATGAACAGACGGATTTATTACACACTCACATCTCTCAAGCACAGAACAGAATGAATCATTTCAGCATGATCTCCACTTTTTCCCCAACTCCCTCTTCTCACGTTTACATGGCATTTCTCACCACACAGCATGACATTTACATTACACTGCCTTCAGCCCCCTATGTCCCTGATTCCTTCTTGCTATATCCCCAGGAACCCCCTGGGCATTGTTCTCCCCATGTTTATTCACTGTCTCTGTCTGAGATGCTACATAACCTGACTCCCCACACACCCCCCAGCATCTTAGATAGAACATCAGTCCACACGTTCTTTTGGCTTCAGTCTCCTCCCATATCTGCTGTAACTGGGGTTTACCGCCTCCGTGGCGCTGCTGTGCCGGTGGGGGGCTGCTGGGAGTGTGTCTGACTGCGGGTGGGCCGTGGTGAGGGGGGGAGGGACTTCGCTCTGTCCGTGTGGCTGCCCTGGTGAATCGTTTCCCTGGGGAGCTCTCCGTGGGGGTCTTCCACGCCGAGGGGCCCTAGCCAACAGCACTTGCTCGTCCGCCACTATAAAAGGTGGGTTTGAGTCTGTCTATGCCAATTTTCTCCCGCCGACCCCCCAAGTCTAGCAAAAAATGCTTATCCCCTGTTTCCAGCACTCTGAATGGTCCATCATAAGGTGGGCGCAATGGAGGGTGGTGGGCGTCGTGTCTGACGAACACGAACTCCGCGTTCTTCAAAGTTTTAGGCATGAAAGCACGTGGAAAACAGTGGTGGGCCAGGCCCGGCAGCGTGCCTGTGTTTGCACTACCCTGCAAAAGCTGAGACGGGGAGCTGCCCGGTGCGGGATTATCTGGCAGAAATTCCCCGGGCAGCCGTAGGGGCTGCGCAAAAACAAGCTCTGTCGGGGAAGCTTCCAAATCCTCTTTTGGCGCGGAGCGCAACTCCAATAAAACCCACGGCAACCTGTCTACCCAATTTGCATCCGTCAGTGAAGCCCTGAGTGCTGCTTTCAGTGATCTATGAAAACGCTCGCATAACCCATTGGCCTGTGGGTTGTACGCGGTTGTGCGATGAATTGCAACATCCAGGCTGTGGGCCATAGCGGACCAGAGGTCGGAAACAAATTGAGGGCCCCTGTCGGACGTAATGTCCGACAGGACTCCAAAACGCGCCACCCATGCTGTTAAAAAAGCACGTGCCACGTCCGTGGACGTGGTTGCCACCAGCGGGACTGCTTTTGGCCAGCGCGTGGTGCGGTCCACCACTGTCAGGAGGTGCGTGCACCCCTGTGATGGTGGGAGGGGGCCCACGAGGTCCACGTGAACATGGTCAAACCTCTTAGACGGTACCCGAAACGGCTCAAAGGGAGCCTTCGTGTGTCTGTGTACCTTGGCTCGTTGACACGCCACGCAGGCTGCAGGACACTCTTTTACTTGTTTGTGTAGGCTCGGCCACACGAACTTCTCTCCCACCATTTTGACTGACGCGCGCACTCCTGGGTGCGCCAGAGTGTGAACCGACTCAAACACGCGGCGGCACCATGCGACTGGGACCACCAGACGCGGGCGTCCCGTGGAGACATCGCAGATTAGGGGGGGCGTGCCGTCTTGCAGCACCCTGCTCTCCAGCCTTAACCCTGTTGGTCCAGACTGGAGCGCACGCACATCTGCATCGCTAATCTGCTCCGCGGCCATGGCTGTATAATCTATCCCCGCGTAGACCGGGGCCACCATGGCGCGCGAGAGGCAGTCCGCCACCACATTCAGTTTACCCGACACATGCTGAATATCGGTAGTAAACTCTGAGATCGCAGCCAGCTGTCTCTGCTGCTGGCCCGACCATGGTTCTGAAACCTTGGCCATCGCGAACATTAGTCGCTTGTGGTCCACGAACGCGGTGAAGCTGCACCCTTCCAGCCAGAACTGGAAGTGGCGTATGGCCAGGTTGAGAGCCAGCAACTCTCTGTCGAATGTGCTGTATTTACGTTCACTGTCGCGCAAAGTTCTGCTGAAAAAGGCAAGCGGCTGCCAAGCCCCAGCGACGTGCTGCTCCACGACAGCCCCTATGACCACATCTGAAGCGTCGGATGGTGATCGCTATCCAGGCCGCCGGGTCCGGATGTGCCAGCAGTGCGGCGTTTGCCAGGGCTGCTTTAACCTCCGAGAACGCCCGCGCTCGCTCCGGGGTCCATTCGACCCCATCCGCGGGTTTCTGTCTCTTGAGCGCAGCGTACAATGGCTGCATGAGCTGTGCCGCACGGGGAAGGAAACGGTTATAAAAGTTCACCATCTCCAAAAATTCTTGCAGCGCCCTGACCGTCTGAGGCCGGGGAAAATCCGCCACAGCGCGCACTTTGTCAGGCAACGGGATCGCTCCTTCCGGAGAGACGCGGTGCCCCAAAAAATCAATCTCCGTCATGCCGAACTGGCATTTTGCCGGGTTGATTATTAACCCGTGCTCCTCCAACCTCCGGAAAATCGTCCTGAGGTGGGTTACGTGTTCGTCTACCGATGCACTGGCTACCAGGATATCGTCCAGGTAGACGAACACGAATGGGAGATTGCGCAGCACTGCATCCATCTTGCGCTGGAACGTCTGTGCCGTTCCTTTTAACCCGAATGGCATGCGCAGGAACTCGAATATGCCGAACGGAGTTATTACCGCTGTTTTGGGTACGTCCTCTGCGCACACTGGGACCTGGTGGTAACCACGGACCAGGTCTATTTTGGAAAAAATGCGTGCTCCAGCGAGGTGAACGGAAAAGTCTTGTATGTGGGGAATTGGGTAGCGGTCGTGTGCTGTGGCGTTGTTCAACCTGTGGAAATCACCGCACGGTCGCCACGACCCCTCAGCCTTAGGGACCATGTGTAGCGGGGATGCCCATGGGCTGTTTGATCGCCTGATGATGCCCAACCTTTCCAGGTTGGTGAACTCCTTGTGTGCTATGGCCAGTTTAGCTGCGTCCAAGCGCTGAGGTCTTGCAAAAACGGGCGGCCCGGTGGTGGTGATAAAGTGCTCCACCCCGTGTTTAGCGATGGACGCCGAAAACGTCGGGACCATGAGTGCTGGGAACTGAGCGAGCAGTACGTGGAACTTACCGCCTGGAGCTGTGACGTTGGCTTGTGCTGTTGGCTGGGTCCCTCGAGCTGTACAGGGGAGAGAATCAAAGGACAGTGCATTAACCAGGCGCCTGTTAGCAACATCCACAAGTAAACCATGCGCACACAGAAAATCAGCTCCCAGGATCGGGCAACAGAGTGCTGCTATGACAAAAGTCCACTCGTACGAGTGGCCATGTAGAGATAAGGCCAGTGTTCTCTCACTGAACGTCTTAATCTCAGAGCCGTTTACTGCCACAAGTCCGGGGCCGCTAGGTCCTGCCAGCCAGTCAGCGTAGGACGGCAGGATGACGCTCTTCTGGGCTCCGGTATCGACGAGGAAGGGTCTCCCTGAGCGCAAGTCCGTCACATACAGCAGCTTGTTCTCTTCACCGGCGGTCGCAGCTGCTACCGACTGCCGGCCTTGGCGTTTCCCGAGCGCTTGAACTGGCACGGTGGCGCACATCTGCGCGCGTTCTCTCCGAAGCGGCGGTGGTAGAAACAGAGCGTGTCTCTCTGGTGCTCCTTGGCCCCCGCTGCCGCTACCGTCGGTGGCTCCTCGCCTCCTCTGGTCGTCTCGCTGGGCTCCGCCACTGCCGCGTTGACTGTGATCGCCCTGGTGGTGAGGATGATCCGGTCTGCCTCCTGGGCTAGCGCACGGTAGTCACACGCGGTCAGCAACGGCGAATTGGCCAGAACCGCTCTCGCCTCTGTTGGAAGGTTCCGGAGGAAAAGGTGGGCAAACAGAAAGTGCCCGTCGTCCGTGCCCATTAACGCCAACATCTTCTCCATCAGATCAACGGCCGAACCATCTCCTAACTCGGTCCGTCCCAGGAGCTTCTCCGCTCTCTCACATTCCGAGAGCGTGTAGCGCCGGGTGAGCGCAGCCTTGAGCGCCTCGTATTTGTTGCTGGCTGGAGGCTGATCGAGCAGGCTCGCTATCTGCTGAGCTGTGCGAGTGTCCAGCGCTGCTACCACATGGTAAAACTTGGTGTCATCTGCCGTTACTCCCCGGAGGGCGAATTGGTCCTCGGTGTGGTGGAACCAAGAGCGCGGGTTGTGCTGCCAAAAGTCCGGTAGCTTGACTGAAACCGCGCACGCGTTGCTGGGGGTTCCAGTCCGGGCTGTCTGTGGGATGGCTGCTGCGTCGCTGGGGCTTCCCGACTGGGCCGGCTCCGGGGTTCTTGCCTCGTGTTCCATAATTTGTCTAGGGTCACCAGTGTGGAGTGTGTGAGTTTATTTTTATTTAGCGAATGCAAAGTCCTTAAGCCAAGCAGTTGCCTCCTGGTTTGCTGTATGGAGGGTGTGTAATCCTCCTTCCAGTCTTTGGAGCGGGCAAGCCTCTATGATGTGTTCCATTGTTTGCTCCTCTCCACATGCGCACAGTGGGCTAGGGCTACTGCCCCATCTGTAAAGGCTGGCCAAGCAGGGGCCATGTCCAGTCCTGAAACGATTGAGTGTAGACCACTGTCTCCTTGGGAGGTTGGTGCCCGGGACCTGTTGGTTGGGGTTTATCACCAGCTGTTTGTTTGGGACCTCCTTGGTCTCCCATTCCTCTTGCCAAGCTGTCTGGATGGTAAAGTCAGCTGGGGGAGGGTTTTTCCAAATCGGCCGTCTGGATGAAAGTCGGGCAGTGGGTGGAGTGTAGATATCTGCATGGATTGGTAAGTGAGGAGAATCTTTAACTTTTTGGAGCATCCTTTGAGTTAATGCTGCTCGCCGGATGTGTGGAGGGGCTATGTTTGACAGTACAGAGAGCCAGGGGAGTGGTGTTGAGCGGATTGTTCCAGTTATAGTTCTCATGGTTGTGTTGAGCTGGGTGTCTACATGGTGTGTGTAAGATGACCTGGACCAGACAGGGGCACAATATTCTGCTACAGAGTATGAAAGGGCCAGTGCTGAGGTGCGCAGGGTGGAGACTGCCGCCCCCCATTTTGCACCAGCGAGCTTGCAGAGCAGGTTGTTTCGTACCTTCACCTTAGCAGCCGTCCCCTTTAGATGTTCCTTGAAGGATAAGGTCCTATCAAGGGTCACTCCAAGATAAGTTGGATTTGGGGCATGCTTAAGCTTGAGTCCGCTCAGGTGGATGTTTAGTTCTCTGGCAGCTTTTGCATTGTGGAGATGGAATACACTGGAGACGGTTTTTGCTGGGCTTGGTTTTAGGCGCCAGATTTTACAGAACTGGTCCAGTTTGGCAAGATCTTCCGTGAGCACCCGTTCCAGTGGTTCAAAGTCTGGTGCTTGGAATGCCAAACAGATGTCGTCTGCATAGGTGAATTTGCGGGATTTTGTAGTAGGCAGGTCGTTTATGTAGAGGTTGAACAGAGTTGGAGCTAGAACTGAGCCTTGTGGGAGTCCGTTTTTCTGCATTCTCCATGCACTTGTCTTCTGACTGAGGTGGACTCTGAACCTTCGGTTGGTCAGCAGGGTTTTTATAATTGCTGTTGCCCAAGCAGGGATCGCCTTTATAAGTTTCAGGAGGAGGCCTTTGTGCCAGACCGTATCATAGGCGGCTGTAAGGTCGAGAAACACAGCCCCTGTCTTCAGTCTGCTCTCGAAGCCATTTTCGATGAAGGTGGTTAGGGCCAGTACTTGTTCTCCTGTACTGCGGTCCTTGCGGAAACCTGCTTGATCCACACTTAAAATATCCTCTACCTCTGGGGAAATGCGTTGCAGAATTAGGCGCTCCATGATTTTGTAAGGAACGCTGAGTAGGGAGATTGGGCGGTAGCTTGCTGGTAATTTGTGGTCTTTGCCAGGTTTTGGGATGGCAATGACCTTTGCTGTCCGCCATTTCTTTGGGATCGAGTTTGTTTGTGTGATCCTTGTGTAGAATTGTGTCAACCAGGTTAGGGCTCGGGGGCCAAGATTTTTCATGAATTCTGGGAAGATGTTATCGTATCCTGCTGCCTTTCCACATTTCAGGCTCTGTAGGACTTTCTCCAGTTCAGCAGCCTCGAAGGGTTCAGGGTTCGTTTCCTCTACAGGCATTTTTTGGTGTTTTTTTAGCTCAGTTGTAACTGCTCTTTTGGTGTCTTTGTCTTGGGGTGCTTTGGCGATAGTCAGTAGGTGGGATGCAACTTGGTTGGGTGTGACGGATGCTCGGCTTTGGCTAGGGGGCTTCTGTGCAGCTCCTAGGCGACGGATGAGGCTCCAACATTTCCTGCTAGAGTGGGTAAAGCTCCGGTCAGCAACTGTCTCCTCCCATTTCTTTCGCCGAGCTGTATTTAGCGATTCAATGAGATGGTCTGCTATCTCTGGGTCCCCTGATGTTTGATAGGATTGTAGGAGGGCAGCACTTTCTCCGTCCAAACATGGGACATAGAGGGGTCGGTAGCCTCGTGGGATTGCAGTATGGGCAGCCTTGAAGATTGCGCTGCAGAAGCGGTTGTATGCTTCATCTACAGTGATGGTGTGGAGTGGGATGGTAACAACGCTCCGGTCCAGAGTTTCACTGAATTTCTTCCAGTTGGCTTTGCGGAAGTTCCAGCGCATCTTCCTTGGGCTGTATATGACTGGAAGTTGTAGGCCAATGTGTACAAGCAGGGGCCGGTGTTGGCTGTGTGGAAAATCATCAAGAATGAGGATCTGTGTAGGATATGGCTCCCCATTCAAAGAGCTGACCCAACACAGGTCAGGAGAATAGTCCTTCTTCCACCTAGCAGAGTGGAAGGTTCCTCTTTGTTTGGGGTCGTATATCAAAGCGAGGTCATTTCTGGATGCCCAGTCTGAAAGTGCCTTCCCATCACTGTCCACTGCTGGGTACCCCCAGTCAGGGTGATGGCTGTTAAAGTCCCCCACATAGATGGCAGGGTGGGGTAGGGTGGGTAAGACCTGCAGATCCCAGTTGGCATTAGGGGGCTTGTACACATTGACAATATGGAAGCCACCAATGATTATGGTGTCTGAGAAATGTGTTGTTATCAGGTGATTTGCTTCAACTATGTCAGAACGCACATAGGTGGCACGTCCATGTTTAGCATGTAGAACATAGCACAGGAGGTCAAAGCCTTTGATGGTGAAGCGGCCAGCTTCCTCTGTGCCAATATGAGTCTCTTGGAGGCAGATTACATCAATCGAATGTTGGAAGGCGAGGACTTCGATAAGGCTTCGCTTGGCTGCAGATAGGCCTTCAACGTTTAGTTGTAATATGCGAAGGGCCGATCCTACCACAAAGTGCTCTTGGGGCTGTTTGCTTTCGGCTTTAGGACTGTGACTAGGATTCTTCTTTGACTTGGCACAGAGGCGTCGTCTCTTCGAATTTAGTCTGCTGGTAGGATCATTAGCTTCCCCAGGCGAGCCCGGGTACTGGCGGAGGGCGCGACGAGAACGCTGATCCATTGCCCCCCAGTGTGTGAGTAAAGAGGCAGGTTTATGAACAGACAGATTTATTACACACTCACATCTCTCAAGCACAGAACAGAATGAATCATTTCAGCATGATCTCCACTTTTTCCCCAACTCACTCTTCACACGTTTCATGGCATTTCTCATCACACAGCATGACATTTACATTACACTGCCTTCAACCCCCTATGTCCCTGACTCCTTCCTGCTATATCCCTAGGAACCCCCTGGGCATTGTTCTCCCCATGTTTATTCACTGTCTCTGTCTGAGATGCTACATAACCTGACTCCCCACACTATCACTGCCCGCAAATATCCAAAAGTTGTTCCAAATAAGGGAGAAACAATATCATTTCAGAGGAACATGTATATTTCAAAAACCTTCAGTGAGAACTACCACCAAGCAACACTGTGTTTCAGTGCAAGGAATCAGATTATGAAACGATTTTGGACCTGAATTAAAATCATGTACAGCGCTTGGACAATTTAAACAAAAACTAAAGGAAGAAATACTCCAAACATATATACAAGATGACATGTAAACTCACATAAGGATTGTCATATCCAGTCTGTGTTGTGTTGTGTTGTTGCTTAGCTTTTTTGTCACATTTTGTCTTAGCTTTGTTCTGAATTGAAATCGCTCTTGTTTTGTTTTTCTTTTGAATTCTTGGATGGAACATGGGTGGGCAATATAAGCTGCGGCTTCAGCCATCACCCATTTCAGATAACTTATTTTGAACTGTATAATCAGAGGAGTTATTGTTTAATTTGACCTTGTTGGATTTTTTTCCCCTTTGTTATATTATTCTGTTTCTTTTTTAATCTTTACTTTTAATCTATCCGAAATAAAGATTCATTCATTCATTCATTAGATAACGCCCACACAAATGTAGGTCAAGGAGGCTGCCTAACAGCTGCCGGCCAGAGCGGTGGCTACAGGCACGGAAAAGAAAAGAACAAAAGACATAGAAACTACAAGAACTCAAAAGATAACAAAATACACAAATATACCAAACCTGAGCCACAGAGAATTGTCAGAATTGAGCCTAAAGGACAACACCAGCTCGGTTTGTGACAGAGGCGACCAAAACATCACTGCTGAACCTCAGGAGGAGCCACCGGGACTTTTGCACGCTGCCTGTCTAGCAGTCTAAACATAGATGCGTGATGATGATGTCATCAATGCGTCCCCGCTGCCATTAAACTGTTGAACCTGAAAGACGGTGAATGATTTACTTTCTTTTTTACTCACTTTCCCTCTTCCTTCTATCTTACCCTCTTATCTGTATTGTGGAGCGTGTAAATAACGAGGCGGATTTGGCTCAGACAGTTTATCACACGTCTCACACATGAAGCATAGACAGAATGAATACTCAGCAGATACTCTTCTCTTAAATAGCATGGCATTCTTCTAGCAGCTTCTAACACACAAAAGGTCACATTGCATTCACTTCCTTAATCCTTTATCATTCCTCTAGAAGTTTCTAACACACAAAAGGTCACACTGCATTCATCCCTCACACCTCCCTGTTATCTCCCAGGGAACCTCTGCTCTTTGTTCTTGTCTAAGATGTTATACAATTATGCACTCCCCATGTGCCGCCATACGACCCCCCCTCCGAGCATCTTGGATAGAACAATAGAATAACAGTCCATATGCTGTGGTAGAATCATTAAACATCAATCCACATGCGGCTTGGGCTTCAGTCTTCTCCCGTATCTCTGTAACCAGGATTCACAGCCTCCGCGGCGCTGTCATGCTGGGGGGTTGATGTTTGAGGGGTAAAAGTCTGTCCGTGTAGGTGCTCTGGGGAATCTTTTCTCTGGGAAGCTCCCCGTGGGGGTCTTCCACGCCGAGGGGCCCTCGCCAACAGCACTTGCTCGTGCGCCACCACAAAAGCGGGTTTGAGTCTGTCTATGCCATTCTTTTCCCTCCTACCCCCCAAATCTAGCAAAAAATGCTTGTCCCCTGTTTCCAGCATTCTGAACGGTCCATCATAAGGTGGGCGCAGTGGAGGGCGATGGGCATCGTGTCTGACAAAAACGAACTCCGCGTTTTTCAAAGTTTTAGGCACAAAAACGTGCAGAAAACTGTGGTGGGCAGGGCCCAGCAGCGTGCTTGTGTCTATGCTACGCTCCAACAGCTGAGACGGGGAGCTGCCTGGCGGGGAATTATTTGGAAGAAACTCCACGGGCAGCCGAAGTGGTTGCGCAAAAACGAGTTCAGCTGGGGAAGCTTCCAGATCCTCTTTAGGCGCAGAACGTAACCCCAATAAAACCCACGGTAGCTTGTCTACCCAATTTGCATCCGTCAGTGAAGCCCTGAGAGCCGCTTTCAATGATCTATGAAAACATTTGCATAACCCATTAGCCTGTGGATTGTACACAGTTGTGCGGTGAATTGTGACACCCAGGCTGCGGGCCATTGTTGACCAGAGTTCGGAAACAAATTGAGGGCCTCTGTCGGACGTAATATCCGACAGGACTCCAAAACGCGCCACCTATGCTGTTAAAAATGCGCGCGCCACCTCCTCGGCTGTGGTTGCCACCAGTGGAACCACTTCCGGCCATCGCGTGGTGCGATCCACCATTGTCAGAAGGTGTGTGCACCCTTGTGATGGCGGGAGGGGGCCCACGAGGTCCATGTGAACATGGTCGAACCTCTTAGCCGGGATGCGAAACGGCTCCAAGGGAGCCTTCGTGTGTCTGTGTACTTTGGCTCGTTGGCATGCCATACAGGGTGCCGCCCACTCTTTCACTTGTTTGCGAAGGCTCAGCCACAGGAATTTCTCCCCTACCATTTTGAACGACGCGCGCACTCCCGGGTGCGCCAAAGAATGAATCAAGTCAAACACGCGGCAGCGCCACGCGGCCAGGACCACGGGAAGCGGGCGCCCCGTGGAGACATCGCAGATTGGGGGGGGCATGCCGTCTTGCAGCACCCTGCTCTCCAGCCTTAACCCTGTTGGCCCAAACTGGAGCGCGTGCACGTCCGTGTCACTAACTTGCTCCTCGGCCATGGCTGCGTAATCTATCCCCACACCGACTGGGGCCGCTACGGCGCGCGAGAGGCAGTCTGCCACTACATTCAGTTTACCCGAGACATGCTGAATATCGGTAGTAAACTCTAAGATCGTGGCCAGCTGTCTCTGCTGCCGGCCCGACCACGGTTCTGAAACCTTGGCCATCACGAATGTTAGCGGCTTGTGGTAAACAAACGCGGTGAAACTGCGCCCTTCCAGCCAGAACTGGAAGTGGCGAATGGCCAGGTGGAGAGCCAGCAACTCCCTGTCGAACGCACTGTATTTACGTTCACTGTCGCGCAAAGTCCTGCTGAAAAAGGCGAGCGGCTGCCAAGCCCCGGCTACGCGCTGCTCCACGACCGCCCCTATGGCCACATCTGAAGTATCAGTGGTGAGCGCTTTGCGGGCCGTTGGGTCTGGATGTGCCAGCAATGCGGCGTTTGCCAGGGCTGCTTTGACTTCCGAGAACGCCCGCTCTCGCTCCGGGGTCCATTCGACCTTATCTGCGGGTTTCTGTTTTCTGAGCGCGGCGTACAGTGGTTGCATGAGCTGCGCTGTGCGGGGAAGGAAACGGTTATAAAAGTTCACCATTCCCAAAAATTCTTGTAGCGCCCTGACCGTTTGTGGCCGGGGAAAATCTGCTACTGCGCGTACTTTGTCAGGCAGCGGGACCGCTCCTTCGGAAGAGACGCGGTGCCCCAAAAAATCAATCCCCGTCACCCCGAACTGACATTTCGCTGGGTTGATTATTAACCCTTGCTCTTCAAACCTCCGGAAAACCGTCGTGAGGTGGGTTTCGTGTTCGTCTTCGGACGCGCTGGCTACTAAGATATCGTCCAGGTAGATGAACATGAAAGGGAGATCGCACAGCACTGCATCCATCATGTGTTGGAACGTCTGTGCAGCCCCTTTAAGCCCAAATGGTATGCGCAAAAACTTGAATAAACCGAACGGAGTTATTACCACTGTTTTGGGTATGTCCTCAGCGCGCACTGGGACTTGGTGGTAACTGCGGACCAGGTCTATTTTAGAAAAAATGCGCACCCCTGCGAGGTGAACGGAAAAATCCTGAATGTGAGGAATTGGGTAGCGGTCGTGCGCCGTGGTGTTGTTCAACCTGCGGAAATCCCCGCAAGGTCGCCACGAACCCTCAGCTTTAGGGACCATGTGTAGCGGGGAATCCCATGGGATCAGGAAGGAGAAGGAGGCACCGTTGAAAAGTGGAGACAGGGACTGCTACAGGGAGGTCAAATACCGGTTTAGCAGAGAGCTGAGGAGAGCTAAATCTGTGTATTCTGAGAGACTCCAGCAACAGTTCACTGCTAACGACTCTGCTTCTGTGTGGAGAGGACCGAGGCAAATCACCAACTATCGGCCTCAGGCTTCTAAGGGACAGGATGACAAAGCCCTTTGTCAAAGACTGTCCCAACACTATGCCCGTTTTGACACCTCGTCAGCTGTGTCCAACTCCCCCCTCCCCCCAGCGCCACTGCCTCCATGGCCCCCACTTCATCAAAGGTGCCCCCCCTCCTCCCCCCCTGCCCTTGCCATCAGTGAGCAGGACGTGCACAGACAGTTCTCCAGACTGAACTCGCGCAAGGCCCCCGGTCCGGACGGCATGTCTCCCTCCACCCTGAGACATCGTGCGGAGGAGCTGACTCCTGTCTTCACAGACATTTTTAACACCTCCCTGAAGTCATGCCACGTGCTGGCCTGCCTCAAAACCTCTACCATCGTCCCTGTCCCCAAGAAGCCACGGATCACTGGACTTAACGACTACAGACCTGTAGCGCTCACCTCTGTAGTCATGAAGTCCTTTGAGCGCCTGGTCCTGCCCCACCTCAAGACCATCACCACTCCCCTCCTGGACCCACTGCAGTTTGCCTACAGAGCCAACAGGTCTGTGGATGACGCACTCAACCTGGCCCTCCACTCCATCCTGCAGCACCTGGACTCCCTGGGAACCTACGTCAGGATCCTGTTTGTGGACTTCAGCTCTGCATTCAACACCATCCGCCCCGCTCTGCTCCAGGAGAAGCTGTCCCTGCTCAACGTGCCTGACTCCCTCTGCAGGTGGATCACCGACTTCCTGACGGACCGGAGGCAGCATGTGCGGCTGGGAAAGACTGTCTCAGACTCTGTTAGCATCAGCACCGGATCACCCCAGGGCTGTATACTTTCCCCCCTGCTCTTCTCCCTGTACACCAACTCCTGCACCTCCAGCCACCAGTCTGTCAAGCTGATCAAGTTTGCGGACGACACCACCCTCATCGGGCTCATCTCCAACGGCGACGAGTCCATCTACAGGAGAGAGGTGGCCCAGCTGGCGTCCTGGTGCAGCCACAACAACCTGCAGCTGAACGCTCTGAAGACAGTGGAGATGATCGTGGACTTCAGAAAAGTCACAGCCCCTCTGCCGCCCCCTTACCCTCACAGACTCTCCCATCACCACTGCGGATTCCTTCCGCTTCCTGGGCACCACCATCACCCGGGACCTCAAGTGGGAGCCGACCATCAGCTCCCTCATCAAAAAGGCCCAGCAGAGGATGTTCTTCCTGAGGCAGCTGAGGAAGCTCAAGCTACCCACCAAGATGTTGGTGCAGTTCTACACGGCCATCATCGAGTCCATCCTCACCACCTCCATCACCGTGTGGTACGCAGGAGCCACCACCAGGGACAGACTAAGACTGCAGCACGTTGTGCGCGCCGCTGAGAAGGTGATCGGCTGCAAGCTCCCATCCCTCCAGGACCTGTACATCTCCAGGACCAGGAGGCGTGCAGGTCAGATCATAGCTGACCCTTCACACCCTGGACACGCACTGTTTGCCCCCCTCCCCTCAGGCAGAAGACTTCGGTCCATTCAGACTAAAACCTCCCGCTACATGAACAGCTTCTTCCCCTCTGCCATCAGACTGCTGAACACTAAGTGACTTATTAGACTCTCGTGCACTACGTACAGCAGCTCAACCGGACTCATGATAATTATCACTGTTTTCTTTTGCACTACCGACTGCACTATGTGGAACTCCACAATATCTGCTGCTTGTTAATATATTTAAAAATTGCATAGATTAGTATTACTCATTCATATTCTACATTTTATTGCATGCATAGTTTTTTATTTTATCTTAGTGCTACTCATGTTTAATGTTGCAGCACTGCACCAAGACAAATTCCTAGTTTGTGTACTACATGAACAATGGCAATAAATCTCATTCTGATTCTGATTCTGATTCTGATTCTGACGATGCCCAACCTTTCCAGGTTGGTGAACTCCTCGCGCGCTATGGCCAGTTTAGCTGCGTCCAAGCGCCGAGGTCTTGCAAAAATGGGCGGCCCGGTGGTGGTGATAAAATGCTCCACCCCGTGTTTAGCGATGGCTGCCGAAAACGTCGGGACAGTGAGTGCTGGGAACTGAGTGAGCAGTGTGTGGAACTTACCGCATGTAGCTGTGACGTTGGCTTGTGCTGTTGGCCGGGTCACTCGAGCTATACAGGGGAGAGAATCAAAAGAAGTGCATTAACCAGGCGTCTGTTAGCGACATCTACCAACAAACCATGTGCACATAGAAAATCAGCCCCCAGTATATGGAAATTCAATGCTGCTATGACAAAAGTCCACTCAAATGTACGGCCGTGTAGAGACAAGAGTAGAGTCCTCTCACCAAAAGTCTTAATCCCCGAGCCGTTTGCTGCTGCCATCTCGGGGCCGCTAGATCCTGCCAGCCGGTCAGCGTAGGTTGGCCGGATGAAACTCTTCTGGGCGCCGGTGTCCACGAGGAAATGCCTCCCCGAGCGTGCGTCCGTCAAGTAGAGCAGCTTGTTCTCCTCCCCGAGGGTCGCGGCTGCTACCGACCCCCGGTCTTGGCGTTTCCTGAGTTGCTTGAATTGGCATGGTGGTATACATTTGCATGCCCTCTCTGCAAAGCGGCGGTGGTAGAAGCAAGGCGTGTCTCCCCCGCGATCCTTGGCCCCCACTGCTGCTGCCGTCGGTTGCTCTGCTGCTGCCGTCGATGGCTCCTCGCCTCCTCCGGCCGTCGTGCCGAGCTCCGTCGCTGCCGCAATGGTCGTGAACTCCCTGCTGGTGACGATGATCCGGTTTGCTTCCCGGGCTAGCGCACGATAGTCCCGCTTGGCCAGCAACGGCGAATTGGCCAGGGTCGCTCTTGCCGCTGACGGAAGGTTCCGGAGGAAGAGGTGGGTAAAAATGAAATGGTCGTCGTCTGTGCCCTTTAACCTCAGCATCTTCTCCATCATCTTCTCCATCAAGTCCTGTGCAGACCAGCTGTGTGGGATTGTGACGTATATCTTCAACATGAGCCTGAAACTGGGGAGGGTACCACAGCTGTGGAAAACATCTTGTGTGGTACCTGTACCAAAAACTTCCCACCCCAAAGACCTGAACAGCTACAGACCGGTGGCCTTGACGTCCCACTTGATGAAGACCCTGGAGAGACTGCTCCTTGCTCACCTCCGCCCCCTGGTGGAACCAGCGATGGATCCACTCCAGTTCGCCTACCAGCATGGCATTGGGGTGGAGGATGCGGTGATCTTCCTCCTTCACCGTTCTCTGTCCCACCTGGAGAAGCCCGGGAATATGGTGAGGATCATGTTCTTTGACTTCTCCAGTGCTTTCAACACCATCCAACCGATGATCCTGAAGGACAAGCTGCTGCGCGCAGGGGTGGACCAGCACCTGTCATCATGGATCCTGGACTACCTCACGAACCGGCCTCAGTTTGTGAGAACCCGGGACTGTGTGTCCGACACGATCATCAGTAGCACGGGGGCCCCCCAGGGAACGGTGCTGGCTCCCTTCCTGTTCACTCTTTATACTGCGGACTTCTCACACAACACAACACACTGCCATCTACAGAAGTTCTCTGATGACTCTGCGATCGTTGGCCTCATCTCCAATGGAGATGAAGCTGAGTACAGAGGGCTTATCCAGGACTTCGTGGACTGGTGCCATCGGAACTGCCTCCAGATCAACGCGAGGAAAACTAAGGAGCTGGTGGTGGACTGCCGCAGGCATGGGCAGCCCCTCACAGTACCAGTAAATATACAGGGAACAGACATCGAGATGGTGACATCCTATAAGTACCTGGGTATTCATCTGAACAATAAACTAGACTGGTCACACAATACTGATGCACTCTACAAGAAGGGACAGCGCAGGCTGTTCCTGCTGAGGAGACTCAGGTCTTTTGGTGTACAAGGGGCGCTGCTGAAGTCATTCTATGACACGGTGGTGGCATCAGCCATCACTTTTGGAGTGGTCTGCTGGGGCAGTGGCATTACTGCAGCCGATAGGAAGAGACTGAACAAACTGATTAAGAAAGCTAGCTCTGTCCTGGGGCAGCGCCTTGATCCGATGGAGGAGATAGGAGAGAGAAGGACGGTGGCTAAACTGTCATCTCTGCTGGAGTCCGAGTTCCACCCTATGCAGGACATACTGAATGCACTGAGGAGCTCATTTAGCAGCAGACTACATCATCCCAGGTGCACAACCGAGAGGTTTCGTAGGTCCTTCCTACCAACGGCTGTCAGACTGTACAACCTAAGCAGGGCTGCTCGCAGAGATAGCAAAAAGACGTAACAAACTAATAGTTTTTTGAATGCAAAAGATGCAATAGACTTACACAATGGTCCTCTCCGGCATACAACTAGGAACATACCGGTCGCTATGGAGGGTGAGAATATGTATGGGCACATAATCATACCATGTAGGATAACTAAGTAGACGGTTATGCTGTTTCATTCCATCTAGCAACAATGCTCTGCACTGTGTGTGTTTATATATTTGCATATTTATTCCATCTAGCTACAATGCTCCGTACTGTGGGTGTTTATATATTTATATATCTACATATTATTCCATCTAGCTACATTGCTCCGCACTGTGTGTGTTTATATACTTGCATATTTATTCCACCTAGCTGCAATGCTCCGTACTGTGGGTGTTTATATATTTACATATTTATTCCATCTAGCTACAATGCTCTGCACTGTGTGTTCATATATTCATATATTTATTCCATCCAGCTACAATGCTCTGCACTGTGTGTCTGTGTGTGTGTGTATATATATATATATTTTATAGTAATACGTACATATGTTTATTAGCTGCTCTTGCTTGCTTGTTTTTTTTCTTGCCTTCTGATTGTTGCTCTGAGTGTTGCTATCCCTGTGCTGTTGCAATCCTGGAATTTCCCCGTTGTGGGACTAATAAAGGCTTATCTTATCTTATCTTATCTTATCAGGTCTATGGCCGACCCATCTCCCACCCCGGTCCGAGTCAGGAGTCTCTCTGCTCTCTCACCATCCGAGAGTGTGTAGTGCTGGATAAGCGCAGCCTTCAGTGCGCTGTACTTGTCGTCGGTTGGTGGCTGATCGAGCAGGCTCTCTACGTGCTGAGCCGTGCGGGCGTCGAGCGCTGTGACCACATAGTGGAATTTTGTGTCATCTGCCGATATCCCCCGGAGGGCGAACTGCGCCTCGACTAGGTGGAACCAGGAGCGCGGGTTGTGCTGCCAAAAATCCGGTAGCTGGATCGCAACAGCACATGCGTGGCTGGGGGTTCCCATCGAGGTTGGCTCCGGGGGTCTGTCGTTGTGTTCCATGATTCGTCTTGGGTCACCAGTGTGGAGCGTGTAAATAACGAGGCGGATTTGGCTCAGACAGTTTATTACACATCTCACACATGAAGCATAGACAGAATGAATACTCAGCAGAGACTCTTCTCTTAAACAGCATGGCATTCTTCTAGCAGCTTCTAACACACAAAAGGTCACATTGCATTCACTTCCTTAATCCTTCATCATTCCTCTAGAAGTTTCTAACACACAAAAGATCACACTGCATTCATCCGTCACACCTCCCTGTTATCTCCCAGGTAACCTCCGCTCTTTGTACTTGTCTAAGATGTTATACAATTATGCACTCCCCATGTGCCGCCATAGTATATTCATTTTGGTTTGGGAATTGGCCTAAATTCTGCTTGTTTGACTGGGTATGTCTGCTGCCTGGTACGACGAGGCCAGTATCTCTGTGATCTCGGACTAATGGACTGTTGTGCTGACAATGAGTCTGTGTATTTGAGTGTGTGTATAATTGTGTGTGTGTTTGTCTGACCGTCTTGCGTATGGATGATGGTTTGTCTATGTCTCTAAGTGTGTATTGTTGCTGTCCCAGTAAATTTTATCAGCTATCGTGCATAATGATCTTCAGTGAATCTAATGAAGAAGGAGTGGATGCAACACAATTTATGGACTATAATAGGAATATAAGCTGTGACCAGTATATTTCTGAGCAATTAACATCCTTTAAAAACCAATACAATTATTCTTTCATGCATTTAAACATCAGGATGTTGAATAGACATCATGATCTAGTTACTTTACTTACCAGTACAGGCTGCAGCTTTGATGTAATTGGCTGTAGTGAAACTTGGCTGAACGATAAGATATACATAGACATCTTAAACCTTGATGATTATAAACTGTTCACGAAGAACAGATGTGGCAGATCTGGTGGTGGTGTCTGTTATGTCCATAACTGATATTAAATGAGCACACTGTTGTTTGCAGTTTAACGGAGCTTTATTACATATATAGTCAATGTATATAAAGAGGCTTATGGCATCCGCCCTGCTGACCAGGTGGCTCCCCAACGAAAGAGGCAGAGCCTCTTCCGCCCACACCTTTATACCAGGCGCAGTGTCACCACCGGAAACCGGCAGCAGCCACCCCGGTCTAACTCATGACCAACCCAGCCACCATCTTACTGATACAGCCAGTTTACATACACAACAGTGTCTGTCTGTATATCTCTTGTAGACATGATGTTGGTGTTTATGATGATATTGTCATAGAAGACTCTTATATTGACTCTCTTTTGGTTGAGATACATGTCAAAAATGGTAAAAATTTAATTGTAGGTGTGATTTATCGCCCCCTGGACACCGACCTTAATATTTTCACAACCAAACTGGAACAAATTTTATTCTCAATCAACAACAAAAATAAAAGTTGTATTCTCCTTGGAGACTTCAACATTGACCTCTCCAGGGATGATGCAGCTAAAAATGACTTTATGAATACACTACACTCCTCTTCCTTCTTCCCTACCATTAATACCTGTACTAGAATCACTCACTCCACCAAGTCCATTATTGATAATATCATTACTAACATTCGCAATTCCACACTGGTATCTGGAGTCGTGTGCTCCAAGATTTCTGATCATTTCCCCATTGTTCTATTTCTTGACCTTGCTGTTAGGCCCTCAGTCTCGCGACATACTGTAAACTAAAAAAAAAATATACTTAAAGGAAAAAACCTTACAACGACTGAATGAGGACTTGCATGTCAAGGAACGGGATAGAATCTCCAGTTGTAGTGATGCTGATGCTGCATTTGATGCCTTAACCAAGGAAATAACAGAATCCATCCAGAGGACAATTCCTGTCAACTGTCACATGTAGTGGCACTATTCAACATCCATGGCTTTCTAAGGGCATACTAAAATCTATTAAGCACAAAAATAAATTATATAAACACTACATAAAAAATCCAAATATTAACAATAAAAATGAATATACTAATTATTGAAACAAACTAACACATATTATTAGAAAGAGTAAGAGTAATTACTATGCAGAACTTATAAACACATCACAGGGTGATTCCAAGAAATCCTGGAGAACACTAAATAAGGTTCTAAATAGGGACCAAAAAGCCTCCACACTTCCGAACAATAACGCAGTCAGTAATCTCACCAGTAACGTCACTCTCGCTGACAAATTTAATAATTATTTTCTCTATTGAAGAAGATTTATCTAATAAAATTAACCAACCCCAGGCTGCCTCTTTCAAACACTGTCTATCAGGAAACTACCCAAATTCTTTCTTCCTGAAGCCAACTGATTGTGAGGAAGTCTGGAAAATCATCAAGGACATGAAGAACTCAAACTCTGCTGGAGCTGATGAAATTTCCAGCAAAATTTTGAAAAGTACCATTAATTTAATACTGGAACCTCTTACCTACTGCATTAATCTGTCTCTAATCTCCAAAGTAGTGCCACAAATAGCAAAAAACGCACAAATTACTCCAATTTATAAATCAGGCGATAAAATGACTTGACTAATTATAGTCCAATATCCATTCTGCCTACTCTCTCAAAGGTTTTGGAAAGAGTAGTTTATAACAGACTTTCCAGCTACCTTGAATGAATGAATGAATCTTTATTTTGGATAGATTAAAAGTAAAGATTAAAAGAAAGGAACAGAATAATATAACAAAGGGGGAAAAATCTAACAAGGTCAAATTAAACAGTAACTCCTCTGATTATACAGTTCAACATAAGTTATCCGAAATGGGTGATGGCTGAAGCCGCAGCTTATATTGCCCACCCATGTTCCATCCAAGAATTCAAAAGAAAAACAAAACAAGATCGATTACAATTCAGAACAAAGCTAAGACAAAATGTGACAAAAAAAACCCTAAAAAAACTAAGCAACAGCACAGCACAGACCGAATATGATCATTCTTATGTGATTTTACATGTCATCTTGTATATATGTTTGGAGTATTTCTTCCTTTAGTTTTTGTTTAAATTGTCCAAGCGTTGTACATGATTTTAATTCAGGTCCAAAATCGTTCCATAATCTGACTCCTTGCACTGAAACACAGTGTTTCTTGGTGGTAGTTCTCACTGAAGGTTTTTGAAATATACATGTTCCTCTGAAATGATATTGTTTCCCCCTTATTTGGAACAACTTTTGGATATTTGCGGGCAGTGATAGATACAAACTATCACTTAATATCAGTAAAACTAATTATTTTGTGTTCCGTTCCAATAAAAAGCCAGACACCAAGGAACTTTGCCCCAAAATTAATGGACAGAATATTACAAGAGTTAGCTCTATAAAATTCTTGGGAGTCCTCATTGACGAATTTCTCAATTTCAAATGTCACATTGACAGTCTAACCAAGAAACTGGCCAAATACACTGCTGTTTTTTAAAGTGAGACATTTTCTACCACTTTCAGCACTTCTCACTCTAAATAAAACTTTATTTTAGCCTCACTTACATTACTGCAATATCATATGGGGTAACATTTCCAACTCGCCTAAAAAAGCTAGAAATTCTCCAAAAGAAAGTCATGCGTGCCTTATCATGGTCTGACTATAATTCTCCTACTACTCATCTTTTCCATCGTTATAATCTTCTAAGACTTGCTGAGCATAATTACTTCCAGAATGCCTGTATAATGGATCAGATTGTCCACAAACTCAACTATAAATTATGTGAATTCATTCCAACCTTCCTTCCCATACACACCTATACCACTAGAAATTAAAAAAAAAAACTAATTATTGGGAAAAAACAAAGACAAAAATCCACTAGGTTTAGTATTGTGTGCAGAGGACCGCAGATTTGGAATGAGCTTGATGAGAATCTAAAAATGTTACCTTCCATCTCCATCTTCAAGAAAAAACTAAAAATGCAACTCCTGTCATTATATAATTAATCTGCTATTTGTTACACAAACTTGCTTACTGATGCGTTGTTACTCCATTGTAATTTTGTTTAATATGCTGCTTTACTCCAACAGTATTTAATAACTTGACTATATATATTGAGCTCACCTACTAATTCAATGTAAACAAATGCTGGGATTATGTGCTATATGTCATGAACCGGATTGGACGGGTCCAACTCCGCTCCATGACTTGTGGCTGTAGTTTCTCTGATTGTGCTTTAATTATCTGCTGACAGGTTAAACCTCACCTGGGTGCCCTGTCAGTCTACCGCCACGCCTCCTCCTCCCTTTGCCAGGCATTCACCGGTGGTTGCCATTTCCCTTGATTTTTCACACATACATGCACACGCGCACACACACACACACACACACACACACATACATTCAGTCTTACTTACACGCACTCATTCATGCCAGCTGCCGTTGCACCTGCATCCACTTGTCACTCATTAGTGTTGGGGTACTTATGGGTGGCAGTGGGAATGCTCAGTGAGGCGGCAAAAGTCAACCATTGTTTTCTACAGTCAACGTGAGTACATGTCAACAATTGATGGCCAGGCTCTTCTCCTTGTTGGCTTTTTCCCTTTGGACCTTACGGGGTGCTGTTCTCCAGAGCCAGCTGCGCTCCGGCGCCCATTAGTAAATCCCTCTCTTTTCTAGGTTACGTTTTCCTTCCCCTCGGTGGTTAGCTTTCCCCAGGGCGTGACATAACTTCTCCTCTCGCCAATGGGATTTATTTCCCCTGTTCATCTGTTGCCTACTTTGTCAGACTGTTTTTCATGGACACTTGGTATGAATATTTCCCTGTTTATTAAACCACACGATGCACTTGCATTTGGGCTTGTGTCTATTCATTGGTGTGCTGCACTTTTACGCAGCGAAACATTACAGTTATCCGCCGCCAGAACAAAGAGCCCAGCGGTGTGGCATGTGTGTGGTCTTTTCCCTTACCTTTTGTGTCTTTTTTCACTCACCTGTTCGGGGAAAGCAATCTTGGCTGAAGCAGTTTGGAGGAGAGGATGCAGCTGCGAAGATTTGAGAAGTGTGACGAAGATCGAGGATTTGACAGCCGACGCTCAGAATTGTTTCTCCCAGGAAGACGCATTGCTATGCTGGGGTGGAGTTGTTAATCAGCTGAAGCTCCAACCCAGCATGTGCTTTCATCCCCGAGTGGCCGCCCTCTGCCTGTCCCGCTGCCGTTTCTCCTCACAGCCACTTCTTCGACGGCTCCAGCCAAATCAGCTCCCATCTGGAGGCACGCTCCATGAGAGACTCCATGTCTCAACTCCAGTGCGTCGTTCCGCCTCCAGCTCCAACACGACCGCTGTCTAGTCAGCAGCGGCGTCAACGTCGTCCAACCCAGGGTCCCCGGACAGAACTTTCAGCCACCATGGCAGCCATTTCTCTGACACCAACTTCTGCCAACCCCACAGCAGAGCTCTCCACGGTGCCTCCTCCCATTGCCAAGGGACGCTTGTTTTCCTCACTGGTGGCTCCCGTACTCGTGGCCACAGGGGCAGCTCTCCTACAGCCCTCAGGGAGGGCCGGATCCATCTTGGACACAGAGAGGGACGACAAAATGAGTCCTGCAGCAGACAACATCACCTACCAGGATAACAGGCAAGTGCAATTAATCGCTACTCAAACTTATCATGCTATGCCTTGCTTGAATCCTGGTAGAGAGGCTCAGGGTGTGCAGTCCCCTGAGTTCTCTTCGCCTGCTGCAAAGCCTAAAATTTCTTCTGCCATTGCCTTGTCTCCCCCTCCTGTTCATGGGAGCTCATTAGCCACAGTGAGGACGTCGGGGACCTGGGAGGAGTCTAGACTGGCGATGTTGGCGGATTTTTACCACCTAATGGAAGAAGAGCGATCTGCAGCCGGATCTCCCTGTTTTTACCTCTGCCAAGGTGTGGAGGGCAGAATCTCCTTCTGATCCATCCCCTCCGGAGCCAGATGTGGAGGCTTCTCAGCACTCTATTGAGGAGCCCAGAGCCGTCATTTCTTCGAGGGACATTGCCTTGCCAGCTGCAGCAGAGGATTTCAGTAACCAGGAAAACAGGCAAGTGAACCCCCCTTTTTTCCCTTCCTTATACCAATGAAGATTCTTGCCTGATTCCTGGAGGAGAATCTCAGGGGGTGCAGTTCCCAGAGATTTCTCCATCTGCTGCAGCTAAGAACTGCTCACCAACCCTCTCCATGCTCTCTCCTACCCTCTCTGAGTGTACGCCGGCTCCGGAGCTGAACTACCGGGACCAGGAGGAGCCAGAGGCCCGGGAGGATTCGTTCCTCGCCGTCATGGTGAGCCAGACCCCAGCCGCCATGCTGGGGGAATCACCAGGTGGGTTCTAACGGCTGGGACAATGATGTCTGCAGAGACCATCACGCCTGCTGCGGAAGCCGCCACAGCAGAGTCAGCACCGAGTCAGAACCTCCAGGGGGCTGAGCAAGTGACATTGCCCAGATCGTCGGAGTCCTGGACGGTGGTAGAGCTCGAGCTAAGGCAAGTGCTCTCTTTTGTCTTCCTTCTTTCCGCAGTAGAGCATTTTTGCCTAGCTCTAGGTGAGGAGAGCCAGCTGCAGCCGTATGCTGTACCTGAGCTCACCTCGCCGGACTCTGCCGCTGCCGGTGACCCTCACCCTTCCTCCTCTGTGTCTGAGTCCTTGTCTAGGGTCACCAGAGAGAGGTCCATGTCGCCGGACGAGACTGAGGACCCAGGCTTGTTGCTGGAGGTCATCAGGGCTGCTGCCACTCCCGCTGAGGTGACCATGGGTCCAGCTCCCCTCCTGCCTGAGGTTGTCATCTGGGTTCCACCCCAGTTCGAGCCTCTGTGGGTGCTGTGTCCCAGTCGGGGACCATTGTGGGTGCCACGCCCCAACGTCAGTCCCACGTGAGTGCTGTGCTCCAGCCTTGGTCCGCCATGGACACCGTGCCTCAGCCCGAGGCCCACTGAGGGTGCAGCAGCGACCCAGCCGGGCCCCACCGTGGGCACAGCAGGGACCCAGCTGGGTTGGTCCCTGCTGGGTCGGTCAATGGCCCGGTTGGGGTCCAGTGCGGGTGCAGCCATGGACCAGCCTGGGTCTGCCGCGGGTGCAGCTGAGCTCCAGTCCCAAGCTGGGACCACCGAGTGTGCGGCAAGCCAGCTTGGGGACACCGATGTCTTGTTCTCCCTTCCAGAGGTCCTCGGGGTGTCTCTTTCTCCTCCGCCATGCTCTGCCATGACCTGTCTGGTCCTGCCACCAGGAACCACAGGGGTTCCCCTTCTTCAGTCCAGCCACCCACCTCTCAGCTTTCTGGTGGGTAGGCTGCCGCCTCGTCTATCCCTCTGGGCCTGGTGGCCCAACTATGTGGGCCAGCCGCCTGAAAGACTGGGATCCCTGGTCAGGTGGTCCTTTCTCCCCGGCAGGCTGACTGATGCTGTACGGCTGGCCACTTGCTGGCCCTGGGACTTTGGCCGGCCACCTGAACTAATGGCCGTTCGTGGGCCCTGGGACTTTGGCTGGCCCCCTGAACCTTGGAACTTTTGGGTCGGGGGGGGGGGCTTTGCCTTGGGTTTGGGGTTCTGTGTTTTTGTGCCTTGGTGTTATTTTGTCATATTTATTTTTTCTGTTTGAGAATTCCCTCCTGACCTGTGTTCCCCCACCTCCCCTCCTGAGTGGGCTGTTAGCTCTCTGAGTGTGTGTGTGTGTGTGTGGGGGGGGGGGCAGGTCTCTTTCTGTGTTTTTTTCTTTTCCTTTGATGGTATGGTGGGTGTCTGGTACCCACCCCTCGGGGGGGGGGGGGCTTTGTCATGGACCGGATTGGACGGGTCCAACTCCGCTCCATGACTTGTGGCTTGTGACTGTAGTTTCTCTGATTGTGCTTTAATTATCTGCTGACAGGTTGAACCTCACCTGGGTGCCCTGTCAGTCTACTGCCACGCCTCCTCCTCCCTTTGTCAGGCATTCACCAGTGGTTGCCATTTCCCTTGATTTTTCACACATACATGCACATGCACACACACATACATTCAGTCTCATTTACACGCACTCATTCTTGCCAGCTGTCGTTGCACCTGCATCCACTTGTCACTCATTAGTGCACGGGGTACTTATGGGTGGCAGTGGGAATGCTCAGTGAGGCGGCGAAAGTCAACCTTTGTCTACTACAGTCAACGTGAGTACATGTCAACAATTGATGGCCAGGCTCTTCTCCTTGTTGGGTTTTTCCCTTTGGACCTTACGGGGTGCTGTTCTCCAGAGCCAGCTGCACTCCGGCGCCCATTAGTAAACCCCTCTCTTTTCTGGGTTATGTTTTCCTTCCCCCGGCGGTTAGCCTTCCCCAGGGCATGACATAACTTCTCCTCTCGCCAACGGGATTTATTTATTTCCCCTGTTCATCTGTTGCCTACTTTGTCAGACTGTTTTTCATGGACACTTGGTATGAATATTTCCCTGTTGAATAAACCACATGCCGCACTTGCATTTGGGCTCGTGCCTATTTATTGGTGGGCTGCGCTTTTGCGCAGCGAAACATGACACTATATGTCTGTCATATGTTTGTTTGTTCTTGAACACAAAGACATCAGACTGATTTCCGTCATCATTTTATTGTAGAAATGGGCTCCCTACTAAATGCTTTAAATAGCTTATTTGGGATGACCCATTCACACTCCAAAACAATGTGAAAAAAGCCTATTGTATACTGCTAATCATGCTCTTGATAATTCATATTGTAATTCATTCATGCTATTGACAATGTGTGATGTGTGTGTGAATAAAATTTATTACTAATTTTATTATTAATTTATAGTATGAATAAGAACTATAAAAATATACATTTTGGTAGTGGCTCAGTGGATGGATCAATGTGCTGAAAAGTGCAGAGTGCAAAAACAGGTGAGAGTATTTTTATTTCAAATTAAAAGGTCCTCACTTCTATGCATGTGAACATTGTGGGGGAAGGGGGCTGGACCTCTAGCTGTTTGCAGTTCGGATGGCCCAGGGGAAGAAACTGTTTGTCAGTCTTGAGGTGTGGGACCTGATTGATCTGAACCGTTATTCAGAGAGAAGCAGGTCAAACAAGTGATGGGCGGGATCTGAGGGGTCTCCCGAGATTGCATTGGTCTTTCTGAGACAGTAGGATCTGGAGATGTCCTCCAGGGAGGACAAAGGCCTGTCCATGATTTTTGGGGCAGTGTTGATAACCCTCTGCATAGCCTTGCTGTTCTCAGCCATGGAGCCGGTGTACCACACACCCAGACAGTAGGTGTGCACGCTCTCCACTGAGCAGTGGCAGAAAGCCAGCAGCAGCTTCTGGTCCAGGTTGTTCTTTCTCAGGACATGGAGGAAGTGCAACTGCCGCTGGTCTTTCTTCTCCAGGGCCTTAGTGTTGTCAGTTCAGGGGAGGTCAGAGGTGATGTGGGTGCCCAGGAACCTAAAGGTGGTGACAGTTTCCACGTGCTCTTCATTTATGAGGTGGGGTGTGTGGTCCTGTCTGTGCTTCCTGATGTTCATAATGAGCTCTTTGGTTTTTTGGACATTCAGTATCAGGTTGTTTGCTTGGCACCACAGCAGCAGATTCTCTACCTCCGCTCTGTATGCCTTCTTATCGTCGTCGGTGATGAGCCCAACCAAGGTGGTGTCGTCCATGTACTTCACGATGGTGGTGGTTGGGTGAGTTGGAATCCAGGCAAAGGTGTACAGAGCATACGTTAGTGGGCTTAGCACGCATCCCTGGGAGGAGCCAGTGCTGAATGACAGTGCGGGGGAATGGTGGGGGCCAAGTCCACCAAGCCAAGTGCGTTGGTGTTGTGTGACCAGTCCAGTTTATTGTTCAAGTGAACACCCAGGTACTTGTAGGATGTCATCATCTCAATGTCTGTTCCCTGGATGTTTACCGGTGCTGTGGGGGGTTGTCCTCGCCTGCGGCGGTCCACCACCAGTTCCTTGGTTTTCCTCACATTGATCTGGAGGCAGTTCCGCAGGCACCAGTCCACAAAGGACTGGTGCTTTCTTTAATATTTTCTTGTATTAATTAATTTTATTTACCTTTTGTGGCAGATGGAAATAAATTAAAGAAATGAAAAATAAATGAAATAATTGTCAAGACCCCATAAAGACGAGAGTTTCCCAAGACCAAGACTATAAGACAAGGGCCATGAACTACATTTTTGTCCAAGGCCCAGAATTTTTCTCTGCAGACACTGTGAGGCCCAGATGCTCTCTTAAAATAAAATAAAATTGTTATTGAAGTCTAAGTAATATATGATTATCATTATGATCATAGGATCAAGCCCACACTTTATGTTCATGTATTGTTTCTCCAGGATTATGTATGATTATCATTTGCATTTATTGCCTTCGGTGTTCCCCTGTGTCCTCTGTCTTTGTCTTCTGTGTCATCCCCTGGCTGGTCCTGAGGCATTGTGTGTGCCTGTTTACCTATTGTTCCAGCTTCTCATGTTTTCCATACCCCTAGCCACTGCCCTCTCTGTATTACTCCTGTATTGTTGTCCTGTTTCATGTGCATCCCCTGTTTGTGATTTTCTGTACAGTCCCACCCATCCTATGCTCCTCACCTGCAGCCACTTCCTTGCTACCCTTGATTGTTCCCCAGCTGTCTCTTGTCTGTAATCATTTGTTATTGTATATATGTGAGTGTTCAGTTTCTGTTTGGTGTGGTGTCGTTGTCTTGGTATCCTCTCTGAAGAGCTGGAGCAGGTGGCTGGGTAGAGGGAAGTCTGAGCTCTGCTTGAACTGCTGCCTCCACTGTCAGGACCACCGGAAAAGCGGTAGAAGATGGATCGATGGATGGATCGATGGTATTACAGCTCCAACACAACTCCACATAAAGGTGGAAATCTTAAGTACCATGCTGAAACCTGAGCCAACGGTAAAGCGTCCACTGGTTTCAGCACTACGGGAGCCTGAGCCAATGGTGAAACGTCCCTTGGCTCCGTCATCCACTTCACGCCATTCTCCAGAGTCACCAGCCCCAGCCTGCCTCTCTCCAGCTCCACACCCACATTACGGGCGGGAGAAGAGCATTCTCTGTACGCTGAAACCTGTGTCGACGACAAAGCGTCCCCTAGTTTCGGCATTGCGGGACTCAGTGCCGTCTGTGAGACGTTCCCTGGCACTATTATGCAAATCTCTGTAGTGGTTTAGACAGGGCTGCAGCCCCTGTCCACACTTTGTGTTTCAGTTTTGACCCATTTATCATGTTTGGTGTGTATCCCCTCTGTGTTTGTTCAACCCCGCCAATCCTGTGTCGCTTGATGGCCTTGATGGTGTGCACCTGTTCTGTTTTGCCTCGATTGCTCCCCTCTTTATTTATGTGCATTTTCAATCTGTGTTCTTTGCTGCATCTTATGCCACGTTCGTTTGTACCACGCCATTTGGAATTATAATTTGTCTCTCCACGTTGTCTGGTTTATTATTTCTTGTAACTCCTGCCCATGTGCAGTATTTATTTCCTATTTTTGTGTTCCGATAAATCATGGTTTACCAGATTCACCTGGCGAGTGGGTCCTTTTGGCCTTCTTTGCCCCGGAAGGGCAGACGCTCTTCTGACAATCTCCTCACACCGTTCCAGCCACAGCTCCTCACCAATCATCAGCCCCAGCATCAAGGAAGCCTGAACTGACGGTAAAACATCCCTTGGTTTCTGCCATTCTGCGTCTGTGTCCTCGTGTGTCACCAACAACGAGGAGCTGGAGAAGCGCCAGCGGGTTCTGTTGTCACAGACTGAACATTTATTGGATCACAAACCCTGTCTTCTCCCGGAGTATGCATCTCAGCTGTGTTAGGACCGGCTGGACGGAGAGAGCTCTGCTAGGAAGCAAATATCTACTAAGCGCCGACGACGAGCCAAACAACCTCCACCCACTCCCCCACTCCCCAACTCCTGCGCCAGCCTCTCCAGCCCCACAACCACTTCATGGGCAGGAGGAGAACTCACCATCTGTGCACCAGCCTGCGCTGACGACAAAGCATCCCCGGGCTCCAGCGCCTCTGTCAACCACACCTCCTCGCACCGCTCCAGCTCCAAAGCTCCCTGCAGTGCAGGCTCCTATGTTTTCTATGCTGGTGCCTATGCCCGCTGCTGCACCTCAGACTGTCTCATCCATGGTTCATCCAGTGTCCCCAGAGGTGGAAGTCGCCTTTTCAGCAGTGGAGTCACCAGGGACCTGGCCAACAGTGGAACAGGAGTTTAGGCAAGTACCTCCTTTATTATCATTAGCATCTGTACTTAAAGAGTCTTGTCTTACTCATTACGGAGGGATCCAGTTGCAGCCCCCATCTGCTTCTGGCCTCCCTCTGCCGGGCTCCACTGTTAGTTCCTGTACCAATCAGTCCTCCATCTCTCCTTCCACATCCGAGGTGGCTGCATCAGGGATAGAGGTGCACGCCACAGCTCCAGTTATCTCAGAGTTGCTCGCTTCATCTTCAGGTGTCTCCTTGATGCACATCCCAGCTCCAGTACCTGCTCCAGGGCACCTCCCAGCTCCAGTACCCGTTCCACCTGTAGCTCATGCAGAGCCTGCCACTCCAATTTCGGATCCTGAGGTTGTCACCCCGGCAGCAGGAGGCCAGGAGTTAAGGCAAGTACCTGTTCATTTATTTACAACCAGCATTTTTGAAAGGACTTGCCTTGCTCCTGGGGGGACCTAAGTGCACATTCCACCAGCTGCTCAGTCCTCCCCACCAGTCTCTGCTGCTTATGACTGTGGTGTCACCTCACTGACCCCCTGTTTCCCTCCATCATCCGAGGTGACCATGTCAAGGATGAAGCCGTAGGAAGACCACGCTCCAGCCATTGATCCAGAGGTCAGGGGACCTCCACCCATCATTCCAGAGGTCAGGGGATCTCCACCCGTTGTCCAAGAGGTCAAGCAGTCCGCTCCACCCGGACTATCTGAGCAGTCTGCTCCACCTTCGCCGCCTGGGGTTGCCGCTTTTCAGCTGCTGTTGTCCCCTGCGCTGAAGGCCCCTCAGGTACTATCTCCAGAACTAGAAACTCCTGTGCTGATATCTTCTGAACTAGAAACTCCTGTGTTATTGTCCCCGTAGTGGAAAGCTCCTATATTGGTACCTCCAGAACTAGAAGTTCTTATACTGGTACCCCCAGAGCTAGAAACTCCTATATTGGTACCTCCAGAGCTAAGGGTTCCTATGTTGGTGCCTCTGGAGCTAACACTTCCAATGTTGGTATCTCCAGGGCTAAAAACTCCTATGTTGTTGTCCCCAGAGCAAAAAGCTCCTTTGTGGTCTCCAGAGTTTAAAACCCACATGTTGTTTTCTTTTGAACAAGAGGTACCTATGGTATCTCCTGAGTTTAAAACTTCTATGTTATGTCTAGAGCAAAAAAAACAAAAACAAAAAAACATGTTTTCTCTAGAGCAAAAAAGCTCCCATGTCATCTCCTGAGTCTAAAGGTTCTTCACTGTCACCTCCTGAGTTTCAAGGTTTTATGTCGTCACCTCCTGAGTATAAAGGTTTTATGTTGTCACTGTCAGAACATGGGCTGAACCCACGTCATCGCCTTGAGTTGTATGATTTTGTAAGGGTTCCTGCTTGCTCTGTGCATTCCTCTCTCTCTCTCTCTCTCCCTTCTGATTGGTGCTCTACCTGCAGCCCTGATCTCACCTGTTGCTAATTTGTACTGCCCTTCATAAGGGAGCTTCTTTCATTGCGCAGTCTGGTCACGTAAACTCACAACCTACTGATATCTTTGCGAAGCTGTATTTTTGTATTCTTGTCTTGCCTGCCGTTGTCACCATGGGATGAGACGCCGGGTCGTCCGGTGCTCAGACCATGTCCCTTCCTGTCTCTGTCTCTCATTGGCCAGCGTCTCAGCGGGCTCCCAGCTGTCGGTGTTACGGGACGGCTGGGGCCCAATTAATCCTCATCAGCTGAGGCGCTGCTAATGAAGATAAAAAGGAGCAGCTCCGATCATTCGGGGCTGCGACTTAAGCACTGTTTAGGCTGAAACCCCTACGTCCGGCGCCAGCCCTCTACTCATCTTGCAGCTTTATTCGTGAGTGTTACCTTGTATGAGTATTTGTGTCTTGGAACCCCTACGTCCGGCGCCAGCCCTCTACTCATCTTGTTGCCTTACTCGTGAGTGTTACCCTGCATGAGTATTTGTGTCTTGGAACCCCTATGTCCGGTGCCAGCTCTCTACTCACCTTGCTGCATAACTTGTGAGCGTCACCCTGTATGAGTATTTGTGCTTCCTGGCCTACGAGGCCGTGTTCCTTATCCCCTGTCCCCTTTTATAATAAAACATCACAACTCACTGGCTCGCCCTCGGCTCTCTCTGTGTGGCTCTCTAGGGCCACACGTAACAGTAAGTGGCAGCCAGACTAGTTGTCGGCGGCCGTGAGTTGTAGTGGACTTGTACCTTCCAGTCCGGGTGTCAGCGCTCTTAGCATGCCGTCTCCCAGGACGTCACGTTCGACGCTGGGGCGACGAGTGGACGTCCATCTTGGGGGGTGTCGACGGGACGCTCTTCACCGCTACCCTGCACGATGCCTCCAACGCGAGACGCTGGCATCTGGACCATGCTGAGAATCTCCTGGACAGCCACCTTCACTATTCCTACCATCCTGAGGTCTGTACCAGGAGAGACGCCATCGCTGCACAGCGAGAGGAGCTCCGCGGGTTGGAAGGAAATCCCGGCAGGAAGCCGAAGAGGAGGAGATGTCGCCCCCCGCTTCGGAATCCCGTTCCTGTCTCCACTCCAGCCCGGGAGTTCGCGCCACCCAGAGGGCTTCCCCTGTTCAGCACGACATCACTCGGGACTCCCCCGGAAGATCTGCAGTTGACAGCTGTCAAGGTCCGGGACCGAGTGGCTGCTGCGAGCTCTGCTGTGCACCCGTCCACCATCTTGAGGCATGTGGCGGCGGCGGTTAGATTGGTGGAGAGGAGTCCAGGGCTACGAGACTACTCCGAGTTCAACACCCTCCTCGCCACGGTCTTTGCCCAGGAGCGGCAATTTCTGGGTCTCTCCTCCGCTTCGCCCCTTGGGAATAGCCGTCGTCACATCGCCAAGTCACCTCAGCACGAACCCCGTCCGGATCCAGTTCCGGGCTGTCGCAAGGTCCCTTCCTCCCGCGCAGCTGTCACCTCTTCGCCTCGTCAGAGAGGAGATTTCACAGCCTCCTCCCCTGAGCCTCTTCCCCCCGCTGTCACACCAGCGCATTCGGGCCGGCTGATCTCGGCTATCACCCCCTCCTCCTCGACGCGCTTCCCAACTGCTGTGTGCACCTGGAATCCCGGCCTGGCGAGCCCTCTTCTGGAGACAACACGAGCGGCCCCCAGACGGCTTCCCAGGGGGTCCTCCGTTATCGCCCGGCAGGGAGAGGGAGAAGCAACGTCCACTGCAGCAGGCACCACCCAGCCTCCAGGAGACAGGCAAGTCCCAGTTTGTTCTCATCAACTTTTGCTCTGTCATACTCCTGGAGGTGGAATTCGGGGTCCGCAGCTCCCTGAACTCCCACCACCTGCTGTAACCTGTGTAATTAATCCTGCACCCTCTGTGAATCCCTCCGCTGAGCGGTCCCCGGCACCGGGTCAACATCGTGGGATGAGGAGGGGGCCTGCGGTTCCGGTCCCGCAGCTACATTGTGGACGGAGGAGGAAGACTGACTGCTACGTGGAGTCCACGCCGATGACCAAGCGTCCCCGGGTCTCCACGGAGAGGCGGTTCAGTCCAGCGGGACGAGGTTCATTCTGCCATCACGTCGTGTGGACCTTCGGCGTGGTTACCGGGGCAGGAGGAATCCCAAGCTGCACTGACCATCATGCCGGCTGCGCGACCCGACGCAGCTGAGTGGGAGCCTGACAACGACCTTCTGACAACGGATCCTGGATCTTCGCAGTCCTGGACGGCGTCAGAACCCGAGATCAGGCGAGTGCTCTACTTTCTTTTTTTCCTTTATATCTTTGAGCACTTTAGCCTGTCTCTAGGGGAGATGAGCCGGGTGCAGCCGTCCGCTGCATCCGAGCTTGTCTCGCCGGGTTCTGGCGCTGCCGGTGATCCTGATCCCGGTTTTGTTTTCTCTCCTGAGCCTTCTTCCAGGGTCGCCGGCGAGGAGTTGCCATCTCTCATGGTGCTGGAAGGTCCAGGTTCGACGTCAGAGGTTGGTTCTGGTGCGGTGCCGACCCAGTCGGGGTCCGTCGTGGGTGCTGCTCCAGCGGTGTCCGACGTGGGTTCGCCCGAGACCCAATCGGGGTCCGACGTGGGTTCCGCTCCAGTGGTGTCCGACGTGGGTTCGCCCGAGACCCAATGGGGGTCCGACGTGGGTTCTGCACCAGTGTTGTCCAGGTCCGGTGAGGGGGTGGCTGTTCCCCTGCGGTTTAATGTTCGTCCACCTCGTCATCAGCTCTCCCCCAAGCCTCTTCCACCGGGGTCCGCTTTGATCTCTTGCCCGTCCCAGCAGTCCTGGTGGTTGAGCGATGCGGGTCGGCCGCCGGAGGGCCTACCGTGTCCGTTCGGTTCCCTTGTGCGGCCGCCCGACCCGCAAGACTTGCGGTTCGGCGATCTGGTCCAACCCCCCAATGAACTGTGCCCTTCAGAGGTAAAGTGGGCTATCCCACAAAACCATTATTTTGAGAAAATGAGCTCTAAAGTTGAAATATTCTCAAAAAATCAGTGTGCCTATATCATTAAAAAGTTACCCCCTATAATTACCTTCAAGGTGTGAATAAATAAATATGAAAATATATTTAAATCACATATTCACAACAATAAGAGAGTAGGGGTTAAAAATGTGGGATAGCCCACTTTACCTCTGAAGGGCACAACTGGGTTTGCTGCTGGGTGGCCTGGTATGGCCACCAGAGGACTTGTTTCTTGGGACCTGGGTCTGGGGTAGGCTGCCCGAACATTTCCTTTTCCCCAATTCACCAGCTGGACAATGGGTGGGGAGACCACCGGAACAGTCCTGGCTTTATTGGACTCTGCCTGCCGTCTTCCTCGGGTGTTGCTTACCTTCTGTAAATATTAAGGTCACTCGGGTGTAGTTTTTGTCCTCTAGGTGAATCTATATATGTAGCGCTGTGTATTGTGTTTTTTTTATTATCCGTACTCAGCATTTTCATCATTGTTGTCCTGTTCCTAGCCTTGTTTGTGCATTATGGAGTAATGTGTTTTGTTCCCCTTTCAACCGTACTCTGTAATTGCCTCATTTGTTCCTGTCACTTTCATGGTGTTTTTTTTTTTCTTCTCCCCTGGCCGATCTAGACATCATTTGGGTGCTATTGAGTAATGTGTTTACCTGTATCCATGCTCAGTATTTTCCTCATTTGTGCCCTGGTCTAATTATCTCTTTTTTGTGTGTGTGTGTGATATGGAGTATTGTGTTTGGGTTTTTTCTTTGCCCTGGTACTCTGTGTTCGTTCATGGTCTATTTGTCTTTTTTTTCTTCTTCTCTCCCTGCTTCTCTCCCTCCGGTCCTGCCTCCCTTCCACCCACCCTAGGTGGGGTGGGGGGTGGGGGGGCTCGGATGGTTCGGGTCGTTCGTAGCCCGACCGTGAGGGGGACGCTCTGTCACCATGGGATGAGACGCCGGGTCGTCCGGCACTTAGACCATGTCCCTTCCTGTCTCTGTCTCTCATTGGCCAGCGTCTCAGCGGGCTCCCAGCTGTCGGTGTTACGGGATGGCTGGGGCCCAATTAATCCTCATCAGCTGAGGCGCTGCTAATGAAGATAAAAAGGAGCAACTCCGATCATTCGGGGCTGCGACTTAAGCACTGTTTAGGCTGGAACCCCTACGTCCGGCGCCAGCCCTCTACTCATCTTGCAGCTTTACTCGTGAGTGTTACCTTGTATGAGTATTTGTGTCTTGGAACCCCTACGTCCGGCGCCAGCCCTCTACTCATCTTGTTGCCTTACTCGTGAGTGTTATCCTGCATGAGTATTTGTGTCTTGGAACCCCTATGCCCGGTGCCAGCTCTCTACTCACCTTGCTGCATAACTTGTGAGCGTCACCCTGTATGAGTATTTGTGCTTCCTGGCCTACGAGGCCGTGTTCCTTATCCCCTGTCCCCTTTTATAATAAAACATCACAACTCACTGGCTTGCCCTCGGCTCTCTCTGTGTGGCTCTCTAGGGCCACACGTAACAGCCGTGTTTTTGACCTTTGTTTGTCCTAGACCCTGCTGACCGCCTAGCATGCTGAATCTTGTCTGCCCTGTCTTGCCTGCTGTGATCTGACCACAGTTGTCCTTGGAATTGGATTTTGGATTTGCACTTGGATTTGGATTCTGGACTGGAATTGGACCCTCTGGACTGTGCATTTTACACCCTTTCACAGTAAGTCAACTTACCAACGGTATTGTCCATTGCCCCTCTCTCCTTTGTTCCCAGTCTCCCAGGTTTGGCCAGCCTATTTCCTTCACTCCCCCAGAATCAGAATCAGAATCAGAATCAGCTTTATTGCCAAGTATATTTGCAAGTAAACATACGAGGAATTTGACTTGACATTGGACGCGCACGTTAGGCGCATCCAATGACGCGGCAGCTATGCAAGACGCCTGTCATACAGTGAGGGTAAAGAGGGGAAGGGGGGAGGAAAACACAATAGGCAGAGAGAAAAAACATAGTTATCAGAATAACGCTTGTATAAGCTCATATAAAGCTCAAATGAGCCAAATTTTGATTACACAGAAAAAAACCCTCTATGCACAATTAGCAGACAATAGATCACACATTAACAAAGCAGGAGAATTGAGAGAGTCAGTGTATGTATATTTGTGTCAGTTTACGTGTATCAGTCATTCATGTAATGTTGAATGCAGTGTAATGTAGGTGTGTCATTGCTAGTGAACAGCAGAGGGCATCCTCTGGCAACGGATAGATATTATTCAGTCATGTGTTCTATAGTCCAGACACATGATAACGCTGTCCTTGGAGCTCTGTCTGCTGAAACAACAACAACAATTGTCGAATGTTTGGGTTAGCCACTTCCCCAGCCTTATCTTCATCGAGGAGGAATGTAAACAGGGACACCAAAACACAAGGTCAAATCTGCACAGTGCACTCAGAGAATAAAATTTCCCTCTCTTCGATTCTGTGCTTCATAATTTCATACAGGCTTGAATCATGCTTTAGATCATTCTCTGGAGAGCACTCAGCGATCCCCAGATGTTATCCACCTAACGAAACATAGGTAAACATGTCCAAGAGAGTCCGTTCTCTCTTCAGTGCATGCCAGGTGGTAAATTCCATGTTAATCCTATTTGCCGCTGACAGTCAGTGCTCCCCCCAGCTGGACGAATTGTTGAATTTGTTGAGGGAGCTACGCCGGGGTCCACATTTGATTAGCTCACCCAAATATAATTTTGATACACCTGGAACTCCAGGGCAAAACAGAAAATCCTGTGATCATTTCAGTCTTCAGTCGAATCACACACATGAATTCCAAAGCCATGAGTCTTCTTTGGGTTCCCCCTGACCCAATCTTCTTCTTTTAAAGTGGTGACAATCGCATATAAGCCGCTTTTCCAGATCCATAATTTCCATTTGGATTAAGATTCAGCCAGAAGAAGAGCGAAAGACAGACATCGCAAGCAAGGAATAGTAAAGGAGAGGAGAGGAGAGGAAAAGCGTCTGCTCTCTCTAGAAGCCGGAAGTGAAGCCCCACAGCTCTCTTCAGCAGTTCTATTATCACCCTCACCGCTGACAACCAGCTCCTTGGCTAGGAGGTTCTCCAGTCAGTTTCTGTCATCTCTCAGCTGAGCCTGTAAGCACAAATTGATAGTATTTGCTCACTGTAATAACTCAGCAGATATAAATCACTACATCTGCTCCTTCCCCACAGGGTTGCCAGATCCTCACTACACTATTCCTTCTATCACACCTTCGCCACCATTATCTCAATAAATTATTGTTATTCAACCTGTTTTTGTCTCCGTCCGAGTTGCTTTTGGGTCTTAGCATACAAACCATGACAGATTTTCTGTGTTTTTGGTTCTTGCTCATTATTATTATTGTTATTCAATTCAATTCAACTTTATTTATATAGCGCCATTTCACAACAACAGTCATCTCATAGCACTTTAAACTGTAGGGGAAACCCCCACAATTGCAGAAAGACCCCAGCAATCAGGCGATCCCCTGTGAGCAAGCGCTTGGCGACGGTGGAGAGGAAAAACTCTGTCATGCGGTGACCCTCGCAGATCACCATAAGACGCCAAGAGTCCACCAGTGAGTTTTGCGATGATGGTGATTTATTAAAACAACGTGACAAGACAAGGCTGCACGGTGGCGCAGTGGTTTAGCACTGTGGCAGCACAGTTTTACCCTCGGCCGGGGGACTGCGGGGATCATGAGATCGTGGGTTCGATCCCAGCCCCCGACCAACAGTGAGCTGTGTGGAGTTTGCATGTTCTCCCCGTGTTGCGCGGGTTTACTCCGGGATTTCTCCGGTTTCCTCCCGCATACCAAAAACATGTAGGTTTAGGGCGCTCGCGCACGCAGCGACCAGCAGCGGTGGCTTATCAACAGACTGCAAACCAAGTCTACCTACGGGTACAAATAAGTAACAAAAAAAAAAAAAAAAAAAGACTGTGAGCCGCTCAGGGCAAAAACACACATAAAGCAATACAAGGGCTCGCAGGGCTAACCCCAGCCACTACGAGCTAAACTGTGACATGGCATGAAACACGAACCTGACATGAAGGTCAAACGACGCTTAAACGAGGATAGTTGACAATACTCCTGCGATTTTACTGCCACTAGTGCCCGCTTTATAAAGGCAAACACTAACGAGCAGTAATGACAAGCAGCTGACCAACCTTGACAGGCGGAAGCCCCACCGAGCGCCTTCACAATAAGAGCCCGGTGAGGCCAGAATACTACCCACAACTGTCAAGGCCGGCAGCGAGTTGTGCTTAGCCCGAGCGCGGACAGAACCCAGCGCTCGGGTCATAACAAACTCCCTTTTAACAAGAAGAAACCTCCAGCAGAACCAGGCTCAGGGAGGGGCAGTCATCTGCTGTGACTGGCTGGGGGGTGAGGGGATAGAGAAGATGAAAAGAACAGACATGTAGAGAGCAAACAGCACAACGGAGACTCCGTCTATGGGACAGAACAAACAGATGTTAATGACCAGCAAAAAAAAAATTTCACTGAGAGTGATGAAAGGAGTGAAGCCCAGTGCATTGTTGGAGGTCCCCCGGCTATCTAAACCTATTGCAGCATAACTAAGGGAGGATTCAGAAACACATGATCCCCCCTAATTGTAGGCTATGTCAAAAAGGAAGGTTTTAACCCTATTCTTAAAAACAGAGATCGAGTCTGACTCCCGAATCCAGATTGACAGCTGGTTCCACAGGAGAGGAGCTTGATAACTGAAGGCTCTTCCTCCCATTGTACTTTTGAAAATTCTAGGTATTACAAGTAATCCAGCATTTTGGGAGCGTAGTGCTCTGTTAGGATAATAGGGTAGTATCAGATCTTTTAAATAAAAAGGGACCTGATTGTTCAAAGCTTTGAAAGTGAGAAGAAGGATTTTAAACTCAATTCTAAACTCTATGGGAAACCAATGAAGGGAGGCCAGAACCGGAGAGATACAGACGTGGACAAAATTGTTGGTACCCCTCTGTTAATGAAAGAAAAACCCACAATGGTCACAGAAATAACTTGAACTGACAAAAGTGATAATAAATAAAAATTCTATGAAAAATAACCAATGAAAATCAGACAGTGCTTTTGAATTGTGGTTCAACAGAATTATTTTAAAAAACAAACTCATGAAACAGGCCTGGACAAAAATGATGGTACCCCTAGAAAAGATTGAAAATAATGTGACCAAAGGGACATGTTCAACCAAGATATGTCCTCTAATTAACATCACAGGTGTCTACAAACTTGTAATCAGTCAGTCGGCCTATTTAAAGGGTGACAAGTAGCCACTGTGCTGTTTGGTGACATGGTGTGTAGCACACTAAACATGGACCAGAGGAAGCAAAGGAGCGAGTTGACTCAGGAGATTAGAAAGAAAATTATAGACAAGCATGTTAAATGTAAAGGCTATAAGAAAATCTGCAAGCAGCTTGATGTTCCTGTGACTACAGTTGCACATATTATTCAGAAATTTAAGATCCACGGCACTGTAGCCAACCTCCCTGGACATGGCCGCAGGACGAGACGGATAATACGAATGGTAACAAAAGAGCCACTGTTGAAAACAAATCCTAAAAAAGCCAGACTGGAATTTGCCAAACTGCATGTTGACAAGCCACAAAGCTTCTGGGAGAATGTCCTATGGATAGACGAGACAAAACTGGAACTTTTTGGCAAGGTACATCAGCTCTATGTTCACAGATGCAAAAATGAAGCATACCAAGAAAAGAACACTGTCCCTACTGTGAAACATGGAGGAGGTTCTGTTATGTTCTGGGGCTGTTTTGCTGCATCTGGCACAGGGTGTCTCGAATCTGTGTAGAGTGCAATGAAATCTCAAGACTATCAAGGTATTCTAGAGAGAAATGTGCTGCCCAGTGTCAGACAGCTTGGTCTCAGTCGCAGGTCATGGGTCTTGCAACAGGATAATGACCCAAAACACACAGCTAAAAACACCCAAGAATGGCTAAGAGCGAAACACTGGACTATTCTAAAGTGGCCTTCTATGAGCCCTGATCTAAATCCTATTGAACATCTGTGGAAGGAGCCGAAACATGCCGTCTGGAGAAGGCACCCTTCAAACCTGAGACAATTGGAGCAGTTTGCTCATGAGGAGTTGGCCAAAATATCTGCTGAGAGGTGCAAAAGTCTCATTGACAGTTACAGAAATCGTTTGATTGCACCTCAAAAGGCTGTGCAACAAAATATTAAGTTAAAGTAGAACTGAACTTAACGGCATTGAACGGCACTGGGTGATAGTGCATACTAACTAACTAACTAACTAACCTGCACTTATATAGCGCTTTTCTAGTCACAAAGACCACTCAAAGCGCTTTCATTAATACTAACCCTCTATTCTAAGGGCCTATAGGAAACAGATATCTAGGGACAATTTAGAACAGCCAATTAACCTAACATGCATGTTTTTGGCATGTGGGAGGAAACCGGAGAAATCCCGGAGTAAACCCACGCAACACGGGGAGAACACGCAAACTCCACACAGCTCACTGTTGGTCGGGGGCTGGGATTGAACCCACGATCCCACGATCCCCGGGCCAAAGGTAAACTGTGCTGCCGCAGTGCTAACCACTGCGCCACCGTGCACAATTATAAAGATAATTTATCATTGGCACCCCCTCCACAAATCCCGGAATCTTGGAGAAAATCGCGATTTTGAATTTCCCGCCCTGAAAAATCAGACAAATCCGCCGATTAACCGGAAGTGCAGCCGGAGTTCCGCGTGACGTCACGAGTGTGACACAGTCCTCCATGTTTACCATTGCGAGCACATCGACACTGGTTGTTTTTGGTGCATTTTGTCGTGATAGTCGACTACAAAACACTTCCAACACCTGGGAAGATCTGTTCAGTGGCCAAGGAAAGCTGTCATGGCGACGAAAGAAAAGAAAGGGGGAGGAAAAGTGACCGGGAAGCGATGCGTTTCTAGATATAGATATTACACCTTTCGCGCCCTCAGTGCATCGCGGATTTTTCAAAAATATTCATCAAAAATTCAAAATTGAGAAAAAATGGCACGAAAGTTGCCCGGGCGCTAGCAGAAGGCAGGGAGACTACATTAGAACATCAGGTATCAACACGGAGAGCCCGCACAACTCAAAATCCACCTCTCTGACCACCGCTCCACTCCTCTCCGCCCACCTCTTCACCGCTCGGGAATCTCGCAAGCTCATTGGCCGAGACATTTTACCTCGCAAGCTGATTGGCTGAGACGTTTTACCCAGCTTCTCTCCCTGCCGAGCGCACATACCCAGCGAAGGAAGACCGCATTCATTGTTCTTTATCTCTCGTGTTGCTTAGTGGCACTTTTCGCTGTTCTCTTGTGCCTTTTTGTGCAAAATAGTGCTTGTGACGCCCTTTGGGGGGGGGGGTGACGCTACTTCGCGGTTTTTCACATTTCGCCGTTGGTTCTGGTCCCCATTAAACGCGATAAGTGAGGGATCACTGTATTTATAAATAGCACAGTCAAATGCAGAGGCCAGTTCTGTTCATGTGTATTGCCACTATAGTCTGTAGAAGTATTGTAATACATAGCCCAATTTTTTGAATGAATGAATGAATTTATTTATTTCGGATAGTACAGTACAGGTTGAAAGAAACTGAATGATATAACAACAAGGTCAAATTGAACAATGACTCATCTGATTATACAATTCAACGTAAGTTATCCGAAATGGGTGATGGCTGAAGCCGCAGCTTATATTGCCCACCCATATTCCATCCAAAAATTCAAAAGAGAAAACAGGCAAGAGCGATTACAATTCAAAACAAAACTAAGACAAAATGTGACCGAGAAAAAAGAAAACTAAGTTACAACACAACACAGGCTGGATATGTTACAACTCGCCGCTCATTAGCGGCGCCAGCTGCGCGCACACTTGCGCCTCGTCAGCAGCGTGGGATATAAGCCACTCTGCCCTGGGCTTCGGCATGAAGCCGTCTGATTCCTTCAGCCCTCTTGCTGCAGAGGAACCCCCTCATCTCCCAGCAAGATCTACAGCGTAAGCATACCTACCTTTGCCTTTCCAGTCTCTCCCCTGTGCACAGGTGTATTCCCCGGCGGTGGACCTCGCCTCTGCATCGCCGTCTGCCAGCTGCTGTCACAGGTGCATTAGGTCGCTGTCTCCCGGGCTCGCCCTTGTGCACGCCTGCCACCTGCCACACTCCTGCATCCTCCTCTGTCTCGTCACCAATCCTGAATCAGAATCAGAATCAGAATCAGAATCAGGTTTATTGCCATTGTTCATGTAGTACACAAACTAGGAATTTGTCTCGGTACAATGCTGCAACATTAAACATGATAAGATAAGAGAAATAAACTATACATGTAATAAAGTGTAGGATAAGATTAAGTGATACTGGTCAACAGTTAAAATATATATTAGCCAGCAGCAGATACTGTGGAGAACTATATAGTGCAGTCGCTAATGCAAGAAGAAAACAGTGATGATTGACATGAGTCTGGTTGAGCTGCTGTACATGGTGCACGAGAGTCAATAAGTCACTTAGTGTTCAGCAGTCTAATGGCAGAGGGGAAGAAGCTGTTCATGTGACGGGAGGTTTTAGTCTGGATGGACCGAAGTCTTCTACCAGAGGGGAGGGGGGCAAACAGTACGTGACCAGGGTGTGAGGGATCGGCTATGATCCGGCCAGCACGCCTCCGGGTCCTGGAGATGTACAGATCCTGGAGAGATGGGAGCTTGCAGCCGATCACCTTCTCAGCAGTGCTCACGACGCGCTGCAGCCTTAGTCTGTCCCTGGCAGTGGCTCCTGCGTACCACACGGTTATGGAGGTGGTGAGGATGGACTCGATGATGGCTGTGTAGAACTGCACTAACATCTTGGTGGGTAGCTTGAGCTTCCTCAGCTGCCGCAGGAAGAACATCCTCTGCTGGGCTTTTTTGATGAGTGAGCTGATGGTCAGCTCCCATTTGAGGTCCCTGGTGATGGTAGTGCCTAGGAAGCGGAAGGAATCAGCAGTGGTGATGGGAGAGCCTGAGAGGGTGAGGGGGGGCAGAGGAGTAGTGACTTTCCTGAAGTCTACAATCATCTCCACTGTCTTCAGAGCGTTCAGCTGCAGGTTGTTATTGCTGCACCAGGACGCCAGCTGGGCCACCTCTCTCCTGTAGGCGGACTCGTCGCCGTTGGAGATGAGCCCGATGAGGGTGGTGTCGTCCGCAAACTTGATCAACTTGACAGACTGGTGGCTGGAGGTGCAGGAGTTGGTGTAAAGGGAGAAGAGTAGGGGGGAAAGTACACAGCCCTGGGGTGATCCGGTGCTGATGCTAGTATAGTCTGAGACAGTCTTTCCCAGCCGCACATGCTGCCTCCGGTCCGTCAGGAAGTCGATGATCCACCTGCAGAGGGAGTCAGGCACGTTGAGCAGGGACAGCTTGTCCCGGAGCAGAGCGGGGCGGATGGTGTTGAATGCGGAGCTGAAGTCCACAAACAGGATCCTGGCGTAGGTTCCCGGGGAGTCCAGGTGCTGCAGGATGGAGTGGAGGGCCAGGTTGACTGCATCGTCTACAGACCTGTTGGCTCGGTAGGCAAACTGCAGCGGGTCCAGGAGAGGGGTGGTGATGGACTTGAGGTGGGACAGGACCAGGCGCTCAAAGGACTTCATGACTACAGAGGTGAGCGCTACAGGTCTGTAGTCATTAAGTCCAGTGATCCGTGGCTTCTTGGGGACAGGGATGATGGTGGAGGATTTGAGGCAGGACGGCACGTGGCATAACTTAAGGGAGGTGTTAAAAATGTCTGTGAATACAGGAGCCAGCTGTTTCGCACAGAGTCTCAGGGTGGAGGGAGACACGCCGTCTGGGCCGGGGGCCTTGCGCGGGTTCAGTCTGGAGAACTGTTTGAGCACATCCTGCTCACTGATGATAAGGGGAGGGGGGGAGGAGGGGGGGGTGCCTTAAATGAAGTAGCGAATGTGGAGGCTGTGGAGCTGGAGGGAGGGGGGGAGTTGGACACAGATGACGAGGTGTCAAAACGGGCATAGTGTTGGGACAGTCTTTGACAAAGGGCTTTGTCATCCTGACCTTTAGGAGCCTTAGGTCGATAGTTGGTGATTTGCCTCAGTCCTCTCCACACGGAAGCCGAATCATTAGCAGTGAACTGCTGCTGGAGTCTCTCTGAGTATAGAGATTTAGCCCTCTTCAGCTCTCTGTTAAACCGGTATTTAACCTCCCTGTAGCAGTCCCTGTCTCCACTTTTCAGCGCTGCTTCCTTCTCCTTCCTGATCTGTCTGAGCTTAGCTGTGAACCAGGGTTTGTCATTAGAGTAACTCACCCTGGTGCGTGATGGAAGAATGTTCTCTTCACAAAAGTGGATATATGAGTTCACAGTGTCCGTGTACTCATCCAGATCATGCGTGGCTCCTTTAAGCATGCCCCAGTCAGATATTTCCATGCACGTTTCCAGCTTCTCCTCAGCATCACTGGTCCGTATCTTCGTAGTGCTCACAACAGGTTTAGTGAGCTTCAATCTCTGTCTGTATGTGGGAATGAGGTGAACCATCACGTGATCAGATAATCCCAGCGCAGCTCGAGGGACAGCGCGATATGCGTCTTTCACTGTGGTGTAACAGTGATCCAGTGTGTTTAATCCTCTGGTGGGGCATTTAATAAACTGTTTGTAGCGGGGGAGATCGTGGCTCAGATTGCACTGATTAAAGTCGCCAGCCACAATAATCAGCGAGTCTGGAAAACTCCGCTCTGTGTGTTGAATGTGATCCGCGAGCACGCGCTGAGCTTCGCGCGTGTCCGCGTCGGGAGGGGCGTACACAGCGATCATTATGAAAGAAGCAAACTCCCGCGGGGAATAGAAGGGCTTGCAATTGATAACAAGAAATTCCAAGGCAGGAGAACAGTGTTTGGAAATTACCGTTACATCAGAGCACCAGCTGCAGTTGATGTAGAAGCAGACACCGCCTCCTGTGGTCTTGCCGGAAAGCTCTGTGTCACGATCAGCACGGAAGAGCTGGAAGCCGTCGAGGCGCAGCGCGCTGTCCGGTATATTTTCCCGGAGCCAGGTCTCAGTAAAGCAGAGGGCAGCTGAGGAGGCGAGGTCCTTAAAACGCATCAGCAGTCTCAGTTCATCTACCTTGTTAGAGAGAGAGTTGGTATTGGACAGAAATATGCCAGGCAGCGCCGTTCGCGAGCCTCTCCTGCGAAGTCGTACGAGAGCGCCCGCTCGTCTTCCTCTCTTCCGCCGTCTCACTTTCCGAGCCAAACAATAAACCAGATCGGCGGCAGGGGCTAGAAAAACTGGGAGGAGGTCCGTGGGGGTGAAAGTCCTGATATTTAGAAGTTCTTCACAGGTATAAGTACAAGCAGACACACAATTGACAAACAAAAACAAACAAAGAGCGCAGCGAAGCACCATGTCGACCGCTGTGGGCGCCATCTTGGATGTTTCAATGCCTCTTCATGGCATGCCTCTTCAATGCCTCTTCACTCTGAAAACTCTGGTGTTCTTGACTGCTGGAACTGCTATCATCTGCCATTGTTGTTTTGGTTAGGGATCACACTCGTGACGTCACGCAGCGTCGTCTGCACTACTTCCGGTTTGTTTGGCACTGCCAGCCAGAGGCAAAAGTTTATCGGCTTATAGCTTGGCCATCACACGGCCTAAAAATTTCTTTTATGTGTTGAAAAATACAATAGGTAATAAGGAATTAATCTGCTATTCTACTTTTTGCGCCAAAAGGTGGGTTCAGTTCTACTTTAAGGGTAACATCATTTTTGCCCAGGCCTGTTTCATGAGTTTGTTTTTTAAAATAATTCTGTTGAACCACAATTCAAAAGCATTGTCTGATTTTCATTGGTTATTTTTCATAGAATTTTTATTTATTACCAGTTTTGTCAGATTCAAGTTATTTCTGTGACCATTGTGGGGTTTTTTTTTCATTAACAGAGGGGTACCAACAATTTTGTCCACGTCTGTATGATCTCTCTTTTTAGTACCTGTTAAAACTCTTGTTGCAGCACTTTGGATCAACTGGAGACTTTTTAGAGATGTTTTAGGACAACCTGATAATAAAGAGTTACAATAATCTAATAGATAGATAGATACTGTAGTTTATTTCGAACACAAAAATATAACAAATACAAGCAAATGGCAAATGCAATAAAGTTACAGTATACACTGTTCGAAAGGGAGAAGGAAGAAGTGAACACTTATTAATTCCATCTCCTCTTTTCCATAGATACACCCATGTGAATTTTATACAAATTACCACCTTTAAGACCCCAAGTAAACAATTTACTGTATTTTTACAAATCAACATCAACACCCATCCATTCTAACATGCATTGATGTCCATACATCAAAACCAGCCTCAAACAACACAGATATACACAGTGCTGTCCCACCCACCATTCCATAGTGTCCCATAATGTCCCAGGTGAACATAATGAATCATTCATATAAATACTACCCTTCTAACATATATCCTTTCAGCAAATGGTGCTTATACCTCTTTTTGAATTGATTTCTGTTTGTACATAGTTTCAGTTCCGGCTCCAGACTGTTCCACAAATCCACCCCACAGACAGATATGCACATACTTTTCTTGGTTGTTCGTATCTTGGGTTTTGTAAAGTTTAAGTCTCCTCTCAAATTATGATCATTGTCTCTTTTTTTAAATATTTTTTGTATATTAGTTGGTAGTTGATTATTAATTGCCCTGTACATTACTTGTGCTGTCTTAAATTTAGCTAAATCGATGAACTTTATGACATGTGACTTTAAGAACAACGCATTGGTATGGTCTCTATATCCTGCATTGTTTATTATCCTTATAGCTCTTTTTTGTAATGTGCATATTGACTATAGGTTGGTCTTGTAGGTGTTTCCCCAGACTTCTACACAGTAGTTAAGATAAGGTAAAAATAGTGAATTGTACAATAAGACCAATGATTTATAGTCCAAGAAGTGTCTTGTCTTCCCCAGTATGCCTATACATTTTGCTAATTTGGCCCGGATGTGACTGATGTGAGGTTTCCAGCAGATTTTATTGTCTAGCGTCACCCCCAGAAACTTATTTTCCTGTACTGTTTCTATTCTGGTATCATCTATCGTTACCATTATTTCATGATTTATTTTATAATTTCCAAACAACATAATCTTTGTTTTTTTTTTTAGATTTAGAGATAATTTATTTTTGTTGAACCACTGCGTTAATTTTTCCATTTCAGTTGTGACCACCTCTAAAACCTGCTGCAAATTCTCACCAGTGCAAAGGATATTTGTGTCATCCGCAAACAAAATAAATTTCAGAATTTTTGATACTTGGCATATGTCATTTATATACAAAATAAAGAGTTTGCGTCCCAAAACTGACCCCTGGGGCACACCACAAGTGATGTCCATGAAGGGTGATTTGTGCTCTCCAATTTGTACAAATTGTTGTCTTGTGGCCGACACACATTGTGGGCTCACGCTGCCACAGAGACAGGACTGAATGTGTATTGTGGGGTGTCACGTCTGCAAGGACTGAGGACTCCAATCTACAGGAGGTAACAAGGAAGTGTGAGATTTGTCTCTTTGTCCCACAGAAGACGCCCCGGAGGGTATTCCGGTTCATCAGGAAATGAGAGACAATGGTGAAGCTTCAAAGGGATGCTTTGTAACTGTATGTTGACTGAAGACACCATGTGACTTGAATTCTGATGCTGGAAATGTTTAAAAGGGTGTTGAAGTATGATTCTTTCTCTTTCCTGCTTTGAGAATGCTAGAAGCTGCGTTCTGTCAAATAAAGCTGGTTTTATGACTGAAACTCAGCCTCGTTATTTGAGCATGCTTCTACACTGGTGACCTACGACGGAAAATGAGCAGACAGAATTCTCCCAAGCGGGGCTCGGTGGAAGCCAGCCTGATGGCCGCCTCCACGATCCGGCTGCCCGATTTCTGGCAGCACAGCCCGCGCTCATGGTTTAGCGCAATCGAGGCGCAGTTCAACCTCCGGAGAATCTTCAACGACGACACAAGATTCTACCACGTGGTAGCGAAGCTGGACAGCGACACGGTCCAGAGAGTGGAAGATCTGGTTAATCATCCACCAGACAGCGACAAGTACAGCGCATTGAAGGACGCGCTGATCAGCCATTTCACCCCCTCAGTCCAACAACGAGCAGAGGGGCTCCTGGCACTGTCGGAGGCAGAAAACGATAGACCTGCGGACCTGATGGTGAAGATGCTGCAGCTCAAAGCCTCTGAGGATGGCGAATTCATTTTCGCCCACCTTTTCCTCCGAAACCTACCACCAGCAGTGAGAGTGGCCCTGGCAGAGTCACCCCGATTGGCCAAGCGAGACTACCATGGGTTGAGCAAGCAGGCGCAGAAGTTGGTCGACGCCCACAAGCGGAGCGCGGTTTCGGCCGCGGCGGCCAGTCCGGGAACGGCGTCCGGAGACAGCGCGGGTCCAGCGGCCGCGGCGCCTGATGCACCAACAACGGCGGCGACAGGAGCCAGACGACGCGGAGCGGAGAACGGCTCGTGCTTCTACCACCGCCGTTTTGCAGAGAGAGCGCACAGGTGCGTCCCACCGTGCAATTTTAAGTGCCAGGGAAACGCCAAGACCGAGGGCCGGTAGCAGCTGCGACCCTCGGCAACGAGAACAGGCTGCTTTACCTGACGGATGCACGCTCGGGGAAACAGTTCCTCGTGGACACGGGCTCTCAGCTGAACTTCGTCACACCCACCTACGCGGAACGGCTGTCGCCTTCTAAAGCCCCCTGGGTGTCAGTGTCAGCAGCGAACGGCTCCACGATTAAAACGTTTGGTGAGAGGACCATGCTTCTGTCCTTACAGGGCTGTTCATTTGAGTGGACATTTATTGTAGCAGCAGTCAGTTTCAACATGTTAGGGGCTGATTTTTTGTGCTCACATGGTTTATTGGTTGACCTTGCTAATAGACGTCTGATTAATGCACTGTCCTTTCATTCTATTCCCTGCACAGCTCGGGTGGCCCCGCCAACTGCACATGCCAGCGTCTCAGCCGCGGGTGGTAAGTTTCACACTCTGCTTGCTCAGTTTCCAGCACTCACAGTCCCCACGTTTTCAGCAACGGTGGCCAAACATGGGGTAGAACATTTCATAACAACCACAGGCCCTCCCGTTTTTGCAAAAGCTCGGCGCTTGGACCCAGCTAAACTGGCCATCGCGCGCGAGGAGTTCACTAATCTGGAAAAACTAGGCATTGTTAGACGCTCCAAGAGCACTTGGGCTTCGCCATTATACATGGTCCCAAAGGCTGACGGCTTGTGGCGACCTTCCGGCGATTTCCGCAGGTTGAACAACGTTTCAGCTCACGACCGCTACCCGATTCCGCACATCCAGGATTTTTCTGTTCATTTGGCGGGGGCGCGCATTTTTTCTAAAATAGACTTGGTACGCGGCTATCACCAGGTTCCAGTGCGCATGCAGGATGTCCCCAAAACAGCGGTCATAACGCCTTTCGGCCTTTTTGAGTTCTTGCGCATGCCTTTTGGCCTCAAGGGGGCCGCGCAGACTTTCCAACGCATGATGGATGCAGTTTTACGCGACCTGCCTTTCGTGTTCGTTTATTTGGACGATATTTTGGTAGCCAGCACGTCCGAAGGCAAACATGAAAAACACCTCACAGCAGTTTTCCAGAGGTTGGCAGAGCACGGGTTGATAGTTAACCCAGCGAAGTGCCAGTTTGGGGTGGCGCAGATTGATTTTTTGGGACATCGCGTTTTGGCAGAGGGAGCAGTTCCCCTTCCAAATAAAGTGCGTGCCATAACGGATTTTCCGCAACCTCAAACGGTCAAGGCGCTTCAGGAGTTTCTAGGGATGGTTAATTTTTACAACCGTTTCCTCCCAAGCGCAGCACGACTCATGCAGCCATTGTACACCGCGTTAAAAAAACAAAAGTCCGCAAATAAAGTTGAATGGTCTCCGGAGCGGGAGCGCGCTTTTGCCCAGGTCAAATCGGCCCTGGCAAACGCAGTTTTGTTAGCGCACCCAGTTCCAACGGCCCGCATGGCGCTCACCACTGACGCTTCTGATGTAGCGGTGGGGGCGGTAGTTGAACAGTTTGTGGCAGGTACCTGGCAACCCCTCGCGTTTTTCAGCAGGACCTTGCGCGATAGTGAACGGAAATACAGCGCGTTTGACAGGGAGCTTTTGGCCCTACACTTGGCCATCCGTCATTTTCAGTTCTGGTTAGAGGGGCGACGTTTCACCGCTTTTGTGGATCATAAACCGCTAACGTTTGCGATGGCCAAAATTTCAGAACCCTGGTCAGGCTGGCAACAAAGACAACTAGCCGCAATATCGGAGTTTACTACTGATATTCAGCATGTCGCGGGTAAACACAATGTTGTAGCAGACTGCCTCTCGCGTGCAGTAGCACCGCCAAGCCCCATAGGGGCAGACTCTGTAGCCATGGCCGCGGGCCCGGGCAGCGACGCGGGAGCGCGCGCAGCCCCGGTCTGTGTTGGGTTAGATTATGCAGCTATGGCTGCGGAGCAGGTTAACGACGCGGACGTGCGCGCGCTCCAGTCTGGACCAACAGGGTTAAGGCTGGAGCACAGGGTGCAACAAAACGGTATGCCCCCGCTAATCTGCGATGTCTCCACAGGACGGCCCCGCCCTGTGGTGCCAACCGCGTGGCGTCGCCGTGTTTTTGACTTGGTCCACTCTCTCGCGCACCCGGGGGTGCGCGCATCAATCAAATTGGTGGGGGAGAAATTTGTTTGGCCCGGGTTGTGCAAACAGGTCAAGGAATGGGCAGCAGCCTGCATAGCGTGTCAGCGAGCTAAAATACACAGACACACTAAGGCCCCGTTAGAACCTTTCCACATCCCCGCTAAGCGTTTTGATCACGTGCATATTGACCTGGTCGGCCCGCTTCCGTTATCACATGGGCACACACATCTTTTGACGATGGTAGACCGCACCACGCGCTGGCCAGAGGCGATTCCTCTGACATCAACCACAGCGGAAGAAGTTGCGCGAGCATTTTTAGCAGCATGGGTTGCACGTTTTGGTGTACCGTCGGACATAACGTCCGACAGGGGTCCCCAATTTATTTCCGAGCTATGGTCATCGATGGCCCGCAGCTTGGGGGTGAAGATTCATCGCACCACCGCGTATAACCCCCAGGCTAATGGTTTATGCGAACGCTTTCACAGGTCATTGAAAGCAGCCCTCAGAGCGTCACTAACGGATACAAATTGGGTAGACAAACTTCCATGGGTTTTATTAGGGTTGCGTTCTGCACCTAAGGAAGATTTGCACGCTTCCCCGGCTGAATTAGTTTTCGCTCAGCCGCTCCGTTAGCCCGGGGAATTTCTTCCTGATAATCCCGCACCTAATGGCCCCCCCGCTCAGCCGTGGCAGAGCGGCTCAGGAGCAAACACGCTTCCTGGCCCAGTCCACCACAGTTTCCCACACGTTTTTGTGCCCAAGGCTTTAAAAAATGCAGAGTTTGTTTTTGTTAAACATGACGCCAAGCGTCCAAGTTTGCGGCCGTTTTACGACGGACCGTTTCGAGTGCTGGAGACCGGGCAGAAGCATTTTCTGCTAGATTTAGGGGGCAGAAGGGAGCTGATTTGCATTAACAGGCTCAAACACGCTTTTGTTCTGGCTGACGAGGAGGTGCAGCTCGCGAGGCCCCCCCGCCGGGGCAGGCCACCGAGAAGACATTCTCCAAAGTCTTCACAGAGAGGTGCTAACAGCTTTAATCCACAGGTGCAGAGAGATGTTGCAGGTGCAGCCAAGCCAGGTTGCAGCAGATTCGGCAGAAGATTAAAACCTAGGCAGTTGGTGGATTGATTAGCGATGTATGGAGTGCTTTGTGTTTTTCTTTTTGTTATGCCATGCAGATTTTGCCTTACTAGACGTTTGGGGGGGGGTAGTGTGGCCGACACACATTGTGGGCTCACGCTGCCACAGAGACAGGACTGAATGTGTATTGTGGGGTGTCACGTCTGCAAGGACTGAGGACTCCAATCTACAGGAGGTAACAAGGAAGTGTGAGATTTGTCTCTTTGTCCCACAGAAGACGCCCCGGAGGGTATTCCGGTTCATCAGGAAATGAGAGACAATGGTGAAGCTTCAAAGGGATGCTTTGTAACTGTATGTTGACTGAAGACACCATGTGACTTGAATTCTGATGCTGGAAATGTTTAAAAGGGTGTTGAAGTATGATTCTTTCTCTTTCCTGCTTTGAGAATGCTAGAAGCTGCGTTCTGTCAAATAAAGCTGGTTTTATGACTGAAACTCAGCCTCGTTATTTGAGCATGCTTCTACAGTCTGTTACTTAAATAACTTTCCACCCAACTCAGTCCAACCCCTCTTATCCCATACCTTTCCAGTTTCCTTAGTAGTATTCTGTGGTCAATGGTGTCAAAAGCTTTCTTTAAATCTATAAATACTCCTACAGCAACCTTTTTTTTTATCTATACAACTAGTAATTTCTTCTATAAGTTCGATCAGTGCCAAAGATGTAGATTTATCTGCTCTAAAACCATACTGGCTATCTGTAAGGAGGTTGTGTTTTTCAGTGAAATCATCCAGTCTCTTAGTGAAGATTTTTTCAAGTATTTTGGAGAATTGTGAGAGTAAAGAGACTGGCCTGTAATTTGTGAAGCGATGACTGTCTCCTGTTTTGTATAGAGGTATTACTTTTGCTATTTTCATTTTGTCTGGAAATGTACCAGTTTGAAATGACAGGTTACAGATGTGGGTGAGTGGCTTAACAATTCCCTCAATTACTTTTTTCACTATTGTCATGTCAATTTCATTCCAGTCCGTTGATTTTTTGTTCTTAAATTTACTCACAGTCTCGATAATTTCCTTTTCAGTAACTGCACCCAAAAAGATTGTGTTTGGATTTCTATCTTCTATTTCATTCACAGAACCACTGTAGTTTGTTTCTGGTGTCGCTATTGATTTTGCTAATTCAGGACCAACGTTTACAAAAAAGTTATTGAAACCACTGACCACATCTTCCATATTATTTATCAAATTGCCATTTTCGATAAAATATTCTGGATAATTTGCATTCTTAGGACGATTACTAATAATCCCATTGAGTACTTGCCATATTCCTTTTATGTTATTTTTGTTATCCTCTAGTATTCTGTTGTAATATTCTTTTTTACAGGTCCTCATTATAGTAGTAAGCTTATTTTTGTATCTTTTATATTTGATCTCAGCTTCCACCATTCTGCATTTAATGAGTTGTTTATATAATGTATTCTTCTTTTTACATGCATTTATTAACCCCTTGGTGACCCAAGGAATATTTTTTTTGTTGTTGTTGTCTGTCACTGTATTGTTTTATAGGACAGTATTTATTGTACAATGATTGGAATATTTGTAAAAATTTATCATATGCTCTATTTATGTCATTTTCATCATAAACTATCTTCCAATCTTGTATTAATAATTCCTTTGTCAGTAAATGCATTGATTCTTCAGTTCTTATTCTTTTATATTTAATATTTTTGGTATACTTTTTCTTCCTATAATCACATTGATAGACAACAAAAATCGGCAGGTGGTCACTGATATCATTCAATAAAAGCCCACTCCTGATATTATTTTCCATAATGTTTGTGAATATGTTATCTATTAGTGTGGCACTGTGTGACGTGATTCTGCTAGGTCCGGTAATTGTTGGATGTAAGCCCATACTGTACATTGTGTTGATAAATTCTTCTGTCAAACTATGTTGTTTTGAGTTCATCAGATCTATATTGAAATCCCCACAGATGAACATAACTTTATGAGTTAGTTTTGCATACATTTTTTCCATCCAGTCCTTAAATAAGTCAATGTTTGATCCAGGTGTTCTATATACACAGCTCACTACTACATTCTTCACATTGTCCAGACAGATTTCTATTGTAATACATTCAAATAAATCATCCACAGTTACTGACAGATTTTCAACAACCTTGTATTTCAAGCTCTTGTCAACATAAATTGCAACTCCTCCTCCTTTTTTCACTTTTCTATTTATATAATTTAATTCATAGCCATCCATGGTAAAATCCACTCCTTTCTCTTCACTGAGCCACGTCTCTGATATTGCCACAATATTGAAGGGCTCTTTAAACTGATGTAAATAATCTTTAATGTTATTAAAGTTTGCATAGAGACTCCTGCTGTTGAAGTGGATCATAGAAATATTGAAATCAGATGTGACCATTGTGTTGAACTGTTCATCTGTGTAGTAATTACAGTCATTATTGATGGAGCTAAGTAAATTATTATCAGAGTCTATGTCATATCCTATGTCCTGTGGGTTGTGATCTGTGTATTCAAAAACTTTCAGTTCCTGTTGTCCCTGTTTGTTGATTTTTTGATTCATGTTGTTGAATGTTTTTTGCAGATGAGTAAAAGCCTTCAGTGTCCTACAGTTGTCTGAATTGTTGCTGTGACTCCAGTTCATAATATTCATTGATATTTGTCCAGTTCCATAATATTACGGATGTTAATGACCTTGGCTTCTTCAGGTGATCCGTTTAATTTGATGTATATTTTACAGTTTGATGTCCAGGTGTTTTGAATCTTTTTCTGCTTTTTCATGTATCTTGCTTTCCTGGCTATTTCTGATTTCTAATCTAGAGCTAGAGCGTGGATCAGTTTCTCAGCATCACTCTGAGACAAGATGCTTCTAATCTTGGCAATATTATGCAAATGATAGAAGGCAGTGTTAGAAATGAATTTAATATGTGAATTGAAAGACAGATCTTGATCAAAAATAACTCCAAGGTTCCTCACAGAGTTATTAAGAGAAAGAGTAACCGCATCCAAACTAAAAGTTTGATTTGGAAAGGTATTTCTATGGTTTTTTGGAACAACAAGAATGACTTCAGTCTTATCTGAATTTAACAGCAGGAAATTACAAGTCATCCAAGCTTTGATTTCCTTAAGACAGGCTTCTAACTTGGCTAATTGATTACTATCATCTGGCTTCATTGACAGGTATAATTGTGTGTCATCTGCATAACAATGAAAATGTATACAGTGCTTTCTAATAATGTTGCCTAACGGAAACATATATAAACTAAAATGATCTATGATCTATCTATCTAGATTTATGATCTCTGCGTTCATTATTGTGTCTGCAACTAACTGTTGTTTCTGTTTTGGTCATCATTCTTGGTAGGATTATCCTGATCTTTTCTGATTTTCATTATGTGATTATCATCCCTGCCTCAGTTTTGTTTGTGGCTCATTGTTAGTATTATTATTGTCATGGTCTTGTCTCCCCTCTGATCCTCTGTTCATGTTCTGTGTCTCCTCCGTCTGTGGTTGTGTGTGTAGCCCCGCCCATCATGTCACTTCTGTTTTCCTCATGTGTCAGATGTCAGTCATGATTGGTCTCCCCACCTGTGCTGTGTTGTCTTGATTGCCCCCTTGGTTATTTAAGTTCTGTTTCACTTCTGTTCTGCTCCGGTTCCTCTAGTCATATGGTGTGAACAACATGCTTCTTGTTCTTGTCTGTATCCTGCCTTGACTAGACTGTTTTGCCTCAGCTTTTTGTTGCAGATTCTGAGCTGCATATTGTTTTCTGTTAAAAGCCCTCAATCTGCATCTGGGTGACCAGCTCACAATTAAAACAGTTTAAACTCATGTCCAGCATTTAGGTTCAGTTTACTTCACTGTGACAGAAGGAACCCATCAGTATGGACCCAGCGGACATGAGTTTTTACAAAATGGGCTTCAACAACGAGGAAATTTAGGTTGCTTCCTGCATCCGGGCCCTCATCGAGGACACTTATGCCGCCGACATGACAGAGAAAGGCCTCAGATGCCTTGGAATGGCCACCGGGATGATTGAGGTTTCCCCCACGCTGCAGTATTATCCTCAGCTCAGCGAACTCCTGCATTTGGCCCCATCCCGACAGCTGGGGAGGAGCAGAAGGAGGAGAAGTCATATTGAGCCGTCAGGAGATGCGGTTCGCGCAGGCATCGGTGAACACAGCAGCCCAGTCCTTCTTCTCCTGTGGAGGTGTCCCAGGTCTCCGTGTCCTCCTCCCTCGATGCAGCACCACACCATCATGTGACAGCTCCTCGTCAGGGGAACCCCGTCATATCCCGGGAGGGATCATCTGATTCTTCAGCGGCAGCAGAACAGGAACAGAGGCAAGTACCTTTTAATTTTTAACATCTTTAAAATGAAAGGTCTTGTCCTGTTCCTGGTAAGGAGGCTCAGTGTCAGCCACCTACCACCACTGAGCTCTCTCCACCCATCTCTGCTGTCATTTCTGCTGCCACTTCCACCCACCAATCCTCACTTGCATCTCCTGTTTCCTCTTTTGTGTTTTCGGAGTGCTTGCCAATCCTGAGTGGGAACCAACTGATTATGGAGGTGTCTGCCATTCCACAAGTTCCTGTGCTTGCTCCACGGTTCCCCCCAGTTGCTGTACCAGCTCCACGCCACTCCCCAGCACCACAATCAGCTCCTGTTCTTGCTCAGCCCGAGGTGCCCGCTCCTGTTCCTGCTCAGCACGAGGTGCACGCTCCTGCTTCTGCTCTGCCTGTCATCACCCCTGCCTCATCTGCCATCACATCTGCTAGTTGGACTGCAACAGCAGAGTCACTGGGTCCTCGTCAGTGGTGGAGCAAGAGCTCAGGCAAGTCCTCTTCCTTGTATTTTTAACATCAGTTTTAGACAGATCTTGCCTAGCTCTTAGTGGGGGGACCCGGTTGCAGCTACCATCTGCTTGTGGGCTTTCCCTGCCGAGCTCCACTGCTGCCTGTTGTAGTGACCCGGGTGTTGTGTTTTCATCCCCATCTGAGGTGGCTGTTTCGGGGATGGATTCCCAGATGTCAAAACTTGAGGACCTTCAGTCCTTATCATCTGGCTTCGCTGATGGTCGGCTCACCTCACCTGTTCCGGAGGCCAGGATGCCTCCTCCATGTGTTCCGGAGGCTGAGGAGTCTCTGTCATGTGTTCCTGTGGCCGGAGAACCTCAATCATGTGTCCCTGAGGTTAGCACTAACCTGTCATTACCTCCGCCAGGCCGAAAAGGCCAGGAGGAGGTTATGTTTTTGCCGGGGTTTGTCTGTTTGTTTGTCTGTCTGTCTGTCTGTTGGTTAGCAAGATAACTCAAAAAATCTTGGACGCATTTCCATGAAACTTTCAGGCGTTGTTGGAAATGGTACAAGGAAGAACTGATTACATTTTGGGGATGATCCGCATCACCGTCTGCATACAGGAATTTTTTAAAGCATTTTTCCACACTGTGACATATGGCCATTTCCAACATGTGCGCAGGCGCAATGGACGGCGCTGGGCGTCGTGTCTGACCAACACAAACTCCGCCTTCTTCAACGTTTTAGCCACAAAAGCATGCTGAAAACACTGGTAGCCTGGGCCCGCCAGCCATAGGCGCTGCGCACATTGCGCTGCTTGTCGTGTCTGACCAACACAAACTCCGCGTTCTTCAACGTTTTAGGCACAAAAGCACGCGGAAAACACTGCTGGCCTGGGCCCGCCAGCGTGCCCGCTTTTTCCGCGACGCTGCAAAACCTGACACGGCCACCTGTCCGCCGCCCGATTATTTGCCACAAATTCCCCGCCCAGCTATAGGCGCTGCGTAAAAACGACCTCTCTGCCGGGGAAAATTCTAAATTCTGTTTTGCCGCCGAGCGCAACCCCAATATAATATAAAACCCACGGCAACCTGTCTAACCAATCTGCATCCGTCAGTGGAGGAGATGGACACACCAACACTTCAGTTTATTACCTCCGCCAAGGAGGCAATGCTTTTACAACCGTAAAACGGGGCTATAAGGGACGGTGGGGTAATATGGGACACTTTTCTAAATGTAATTCTGCTTTTTTAATTTTGCTTCCGCCTACATTTGATGAAGGATTCATGGATATTTGACAATAAAAACACAACTCAGCGTCCTGCTCAAAATAAAAAAAGCACAATTACATTTAAAACATTTCCCAGAAAAGTGTCCCTTATCAACCCGCCGTCCCTTATAGCCCCGTTTTACACTACTGAACCACTAATCCTATCACTATCACATTGATTGTCATTCATTAATTGTCTGTTTATTGCACTGTCCATGTCAAATAAACAAATAATCATTGTGAATCCAATTGCTACTCATATCTTTTCATGCTCAGGGAATCTGAAAACGTACACACAAACACTGTATGGGGGGAACTGTGCCGCTTGGCGGAGGTCTGCGCTCTCCGAGTGCTTTTCTAGTCTGCTACTGTGGTTAGCATGCCTCAGTCATCTGTTTTTGAGCGAAAGGCTCTCATGTTACTTTCACCAAAGCTTAAAGCTTCTGTTTTATCTTCTGAGGTTAAGATGTCTATGACATTTCCAGAATTTAAAGTTTCCATGTTATCATCTCCTGAGTTTAAAATTTCCATGTTGTCATTTTCACCTGAGTTTAAAGCACCCCTGCAGTTATCTCTAGACCCATACTGCTCTCCGGTCTGGTGGTCCAGAGACTCTGGGAGACCACCCGACTGGCTATGTTTTGAGGTCTGGAGGCCCATGGACTGGGTTAGGCCCCTGACCTCCTTTGTTCTCCAGTCTGGTGGTCTAGGGACTCTGGTAGACCACCCGACCTGCTCTGTACTCTGGTCTGGGGTCCCGTGGACTTGGGTAGGCCCCCTGACCCACCTTAGTCTCTGGTCCAGTGGCCTTGGAACTTTGGAAGATCACCTGAACTGCCTTGCTTTCTGATCCAATTGCTCTGGGACTTTTGCAGGCCATCCTACCCACCTTGTTTCTGGTTTGGAGGCCATGGACTTTGATTATGCCCCACAAGCTGTGTTCTGGTTTTGGACTGTGTGTGTGTGTGTGGGGGGGATTTGTTTCAACCCACCTGGCCTTATACCCCCACCACCCACCCTGGGAGTTTTGTTTGTTTGTTTTGGTTATTTGTTGGTATTACCCTTGGGTCGTCTAGAAGCCACCCTTGACAGGGAAGTATTGTCAAGACGTGGGCTGGAACCCACGTCTTCGCCTTACGTTGTATGATTTTCTGTGTTTTTGGTTCTTGCTCATTATTATTATTGCTATGATCTCTGTGTTCATTATTGTCTTTGCCACTAAAGCCCCTTTTCCACTAATACCTATATAGCCCAACTCACCTCTACACGGCTTTACACAACTCAGCTCACTTTTGTTTCCATTACAGCTGAGTACCACCTGAGGTGGGTGGGATGTTTTTACAGCAAGGCAACACAACACTCCCTTGATGTAAAACACGTGACACAAGCAAAACACAAGATGGTGGATTAGGAGGCGACTGCTCGGTCTTTGGCTTTTTGTCAGAGTAAAAGCAAAAAAGGAGAGCCAGAGAAGGCTACAGGCAGTGAGACAACACACTCTGGAAAAGTACCGGAGCATTTAGGAAGCCATAGAGCAGTGTAAAGCGGAAGACATGAGGATACGAACTAGATCACATATGAAGGTAAGCTAATGCTACTTTGCTTTAAGTCCTCCATGCTACATTGCAATGTTGGAAAGCTACCACTATTAGGTACTAAAATATGTATGCTGTGTGTGTGTGTGTGTGTGTGTGTGTGTGTGTGTGTGTGTGTTTCAGATGGCTGTCTTGTGGCAAAATTATCACTTCAAACCGTGGGTCTGGGCGTTCAACAGAGCCTCCCAGTGGTGTCACCCCAGCTTCACAAACACTCAGTGGTTACAGAACTTCAGAATGTCTGTAGAAACGTTTAGCTTCCTGTGCAACAAATCGCTCTGATCTGTGTGAAAATCACAGAGAGATTGTTGAGACATCATGGGATTTACCTGCTCCAGCCGGTGGTGTCGTGGAAAAAAGTGATCAGCTGCCAAAAATTGATCACTGTAGGATCAGATATTATATAAATTGCATTATTATGGCGGTGCCGTAGGCTAGGGAGGGGTGACGCCCCGTCTTTGGGGGGTGGCGTCACCTGTGATATATAAGCCAGCTGCGGGAGACATATTGTCTCTTCGCTGTGGCTCCTGCACTCGTGGTAGGGACTCCTGTGTGAATAGCTCATATTATAATAAAACCATAAAACATCACCTCGACTCCTCTTTAATTCGGACACAACAATCGCCAGGTGCCATATTGTAGTTATGGGGTTATAATAGCCGTAAAATATATATTTCAACAGGTAAACAGTACTGAGTTAGGTATAATATGAATATTTAACAATTCTGATGCATTGTTAAGCCAAAACAAACTTGATCTAGGATTAAGAGCAATTAAAATAATACAGTCACAAGGTTACATGGAAAAAACAGGGATTTACTGTATATATACATGTAGATACTGTATAAATATATATTCTCTGCATTAACAATGTACTATACATGTATTCGTGTAGTATTGCACTAGGAATTTTGACAATAAAGCTTTGTACTTTTTGCAGATGTGTCTCCACTTTTGTTTTGTGTGTGAAGGTTACCACCAAGTGACATAAATTACACACGTGGACAAAGTTGTTGGTACCCCTCTGTTAATGAAAGAAAAACCCACAATGGTCACAGAAATAACTTGAATCTGACAAAAGTGGTAATAAAAAATTATATGAAAATTAACAAATGAAAATCAGACAATGCTTTTGAATTGTGGTTCAACAGAATTATTTTAAAAAACAAACTCATGAAACAGGCCTGGACAAAAATGATGGTACCCCTAGAAAAAATTGAAAATAATGTGACCATAGGGACATGTTCAACCAAGATGTGTCCTCTAATTAACATCACAGGTGTCTACAAACTTGTAATCAGTCACTCGGCCTATTTAAAGGGTGACAAGTGGTCACTGTGCTGTTTGGTGACATGGTGTTTACTACACTAAATATGGACCAGAGGAAGCAAAGGAGAGAGTTGTCTCAGGAGATTAGAAAGAAAATTATAGACAAGCATGTTAAAGGTAAAGGCTATAAGACCATCTGCAAGCAGCTTGATGTTCCTGTGACTACAGTTGCACACATTATTCAGAAATTTAAGATCCACAGGACTGTAGCCAACCTCCCTGGATGTGTCCGCAGGAGGAGACTTGATGAAGAATGGTAACAAAAGCGCCCAGAACAACCTCTAAACACATTCATGGTGAACTCCAAGGTCAAGGTACATCAGTGTCAGATCACACCATCCATCATTGTTTGAGCCAAAGTGAACTTCATGGGAGACGACCAAGGAGGACACCACTGTTGAAAATAAATCATAAAAAAGCCAGACTGGAATTTGCCAAACTGCATGTTGACAAGCCACAAAGCTTCTGGGAAAATGTCCTATGAACAGACGAGACAAAACTGGAACTTTTTGGCAAGGTACATCAGCGTTATGTTCACAGACGCAAAAATGAAGCATACCAAGAAAAGAACACTGTCCCTACTGTGAAACATGGAGGAGGTTCTGTTATGTTCTGGGGCTGCTTTGCTGCATCTGGCACAGGGTGTTGCGGCGGCATGAAATAAAATAGGGCAGCGAAGTGAGGTTTTAAATAGGTTTATCATACCGCCATCACGGAGCTCGCCCCATGGGCGAGCCCGGAGGCTCTCCAGCAAAGTGTGCAGATGAGCAGTAGAAGAGAGAGCGAGCGTGGATTTCAGTCAGCTTATATACCCAGTTACAGACAATACATGAAAGGCATGGTATCATCAAAGAGACTGCAGACAGGCATGGGACATTTGCATTTGAGAGACACAGTAAGGGCAGGAAGCATGAACACAATGCATGAATGGCACATTAACATCACAGTACTGAGCCGGAAAAAGCCAGAAGAAGCGGGGATGCCTGTTGACATTAATACACACATTTCACTGTTCTGTTAATTGCTCTAGCCGAGCGCTGTGCCTGTCCCAGTCTGTTGTGGGGGTTACGCCACACGCTCCCCCCCAGAGGGCTCGGCAGGCGGCCGAGGCCTCGATAGTCCGGCTTTGGCAGCGAGCAGGGAAAGCTCTGTGCAGGCGGAGGTGGAGGGGGGTGGGGGGTAGTAAATGCCGGCCGGGGACGGTGAAATCGTCTGAGCCGCGCAAAAATTGCTTGTGGGTCCGCAATGTTGAGGGCTGTCCCGTTGAACGTGCGGAGATCCACAAGAAGAAAAATTAGTCACTGACTCCTCTCACGATTAAGTCCTGCAAGGATTAATAGCAGCCGTGAAGAAAAAAGGAGCGGAGAGGATTAACAGCGGCCATGAAGAAAAACAGGGGCGGCTGTAAGAAAAAAAAAAAAACAAAAGCAAAGGGACTTGGCGTGTTGACTTTAGGTGCGGGCACAACCTTAAAGCCTTCGGGGACCGCAGACTGCTGAATTCCCGTTGTGCGCCATGGCTAAGACCATAAGAAAATCCAGTGAGCAAGCTGCATGCGTGCCTCAGGTGTACGAGCAAGCGTGAAGGGCCTGTGTGCAGCGGCGAAGGAGGATGGCGGTCTGTGGAGCCGTATGTGTCCCGTGCGTGGTGCGCCGTCCTCGTAACTCCCCGGTGCGTGTGCCGGGGCTCCGTGCGTGGGTGGGCCAGCTGGAGAGGAGAACCAGGGTCCGGGAGCTTAATCATCCCTGATCAATGTGTTGGAGCGGTGAAAGGAAGTAGATGATCTTTGTCCCTCGAGCTCGTACAGATGCGTTGGAGCAGTGAGAGGGAGGAGACGATCTTTGTCACTCGCTCGGCCATGGTGCGTTCAGGTCCACGCACTGCATTCTCCGTCGGCCATGGAGGTCGCCGTCATGGAGAGAGGACGAGGTGCGTGCACTCTCGTGAGCGGCCGGTCCAGCGTGGATGTGCCGATCTAGGCGTGCAGATCCCACCATGAAGTTTGCTGCGGCTTTCCCGGTCGTGGGTGATGTCCGGAGAGTTCCCTGAAGCAGAAAGGAGCTGCTGTGTTCGCTTGTTGTCGGAGCATCACTGCCGGGTGCTGCGTTCGCCGGCAGCGTGTTTTTTTCAGCGTCGGGTCACCAGTGCGGCGGCATGAAATAAAATAAGGCAGCGAAGTGAGGTTTTAAATAGGTTTATTATCATACCGCCATCACGGAGCTCGCCCCATGGGCGAGCTCGGAGGCTCTCCAGCAAAGTGTGCAGATGAGCAGTAGAAGAGAGAGTGAGCATGGATTTCAGTCAGCTTATATACCCAGTTACAGACAATACATGAAAGGCATGGTATCATCAAAGAGACTGCAGACAGGCATGGGACATTTGCATTTGAGAGACACAGTAAGGGCAGGAAGCATGAACACAATGCATGAATGGCACATTAACATCACAGTACTGAGCCGGAAAAAGCCAGAAGAAGCGGGGCTGCCTATTGACATTAATACACACATTTCACTGTTCTGTTAATTGCTCTAGCCGAGCGCTGTGCCTGTCCCAGTCTGTTGTGGGGGTTACGCCACAGGTGTCTTGATTCTGTGCAGGGTACAATGAAATCTCAAGACTATCAAGGTATTCTAGAGAGAAATGTGCTGCCCAGTGTCAGACAGCTTGGTCTCAGTTGCAGGTCATGGGTCTTGCAACAGGATAATGACCCAAAACACACAGCTAAAAACACCCAAGAATGGCTAAGAGCCAAACATTGTACTATTCTAAAGTGGCCTTCTATGAGCCCTGATCTAAATCCTATTGAACATCTGTGGAAGGAGCTGAAACATGCCGTCTGGAGAAGGCACCCTTCAAACCTGAGACAACTGGAGCAGTTTGCTCATGAGGAGTGGGCCAAAATACCTGCTGAGAGGTGCAGAAGTCTCATTGACAGTTACAGAAATGGTTTGATTGCAGTGATTGCCTCAAAAGGTTGTGCAACAAAATATTAAGTTAAGGGTACCATCATTTTTGTGCAGGCCTGTTTCATGAGTTTGGTTTTTAAAATAATTATGTTGAACCACAATTCAAAAGCATTGTCTGATTTTCATTGGTTAATTTTCATAGAATTTTTATTTATTGCAACTTTTGTCAGATTCAAGTTATTTCTGTGACCTTTGTGGGTTTTACTTTCATTAACAGAGGGGTACCAACAATTTTGTCCACAGCTGTAAATACTAAAAGATTGGAAAAGCTGTGTTAAGCTGTGTTCACACCAAATGCGAACAAGCGGCGCAAATCCATAGAAAATCAATGGTAAGACGCGAGTATGCGCAAATTTTCATTGTTGCGCATTCGCGTCCCCTAGCTAGCTACACTAGCAGCTAGCTAGCTAGCGGACATAGTAAAATTATCACCATTGCAGAGTAAACTGGTTAGAAAATGAAACTCATTCACCGGGAGACAGGAGGACCGGGAACTCTTCAGCTGAATCGTGTTTTTGGAGTTATTTACCCACAGTTTCCGGCCACGGTTGTCCTAGCAAGCTAGCTAGCAACGTAAACATGGGATCATCTGAGGCTTGAGACATAATTTTCAGGTGAGCCTCCAGTAGGATAATGTAAACATAAGCACAACATTATTTTGGAAATTTGCACAGCAGGTTGAACACAGCTGCAGAAGTTTTGCAGACAACTTCGCCTAGTCTGCATCTCACTATTCATGTCTGTTGGTGTGTTTACACTGAGTTATAACGTAATCGTACTGCACAAAAAAAATTGCCTGTTCGCATTTGGTGTGAATGCACCTTAACAATCCAGCAGTTTAAGAAATCACTTTTGGTTTGGTGTAAGTCTGTCAACAGAATTATGAACCATAAAGCAGTTTGTGTTAAAATGTTAAATCCCATTAAACCCTAACCCAGGGGTGTCCAATCATGTGCCATGGAGGGCCAAGACCCTGCAGGTTCTCTCTTCTACCCAGTCTCTTCAGCAGGTGTTTTCACTGATCAGCAGTCAGGGGAAGAAATTCAGTGGAAACTGCTGATGAAGACACTGGTTGGAAGTAAAGCCTGCAGGGTCTTGGCCCTCCATGACACATGATTGGACACCCTTGCCCTATCCCATTATTAGGAAATCCAGATGCTAATATGGCCCAGAATTCCTCCATATACTGGTACCATCACTAAAGTGTGCAGTGTCTTCTGCAGTGGCACATCCAACAATACAGTCTTCAGCAAATAATTGTTTTTGGTTACTTTTCTTAAAAATGAGCCATTATTTTCAAAGTCACTGATAAATGGTATGTGTCACGCCGCGCCATTCATCAGCGGCGCCACCTGCTCACGCACCTGATCATCATCAGCGGCGAGGGATAAAGGCCGTCTCGCCCGGAGCTTCGGCCTGAAGCCGTCAGACTTCGTTCCTCACCGTTGTGAGTCATCTACAATCTTCAGCACAATTGTTTGGGTAAGAAGCCTTACCTTCTCTCTCCAGTCTGCTCCCCTGTGCACAGGTGGATTTCCCGGCGGCGGATGTCTTTCCTCCAACACCTACTCCTCGCTGCTGCACCGAGCTCTCCAGGTGGCTGTCTCCCGGGTTTCGCCCCTTGCTGTGCCAGCTGTCCTGTCATCCAAGTAAGTCCTTCTCTTGCCATAATCCCTCCTGTGTTGGTGTATGCCCGTCACCCTCTCCCTGTGCTTTCTCCATAGGGTTGCTCGGCTGTACGGTCACCTGCCTCTGTGCCTGAAGCAGACGCCGCCACCAACACATTTACATCCCGCAGACACGCACTCATTCACGCCTGTTGTTAATAAACTATTTGAACTACTCTGAGCATGTGTGTGTGCGTCTCCTGAGCCGTGCGTTATGTCAGTACGGCTTCAGCAGAGCGGCTCGGCAGACGGCGGGCTCGCGCACCGGCTTACCACTCTTGAGGCTAGAGTGGATCAGATTGCTTATCAACAACAGGTGATCCTAAATCAATTGGTAATAATTACTAACCGATTGGACCGCCTGGACCCCCAGCAGCCGTTCCCCCCGGCTCCTCAGGGTGGCGCAGCTCCTGCTGTTCCTGCGGCCGTCCAGCCAGCTCCGGTGGCACCGGCCCGGCTCACACCAATTCCGACCCCCGCTCGCTTTAGCGGAAAGCTCGGCGGAGCGCGGGGGTTTGTGATGCAGTGTGAGTCCGTGTTCGACCGGGTGCCCGGAGACTTCCCCTCAGATCACAGCCGAATCGGCTACATAGGGAATCTCCTGGAGGGGCGCGCTTTAACTTGGGCCTACGCTATAATGGCGAGACCCAGTTATGCCACCCTCACCTATGCCGAGTTCGTGAGGCGCTTCCTGGAGGTTTTCGATCATTCTCACTCCGAGACGGTCCAGGTCGATCGGCTTCTCGCTCTCCAGCAGGGAAGCCGGTCGGCCGCGGACTATGCTATCGAATACCGGGTAGCGGCGGAGGAACTGGGCTGGGAGGAACGCTCCCTCTGCGGCCTGTTCCTCTGCAGCCTCAATAGTGATCTGAGGGATGAACTGGCTGGACGGGATATCCCCGGAATGCTAGCGGAGCTAACTTCACTGGCCATCAGCTTGGACAACAGGCTGCGCGAGCGCTCCTCAGGACGGAAGCCGTCTGCTTCTCGCCCTCGGGGAGCCTCGCTGCGCCTGCCCCAAGCTCGCCCCCTGGCGACGCCGCCACCATCGCGCCCCGAGGAGCCGGAGCCGATGGTGACGGGCTGGGCAAAGCTTTCCCTGGCGGAGAGACAGCGCCGCCGTGAGTTGGGTCTCTGCATGTATTGCGGAGACAGTCAACACACGGTAGAGCTTTGCCCACAGAAGCCAAATGGCGGGGTCCGCGAGTCACTGTAGGGGGCCTCGCGGACGTCAATCGGCAAAGTCCCCTCTCCCAATTGAAGCTGCCCATCCGTTTCTGCCACAATCCCACTGGGCACCTCACCCACGCACTGGTGGATTCAGGCGCAGAAGGCAGCTTCATTTCACACGGCCTGGCAACCCGATTGGGCATCCGCTGTCAGGCACTAAAACACCCCATCTCCCTGGTTCACCTCTCCCGTGCCTCCCTTGGGAGAGTTTCTCATCAGACCATTCCCGTCCCAGTCATCATCTCAGGGAACCACCGGGAGGAGATGGTTTTTTACGTCCTGCCCAACTCTGTGTCGCCCGTCATCCTGGGGTATCCCTGGCTATGCCTCCACAACCCTGTCCTGGACTGGAGGTCAGCTGGGGTATCGGCATGGAGTACATTTTGCATGGGCACCTGCCTTCAGTCTGCTGCCTGCTCCCCGTCCGCTGCTCCCCCTGTGACGGACACAGCACCTCCGGACCTGTCTCTGGTGCCTCCGGAATTTCACGACCTGGGTATGGTATTTAGCAAGACGAAAGCTATGTCTCTTCCCCCGCATCGGCCCTATGACTGTGCTATCAACCTCCGCCAGGGGGCTCCCCTACCTTCTGGTCGGCTCTACAGCCTGTCTGCGCTGGAGAAGGAGACGATGAATACCTACCTGAAAGAATCACTGAGCGCTGGGATTATTGGCCCATCGTCGTCACCCGTGGGGGCAGGGTTTTTCTTCGTTGGGAAAAAGGACGGATCCCTCCGCCCCTGCATAGACTACCGAGCGCTCAGTGACATCACTGAGAGGGACCGTTACACCCTGCCCCTCATGGACACTGCCTTCCACTCCCTCCAGGGGGCGACCTGGTTTACCAAGCTGGATCTACGCAGCGCTTACCACCTCGTCCGGATCCGGGAGGGAGATGAATGGAAAACAGCCTTCCGTACCCCGAACGGCCACTTTGAATACCTGGTCATGCCGTTCGGGTTGACCAACGCTCCTGCTGTCTTTCAGCGCCTCATCAATGACATCCTCCGGGATTTCATCGGCCTCTTCGTGTTCATCTACCTGGACGATATTCTTATCTTCTCCAGGTCCAGGGACGAGCACCAGGTCCATGTGAGGCGGGTCCTCCAAAGACTGCTGGAAAATCGGCTCTACGTGAAGGCTGAAAAGTGCGAATTCTACGCTAGGACCACATCCTTCCTGGGATTCATCATCTCTCAAGACCAGGTGCTCCCAGACCCAGAGAAGGTGAAGGCGGTGGTGGAGTGGCCTACTCCCGCATCCCGGAAGCAGGTGCAACAGTTTGTTGGCTTCGCCAATTTTTACCGCCGCTTTGTCCCAAATTTCAGCTCGATCGTCGGACCACTGACCCGCCTCACATCCCCGAAGGTCCCGTTCCGGTGGACCGAAGAGGTCGCTGCTGCCTTTAAGGCGCTGAAGGCGGAGTTCTCCTCCTCCCGGGTCCTTCGCCAGGTCGACCCCGCGCTGCAGTGCATTGTGGAGGTGGACGCCTCGGACACGGGAGTGGGAGCAGTACTATCCCAGCGGTCGCCTGACGATGGCGCCAAACGACCCTGCGCCTTCTTCTCCCGGCGCCTGTCCCCGGCGGAGAGGAACTACGATGTGGGGGACAGAGAGCTCCTGGCCATTAAACTCGCCTTACAGGAGTGGCGCCACTGGCTAGAGGGGGCGGACCTGCCGTTCGTGGTCCTGACGGACCACAAGAACCTAGAATATTTACGATCTGCCAAGCGCCTGAATGCCCGCCAGGCGCGCTGGTCTTTGTTCTTCGCCAGGTTCTGCTTTTCTATCACCTTCAGGCCAGGCTCCAAGAACGGCCTGCCTGACGCCCTCTCTAGGCAGTTCACCCCCGTGGAGGCTGAGGAGACGCCCCACACTATCCTGCCCAGGTCGTGCGTCGTGGGAGCCATCTCTTGGGACATCGAGAGCAAGATCCGGAAGGCGCAGGAGGTGGAACCTGATCCTGGCGGCGGACCAGAGGGAAAACTGTTCGTTCCATCTGCGGTCCGAGGAGAGGTCATCCACTGGCTCCACACCTCCCGGCTCACCTGTCATCCCAGCACCTCCCGGATGATCAGCCTCCTCCAACGGTCCTTTTGGTGGCCAGGCCTGCGGAGGGACGCAGCCCGCTACGCCCGGGCTTGCCCAATCTGTGCCACCAGCAAGTCGGGAAATGCCCCTCCAGCGGGTCTGCTCCAGCCCCTGCCCGTTCCTGGCAGGCCCTGGTCGCACAACTCTTTTGACACCATCCTGACCATCGTGGACCGTTTCTCCAAGGCCGCACACTTCGTTCCCCTGCGAGGTCTCCCTACCGCCCTGGAGACGGCGGATCTCCTCGTCCAACACGTGGTCAGGCTGCACGGGATTCCGGTGGACGTGGTCTCGGACCGGGGCCCCCAATTTTCATCCGAGGTTTGGAGATCTTTCTGTAATGCCATCAGAGCCAAGGTGAGCCTCTCCTCCGGCCATCACCCCCAATCTAACGGGCAGTGTGAGAGGACCAACCAGGAGCTGGAGGCTGCGCTCCGCTGTGTGACCAGGTCCAAACCTACGTCCTGGAGCAACCATCTCGCCTGGGTTGAGTACGCCCACAACACCGTCCGCTCTTCTGCAACAGGGATGTCCCCCTTCAAGGCGTCCCTGGGTTACGACCCCCCGCTGCTTCCAGCGCAGGAGGGCGAGGTAACTGTCCCCTCAGTTAGGGCGCATCTCGGGCAGTTCCGCTCCATCTGGGCTGCCGCGCGTCATGCGCTTTTATGCACAGCGGAGCGCAACAGGACCGTGGCGGACCGGCACAGACGACCTGCCCCGGCGTACAGAGTTGGGCAACGAGTTTATGTGTCTACCCAGGACGTTACATTCAAGGGCGAGAGGAGGAAGCTGGCACAGCGGTTCATGGGTCCCTATCCCATCACCCGGATCATCAACCCGGTGGCTGTGCGCGTGGCTATTCCCCCCTCCCTCCGCATCCATCCCACCTTCCACGTGTCAAAGGTGAAGCTGGCAGTCACCGACCCCCTTTGCCTTCCTCCTGCAGCGCAACCCGCGCCCCGGATGATTGGTGGCCATCCGGCCTGGTCCGTCTCCTCCATCCTGGACTCCCGGCGCTGAGGTCGTGGGTTGCAATACTTGGTGGACTGGGAGGGCTATGGGCCCGAGCATCGACAGTGGGTGCCCCCGTCGTTCGTGTTGGACCCATCGCTCATCGCGGACTTCCACCGAGCGCACCTGGATAAGCCATTGCCAGGAGGCGCTGCTAGAGGGGGGAGTACTGTCACGCCGCGCCATTCATCAGCGGCGCCACCTGCTCACGCACCTGATCATCATCAGCGGCGAGGGATAAAGGCCGTCTCGCCCGGAGCTTCGGCCTGAAGCCGTCAGACTTCGTTCCTCACCGTTGTGAGTCATCTACAATCTTCAGCACAATTGTTTGGGTAAGAAGCCTTACCTTCTCTCTCCAGTCTGCTCCCCTGTGCACAGGTGGATTTCCCGGCGGCGGACATCTTCCCTCCAACGCCTACTCCTCGCTGCTGCACCGAGCTCTCCAGGTGGCTGTCTCCCGGGTTTCGCCCCTTGCTGTGCCAGCTGTCCTGTCATCCAAGTAAGTCCTTCTCTTGCCATAATCCCTCCTGTGTTGGTGTATGCCCGTCACCCTCTCCCTGTGCTTTCTCCATAGGGTTGCTCGGCTGTACGGTCACCTGCCTCTGTGCCTGAAGCAGACACCGCCACCAACACATTTACATCCCGCAGACACGCACTCATTCACGCCTGTTGTTAATAAACTATTTGAACTACTCTGAGCCTGTGTGTGTGCGTCTCCTGAGCCGTGCGTTATGTCAGTATGTACTGTTGACTCTTTTCCCACCAGTGTCTTAACAGACAAAATAGAAAATCATGATGCAAACACATTAGTCACTAAATTGTTTATTACAATCAGCAGCAAATTCCAGATTATTTAGAATGTGCAAAATTCAAACTGTAAAAAAAAGAAAAGAAATTAGGATGGGTCACACACGCCGGCCACACTGCCTCACTGAGAATCAACTGGATGTGCCGCTCACACTGGTCCAGTTCAGCAGATCTTCAGCCTGCATCTCTGTAAATAGTGGCACAAGGTCCAGTTTGGGGTGGATCGGTTTCCTCTTGCCTAGACAAAAGACAGAAATGGGTGATGGATAATTAAAGCAAGTTTGGGAAATACACTTGTTGCTAAAAGCTAGTGGTGGAATGTGACAAAAAAGTGCTTTATTGTTGTATTTAACCACAATTTTCATGTAGCTGCATTTCAGTAAAGTAGATTTTACAAGGGCTGGGCTACGTTTAAAGACATTTTTTTTACTGTGGCCTCAGCAATCACAATGAGTTGATACATTCAGTTGAATGGAATCTACTAATTTAACTGAGGGTGTGCATCACCAAGTATGGAGTCGCTCAGTCAAAATATGTAATTTTTATCAATAAAAGTTTAGCCACCACTTTGTCACCGCTGTGTCGCCCTGGCTTCAAGTGTGGGCGGTGTTTTGTACTTGTATTGCTAAAATATAAAAGGAAGCACTACAGTGGGTCTCAAATATTTGTAACGTGTCCTGTTATAGTACTGCATGAGTTTATTGACGATAGACTATGAACTACACATATAAACTAAATTATGGTAACCGAACAAGTCCCATTCCCCAAAGTGCAAGATACACTATTAGGACTATAACTTATAAAAGATGACACAAAAAAGTGATATTGTGGAGTGTGTAATTGATGAGGCAGGTTTTATCTCAAGGCAGTTTATTAGACGCTCCAACATGAGCAAAGTAGAAAAGAGGACATCACAGAAAAAACTCGTCCCTTATATACCCAGGACTCTCACAGCTCACAAGTCACATTGCATTATAATCACAAGTAACAATGCCTTTCCTCTTAAATCCCATAGCATCCCCCTCACAGTCTTTGGCCTCCAAGCCATCTCTCGGCACACAAAGGATCCCCCCCAAGCAGTCTCTGCATACCAAAGGTTACACTTTCACAGTTTCCTGTTATCTCCAAGGAAACTCTGTACTTTGTTCTTATCTAATATGTGAGGCATTATGCAAAGCATTAAGTAAGTCACACGAGTGGCTACACCCCCCCCCCCCGAAACATTTAGATTGAACAAGAGAATAACAGTCTGCATGTCATGATAGAATCATTAAACATCAGTCCACATGCTGCTTGGGCTTCAGTCTTCTCCCGTATCTGCTGTAACCAGGATTCACCTCCTCCGCGGCGCTGTCATGCTGGGGAGCTGCTGTCTGGGGGTGAAAACCTTTTGTCAGTCCCTGCGGGTGTTCTGGGGGAATATTACTCTGGGAAACTCCTCGTGGGGGTCTTCCTCGCCTAGGAGCCCTCGCCAACAGCACTTGCTCGTCCGCCACCACAAAAGCGGGTTTGAGTCTGTTTATGCCAACCTTTTCCCTCCTACCCCCCAAATCTAGCAAAAAATGCTTGTCCCCTGTTTCCAACACTCTGAACGGTCCATCATAAGGCAGTCGCAGTGGGGGTCAATGTGCATCATGTCTGACAAAAACAAACTCTGCGTTCTTCAAAGTTTTAGGCACAAAAACGCGTGGAAAGCTGTGGTGGGCAGGGTCCGGCAGCGTAGCTGTGTCGATGCTACGCTGCAACAGCTGGGACGGGGAGCTGCCTGGCGCCGGATTATCTGGGAGAAACTCCCCGGGCAGCTGAAGTGGCTGTGCAAAAACGAGTTCAGCTGGAGAAGCCTCTAAGTCTTCTTTAGGCGCAGAACTCAACCCTAATAAAACCCACGGAAGCTTGTCCACCCAATTTGCATCCGTCAATGACGCTTTAAGAGCTGCTTTCAATGACCTGTGAAAACGTTCGCATAACCCATTAGCTTGCGGATTGTACGCGGTTGTACGGTGAATTGTGACAACTAGGCTGCGGGCCATTGTAGAGAGCCTTCTGGAGCAGCCGCCAGCCAGCGACAAATACGGCGCGTTGAAGGCTGCACTCATCCAGCACTACATCCTCTCGGTCGAGGAGAGACCAGAGAGACTCCTGGCGCTGACCGAGTTGGGAGATGGCACACCCATTGACCTGATGGAGAAGATGCTGAGGTTGAAAGGCTCGGATGACGACCACTTCATCTTTACCCACATTTTCCTCAGGACCCTACCTTCAGCGACGAGGGCGACCCTGGCCGGTTCGCCGTTGTTGGCCCAGCGGGACTTCCGCGCGCTGGCCCAGGAGGCGCATCGGATTCTCAACGCCTGCAGGCAGCGCACGGCCACGGCGGCAGTGACGGAGCTCGGTGCGACGGCCGGAGATGGCAGGGAGCCGGGGTCAGCGGTAGCAGAACCACCGGCGTCGGGGGCCAAGGAACGCAGAGGAGACACCCTTTGTTTCTACCACTGCCGCTTTGCAGAGAAGGCACGCAAATGTATATCACCGTGCCAGTTCAAGCGCTCGGGAAACGCCAAGACCGGGGGTCGGTAGCAGCTGCAACCCTCAGGGAGGAGAACAAGCTGCTCTACTTGACGGACGCACGCTCAGGGAGACATTTCCTCGTGGACACAGGCGCCCAGTTGAGTTTCATCACGCCTTCCTCCGCTGACCGGCTGGCAGGTTCCAGCGGTCCCGAGATGGCAGCAGCGAACGGCTCGAGGATTAAGACCTTTGGTGAGAGGACTCTGTTTCTGTCGCTACATGGCCGTACTTTTGAGTGGACTTTTGTCATAGCAGCATTGAATTTCAATATTTTAGGGGCTGATTTTTTGTGCTCACATGGTTTGGTAGTTGATGTCACTAACAGGCGCCTGGTTAATGCACTTTCTTTTGACTCTATCCCCTGTACAGCTAGAGCGGCCAGGCCAACAGCACAAGCCAACGTCACAGCTGCAAGCGATAAGTTCCACACACTGCTCACTCAGTTCCCAGCACTCACGGTCCCCACATTTTCGGCAACCGTCGCTAAGCACAGGGTGGAACATTTTATTACCACAACCGGACTGCCTGTTTTTGCAAAAGCTTGGCGCTTGGACGCAGCTAAACTGGCTATAGCGCTCGAGGAGTTCGCCAACCTGGAGAGGTTAGGCATCATCAGGCGTTCGAACAGCCCATGGGCTTCCCCGCTACACATGGTCCCGAAAGCTGACAGCTCATGGCGACCTTGTGGGGATTTCCGCAGGTTGAACAACGCCACAGTGCATGACTGCTGCCCAATCCCGCATATCCAGGATTTTTCCGTTCATTTGACAGGGGCGCGCGTTTTTTTCTAAAATAGACTTGGTCCGCAGTTACCACCAAGTCCCAGTGCACGCTGAGGACATACCCAAAACAGCGGTGATAACTCCATTTGGCCTATTCGAGTTTTTGCGCATGCCATTGGGTTTAAAGGGGCTGCACAGACGTTCCAACGCATGATGGACGCAGTGCTGCGCGATCTCCCTTTCGTGTTCGTCTACTTGGATGATATTTTGGTAGCCAGCGCATCCGAAGACGAACACGAAAACCACCTCGCGGCAGTTTTCCGGAGGTTGGGAGAGCACGGGTTAATAATCAACCCAGCGAAATGTCAGTTCGGGGTGACGTAGATCGATTTTTTAGGACACTGAGTTTCCCCCAAAGGAGCGGTTCCACTACCTGACAAAATGCGTGCAGTGGCAGATTTTCCCCGGCCGCAGACGGTCAGGGCGTTACAGGAGTTTTTGGGAATGGTAAATTTTTATAACCGTTTCCTCCCCGGTGCAGCGCAACTCATGCAACCACTGTATGCCGCACTCAAAAAACAGAAACCCGCAAATAAGATAAGGTCCCCGGAGCGGGAGCGAGCGTTCTTGGAAGTCAAAACAGCCCTGGCAAACGCTGCGTTGTTGGCACATCCGGACCCAACGGCCCGCGTAGCGCTCACCACTGATGCGTCTGACATGGCCATAGGGGCAGTCGTGGAGCAGCAAGTAGCCGGAGCTTGGCAACCGCTCGCCTTTTTCAGCGGGACCTTGCGCAATAGTGAGCGTAAATACAGCGCATTTGACAGGGAGTTGCTGGCTCTCCATTTGGCCATTCGCCACTTCCAGTTCTGGCTAGAAGGGTGCTGTTTCACCGCGTTCGTTGTCCACAAGCCGCTAACATTCACGATGGCTAAAGTTTCAGAGCCGTGGTCGGGCCGGCAACAGAGGCAGTTAGCCGCGATCTCAGAGTTTACTACCGATATTCAGCACGTGTCGGGTAAACTGAACGTAGTGGCAGACTGCCTCTCGCGCGCCGTGGCGGCCCCCGTCCGTGTGGGGATAGATTACACAGCCATGGCCACGGAGCAAGGTAGTGACACGGATGTGCGCGCGCTCCAGTCTGGACCAACAGGGTTAAGGCTGGAGAGCAGGGTGCTGCAAGATGGTATGCCCCCCTTAATCTGCGATGTCTCCATGGGATGACCGCGTCCCGTGGTACCGGCAGCGTGGCACCGCCGCGTTTTCGACTCAATTCACTCTTTGGCGCACCCAGGGGTGCGCGCGTCGGTCAAAATGGAAGCGGAAAAATTTGTGTGGCCCGGCCTTCGCAAACAAGTTAAAGAGTGGGCGGCAGCCTGCATGGCGTGCCAACGGGCCAAGGTACACAGACACACGAAGGCTCCATTGGAGCCATTTCTCATTCCGGCCAAGAGGTTCGACCACGTTCACGTGGACCTCATGGGCCCCCTCTCGCCATCACGTCGGGGTCACCAGTGTGGAGTGTGTAATTGATGAGGCAGGTTTTATCTCAAGGCAGTTTATTACACGCTCCAACATGAGCAAAGTAGAAAAGAGGACATCACAGAAAAAACTTGTCCCTTATATACCCAGGACTCTCACAGCTCACAAGTCACATTACATTATAATCACAAGTAACAATGCCTTTCCTCTTAAATCCCATAGCATCCCCCTCACAGTCTTTGGCCTCCAAGCCGTCTCTCGGCACACAAAGGATCCCCCCCAAGCAGTCTCTGCATACCAAAGGTTACACTTTCACAGTTTCCTGTTATCTCCAAGGAAACTGTGTACTTTTTTATCTGTGAGGCATTATGCAAAGCATTAAGTAAGTCACACGAGTGGCTACAATATGACAAAAAAAAAATAAATAGACAAGTGGTTCTTAAACAGTGGCTAATATTGGATGTGTCATTCATTTTCAATTATTCTGTAATTAATATTCACACAATCAAATAAATCTCAGTTCAGTCCCTTTCATATTAAGTGGAAATTGTGCAACTTTAGTTTTGGCATTTTATTTATACTTTAACTTAAAAACCAAAGGATTTGAGTACTTTGTCCACCACTACCAAAAACAATGGAGGTGTGCAACTTACCAGTCATAACACATTGCTGTGTCGTGCTGCATTGCTGGTGTCAAAGCAGATGCTGGTCGGACTCTAGAACGAAAATACACACAAGTACATGCACAGCACAAAAGTGCAACTGTGTAAAAAAAACAACAACACCTTATTAACCAGGATTACCACTAGCTAATTTTGTCAGATGTTGTCGACACAAGCGCAAAATACAAGCAGAGCATGAAATTAACATTGATGGCTAACTAGCTAGCTCATTGTCTGCATACAGGAGACAACAGTGTTGTTTGTTCAAAGTGAACTTTCCACCGCTGGGCTAAATAACGTAAAAGATGCATAATATCACATCATATCACAACACTCACCATCCTCTATATCCTCTAATATCACGGTTTTTCATCTGCCATGATCGGGTCCTCACGTTATTTGCCAGTTGGTGGCCGTAATTTCATTTCAGGTCACTCCGTCTGGTTTCCTCTGAATTCTCTCATCAGCCAAAAGGCACAGAAAAGTCTGTAGGACCAAGGTGTTGATTTCTGTGAAGCCATTCTATCATTGTAGTCTATACAGCTGGAGATTCTGTAAAAGACGTTGCTCTCATGATGCTACATCCTGACCAATCAGTGGCCTGCAGTCTGCTGACATCACATTTTCAGCTTGACTCAGTATGATTGGAACCCAACTGCCGCGGGGATGACTTTTGTACCTAAATTTAGTTCCAGGTACTAATGGAAAAACCTACAAAGCGTGCCAAGTCGAAGTGAGTAAGGCTAAGCAGGTACTAGTGGAAAAGGGGCTTAACTGTTGTTTCTGTTTTGGTCATCATGCTTTGTAGGATTATTCTGGTCTTTTCTGATTTTCATTATGTGATTTGAAATATGGTGAGGAGCTCAGTCATTCGGGAGAGACTCAGAGTAGAACCGCCGCTCCTCCACATTGAAAGGAGCCAGTTGAGGTGGTTTGGGGATCTGTTAAGGATGTCTCCTGAACACCTCCCACTTGAGGTGTTTTGGGCACATCTGACTTGGAGGAGACCCTGGAGCAGACACAGGACTCACTGGAAAGACTATATCTCCCAGCTGGTCTGGAAAAACCTTGGTATCCTCTCTGAAGCGCTGGAGCAGGTGGCTGGGGAGAGGGAATTCTGAGCTTCTCTGCTTGAACTGCTGCCTCCATGACCCGGACCTCCGGAAAAGCAGTAGAAGATGGATGGATGGCTGGCTGGATGGATGGATGGATGGATTATTATCCCTGCCTCAGTTTTGTTTGTGGGTCATTGTCAGTGTTATTGTTGTTGTGGTCTTGTTCCCCCTCTGATCCTCTGTTCATGTTCTGTGTCTCCTCCGTCTGTGGTTGTGTGTGTAACCCTGCCCGTCCTGTCACTTCTGTTTTCCTCATGTGTCAGTTGTCAGTCATGATTGGTCTCCCCACCTGTGCTGTGTTGTCTTGATTGCCCTCTTAGTTATTTAAGTTCTGTTTCACTTCTGTTCTGCTCAGGTTCCTCTAGTCATATGGCATGAACAACACACTTCTTGTTCTTGTCTGTATCCTGCCTTGACTAGTTTGTTTTGCCTCAGTTTTTTATTGCAGCTTCCAAACTGCATATTACACTGGTCAACACCACATTTATTGTCTAAGTTTTTTTTAACTGATTTAGGACAATTTTGATGTGCTGAATGCAAAAATCCCATTGGTTTTGCTCAATCAGGTCAACCTTTTGAATTATGGCCACATGTTGTTTTACACGTTTTTGTTTACATGTATGGGTATTTTTGCTTTATATGATGCAAAAAAATTTTTTATGTCTTGAAATTCTCTGAATTTTGAACAATGATGACGTAACATTCAATTTATATGTACTTACCTTTATATAAAGGTAAGTACATGCACAGTACTAAGTAAGTACTAAGTAAGTACAGGTTTTTACTTTGCACCTGATCGAGAGAAATGGATGTCATTTTCAGATTCAGCTGTGCAAAACTGTCTTAAATCAGTTGAAAAAACACAGACAACTTACAAAAAAATCATTTTTGTAACCCTGTGTTATTTTCTGTTGAAGCCCTTGAGCTGCATCTGGGTGACCAGCTCAGAATAAAACAGTTTAAACTCACGTCCAGTGTTTGGGTTCAGTTCACCTCACTGTGACAGTCACCTCCTGAGTTTAAAGGTTTTATGGGCAGCTCAGTGGCACAGTGGTTAGCACAGTGGCAGCACAGTAAGAAGGTCACAGGATTGATTCTTGACCATTGTGGGTTTGATCCCACCCCCTGACCATCAGTGACCTTTCTGTGTGGAGTTTGCATGTTCTTCCCGTGTCTGTGTGGGTTTACCCCGGGTACTCCGGTTTCTTCCTACAGGTCAAAAACATGCAAGTTAGGTTAATTGGAGACTCTAAAGTGGCCCTAGATGCGAATGTGTACGTGACTGGTGATGGGATTGGCGCCGCATCTTGGCTGCCTCATCCATCCAGGTGGATGCCCTGTAATTTCCCTCTGGGATTATTAAAGTATATCAAAATGCAAAAAAAAAAAAAAAAAAAAAATGTTGTTACCTCCTGAGTTTAAAGGTTCTATATCGTCACCTCCTGAGTTTAAAAGTTTTGTGTTGTCACCTCCTGGGTTTAGATAGATAGATTAGTTTATTTGACAGGGACAGTGCAATAAACATAGACAATTAATCAATGTAGTGTTGTAGTCAAGACCTCATCAAGACCTCATCAAGACCAGAGTCTCCCAAGACCAAGACCACGATCAAGACCGAGACCAAGACCGAGACCGAGAAAAAAGTTGAGACCAACACCCACATACAAAGTGGTCTTGACTTGGTCTCAGTCTTGGGATTCTGGTCTTGGTTTGCTCTCGACTACAACTCTATGGGAAGCAAAGGAGCAAATATTGCCATCGCTTATTGTGAAGAATGCATAAATAATATGCGGGTATTGCAGACATGCACATTTATATGCAGTATCCATATAACCAGTGTTGGGCAAGTTACTAAAAAATAGTAACTAATTACAGTTACTAGTTACTTCTTTTCAAAAGTAACTGAGCTACTTTACCAATTACTGCATGATTAAAGTAACTAGTTACCGGAGTGGTGGCTCAGTTGGTAGAGCATCCGCCCCACACCCAGGAGGCAGGGGTTCAAATCCCAGCCGGGTCATACCAAAGACCATATAAAAATGGTGCTTTCTGCCTTCTAGCGGGGTGCTCCGCATAATGGAATGGGGAAAGTAAAGTTACACACACAGCTACCAGAGGACTGACCCCCCGCTGTAGCTTTCACTACTTACAGTAGCTGTGTGGCCTAGGGTCAGAGAAACGGAGATAGGCGCCGCCCATATACACCTTCAGGTGTGAAGGGATTAACTAACTAACTAAAGTAACTAGTTACTTGGAAATAGAGTTGTAGTCGAGAGCAAACCAAGACCAGAATCCCAAGACTGAGACCAAGTCAAGACCACTTTGTATGTGGGTCTTGGTCTCAACTTTTTCTCGGTCTTGGTCTTGGTCTTGGTCTTGGTCTCGGTCTCGGTCTTGGTCTTGGTCTTGGTCTTGGTGAGGTCTTGATGAGGTCTTGACTACAACACTAAATCAATGACAATCAATCTGATGTGTTGCACATAGAGTGTATAGCTATTAGCTAATTTGCAACTCTTGTCCCTGGATGGGCTTTAGAAAAGAGAATCAAGTAAAGAGAAAAAAAAAATAAAATACACAATAACCACATACATCAATGCAAAAAAGATTATAAATACACAATTATAAATATTATAAATATTATAAATATTATAAATACACAAATATAACCAACTCTTGTCCCTGGATGGGCTTTAGAAAAGAGAATCAAGTAAAGAAAAAAAAAAAAAACAATAACCACATACATCAATGCAAAAAAGATTATAAATACACAATTATAAATATTATAAATATTATAAATATTATAAATACACAAATATAACAACCTGACTCACATTTGCCTATTTCAGGCCTCCCTCCCTTCGTCACTCACTATAAACAAACACATTCATTCCTTCCCTTCATTCACTCTCACCTTGCAGACAATCAATTCATACATGAGTACATTCTTGTTTATTTTTCAGCCAGTTTTTAACCTTTTTAGTGAATGTTTTAAAGTCCGTTATTATTTTAATTACATTTGGCATTGTGTTCCAGATGTGACTGCCCTTTATAGAGAAAGCTGTTTGTCCAAATGTGGTTCTGCGGTGGAATATTTTACAGTTATTGTTAACAGAACTCCTGGTGGCTCTGCTGCTGTCCTGTCTTTGGACGAAACCAGCAAGTGGCTCAGGTGCTGATTTATGGAAACATTTGAACGTTAATTTCAGAAAACAGAGGTCAATGAAACTCTCAAAACTCAATAGGTTGTATTTTTTTTAAAACATTACAGTGATGCCACCTAATGGGCTTTTTGTCCAAGATTTTTAGGGTTTGATTATATAATGAACCTATATGTCTTATTGTGGAAGGGGCTGCTTGAGCCCAGACTGTCAAACAGTATGATATATGAGAAAAAACCATAGAATGCATATACAGTGCAGCTGCTTCGTAAGGTATGTAATATCTAATTAATTTAAAGCAGTTCAGATTTTTTTTTTACTGTTTTTGAAATTTTCTTTATATGAAGATTAAATTTGAGTTGAGGATCTAGTACAATGCCAAGGTATTTGAATTCTGTAGCTAAACTGATGTCATGATCATGTATATTAACTTTAAAACGTTGCAGGTTACATTTTTTGATTGAAAAGCACATTGAGACTGTTTTCTGAAGGTTCAGCAATAGATGGTTCTTGAGGAGCCACTCTTGGACATCAACCATACTTGTAGACAGTACATCTGCAGCCTGTGCTGGAGTCTTGGCAGCTGTGTAAATAACTGCATCATCTGCATAAAGTTGGCATGTTGCAGCTGAGCAGTGTGACGGCAAGTCATTAATAAATATACTGAAAAGTAATGGACCAAGAATGGACCCTTGTGGGATACCCATGCGGTTGTTTAAAAATGAGGATTTATCCTGGTGAACTTTTACACACTGTTCTCTATTCTGGAGATAAGATGCAAACCATTCTAATGTATTTGGGGAGAAGTTAAAAGATACCATTTTGGATAAAAGCAAACTGTGGTTTACAGTATCGAAAGCCTTTTTGAGATCTAGAAAAACAGCTCCTACCACATTACCCCTGTCCAAGGACTGTTTGACGTTATCAATAAGGCAACAATTTGCTGTTTCTGTTGAGTATCCTGGTCTAAAACCAAATTGATGTGGATGAAGAAGTTGACGGTCTTGTAAATATTCAATCAGCTGTGTAGCTGCAACTTTTTCAAGAACCTTAGACAGGACTGGTAAAATAGAGATTGGGCGGTAATTGCATATATCGTCTTTACTGCCTGATTTATGAACTGGTATGACAACAGCTTTTTTCCAGCCAGATGGAAATGTACTAGACCTAATGGAGAGATTAATGAGATGAGTCAGTGGTTTGATTAATATTTTGCTGTGCATTTTGAGAAAGGAGGTGCTCATATTGTAGATATCATTAGTTTAAATTTTAGTTTAAAGTTTTCTTCTGCGCAAGAAACTCCAGTGTTGTTTTCTCCAGAGTCTAGAGCTCCTACATTGTTTTTCCCAGAGCAAAGAGCTCCTGTATTATTTTTCCCAGGGCAAAGAGCCCCCATATTGGTTTCCCCAGAGCAAAGAGCTCCTGTATTGGTTTCCCCAGAGCAAAGAGCTCCTATATTATTTTCTCCAGAACAAAGAGCTCTCATATTGGTTTCCCCAGAGCAAAGAGCTCCTACATTTTTCTCCCCACAACAAAGAGCTTCCAGGTCATTTCCTGAGTTTAGAGCTGCTTTGTTAATACCCCCAGAGCAAAGGGCTCCGACTTTGTTTTCCCCAGACCAAAAGACTTTTACTTTGTTTTCTTCTGAGCAACAGGCTCCTAAATTGTTTTCTCCAGGGCAGGGAGTTTCCATGTTGTTTTCTCCTGAGTTTAAAATCCCTATGTTGTCATTACCTCCTGAGATTCAAGTTCCTGTGTTGCCATTATCTCCTGAGGTTAAGTGCCTATGTTGTCATTACCTCCTGAGTTTAAATTACTCGTGTGGTCACCTCTTGACTTTACAGTTCCTATGTTGTCACCTTCTGAGTTTACAGCAACTATGTTGTTATCTTCCGAGTTTAAGGTTTCCATGTTGCCATTGTCTCCTGAGTTAAAAGTGTCTGTGTTGTCCCCAGAGCCAAAGGCTCCTGTGTTTCCTCCAGAGCAAAGGGCTGCTATGTTACCTCCCGAGTGTAGGACTCCTGCATTGTTTTTTCCAGACAACGGGGCCCTGTGTTGCTGTCGCCTGAGGTCAAGGTTCCTTTTGCCCCTGAGCCCTGCACCCCTGCGGTGCCTGGCTCATCCTTCTGGTGGCCCTCAGACTTTGAAAGGCCATCTGACACGCAGTGTTCACCCACCCAGTGGTCCTTGGACTTTGGTAGACCACCTGACACACCATGTTCATTTGTCTGGTGGTCCTCGGACTTTGGTAAGCCACCTGACACACCATGTCCATCCAAGCTGGCCCTGGGACTTTGGTAGAATGTGTCATGTTCCTTCTGCCAGTGGTCTAGGTGCTTTGGCTGACCACCAGATGAACACTTTTTCCTTGTTTGTGTTCTCGTTTTGCCTCGCCGTGTCTGTATCCCCTTCCTCCCACCCAGTTGGGGTGCTCTTAATTTTGCTTGGAGGGTGTCTTGAATCCAGCTCACCCTGGGAAGTGGGGCTGTCATAATCTGGGCTTGATCATTGGATCAAGCCCACACTTTATGTTCATGTATTGATTTTCCGGCATTATGTATGACTATCATTTACATTTATTGCCCTCTGTGGTCCCCTGTGTCCTCTGTCATTGTCTTCTGTGTCATCTCGTCTGGTCCTGAGGCATTGTGTGTTCTTGTTTACCTATTGTTCCAGCTCCTCATGTTTTCCATACCCCTTGCCACTGCCCTCTCTGTATTACTCCTGTATTGTTGTCCTGTTTCATGTGCATCCCCTGTTTGTGATTTTCTGTGCAGTCCCACCCATCCTGCTACCCTTGATTGTTCCCCAGCTGTCTCTTGTCTCATTTGTTATCGTATATATGTGAGTGTTCAGTGTCTGTCTGGTGCGGCATCATTGTCTTTATTCCCTGCCGGTATCCCAGTATCCCTTGTCCCTGTAAGTTATTTATCTGGAGTGATTTTCCAGCCCATGTGCTATATATTTGGTTTGTTCATTTGTGTTAATTAATAAATCATCATGTTACGCTGGAGTTCTGCCTGCTGTGTGAGTCCATCTTACCTGCCTGTCAGGGGTGCCCATGACAGGAAGAGCCTTAAGCGGAAAGTTGATGTGGAAAACTGCAGCCTGATAAGTATGAATTCATAATGTAAGCTGTTAGAAATGCTGTACTTGTGTGCCTCATTCGCATCAAAACTATTCCTGAATTCAGTAATGTTCCAGGGGCCGGATGGAAAGCACTGGCGGGCCGGTTGTGGCCTGTGGGCCACCAGTTGAGATTCACTGCTACAGTATAAAGGGTCAAAACCAAATCGAGACCAGTGTCTTGTGTTGGTCATTCTGCTCTCTGGTCTCAGTCTGGTCTCCACTACAACACTAATGACGATTCTTGTTAATACTCATTAGCTGCTCTTTCATCTCTGGTTATTATCTAATTAATCCTGATTTACTGTTTCATTACAGCATCTGCAGTATGAAAAGTATTTTAGTGTTGCAGTGACATGACTGTGTGATTCCTGTGAGGAGGTTTTGTGTTGATTATGTAACTCTCCAGATGGACTTTATTCCTCCTCCTTATGTAATGCTGGTCTGAATTAATCTGCTGTTTTCTCTCCAACTGTCTTCATACTTAATCTGAGGAAAAACATAACAAGCAGAAAAAAAACAAAAAAACCCAGAAAATACATTGTAGGCTTTACAGAATTTTTACTGTTAGAATATTTTAAAGATTATTTTCATGAGGGTATCAGGTTGCTCCCCTCCACCGTCTTCAGTGGGATCACACTCTTGTGCCTCTCTGGGAAGATCTAAACCAGAGTTCTGGGCAGGAGAGTCAAGCTGTTGGTTGAATCTTGGATTCAACCGGAGCAGTGTAGGTTTCCATCGTGGTTGTGGAGCAATGGTCCAACTCTTTACCCTCCCAAGGATCCTTGAGGGTGATTAGGAGTTTGCCTTGTGGACTTGCAAAAGGCAATGGGCCATTTGGGAGGTGCTTTGGGTGCGGAAGAAGAAGAAGAAGCCATCTTTATTATCATTCAATCCATACAGCCAATCATGTACAGTAGAATGAAATTATGTTTCTCCTATCTACAATGTTAATAATAATAATAATACATTTTATTTGTTTAGCACTTTCCAAGGCACTCAAAGACACTTTACATAGAAATAAAAATGAAAAAAAAAAACACAATCGCACAATTAAAATCAAAGATTTAAAGCAAGTCTGAACAGGTGGGTTTTGAGTAATGATTTGAAAGAGTTTAATTTTAAACTTAAAACTTCTTAAATTAAAAGCTCTCAAGTTGAAAGATCTGGTTGACTTTAAAACTGCAGTAATAATGTTTAAAGTGAAGAATCTGTCACTGCCCGCAAATATCCAAAAGCTGTTCCAAATAAGGGAGAAACAATATCATTTCAGAGGAACATGTAGATTTCAAAAACCTTCAGTGAGAACTACCACCAAGCAACACTGTGTTTCAGTGCAAGGAGTCAGATTATGGAACGATTTTGGACCTGAATTAAAATCATGTACAACACTTGGACAATTTAAACAAAAACTAAAGGAAGAAATACTCCAAACATATATACAAGATGACATGTGAAATCACATAAGGATTGTCATATCCAGCCTGTGTTGTGTTGTTGCTTAGTTTTTTTTGTCACATTTTGTCTTAGCTTTGTTCTGAATTGTAATCGCTCTTGTTTTGTTTTTCTTTTGGATTCTTGGATGGAATATGGGTGGGCAATATAAGCTGCAGCTTCAGCCATCACCCATTTCAGATAACTTATGTTGAACTGTATAATCAGAGGAGTTATTATCTAATTTGACCTTGTTGGATTTTCTTTCTCCCTTTGTTATATTATTCAGTTCCTTTCAATCTTTACTTTTAATCTATCCGAAATTAAGATTCATTCATTCATTCAAGGAGTTTAAGTCTATGCAGAAACGGATGTGTTGGGGGAGAGATTTCCAGAGGGAGGGGGCGGCAGTGGAAAAGGCTTTGTCCCCCCAGGTTCTGTGCTCGGTTCTGTGTGGTGGAGAGAGAAGGTTTGCATCAGATGAATGAAGGCTACGGGTGAGAGCTTTAAGGGCTTTAAAGGTGAGGAGAAGGACTTTGAGTTGTATGCGTTGTGAGATTGGGAGCCAGTGGAGGTTCTGGAGGACAGGGTGTGATGTGGTCATGGCGAGCGGGACTGGGTAAGGAGACGGGCGGCTGAGTTCTGAATGTATTGAAGTTTCTGGAGGACTTTGGATGATGAGCCATAAAGAATGCTATTACAATAGTCGAGTCTGGATGTGATAAATACGTGTATGAGGGTTTCTGCAGTGCAGAAGGTGAGGGAGGGACGGAGTTGGGCTATATTTTTTAGGTGGAAGAAGGCAGTTTTGGTGACATGATTGATGTGTTTCAAAAGTGAGGTGGTTGTCAAAGATGACTCCAAGGTTTCATAGCTGTGGGGATGGGGAAAGTGTGGCATTGACAACAGTGAGGTTGAAGTTGTGGGTGCTTTTGATGAGGGATTCCGGGTCGATGATCATCATATCACTTGTTGTAGTTGAGTTGTACAAAGTTCTTTTGCATTCAGGATTATATTTCAGAAAGACAGTTTTTCAACATGGAGCACTTTATTGTGGTTATACACAGTGGAAATGTAGATCTGAACACTGTCAGTGTAACAATGGAAGTTAAGGCCATGTCGGTGGATGATGTTACCAAACGGGAGTATATAGAGGATGACAAGGAGAGGACCAAGCACAGAACCCTAGGGAACACTATGGGAGAGGGGTGCTGTGAGGGAGGTGCAGTTATTGATGTGGATGAATTGTTGTCTGTTGGTGAGATATGAGTGGAGCCAGGATAGAGCTGTACTAGTGATGATGAGGCAGGTTTCCAGACGGGAGAGAAGAATGGAGGGGTTGACTGTATCGAAGGCGGCTGTGAGGTCAAGCATGATGAGGATGTTTAGGAATCCAGAGTCAGCTGAGAGGAGGAGGTCATTTGTTACTTTGAGTACGGCTATTTCAGTGCTATGCTGTGAACCAAATCCAGATTGGAATGTCTGATTCTAGATGTTAATCACATCTAGAATCAGAGGGGCCACTGCCATGCAAGACGCCACCACAAACAACTTTTTCCTTCCCCCATTCTATTATGCTGAGCACCAAGCTAGAAGGTGGGAAGTACCATTTTTATATGGTCTTTGGTATGACCCGGCCAGGCTTGAACCCACAACTTCCCGGCTGTGGGGCAAATGTTCTACCACTAGTCCACCACGCTGCAGTTTAAGTGAAAACTGACCTTCACTAACAGATTTTCTTTAGTAGTTTCTTTGGCATTTTGACACATTACACTGAGGGTGATCATGTCAGAGACAAGACCGAGTAAAAATTATTCTCATTCTGAGACGAGACCGAGACCTTGAAAATGTACTCTCAAGACCAAGACCGATCTGGAGTACTACAACAATTTTGCTAGGATTACTGGGTTCACCCTCTGTCAGCCAAGAAAGGCTCAGAGTTGAGCTGCTGCTCCTCAGCATTAAAAAGTCTGTTAATATGGTTTGGGTATCTGATTGGGACGCCTCCTGGACACCTCCCAGGACACGCTGGAGAGACTAACATCTACGGACTAGCCTGGGAAACCCTAAAGTCCTTCGGGAGGAACTGGAAGTGGTGGCTGGGAAGAGGGAAGTCTGGGCTTCTCCTGTTGGATGGCCCAGACCCAGATAAATGGAGGAGGATGGATGGATGGATGTTTCATGTATAACAGAAAAAACTCTCTTGTTTCTGACAGCTCTGCTCTTTTTCCGTCATGATTTTGTGGCTCTCTGTAGATTTTCCTGAAAATTCCTCCTAATCAGCATTGGTTGGCGACCTCCCATTTTATCCTGTCAGAGTCCTGTGCTCGGAGCGAACATGCTTGTTTCTGCACATTCTGGCTGTTTTTATTGCCAGCAGCTGTGCTGAGACCACAGAGCTGCAATGGTGATGGTTAAACTGGGCATTTCCATGGAAACAGCAGTCTTAGAGGAGGAGGCGGAGGAAACGAGGAGAGTGGAAAAGTTAAAGAGGCGGTTGGTGGTGGTGGACCGTTATGAACTGGGAGAGAAAACACACACACACACACACACACGGGGGATAAACATGCATGCGTGTGATGTAATGTCATCTCTATGTTCCACACGCTGGAGCAGAAACACTGATGACAGCATTTTCCTGCTTCATATTTCAGCAGCGTCTGTATTTAAATCATGTTACTGTGGCGGTGGATCGCTGCCACTGGCAAGTTGACTGTCATGATCAGGCGAGCGTGCTTCCCCCCTGTTTCTCCCTCCCTCCTGTTTCTGTTTTCCCGGCTCCGGAGTTCATCAGCACACCTGCGTGATTACACACCTGTGCTTCCTGATTCACCTGTGTATTTAAGGCCAGGGTGTGAAGAGCTCTCTGCTGGATCGGTGGGTATTGCTGCCTCACAACAAGCAGTCAGTGATGTTTGACAAGTTTATTATTTCTCCCTGTTGTCTTACCTTTTTGTCTTCTCCTCTCCTCAGGTTTGCTGCCACCTCCAGTGGTGTGTCTCTGGAGTTGTGTGTGCACGCTCGCCTGAACCAAACTACCTTCAAGACAACAGCTTCTCCACCCAGGTCACCCAGTCATTCCTCGTCCTCCTCCTTCCCTGCAGTCTCCAGTTCCCCTTCACCTCTTCCACACTGGAGTTCACTGCCGGACTCTCTGCTGGTGTTGTAAGACTCATTCCCTCTGCTGACATTTCCCCATTGACCGTACTCAGTATTAACCACTCCTCTCTCTCCTTTCTCCAAGGCTGCATGTGGCTCCGGCGTGCATCTGTTTTCTATATAAGCTGGCATTTTGGCTGTGGGTTTCATTAATTGTGGTGTATGTACATATCCTTTAAGTTGGCATGTTTGTATAGGGTTTGGGGGTTTTCATTAAAGTGGTGTTAATCTTTCACCTGAGTGTTCATCTGAAGTGGTTTGCCCAGCACTTAAGCCTCCTCATAATATTAAATCATGACATTTGCATCGGAAATACATGTTCTAGAGGTTGTTTGCACATTGGCAAGACATAGGCTAGATGTCTTACCAATGTGCAAATGACCTCTATGAGATGTATTCTGGATGTAAGTTCTGTACATTGGACACAACTCAAGTAAAAATACCTCCTGATAATAATTACTCGAGTATAAATAAGAGTACTCATTAAAGAAGGTGCAAATTTACAGGAAAAAGTTACAATTTTTTGAGAAAGTTGCAAAGCTATGAGAAAAAAAGTTAAAAAAAAAATGTACTGGAAAAATGTTCAAATTCATGTACATTAACGTTTAAAATGTACAGGAAAAAGGTTACAAATTTACAAGGGAAAGAAATGCACTTTACCCATAAATTTGCAGATTTACAAGAAAAAAGTTAAATTTTTGAGAAAAAAGCTACAAATCTATGAGGAAAAACAGTTAAAATTGGAAATTTATGAAAAGTGATAATTTACAGGAAAGCTTTGCAAATTTATGAGAAAAAAGTTGAAAATTTTTGAGAAAAGTTACAAATTTGCAAGGGAAAAAGTAAACTTGTTTAAAAAAGTGCAACTTTACAGAAAAAAGTTATAATTTTCTAATGTCTTTTTTTTTCGGGTAAAACTACATCCTCTTTTCATTTAAATTTGTGACTGTTTTTCTCGTAAAATTTCAGTGTTTCCAGAAGGCCTGTGATTGCTTTTAATTGCAAAATTGCAAGTGCTTTGTATATTTCAGTCTAGCCTATGTCTTGCCAATGTGCAAACAACCTATATAAGCTGGATTCCCAATGTAAACTTGCTGACACTGGCCCAACGTGTGTGTGCTGGAAAATAATAGTTTTAAAAGAATTTTAAAAGTGATACATTTATCAGAAAGATATTAACAAGGCGTACAGGGAGAAGGGAGAGAATCTGCTGCTGTGGTGTCAAGCAAACAACCTGAATCTGAATGTCCAAAAAACCAAAGAACTGGTACTGGACTTCAGGAAGAACAGACAGGAACCCCTCCCCCTGCCTCATAAATGGTGACAGTGTGGAAAACGTCCCCACCTTTAGGTTCCTGGGCACCCACATCTCCTCTGACCTCTCCCGGACTGTCAACACCAAGGCCCTGGAGAAGAAAGCCCAGCAGTGGCTGCACGTCCTCTGTGTCCTGAGGAAGAACAACCTGGGCCAGAAGCTGCTGCTGGCCTTCTATCGCTGCTCAGTGGAGCGCGTGCTCACCTACTGTCTGGGTGTGTGGTACGCCGGCTCCACGGCCGAGAACAGGAAGGCTGTGCAGAGGGTCATCGACGCCACCCAAAAAATCATCGGCGGCCCTCTGTCCTCCCTAGAAGACGTCTCCAGATCGTCCCGTCTCAGAGACAGGCCATCACAGGAGACCCCTCACATCCCGCCCACCAAATGTTTGACCTGCTTCCCTCTGGGTGACGGTTCAGATCGATTAGGTCCCACACCTCCAGACTGACAGTCAGAGCGCCCCCCCCCCCCCCCGCCGAACGCTCACATGCACAGAACTGAGGACTTTTTTTTAATGATCATAAAAACTCCCCTGTCTTTGCTCCCCGCACTTTCATGTTCGCTGACCCATCCGTAAAACCACTACTATGTATATTTTCCATAATCCTCGGGCCATTTTACTCAAAAATTGTGTTCAGTCGTGTGTTCTGCACTCTTATATGCATAGTTCCATCCATGAAGCCACTACCATACCTGTGTATATTTCCATAATCTTGGGCTATTTTTATTTCAGTCATGCGTTTAATCGTGTGTTCTGTGACCGTGTTTCAGCTAATGCTTCTCTCTTACTTTACTGCGCAGTAGCCTGATGGAGCAGCCACAGCTTCATTCTGCCGTTCACCTGCACAATGACAATAGAGCCTATTCTATAAACTCACACACAGAGAAAACCTTCCTGCCTGTGGTGAGTTTGAGACAAATGAGTCCGACGATGACGGAGGTTGTCACGTTTACATACAGAAAAGATTAAAAAAAATACAACAAAAACACTAAATATTCCTGCCTGAACTGACGTATTTCATAGCATTTTTGAGCCCGCCAGTGTTCTGTGTTTTACAGATGGCAGAAAAGTGTCAGCTAAGACGCACACAGTGGCCTCTGTGTTCCTGTTTGTGGAGTTTCCTCAGAGGTGACCTCACTTCCTTCCTGTCGGCCTCCATTTCCTGACACACACACACATACATACATGCATACATACACACAGAGTAAAACAGCCGCCAGCTTACAGGGACTCCAAAAAAAAAGTGACGAGTCCCTGCAGGCCACCCTTTTGTCTGCGTCCTCCCGCTGTCGTGTAGTCGGGTGTTTGCTGCTCGATGAAGGACCGCAGTGTTTCCGCTCACACAGACCTCACGCTCAGGCCTGTCGGTGGCATGAGTCACACCTCCTGCTCCCCACCACTCGCACAGAACCACATTCACACCCAGGGCGGTTTATTTTCCACGTCTCTGAGTTCCTTGGAAAGCGCTTGTACGAATAAAACGTATTTTGATTATTTTCTTCTTTGTTGGTGGATTTAACATTTTGGGGGAAATTAGAAAATATTCACAACAATTACATTCTAGTTCCTAGTAACGTTATGCAGAAGCAGACAAGATGCTGTTATTGTTGTAAAGAGAATGCATTATTTTATCATACAATGACATTATTGCTGTTTTCAAATTTGCAAGAAAAAATTGAAACAAAAATTCTATGACAGAAAAGTTGCTAATTTATGATAATTTGCCAATTTATAGGAAAAAATGATTTATGAGAAATATTATAAACAGCCATATAAATTATAAAATAAATGAAAGTTTGAACACTGAAACATTATTTTTAAACAGAAATCAACAGACAAATCATGATTTTAATCAGTAAAATATTTTAGGTTAACCTGACATCTCTGACTGGAAACATTAAAATGAGCCAAAAACCATTCACCATATAAATAAAATTTGTGATTAAAATCATCTGTAATCTCTAAATAAAAATATTCAAAGACAGAAATGAACCCCGAGTTTCACCGCCTTGTTTTCAGTGACACCATGTGGCCGTGAAATGAACTGCAGCCTGTCTGACTATAAAATTCTAACGATGAAAACTGACCATCGTTGTTTTAACTCTGAAATGACACCAAGGCTCATTTTGTTTGTTCTGAAATCCTCGTTAACACTGTTCACAAACGACCTGTCGATAAAGTTTCTGTTCTCTGCCGTCACAGCGTCACAGCACCCCCCGATGGAAGACAGAGGAACACCCTGAAGTGACTGCAGCACTGCCTGGACTCTCACCTGGACAAACTCTGGTCGTACCTGAGGGGGTGAAGAAGAAAAAATGAGTCTGTAGGTCTTCTGTGAAGTCAAACAGGCCACAGTCCTGCTCCACAGGAGTTCTCCTCGCCCACAGGATCCAGGACTACAGAGCTGTCTGAAATGCCTTATTTTTTATCATGTTACAAAAGACTTTGAAGCACCAATTCTAAGCAGAAATGAAAAATAAAATGTTTTAAATTTGCAACATTTTCCTCAAAAATCTGTAACCTTTTTCCTGTAAATTTTAATCTTTTTTTCACACATTTCCAAACTTTTTAAATGTAAATCTTTAACCTTTTTCTCGTAGATTTGCAACTTTTTTTCTCATAAATTTCCTAATTTTTTTCCTGTAAATCTTTAACTTTTCTCCCGTAAATTATCAACTTTATTCTCATAAATTTTCAACTTTTTACTGCAAATTTGTAACTTTTGCTTATAGATTTCCAACTTCTTCCTCGTAAATTTCAAAAACGTTTTTCCTGGAAATCTGAACTTGTTTTTTTTTTTAAATTGCTTTCTCATAAATTTTCATGTTTTTTCCACATAAATCTGCAACTTTTTTTATCCTAAATTATGAGAATTATGGAAATTTATGAGAAAAAAATTTAAATTTACTGGTAAAAAGTTGACGATTTTTGAGAAAAAATGAAAATTTATGAGAAAAAGTTGGAAATTTATGTGGAAAAAAACTGAAAATTTTTGAGAAAAAAGTTGCAGATTTACAGGAAAAAAGCTTAATTTTTTTTAATGAAAAAAGTTGAAAATCTAGGAGAAAAGGTTCAAAATTTGCAGGAAAAAATCTGGAAATCTCTGAGGAAAATCGTTGCAAATGTATCGGATTTTGGGGGCTGTTTGCGTTTCTGCTCAGAATCGGTGCTTCAAAGTGATTTTCTCTGTCAGGTGACTTGAAGAATCCCCTCCAGTGCGTGTGCGTCAACAAACAAGTGCGTGACAGAAGCGACTGACTGTGCGACGCAGTCTGGGATCTGCACGTGCTCAGTAGGGATGTGCTGCGACAGACTCTTCAGGCTGTCCACGAACTTCAGCTTCCTGCTGAACTTGGAGCTGAAAATGTAAAAAAAAAGTTTAAGTTTATTTTGGGTTGTTGGACCAAAGATGCAGCAAAAATAAATGAGTGAAAACACCCCAACAGCACACGTACATCACGCCAACATGGGCCCAACGTACCAAGTTTACATTGGGAATACATCTTATAGAGCGGTGGTCCTCAACAGGTGGCCCACGGGGCCCTGAGCTGCCATTCCTTCACTACTACTGTATATATTATGTGTTTTGGTTTGGTCAGCACCTGTAAACGTGGACCGTTATCTGCACGTCAACCAGTCAGCGCCAGCGCACTTTTTTACTTTCACTTTTGGAGTGGTTCGCTTATTGATACTTGGCCAGCATTAGGAGCCTAGATTGAATGAGAATGGTGTTGTGTGGGGATTTGGCCCTTGAGGCTTGCCATAGCCGGCGTCAGGCAGTCAGCATGGTGGCGTCAGGCGGGCTACGGCCAGTATATATATTAGAGGCTTTGCTCAATAAAGCGCAGTTCGTTGCTTGGTACAGCATGGCTCATGTCTCGCTCTGTTAATACATAATATTTGGCAACTAAGGATTAAACCATGGGGGTGTGCGCACGGCCACCTCCTCCATTCTTGGAGTCACTGGGTGTGTCAGCTACACCGAGGCGCCGCTGGTTGGAGATGTTTGATGCCTACATCGTCGCGGCTGGCTTGGGTGGCACCGACGAAGAAAGACGGAAGAGCATGCTAACCCACTGCCTCGGCAAAGAAGGTCAATGTGTGTTTCACGCACTGGGTAGCACGGGCTCTTTGGACAAGTGTTTGTGCATGATGGACAAATTTTGTTGAGAAGTGTAACATCACGGCACAGAGATACAGATTCTTCAACCGCTGTTGTAGCTGAGGCATTATGTTCATTATGTTTATTTTTAGTTTTAAGTGAACTTCTTCAAAACTATAGTAAAGTGACAATATTAATAATCTAGTGTGGGTGACCCCCACATCCTTCGGGTCAAGCAGAGCGCTCATCTGGAGCAATTAGCAGAACAGTGGGATGTATGGACTGATATCAATAGGCAGCCTCTCCTTCCTGCCAGTAATCTTGCTATTGATATGCGTGACTCTCATGTAAATGTCCCATGCATTCCTGCTGTACTGTGATGCTAATGTGCCATGCATGCATTGTCTAGCTGGGTATATAAGTGAACGGAATATCGCTTGCTCTCTCTCTCTCTTACTGCTCTTACTACACGCATTGCCTGTTTGCTGACTAGAGACACAGGGCTCGCTCCCAGCGCGCTCTCACAGCGCTGGAGTGAGTCTCGTGATGGTGGATGAAAAAAACACCCTTTTAAACTTCAGTTCGCCGTGCCTGCACTTATTCTGTGCCTCCACACCTGGGTACACTTATTATCATCCGCCACACTAGTTCATTTTGAGTCAGTGGAACAAATTTATAATTTAGAGCTTCCGGTTTTCCTTGTTGTTAGTGGGTCATTAATTGGTGGGACGCAGGAAATGGGCTCATTGCGCATGCAGGGGTTTTCCTAGCAAAAACTGCGTGGACCCTGCACAGGTAAGATGGGTGTGTGTGGCTCTCCTCCCTCTAATGAGTTTTTAAGTTTAAACTTTGTCTTCTTTGCTGTAATAAGGGCTTATTAAAACCACTTGCACTCCGGGCAGTTTTCCTAAAAATGCCAAAAAATAACGTACCCAAAGTAAATCGAAAGCTGTTATTCAACCCTTTGCAGCATCTTCATGGGGTTGGTCTCATTTAAAAGAAAACACTTTGAATTTTTTGGCAAAAAAAACATAATCTCTCTACGTGCTCCGGCCACTGAGTTACAGTCATCTAAACATACTGAAATTGAAGAAAATAAATTTGGACACAGTGTTTTTTTGGATACAAATGCTTACAAATAACACACAGCTGTCCAATCCGGCTGGAAAATGCAACAGAAATGTAGAACCAAGTGTTATCAAGCTGAGATCCAAATTTTGTAACAATACCGCAAAAAATGAATATTTTACACAGCTTTGTTCTCAGGCTGTTCCCAGGCGTTTTGGAACTGTGCCAAATTGTGCCAAATGGCACAGTTTGGAAAAACATCTGTAACTTTTGAATAATTCAATGTAGAATCTTCATTTTGGGCTCTAATGAAAGGTCACACTCAGGGCTGTGTCTGTGTGTGTGTGTGTGGGGGGGGGGACAACCCCCCCGCTAAAAAAGATGGGAGTTCGGCCCTCGCCACATGATGGATTACACTCCTTGCATGTTTTCACAGCGCCCCCCCCTCGCTACTGTGTGTGTGTGTGGGGGGTTGTCCCCCCCCCCCCCCCCGCTGCAGAAGACAGCCATCGCTACATGAAGGAATAGACTCATATGCTTCCCCCCGCGGACCGGGGGGCGTTCGGACCGTGAACGCCCCCCCCCGCTCCTCTTCTGCAGCGGGGGGGGGGGGCGGCGTTCACGGTCCAAACACGGCAAATGAACCGTTTATCGCGGCGCACGCACTTCGTACTTCGTGCGCAGTACAGTTGGAATTTACCGATCGGTCAAAAGTCATTTTTGGATTACAGTTTTCAGGGAGAAATAATAATTTAGCTTATAACACCTTACCTCTTCACAGCAGCAGAGTCGTGGCGAACTTCTCTTCCCCATTGTAAGACGAACGCGACGCTGCTCGGCTCGTGGATCCCGATCAAAACATAATTCCATTATTGCAGTTTTGGTGAATGATTTACGACCTTTGTCGTCGGCCTCCGTCGGTCTATGATGACGGAAGAGAATCCTAAACGTCTATTCTGCTGGAACGAGTGCAGGTCCCACTTGTGGGTGGTCTCCATGCTGCGGGGTCTGTAGTAGATTCGTCCAGCCTCCTTTGTTTTCATCTGCTGCAGCAGTAAATCTCTCTTCACCCAGCCTGAATTTCTGTGCTTCAATTGGCTCCTGCGTTCACAGTAGGCGGGTCCTCCTTCCTAGATTTTCATTCATTGGCTCTTCAAGGTTTCAGAAACCCAATTCAAGGCTCTTATTAGTCGAATGAGAGGTCAATCAGATGAACTAATCTGTTCGCGGCTGTCTCTGCAGTTTTTTTTTTAGTGGCGCTTGGACGCCACTACATCACCATCATCACCATCATGCGTCATGCGTCCAAGCACGAGAGCGCCCTCATGCGCCCTAGAACGCAGAGACTTGCCCGCCCGCGGAACAACGGAGTGCAAGTGGTTAATAATTGTATCCACCTTATTCCTGGGGGTGGCGCTGTAGGAACTATTATGGGCGGAGCTTCTGGTTTTGGCTGACGTAGTGTTAAATCAGTCAGTCAGAGTGGAGTAGCAGGGGCATTTAAAATAGCATTTTTAAAAAGTTTTTCAAATTCATTTTAATGTATAGTCCATATATGTGTTTTGCACTCAAGTGGCAGCTAATTTCAGCTCTTCTAGTTTTTGTATTTTTTGAATGTTTTGTGTAGTTCTGGTCCTTGTTGCTGCTGTTCGTGGTTGTGCCAATAGACTGGATAATTGGAGGCTTCTCACCACATGGTGACAGACGAGACCCAAGCACGGTGTTGTGGCGTACGTCTGCTCGAAGGTAAATTTGATTATGTCCAACATATTTTAACAAAATGCAGCTGACTTTATTGCGGTGTAGACATGCTGGTCTGAATGCGCACCGCGTCATTATGAGTACAGGCAACGAGAAGTCATAAATCAGGACTCTTTCTTTGTTTGGTAGCGGCAAAGTCCCCTGAAAACCCCATGAGTGCCTGGTATCATTGGAAAGCTTCGAAATCATACTTTCTAAAAAATACCTATGTTTTTGTGGAAGACGTAATTCCCAACCAATCAAACACGAGCTTTCAACCTAGCTAAAATATTAACAAATCGTCTTTTTCTGGGTCAGTTTTCACGCACTTCCTACAAATTAAATATCATTTTCAAGGTCTTTCAATACAGAATATGGAAATAACATTACATCAGTTTTGAAAATGTCCTCAAAGTGACTCATTTTGCCAGCACTTGTCATTTGTTTACACGTTAGCATCTTAGCAGTAGTGCTAACTAATGGAGCTACTGTGTTCGAGGCCACTTTATAAGGTCATCTTTCCATCCCTCAGTAGTCGTGGGAAGTGGTAGGATTATATTACTGTTCTGAGGTACAAGAGGCCGTGTTCCCGCATTCCTGATGCTGAAGTCATTGTTTTTAACAAGGAAAAGTGTCCCGTTTCAATGACAACCATGTATGTTCTAAACTAGTACCGGAAGTTGCTACCATAATTCACGCAAGGCATCATATGGCCTAGGAATAAGGTGGATAACACTGCAGAAGGGTTTTCATTAAGGTTTAGTAATTTCTGAGCAGAAAAATATCACTTTTATTGCTGTTTTGTCGCCGTGTCGGCTCAGAGGCCGTTATTTTCCTTAGACGGGACGAGAGTGTGCTGCTGCTGTGCGCCCCACTGATAAATGCCTGTCTTTCATAGGTATGTTTTATGTTAAAAATGTTATAATGTGAGTTTTATTTGAAGCTGCACTTAATACTCTGAGTCACTTTATTTTTTTTTTTATATGTAACTGTCTAATTTGAGTGTCTTTTTATTTATTGATGCTTTTGAGTGCAGTTGTGTTTATTTGATTTTTATTTATTTATTTCAGTTTTACCGTGTTTTTGGCTTGACTTTTGTAATGTATTTTGTTAATATATAATTTTGTAACCCAGCACTTTTAAAAAAAAAAAACTGCGTGGACCCTGCACAGACGGGAAGAGAGTGTGCTGCAGCTGTGTGCGCCCCCCCCCCCACCCGATTAATCCCTGTCTTTCATAGAATAAAGTGGCAGCTGTGAACCCACTGTTGGAGTTATTTCCCTACACAACAACACGCAGACGCAGAGAACAGTTTCAAGTCCGCTACGCTGTCAACAAGCAGGTGAGTCCGCTCAGCGCTGTCTTATGGAGCTCCGTAACCTGGTGAGCATGTGTGCCTTCGGGCCTGTGGAAGAAGAGCTAATTCGTGACAAGCTAGTGTACAGCACAAGCAACGAATGGCTGAAGGAGAAGCTACTGCTAGCTAAGGATGACTTCACACTGAGTCACATAATGCAGATGGCTAGCCAAATCGAATCTGCTAACCAGCTAGGTATGCAAGTACTGGCTAATGAACACCTAGCCGCCGAAGTTCCTTCTCCACATCAGGCCGCTAGCAACTCAGCTAACCTCTCGGGGCGGACCCCCAAAAGGCGGCAGACCATGGCGCGGGCAGGAGCAGGAACCCAGGGACTGTGTGGCGGCTGTGGCTCTCCTCATCACTGGGCGGGCTCCTCCGCCTGCCCCACTAAAGGGAAAAAGTGCTACAACTGCGGTCGTGCTGGTCACCTGGCTAGGGTTTGCACCATCACCAACAAGCAGACGGATTTGGGACTCGTGGGCATAGCTTTGGTATGTGTAGCAAGTGCCAGGAATTGGCCGCTAAAGTGGTACGTTTTGCAGCCCAACAGCATCGACGTGCCCCTCATGGTGGATTTTGGCGCTGGTAAATCCATACTAAGCGTGTCCACGATAATTAAACTTTTTCAAAAGAAACCAATAAGAGCAGGCACTGTGAAAATGTTTGGCTATGGACATGTGAAGATTGGCATGGTGGGCACAGTCAGTTTCTCGGTAGTGTGTGGGTCAAAGACTATTCCCACGTTTACCTTTCAGGTTTCGTGCCATGGGGCTGACTTGTTGGGTATTGACTTATTGGGAGAGTGAAGATTCTCCATCATGGACCCAGCGGACTCCGCGGTGTTAACTGTTTCTCCAGGGTGGCATGTTCACTGGCCAGCGTTGTTTGCGAGACTGGGCTGCATGAAGGCTTCCAACTACCTTCCGCTCATCGACCAGAGTGTGATGCCCAAAATCCAACCTCTGCGGCGGCTACCCCTCGCTCTACAGGATGACGTTACGGCGGAGATAAATAAGCTACTGAGCACTGGCATTATCAATAAAATGGATGCCTCGCCATGGATCTCAAATATTATAGTAGCCAAGAAGAAGACGGGCGGCATCTGACCATGCAGTGTCCTCAGAATGGTTAACAAAGCAATCATCCTTGACAAATACCCACTGCCCACGGTGGAGGAACTCACCGCGATGTTCAGCGGCTCCACAGTGTTTTCAAAACTGGACCTCCGCCAAGGCTATCTACAAGTGCCCCTCCACCTAGCCAGCTGTGACCTGATGGCATTCGTAACCCACATGGGCGTTTTCAGGCACACCTGCATGCCTTTTGGTCTGAGTTCGGTGCTGAGCTGTTTTCAGAAAATCATGTCTACGATCCTCGCCTGCCTCAGGGGTGTGGTAGTGTATCTGGATGACATCGTGGTCCTCGGCACGTCACGGGTGGCGCACGACGAACGCTTGGAACATGTAATGGAGGTGCTGCTGGAGCATGGGGTTATGCTGAATGGAGAAAAGTGCATTTTTGCAGCTCAATCCATTGAGTTTGTTGGGTTCCGGCTGTCGACTGAAGGCCTGAGCCCCCTGCACTCGAACGTGGAGGCAGTCCTGCAACTCCCGGACCCCACGACACCTGCACAAATTTCCTCATTTCTGGGCATGGTGAACTTCTATGGGTGTTTCATTCCCCATTATTCAGAGACTATAAAACCTTTCCGAGCCTTCCTGAAACAGGACGCTCCGTGGCAATGGACTCCAGCCTGCTCAGCGGCGGATGCTAAACTGAAATCTCAACTCACCTCCCCACCGGTGTTGGCACATTTTGACCCCAGATGGCCCACTTTTGTGACTTGTGACACATCTGGTTCAGCAGTGGGGGCGGTTATGTCACAAGTACAAAATGGTACGGAACGCCCAGTGGTGTTCGCGTCGAGGTCCCTCCCATTGTCTGAACAGAAGTACGCCATGGGTGAGAGAGAGAGGTACTTGCGTGTGTTTGGGCATGTGAACGGTGGCACATCTACCTCTATGGACGCCGTTTCACCCTACGCACGGACCATAGGGCGCTGACGACCCTGCTGGAAACGACTGGCTCAGGACACAGGCCCCTGCGGATCCACAGGTAGGCAGAACGACTGCGGGCCTACAACTTCACTACTCAGTTCACCCCTGGCAAAGAAAACGTAGTGGCGGACCTCCTGTCCCGTGCCACAATCAACACCGCGCAACCGGACGACAGTGATTCCTTGGAGGTGGATCTGATCAACACGCTGCACGGGCCGTTCTGGAACATGGTGTCGCTCCAGGAACTCCAGGTGGAGTCGGAACGGGATCCGACTTTGTTGCAACTGCGCTCCCTCATCAGAGGGGGTTGGCCCATGAAAATGCAGGGGGACTTGGTACCTTTTCACATCTTCGGGGATGAACTGAGTTGCTGGAATGACGTGTTTGTGGCGAGAGGACACTGCACGTTGATTCCGGTGTCGCTGAGATAGCATGTTTTGGCTGTGCTCCATGAGGGTCATCTGGGAGTGGTTAGGGTGAATAAACGATGCAGGGATTTGGTTTGGTGGGCTGGCACTGATAAAGACATTGAGACTATGGTTAAGAACTGTATACCGTGTTTGGAGAGCGGGAAAACCGGCGCGTGCCGCCTCCTCCACCGCTGCGACCACTACACTACACGGAGGGCCCCTGGAAGCACGTCCAATTGGACATCTGTGGCAAACTACACACGGCCCCTGCAAACAGCCATTTTCTACAAGTGACTTACAATCTGTTTTCAAAATGGCTGGAGGTGTTGCCCACTGGCTCAGTCATGACGGACGTGGTCACCGGTTTCCTCTCGTCACTGTCCGCCAGGTGGGGGGTTCCAGACGGCATCACAACGGACAGTGGTCCACATTTCACCTCTGGGGGGTTTGAGGAGTTCTTGGGAGAAAGATTTGTGGAGCACATTAGAACCGCGTTTTATCATCCGCAGGCTAATGGGGGTGTAGAACATTTTAATAAGACACTAAAAAATGGTCTACGGGCCCATCTGGTGGACGGCTTCACGTTCTCTGATGCCCTTCAGAACACGCTCCTCCACTACAGGGCGACGGCCCATGCCATGATGGGGTGTTCTCCAGTGAAGCTCATGCTGGGACATGAACTACATTTGCCCCTGCCCCCGGATTGGCTGCGGCCCGCCACAACCCCTTCTCCGGCAGACACAGAACCACCATGAGATTGGGTCCTCATTCAACAGCAGAAAATGAAACAGCGCTTCAACAAGAAGCATAGGGCAAGGGCTCATGGACTCAGTGTGCCGGACTGGATGAGGTTCAAGCACCCCAACCATACGCATAAGCTGCAGCCATTCTGGACAGGACCACTGCAGATTGTGAAGCGGCTGGGCCTGGACACGTTCCGGCTCTCGGACGGGTCGCGGTGGCATTCCAGCTGCCTCAGGCAATCATTGCCGGCCCAGGACCCGGAACTGCAGCAGACGAGATGGACATGAGTTGGGGCTTGACTGATGGGACTCTGGGGGGCCCCCGGGTTCGGCCGACGAAGCCTGGAGCAGCGCCTGTGAGGTGCTTGGCTACAACTTGTCAGAGGCCTAAGCACTTAGATGACTTTGTGGTCAGACTGCATCTAGCTAGCACGTGTTGGCCTTGGGTGGCAGAATAATCCACCCCAACACGGGGGCTGGCAGTCTACCTGGATGCCCAGGTGGTTCATTGTTTATTGTTTTGGTTGTTGCATATCTTGTGTTTGGGGGATTCACTTGCTAAATTGGGGGTGGGGGGGTGATCCAGTTTTATGTTTCTACGCTTTGTGAAGAAGGGAGGGATGTTGTGTGGGGATTTGGCCCTTGAGACTTGCTGTAGGCGGCGCCAGGCAGTCAGCGTGGTGACGTCAGGCGGGCTACGGCCAGAATGTATATTTGAGGCTTTGCTCAATAAAGTTCAGTTTGTTGCTCGGTAGAACATGGCTCACATCTCGCTCTGTTAATACATAAGAAATAGCATGTTACAAGTTTGCAGCTAAAATAAAAAGTGGACAATGAAAATCGGCAATTCAAAGACAAATGGACTGAGCAGCTGGCATCTGTTCTCCCTCCTACCAGCACAAGACCAGTGTGCCTAATTTGCCAGGAGACCACAGCGATGGTAAAGATTTCCAATTTGAAATGGCATTATGAGAGCAAGCATTGAAGAGACATTTCCTCAAAATTCCGAGGTAAGAACAACAAAAATAAATGCACTGAAATCGTCGTATCAAGCAGGATTCTTTTTACATCTGACAGAAAAAGCAGCAGAGCTGTGAAGTCTGTTCTGAAAGTGGCTGCTTCCACCAGCTCCGCTGACATGGGCGTAAATCAAGGGGGTCCAGGGGGGGACAATTTTTTTCTTTAAAATTAGCAGCTTTTCTCATAAATTTGTAACTTTTTTTCATTAATTTTCTACATTTGTTTGTAAATGTAAAACTTTTTTGTTGTAAATTTGCCATTTTTCCCTCATAAATCTGCTGTTTTTGCATCTTAAATCTGTAATTTCTTCCTTGTAAATTTATAAACTTTTTATAATAGATGTGAGGTTTTTTCTTGTAAATTTACATATTTTTTCTCACTAAATTTGCAACTTTTTTCTGGTAAACTTGACTTTTTGTAAATGTGCAATCGTTTCTTTTAAATTTGCAGTTTCTCATAAACTTTTTTCTTGTAAATTAGCATTTTCCACATAAGTGTATGTTTGTACATTCTTTCCCATAAATTTGTGGCTGGCAACAATAATACTTATAGTGTCTCATCAATATTTACTCTGGAGAAAATGTTCTGTTTATTGTCCCTCCCAACATAAAAATGAAATATCCACCCACGCAGCATGCTTGCACTGCTCCAGACCTCGGGTCCACTGGAAAAAATGTGCGTTTACGCATGTAAATGCAGTTTTATGAATGAAAGTGAACCTGTAACCACGTGACACCAGTCCTCTGGAGTAAGAGCATTACACCATAATAACCACACCTGTGGATGCCCTATATATGCCCTCTGCATCCACTCCCTCTTTCTTCACGACTGGGAGGAGCCTGCCTCCACCGACGAAGGATAGTGAATGAGTGAATGGTTACAGGTTCACTTTCATTCATAAAACTGCGTTTACATTCATAAACGTACGTTTTATTTCATCTCAGTGAACCTGTAGCCAGGTGACAGCCGTATACCATATGAAATCCTGAGGAAGAATGGAGAGGGCGACACCCACAGATTGAAGGGGCACAAAAAGCCCCAATACACCCTAAAACACAATCAAATGAGTTTGCCTACTTTATCACACTGACTGAATGCATATAAGATAAGCGGGTTCCCTCAGGCAACCGGATCTGAAAAGAAAAACCCCTTCTGAGCACAAGGCACACATGCCGGCTCACATGAGGGAAACCAAGACGCAACTTAAGAAGTCATTGCAAATTCCAGAACAGATGAGTTGGTTCCTATCATACTCAACTGGACACCTGCAAGCTAAGCCGGTTTCTACCAGTAACCGGAGCTGAAACAACCCTCCTCCAGCACAAGGTACACACGCCGGCTCACATGAGGGAGATTAAGACACAACTTAAAAATCTGCTGCGACCTGCAGACAGATGGGTTCAACTCCTTGTTTCACTCAACTGGATACCTACAAGTTAAGCTGGTTCCTACAGGTAACCCAAGCTGAACAAAAAAACATTCCAAGCTCAAGACACCCCTGCCGGCCCAGCAAGGGAGAAACTAAGACACAATTAAGAATCTGTTGTGACCCCTAGAACAGATGAGGGGATGACTGATGAGGCCAAATTGAGCCTATAGAAGCAGGTGAACACTGAAGAGGCCAGCCAGCGGCTGTACATACATTTTCCAGGGGTGCACCCCTGAACAACGCCCATGTAGTGGCCATCCCTCGAGTCAAATGAGCCACCAACCTATCTGGCGGTCCCGTTCCAACCTGTACCTATGCAAAGCAATCAGGTCACTATCCAATGGGACAGGCACTGCTTAGAGATGGGCCTGCCCAACGTGGAGTTCCCACAGAGAACGAAAAGCCTGTCTGAAGAACGGACAGACCTCGTTCGGTCAACATAAAGCTGAAGGGCCCCACTGGGCACAACTGTGAAGCCTCTCAGCCTCTGAAGAGGTGTGCAAGGTGGGTAGAAGGCCTCAAGCACAAGAAGGCAGGAAACAACCTATTAGCCAGCACCCTGGGTTGAAAGCTGGGTTCGGCTGCAGGTGAACCACCTGATCACCATCAAACCTAAGGCATGCCACGTCCACAGAGAGCGCATCCAGTTCACCGACCCTCTTGGCTGAAACAGTTGCCAAGAGAAAAGCCATCCTCCAGGAGAGCAGACGAAGGTCAGCACTGGGGAGTGGCTCAAAAAGGGGTAAGCATAGAGCCCTAACAACTGTCTGGAGATCCCAAATGGGCAGCAACGGACACCAAGACGGATGGCTCCATCTCACGCCTTTCAAAACTGTTTAGCCAAGGGATGCACTCCATGAGATAAGCCATCACATTTGTCTTGGGCAGTTGACACCGCCGCCAGGTAGCCCCTGGTAGCTGACTCCGCCCAACCTAGGGCGAAGAGGTACTGGAGGCAAGACAACATGACAGAGATGTGACATGAAAAGGGATCCTTCCCCTTGGTCTGTCACTAGATCAAAACACTCTTTACTACCCCCTGCACCGCAGCTGGGTAGATGGGGCCCATGAAGCCTGCGTGGTGTCTATGACCTCCTTCTCCAAGCCCAGTTTCCACAATTGCTCCTGTCCAAGGGCCATACATGAGACCACAGGAGCTAGAAATCCGGATGCCAACTCTCCCTCCGTACCTGCAAGAGTATCTTCCGTCCGGTTGGGCGAGGCCAAGGACTGCCCCCCCAACATCTTGTGGGTCTCCGCCATCCATGGTCTTGTGGCGGATTCGGGCTATCAAAACTACTTGAACAGACAGCAGTCTCACGTTTGCGAGGAAAGCTGGCAAAAGAGGCAGTAGTGGAAATGCAAACAGTTCACTGGAGGCCAGGCATGCTCAGAGCATCTGTAGCTAGTAGACCTGGCAGGCTCGAGGCCACATGAGCAGCTGACGCACCCTTGCATGGAGAGAGGAACCCCAGCTCGTCCTGCTGGTTGATGTACAACACCACAGCCGTGCTGTCCATCCGTATCAAAATTTCTCTGCCCTGAATGACTGGAAGAAAAGGCCCCAGAGCCAAACGCACCGCTTCCATCTTGGGATGGTTCATATGCCAAGACTGCTGTGCCGGAGCCCAATTTCCCAGAACAACCTGCCCTCCCAGACTGCACCCCAGCCTGCTTGGGCGGTGTCAGCTACAATTGTCACCCTGCAGCCCTTTTGGCCCAGGGGAACACTATCCCAGACTGCTAACGAGTATCTCCACCACCTGAGAACCATGAGGCTCCTTTGGGAGAACTAGCCTCCTCCTTTGTCTCTGGACAAAACCACCTTCTGAAGCACGAACCACCACTGAAAGGGACGACTTTGCAAAGACCCAGCAGCACCACCTGGGGGGCTGCAGCAAAGAGACCCAAGACCTTCTGGCACTGCTGCACTCACGCAGTCCTCTGTGAGATGCAGCTCTTCATGTATTCACTGATAGCATACCTCCTCTTCGGAGTCAGGGATGCCCTCACGGAAACAGGACCCAGAATGAGCTTCAAGTACTCAACAACCATGGTTGGAACCAGGCAGCTCTCTCCCGCATTCAAATGCAGCCCAAGAGCTGACAGGAGAGCCAATATGGCCTCCATATGGCTCCTCGCTATGGGTTCTAATGGCGCACAAGCCAGCCAGTCGTCCAGATAATTGAACTCAACCGCCCCTCTGCCGCGGTGGACAAGTGCACTATCCATGCACTTGGCGAACGTCCAAGGACAGGAACAAGCTGAAAGGCAGGATGTCGAGACCGAAGACGGTCCTGAAGGAACCCTGAGGAGCTTCATGTGGCTGGATTTATGGGAATATGGAATCAGCATCGTGAGGGCCCATTGCTGTGAGCCAATCGCCTTACCCTGTAGCCTGAATAATGTTCTCAGCCTGAGCACCGGACAAGGGAGCACCTTGAGACACTTGCTCAACCGTCTCGGTCCAAAAACTGGACAGTGAGCCTTGATTTGTTTAGTTAGTAATTCCCTCCCACAGCATGTGGGACACCATATTGTGTATACTGTAGGGCGGCACTTATCCTTTCCTCTGGCCATGGGCCACACAGCCACTGTAAGTAGTGAAACTACAGTGGTGGTGGTGGGTGGGGGTCAGTCCTCTAGTAGCTCTGTGCGTCACGCACCAATCCGCTTGGGAACAAGGAATAGGCAGTGTAAAAGCCTCGGTCCTTTTCTCCTGGAGACAGAGACTATCACGCTGTCTCCCAGCAGGGCAGAGACCTCACTGGCCAGAACTGCGGAAAAGAGTCCTTCTTACTTCTGCTTCCAACCCATTGAAGTCGGGAAAGAGATCTCAATTGTAGGCAGTATCCAGACACCAGTGTATTAATCACCCATGGACCCGAGGCGCACTGGCGCCAGCTCATGAGGTGCGCCGCGGAAAAAGCTGACGTCAGGGGAAGCACATTGGTGGGGCCTAGCAGAACCACGGTCTACATGCTCCCAAAAGCGTGGATGTGAGTGCCGCTGAACCTGCGCCTGCTGCCAAGAGGCCCTCTGCTTCAGGTGACCCGAACTCTGCAAGGAACCTGGCTTTGTAAAAGAAGCCGTTGTGGATTTTCACACCCCTCAAGAGGTCTCCGGATACTCGACCTGAATGGTCCTGGCTGAAGAAAGGACTGTGCACGCAGTCTCGCCTTCTGCACCTTGCCCGACACTGCCTCTGCTGCGGGCCCTGTCCATATCCACCAATCCAGACTGGCTCAGTCGCCCATGCCACCGGCCATGGTCAGCTGGCCAAGGAATTCCCAAGAGCTGTAGCTTGAAAACTAGCTCCTTGAATCACAGCGTCCACAATCCTTACCAAATCTGGTAGAAGGTTAGTTTCGCTTTTTGACTGTAGATCCTTCATCAGACCTTCCAAATACACCACAAAGAAGTGTATTAGCGTTTGCCAGCCTCGAGGCCATAGCCACAGGGTAATGGGCACTAGCCACTAGCCCAACCATGCCCACTAGCCACTAACCGTCGTTAGGTTGGCATATAAACCTGCTGCCTGTGGGGGGGGGGGAGCTCCAGCCAGCAAAGGTAGAGCCCACCGTCAACGCACCATCTAGGCCTTGTTCCACAGCACCACTCAGAATACTGAGCCCAGAGTGAAGAGCAGCAGCCTCCCTTGGACGAGCCCACAACTTCCGCAGATGACTCACAAAATCAGGATACACCAGCAGGGACACCCACCTGCAGGCTGCAGGACCCCTGTCCAAAGCTGAAGCCCCTGGGTGGAGAAGATGGAGGAGAAACCCAGCAGCCGATGCTGCTCTAGAGAGCAGCACCTTGAGGGATACATCATTAGGGCTCCGGACGGACCTTCCTGGCCGGAGAGTCACTGCCATCCTCATCCTCATCCTCAACAACATCCACTCGCCCACTGGAGCCACAGCCGGAGCCAGTAGTCTTACCCAAGTTATCACTGGCCACATGAGACAAAGCATCAGGATGCGGTCCCGGGGGACATATGGGAGCCTGAGCCGCATACTCAAAGGCGATGTTGATTTGCCACCATATGAGAGAGAAGGACGGTGGCTAAACTGTCATCTCTGCTGGAGTCCGAGTTCCACCCTATGCAGGACATACTGGATGCACTGAGGAGCTCATTTAGCAGCAGACTACATCATCCCAGGTGCACAACCGAGAGGTTTCGTAGGTCCTTCCTACCAACGGCTGTCAGACTGTACAACCTAAGCAGGGCTGCTCGCAGAGATAGCAAAAAGACGTAACAAACTAATAGTTTTTTTTTTGAATGCAAAAGATGCAATAGACTTACACAATGGTCCTCTCCGGCATACAACTAGGAACATACCGGTCGCTATGGAGGGTGAGAATATGTATGGGCACATAATCATACCATGTAGGATAACTAAATAGACGGTTATGCTGTTTCATCCCACCTAGCAACAATGCTCTGCACTGTGTGTGTTTATATATTTACATATTTATTCCATCTAGCTACAATGCTCTGCACTGGGTGTGTTTATATTTATATATCTATATATTTATTCCATCTAGCTACAATGCTCCGCACTGTGTTTCAAATTCCTTGTATGTGTTGTGCATACTTGGCCAATAAAGCTGATTCTGATTCTGATTCTGATTCTGATATTATTCCATCTAGCTACATTGCTCCGCACTGTGTGTGTTTATATACTTGCATATTTATTCCACCTAGCTGCAATGCTCCGTACTGTGGGTGTTTATATATTTACATATTTATTCCATCTAGCTACAATGCTCTGCACTGTGTGTTCATATATTCATATATTTATTCCATCCAGCTACAATGCTCTGCACTGTGTGTCTGTGTGTGTGTGTGTGTGTATATATATATTTTATAGTAATATGTACATATGTATATTAGCTGCTCTTGCTTGCTTGTTTTTTTTCTTGCCTTCTGATTGTTGCTCTGAGTGTTGCTATCCCTGTGCTGTTGCAATCCTGGAATTTCCCCGTTGTGGGACTAATAAAGGCTTATCTTATCTTATATGTTTAATGGTCTTACGTACAGTGGGGAAAAATAGTATTTAGTCAGCCACCAATTGTGCAAGTTCTCCCACTTAAAAGATGAGAGAGGTCTCCAATTTTCATCATAGGTATACCTCAACTATGAGAGACAAAATGAGAAAAAAAAAATCCAGAAAATCACATTGAAGGATTTTTAATGAATTAATTGGTAAATTCCTCGGTAAAATAAGTATTTGGTCACCTACAAACAAGCAAGATTTCTGGCTCTCACAGACCTGTAACTTCTTCTTTAAGAGGCTCCTCTGTCCTTCACTCGTTACCTGTATTAATTGCACCTGTTTGAACTCGTTATCAGTATAAAAGACACCTGTCCACAACCTCAAACAGTCAGACTCCAAACTCCACTATGGCCAAGACCAAAGAGCTGTCAAAGGACACCAGAAACAACATTGTAGACCTGCACCAGGCTGGGAAGACTGAATCTGCAATAGCTAAGCAGCTTGGTGTGAAGAAATCAACTGTGGGAGCAATTATTAGAAAATGGAAGACATACAAGGCCACTGATAATCTCCCTCGATCTGAGGCTCCACGCAAGATCTCACCCCGTGGGGTCAAAATGATCACGAGAACGGTGAGCAAAAATCCCAGAACCACACGGGGGGACCTAGTGAATGACCTGCAGAGAACTGGGACCAAAGTAACAAAGGCTACCATAAGTAACACACTATGCCGCCAGGGACTCAAATCCTGCAGTGCCAGACGTGTCCCCCTGCTTAAGCCAGTACATGTCCAGGCCCATCTGAAGTTTGCTAGAGAGCATTTGGATGATCTAGAAGAGGATTGGGAGAATGTCATATGGTCAGATGAAACCAAAATAGAACTTTATTGTAAAAACTCAACTTGTCGTGTTTGGAGGAGAAAGAACACCATACCTACTGTGAAGCATGGGGGTGGAAACATCATGCTTTGGGGCTGTTTTTCTGCAAAGGGACCAGGACGACTGATCCATGTAAAGGAAAGAATGAATGGGGCCATGTATCGTGAGATTTTGAGTGAAAACCTCCTTCCACCAGCAAGGGCATTGAAGATGAAACGTGGCTGGGTCTTTCAGCATGACAATGATCCCAAACACACCGCCCGGGCAACGAAGGAGTGGCTTTGTAAGAAGCATTTCAAAGTCCTGGAGTGGCCTAGCCAGTCTCCAGATCTCAACCCCATAGAAAATCTTTGGAGGGAGTTGAAAGTCTGTGTTGCCCAGCGACAGCCCCAAAACATCACTGCTCTAGAGGAGATCTGCATGGAGGAATGGGCCAAAATACCAGCAACAGTGTGTGAAAACCTTGTGAAAACTTACAGAAAACGTTTGACCTCTGTCATTGCCAACAAAGGGTATATAACAAAGTATTGAGATGAACTTTTGTTATTGACCAAATACTTATTTTACCTTGGAATTTACCAATTAATTCATTAAAAATCCTTCAATGTGATTTTCTGGATTTTTTTTTCTTATTTTGTCTCTCATAGTTGAGGTATACCTATGATGAAAATTGGAGACCTCTCTCATCTTTTAACTGGGAGAACTTGCACAATTGGTGGCTGACTAAATACTTTTTTTCCCCACTGTATGTCCCCCAACTGCTGCATGAAGTTGACCCGTGGGCCATGCAGCTGACTTCCTTTAACTGGCCTCCGCCTCCTGCTGGACTTCCTGGTCTCAGCTGGGGTGATAAAAGCTGGAAGAGTAGAGCCCTGGGCTGGAGCACACCAGTGTCCAGGTCACTTCCTCCTCCTTCACACCTGCAGAAGCTATTACTCCTCCAGGAGAACAATAGGAGAGAAAACAAGACAGATATTCCTGATTATTGTTATTATTGTCATTGTCATCATAAACAGGCGAAAGGGCCGTTACATGAGGTACAACTGAGCTAGTCATAAGGCAACACATAAATATCAGATTTCAGTTCCCACACACAGGAGCACTCAGCACCAACAAAGAAGACATCTCCTTTTTCTTTTTTAAGGAGACGAGAAAAAAGAAACAATACAAAACTAACGGCAACGTACACCGCTTGCTGTTAACTACCAACAAACTCTGCTTGACGGTAACACATATAACATACCCAAGCAGACAAGTATATCACGTGCTGTTAAGCTGCAAGCAGTTTTCGGCCTGAGAAGATTTACAAGGGAAAAACATCACAAGTTTAACCAGGTGAGGGTAGTGCATACTTCATGCTGCTAGACTGCTACCTAGTGATGGGAAGGCAGGCACCGGTGTCCAAACGGTGCTCTGATCTTATCCAGGAAATATTTGGCGAGACGTGCATAGTGACGTATGTGTTGACGTCGGACCACATGACTGGGTCAGAAAGCCATTCATGATTTTGCATGCAACATGAATTAAAGTGAGCAGCGGTACCCAATGGAAATCCCCGTCCCTCACATTTTGTTTTGTCATACTTGACTGTGTAAGGGAGTTGTCACAGTCAATTTTCAGATGGAGCCAGCACCAAAAACACGGATTTCTCCCATTTGGGAACAGTTTGAGCGGATTTCTCTCATTGATGTGTTTTTGACGAATAGTGGCTATTTGCTGTAACTGAGGTGAGGCTTAGCGGTAATACATTTGTTTTGCAAGTGGGAGACCTGGGTTCAAATCCCAGCTGTGTCGTTCTTTTAATTTCATTTTTATTTGCAAGGTGAAGTGTCTCTTGTGTTTCAAAGAGCTTGGATCATTATTACGCATCATTATGCTGAGGCACTATTGCCATTTTGCCCTGCATGAGAATAAGGCCAGAGTTGAATATACTGGGACAGTATAAGACTGTTGAAAATGTATTGTTTCTTAATAAAAATGGATAAGTATCACAAGCACACGAAGTAACACAGACACATTCGCTGGAATCACCCCAGTTTTATTATTTCTTTTTTCCCTTGTGATCATTGATATTTCTTAAAAGACAGCTCAATTATTGAAATTGGAAAAAATACACATTAAACCAACAATACCCTTGTAAAAATCAGCATGTTGTATACATTTTGTCCACTAGATGGCCTGGTGGAGAAAATGAAGTCCCACATGAGGCCTTGTCTATGTGAACCATTTTGATGAAAGGCCTCAAGTCCTCCAGAAAGCCTCATTTGGCCATCACTAGTTACAACTTAGCAGGGGTACCCAAGCATAACCAGCAGCCCGCACAGCACAAACAATGTTAACAGACCAGTACAAGCTCTTACCATACCAGGAGGAAAGAAAGAGGGAGTGGATGCAGGGGGCATATATAGGGCATCCACAGGTGTGGTTAATACAGTATAATGCTCCTACCCCAGACGATTGGTGTCACGTGGTTACAGGTTCACTGAGATGAAATAAATGCCGACCTCTGGCAAAACATTTGAGGAACCCTGTTATCGAGGTTGTTTGCACATTGGCAAGGCGATGGCTAGAATTTGTTGCTTGCAGTGTTCCCCAGGGATTTGTCCTGGGTCCTTTACTATTTTATACTGTATATATAACATTTTATGCACATACACCAGGTCAACATTGGCAAGTTTACATCGGAAATACATGCTATAGAAGTTGTTTGCAAATTGGCAAGAAACGTTGGCGTAAACTAATAATTTTTCTTAAACTGATGACTTTTTCTGCCAATGTTCTGTTTCTCTACCCATAATTAACCTGTAAAACCATACTCTGTTCGTGTGTGCGGGAACAGACCTGATGAACGGTTTGATGATGGTGATCAGAGCTTTGATGGCCCATGTGGGATGGACCACGAAGAAACCCTTCAGGTTCTTCCTCAACCTACAAACAAACAAACAAATGAGTCAGGCCTGATACCAGACCGGCATTTTTCAACTGGACATTTACACACTCAGGAAAATATGTCACGCTCAACATCTGCAGCTTGTTTTCCTGTAAATTTTCAGCTTTTTCCTCATAAATTTCCAAATGTTTCTCCTGTAAAGCTCTAATTATTTTTCTTGTATATTTGCAACTTTTTTCTCATAAATGTTCAGCTTTTTTCCTATAAAACTTCTTTTTCTCATAAATTTTCAATTTTTTTTCACATAAATCTCGATTTTTTTTCTTCTAATTTTGTAACTTTTTCCTCAAAAATTTGCGAGTTTTTTTCCAATAAATTTTCAACATTTTTCTCAAAAATTTCACGTTTTTCCTGTAAATCTCTAATTTTTTTCTAAAAAATTTGCAACCTTTTTCCTGTAAATTTGTGACTTTTTCCTGTAGAGTTGTAACTTTTTTCTCTCATAAATTTGCCGTTTTCCTGTAAATTTTCTTTGTTTTGTTTTTTTATAAATTGTCAACTTTTTCCTGTAAATCTTAACTGTTTTTCATAAAATTTCACCTTTTTTCTCCTAAATTTGTAACTTTTTTTCTCAGAAATGTTCAACTTTTTTTGAACTTTTAAATTTGTTTTTATTTTTCAAAAACTTTTGACTTTTTCCTCATAAATCTGCAACTTGACAGCTGCACATTCAAAGATTTTTTTTCCTTTAAAACTGGCCTTTGTCTTTCTAGTTTGTGAAATTATTCTATTAATTTTATTTATATATCTGTTAATGTTTTATCATTTTTTTAATTATATTTGTTTATTTTTTCCTTTTCTATTATTCTAGGGTGTCTGGGCTTCTCTGCTTGAACCATTGCCTGTGCGAGCCGGACCTCCAGAAAAGTGGTAGTGGATGGATGGATGGATGGATGGATATTATTCTACTAAGTTTATTTTTCCTAACTTTAAGTGTTTCTTTCATATTAATTTTTTCCTTTCTTGTAAACTAATGACTGTTCTCGTTCATCTGCAGGTTTTTCCTCATAAATCTGTTACTTCTTGTAAATTTTCTCTTGTAAATTTAAATGGTTTTCCTTGGTGATTTATTATTTTTTAACGAGAGGGATGGGGGTTGTTCACCAATTTAGCATGAGGTACAAATGTATAAATGTAAAGCTATGATAAAAGATGCCAGTTTAAAAATGTAAAAAGTCACAAATTCCAGTTTGATTACATACAATAATAAATATTTAACCAGAATGCAGATCAGTGTTCCAATTTTTATTTTTTATTTTTTTTTAAAGTTGCAAATTTACAACAAAATAGTCACAAATCTGTGAGAAAAAAGATAAAAATTTACAGGGGAAAATTGCACATTTTTTTTTCCACAATATCTTTATTGAACCTTTTTTTTTTTTTTAACAAACATGATACAAACAATCAAACACTAACACTAAAGTACTACAAAAAAAAAAAAATGCACTAAAAACACCAACAACCACCAACAAAATCAAGTCTTCAACAATGCTCCTCTGTTTAGTCTAGACAATCCAATACATAAGTATACATATTATGTTCACCAGTTTGGAATTTACAAGGTCCACACACATCATTCACCTTCTTCTTCAAGAGTTATGTTTAAATTTTTTACATAATCAATAAAAGGTCTCCATATATTCTCAAACACAATTTCCTTTGATTTTAGTATATATGTTATTCTTTCTAATGGAAGGTTTGTTAACATCTGTCTTAACCACTGAGTCACATCTGGTCTATGAGTCTTTTTCCATAATAGTGCAATACATTTTTTGGCATTAAGCAAACTGAGGTCTATGAATGTTCTTTCACTTTTATTAAAATTATGCTTTTCTGGGTACAGACCCAACAAAAACAGTTTAGGATTCAATATGATTTGTTTTGAGATTATTTTTTCAATTGTTACCCTCACCTCTTCCCAAAACATTCTTATTAATCTACATTCCCATAAACAATGAAATAGGGTTCCTTTACTTTCCATGCATTTTGTGCATGTATCTGGTATATTTTTGTTATATCTATTTAACTCCTCCGGTGTAACATACATCCGCATTAACCATTTGAAATGTATCAATTTAAGGCGTACATTTATTGATTTGGTTTGAGCTTCTGTACAAGCCAATTCCCATTGTTCCTCTGAAATTTCAGTTTGCAGATCTTCTTTCCAGTAGTTTAATCTTTTCAGTGAATTTTCACTTGAAGATAGTGTCAATGAGTTATAAAACTCTGAAATAATACCCTTTCTTTTACTATCTTTCATCATCATTTTTTCCAAGGATGAATAAATAGGTCGAGTGAGAGCTTTATTTTGATTTGATCGAATAAAGTTTCTAAGTTGAAGATATTTAAAAAAAATGTGTTCTATTGAGATTAAATTTGATCCTCAGCTCTTCAAAAGACATTATGTTATCTGCACATGGCAAATATAAATCCTGAATCTTTTGTATCCCTTTTAAATTCCATACTTTAAATACAGCGTCCGCTCTCCCTGGTTTAAAATATTGATTACCCCATATTGGACTAAATTGTGACAATAACTGTGGTTCTTTTAAATAGTTTTTAGCTTCACACCATATTTTGATCATATGCTTTACAAATGGATTTTTAACTTGTTTTTGTAATTTTTTTGCCGAATCTGAGTATATGAATATGGGAAGAGGTAAAGGTAAATTGTATGATTCCATTTCAGTCCAGTGAGGGAGATCATTTGATGAAAAATAATATGTCATAGACCTCAGTTGTGCCGACCAATAATACAACATAAAATTTGGACATTTCAGACCTCCGCGATCAAATGGTAAATATAACAAAGACAGACGTAATCTAGCCGTCCTGTTGTTCCATATAAATTCCACTAACTTTTTTTTTATTCTTGAGAATAGATCTAAAGGTGGTGATAAGGGAATGTATTGAAATAAATAAAGTATTTTAGGTAAAATATTACTTTTAAGTATATTGATTCTCCCGATCATCGACATTGGTAGTGACATCCATCTCTGAGTTAACTCATTGATATCTGTCATTAAGGCTTCATAGTTGACACTGGCGACTGATTCTAGCTTAGGCACAATTTGGATTCCTAAATATTTAAACTGATTTACAACATTGAATTGATTTACCTCAGGGGCTGGGTAATTTCTCTGGGTCTCATTTAGCATTAATATTGAAGATTTAGTTTTATTTATTTTATATCCTGATATTTCCCCAAAATTCTTTATTAAATTCAACAAGGTTGGAATTGATTTTTTTAGATTCGACATAAACAAAATTATGTCATCGGCGTACAGGGAGATTTTATGTTCTGTTGGTCCAACTTTAATTCCATATATTTGTGAATGTAAACGTATCGCTATCGCTAAAGGTTCAATTGCCATAGTAAACAGTAAAGGTGAAAGTGGACAGCCTTGTCGACATCCTCTATTGATTTTTATTGGTTTTGAAATATTGTTATTTGTTAGGATTTCTGCTGTAGCATTATTGTATATTATTTGAACCCATTTTATGAAATTATTTCCAAGTCCAAACCTTTGTAGGACTTCAAAAAGAAAGGGCCATTCAACTCTATCAAAGGCCTTTTCGGCGTCCAGTGATAGGAGAGCTGTATCCGGTGCTTCTTTATTAAAATAAATAATATTAAATAGTCTTCTTACATTATGGAAGCCTTGTCTACCCTTTATAAAGCCATTCTTATCTCGATTAATAATATTTGGTAAAATTTCTTGTATTTGTCTTGCTAAAATTTTACAGATTATCTTAAGGTCAGCGTTTAATAGGCTTATTGGTCTCATATTTTCACATTTATTAGAGGGCTTACCTGGTTTTGGCAGCAGTATAATTAAGGCATTATTTATGTATGATGGTAAATTATTATTTTGAAATGCTTCTAAAACCATTTCCAAAAAAGGTTTTATTAATTTATTCTTAAATTTTTTATAAAGGTCAACTGGAAGACCATCTGGTCCTGCACTTTTTCCTGATTTCATATTATCAATGGCTAGCCCAACTTCTTCTTGACTAATTTTAGACTCCAATATCTCCCTGTTTTCATTTGGAATACACGGTATAGATAGTTCGTTCAAAAACCCATTTAGTTTTGTTAAATCAGGTTCATTTTTGGTATCATATAATTTTTCATAGTAATCTCTAAAGGCTCTATTAATTTCTAAAGGATCTATAACTACCTGTCCGTTACTTATAATACTGGTAATTGGTGCTTTAATTTCTAATTGTTTAATCTGCCATGCTAATAATTTTCCTGATTTTTCACCTTGTTCATAAAAAGATTGTTTCAATCTTAGAAGACTCGAGGCAGCTCTATTCGCTGATTTTTTGCGTATTCAGCTCTCAAAATCAGTAATTCATTCTCCAACCTTGGGTCACTTCCTGCATACACTTTTTCCTGAAGACTTTTTATTTTATGTTCCAATTTAGCTCTCTCCTCTCGAGTCTTCTTAGATTTTGATCCTGTATAACTAATAATATGTCCCCTAATAAAAGCTTTGAAAGCCTCCCACTTTACACATGCTGATGTTTGTGTAGTATTGATGTCAAAGAACTCGTCTATCTGTTTTTCTATATACTTGACAAATTCCTCATCCTGAAGCCATTTATGCTGAAATTGCCATCTACCTGATTCCTTTGTCAATTTCTTATCTACATATATTAGACAACAGGGTGCATGATCAGAGATCACGATGTTATCATAAAAGCAGTTTTGAATCTTGGACCTTAATTCTGTGGAAATCAAAAAATAATCAATACGTGAGAATGTCTTGTAGGTACTGGAATAACAAGAATAGGCTTTAACTTGTGGTTTCATTTCTCTCCATATATCTAACAATCTCAATTCTTTCATAAAATGATTAATAGTCATCCTACATCCAATGTGCGTACAATCCAGTCCTGTTGATCTATCTATACCTGGATTCAATGTACAATTAAAATCCCCTGCTATTATATGTTGCCCTGTAAGTGATGATAAGATAAGAAATAAATTAGCAAAGAACTTCTGATCATCTATATTGGGACCATATAAGTTCACAAGATTTATATTTTCTAATAGCAAAGAACCTTGAATGATTACATATCTTCCAAATTTGTCTCCAATTACATTTTTCACTTGAAAAGGAACTGATTTATGTATGAGAGTCATAACTCCCCTGGCTCGGGATGAAAATGAAGAGGTGAATACACTTCCTTGCCATCTACTCCTAATTCTTTTAACATCCTCCTCTATTAGATGAGTTTCTTGTAAAAACACAATTTTTGAACCCATGTCTTTTATTTTATTCATAACTTGTTTAAGTTTTTTTAAATTTTGTAGACCTCTGCAATTCCATGAAGTTAAATTAAGATTAACACTTTGGTTTATGATCACTGGAGAGTTTGGGATTACCTTGCAGTGTAAACATGCTCATACAGAGAAGCAAAAACATGAGTGGTTGAACATTCATCCTACAAACTACACACAAACAAATTTCCCCTTCCCACACTTGTGGCAAACCCCCCAAAATCAAAAGAAAAATTCTGTCTCCCGATATAGCCATCGACCGTTCCACATCCACGGGGAACAGCCTAAGCCACTCCTTCTTCATCCTCCCACTCACCCTAACTCTACTGCTTTTAATGACGTAACATTAACTCTCCTCTGTAGTTTTCCAACTTAACTCCAAAATTTTTAACAACTTTGTACATCATAGTTTTTTTTTGTTTGTTTGTTTGTTTTTGTTTTTTTTTAAAATATATAATACAATCTATATTTTGTAAACTTACTATTTACTTCAAGTCAGTCAGATGCCTGTGCAAATGCTTAATTATTCTACCTTATATTTTGTTCATGCTTAGCTCCCACCAGTCTCTTCTTCTTCTTTGATCTTCTTGATGAACTCCTGCGCCTCCTCTGGGGTCTTGAAGATGTGGGTCCTGCCCTCATACGTGGTCAGCAGTCTCGCAGGATAGATTACACCATGACGAATCCCAAGGTTGCGCAGCTCCTTACGTATGGGATCAAACTGCTTCCTCAATTGTTGGATTCCTGTGGCCAAATCTGGGTAGAACCGCACCTGCTGGTCCTGGTGTTTAATCTCTCCTTTAGCTCGTGCAGCGTTGAAGATCTTCATCCTGTCTCTGTTGCTAAGAAACTTCATAATTAAGGTCCTCGGCGGTCCCTTATCTCTCCGTGGGCCAATACGATGTGCATTTTCCAGAACCACTGCTGATTGCAACTCCTCGCTGCCCAGCACCTCCGGAATCCACTTTTCCAGAAAGGAACATACGTCCCGACCTTCTGATTCCTCTGGAAGACCCACCAGCCTCAAGTTATTCTGTCTCGACCGAGATTCCAAATCCAAAATATTATTTTCCAGAGATTTATTTTTTTTTTCCAAAGTGCGCACCTTTAATTGAAGACGGGTGACGTCATCTTCAGCACTAGCGAGACGGAGCTCCATCTGCGCCGTTCGTTCTACACAGTCACCCAATTCCTTTCTTATTCCTTCCAACGCTGTCATAATCCCATCAAATCTAGAGGAAAAGTCCGCTCTCATTGAACTCATGGCAGCCATCAGCGCATCTGCGCCTCCCCCCGCAGACATCGCACCGTTGCCAGCCTCCTCCGCCATATATGGAGTTTTATTTGCTGCGTCACAGACCTGAAAGTCCGTTAATTTGGACTGTTTCGGCGGCTCGCTTTTTCCTTTACCTGGTTTTCCAGCCTTAGGCTTCGCCGACATATCCTCGCCCAAACACTGGGATACGTTCTGTCCCAAATGAGAGAGTTATTTGCCGATTTTTTTTCTCCAGGAGCAGAGCAGAGTGAGACACGTCCGTCTTACGTGGCAGCCATAACCGGAAGTCGAAAATTGCACATTTAAAAGAAAAAATACAAATTTATGAGAGAAGAGTTGATTTTTTTTTTAGAAAAAAGTTAAAGATTTACAAGGAAAGACTGCAAATTTTAAAGAAAAACATTTTCTTTTCAAATTTGTATATTTGTAACTATTTCTTTGCACATTATCAACTTTTTTGTATAAATTTACAACTTTTTCTTGTAAATTTGAAAGTTTTTCATCATAAACTTGCAACTTCTTCTTTCATATGTTAATAATGTTTACCCTCATAAACTTCTTTTCTTGTAAATTTCCAACTTCTTGTAAATGATACATTTTTCACAAAATTAGATTTTTTCCCCACTAATTTTGCACTTTGTTTCACATACTTTTGCAGCTTTTTAAAAATCTTTTTTGCCTTTGTCGTTGTTGTTTTAAGGTGGCTCCAGGGTTTCAGATCCTATCGGCTGTAACAGACAAATTAAAGCGCTGCTGTCGCCCTCTACTGGACTCACACAGCAACTACACCACAGCTGCTGAAACCCTTTCTCTGATTAAACTCTCCTGATGAACTAATACACCAAAGATCAGATCTTCCACATGTCTGATGGAGCGGCTGCAATCGTCTCCCTGACGTCGTCTGTCATTTCTGACGTTTTAAGGTCTCACTTGCGGTCGATGGTGGTGTAACACTCTCTGAGCCAGCTGATCCCAGGAAGTTTGTCCTTCTGTCCTCCCGCGCAGAAATACACGATCACGTAGTTCTCGGCCACCATCAGGTCCAGAGTCCCCACCACGAACCTGATGGGTACAATCAGCCAACCAGAGAACAGCTTTATCTCCACCCACTTTAAAGATGGCCAACCTGAGCGTCTCATACCAACAGCTAGCATAGTTAGCTTAGCTTGCCCACAGCAGTTTCGACCCGCTGACCCCACTAGACATGTTAGAAATGTTCCTGCCTGCTTGGTTCATTAAAGCGGTCATTGACTGAAAAATGGCGTTTCTGTAGATTTTAAACGTCTCAGATGCATCTGTTGGTCACATGATTATCAAACCAGTCACTTTAAACAGCCTTTATGTGGTTTTTCTCTCCAGGAAATGTTTTTGGCGGGCTGCCGAGCGGCTGGTGGAGCACCCCCCCCCCACCCCTGACCGGCCAGCCCCGCTCCCCCGGCGGGGCCAACGCCAACCAGGTTTGCTGTGATTAGACAATGAAAATTTAAAGGAAAAAAAAGCTGCAAAATTAGCAGAAAAAAGTAGCAAATTTATGAGAAAAAATTTTAAGTTTATGAGAAAAAAGTTGCAAATCAACAATAAAAAAAAAAAGTTGCAAATTAAATTTTAATGTTTATTTGAACGGGACAATGCATATTGCTGAACATTAGTAGGAACTACTGGTGTGAGCACGCTGACGTTAGCAGACTGCTGGTTTACAGTGGCAGTCCCTTGGCAGGTCGTTGACACAGAAGACAGACCAGAAAAGACCAAACTATGCAAAGGACAGAAAAACAGGAAAAAAGAATTAGAATTGGTTCTAGGAGAAGAGAAGACAATGCATATTAATAAATAAATAAAATAAAAAAAATGTAGTTTTACATAAAATAAGTTTACTAAAAAAAGTAGTAAATTTAAAATTGGTGCTTCAGCTGTATTTTATTCTGTTATGTAACATGATTTATTGAGTTTTATTTCATTTATTATGTACTGCATCCATTGTGTGTGTGTGGATTGTGTGGTTGTAGCACGGGTGACAAGCCCAAGACAAATTTCCCCTTGAGGGACAATAAAGTTTATCTTATCTTATCTTATGATATAAAAGGTTTATGATGAATGTGTGGCGGGTGGGGGGGTCTCTGTTTTCTCTAGTTTGCTGCCCCCCCCCCCACTTTCCTCTTTGATTTACGCCTATGGGAAACATTTCATTGTTACATCTGGAACTTGAGTCAACATGTGGAAAAAAGGCGGAACACTTTAAAGAGCATCACTAAAACGAAACCTGATGAAGAATAATTTATTGTGTGAGCAGCAATATGGGTTCAGACACAAGAGGACAACTGCATTTGCTCTAATGGAATTTATAGAAAAAATATCAACTGCCGTTGAAAATAAAGAGTATTCAGTTGGGGTATTCCTGGATCTTAAAAAAGCATTTGATACAGTGGATCATAATTTATTATTAAAGAAACTATAAATTGTGGTATTGGGGGGGGTAGCACTGTCCTGGTTAAGTAGTTACTGAAAGAATAGATATCAGTATGTATGTGTTGGTAACAAAAACTCAGTTACTGAAGGTTACTTGTGGAGTCCCACAGGGTTCAGTTTTGGGGCCATTGTTATTCAATATGTATATAAATGATATTTGTAAAGTCTCGGAAAAAATGGATTTAATATTGTTTGCCGATGACACTAATCTATTATGCAGTGGAAGCAATTTGGAATAACTTTTGGATACACTTGGAAAGGAATTAGGAAAGCTTAAACTGTGGTTTGATTCAAACAAATTAACGCTCAATTTAAGTAAGACAAAATTTATAGTTTTTAACAACCATCACAACTTAGTATCTAAACTCGGTGTAAATGGTGTAGAGATTGAAAGGGTATCTGAAACTAAATTTCTTGGAGTAATAATTGATAATAAACTGTGTTGGAAGTCACATATTAATTATATTAAAGGTAAAATATCCAAATCAATTGCAATACTACACAGAGTGAAATATTTGCTGAATCATCCCACATTATATACTTTGTATCATTCATTAATACTCCCATACATGACATATTGTACTGAAGTATGGGGGAAATACATATAAAACAAACATATATCCAGTCTTTATGCTTCAGAAGAGAGCTATTAGAATAATAAACAAAGCTGCTTACAGGGAACCAACAAACCCACTTTTTCTTAAATTAAAAGCTCTCAAGTTGAAAGATCTGGTTGACTTTAAAACTGCAGTAATAATGTTTAAAGTAAAGAATCTATCACTGCCCGCAAATATCCAAAAGTTGTTCTAAATAAGGGAGAAACAATATCATTTCAGAGGAACATGTATATTTCAAAAACCTTCAGTGAGAACTACCACCAAGCAACACTGTGTTTCAGTGCAAGGAGTCAGATTATGGAACGATTTTGGACCTGAATTAAAATCATGTATAACGCTTGGACAATTTAAACAAAAACTAAAGGAATTAATACTCCAAACATATATACAAGATGACATGTAAAATCACATAAGGATTGTCATATCCAGTCTGTGTTGTGTTGTTGCTTAGTTTTTTTTGTCACATTTTGTCTTAGCTTTGTTCCGAATTGTAATCGCTCTTGTTTTGTTTTTCTTCTGAATTCTTGGATGGAATATGGTGGGCAATATAAGCTGAGGCTTCAGCCATCACCCATTTCAGATAACTTATGTTGAACTGTATAATCAGAGGAGTTATTGTCTAATTTGACCTTGTTGGATTTTTTCCCCTTTGTTATATTATTCTGGGGTTTTTTTAATCTTTACTTTCAATCTATCTGAAATAAAGATTCATTCATTCATTCTAAAAAAACAAAAAACAAAAAACAAAAACGAAACCTTGTATGAGTTGCAATTCCTCTCCTGCCCACTAGAGGGAGCGTCCACCAGTGTGTCAGTCCCCATTGACTTTAATGTTAAATTTGGGTCCCATTTTACAGCAGAAATAAACCTGTTTACACACTAGAACTAAGACATTATTGTCATAATCAACAATTTAAACCTTAATAGCACCTGTATTGGGGGGGGGGGGGCACGACTATAACATGTCATTACTGGGGGGCGTTTACCTGAACAGGTTATCCATCACGTACTGGTAGTTCTCCAGGCTGTTTTCTGGCAGGTAGCAGGAGGAAAACACAATGATGTCATTCATGCCGTCTCCATAGTAACCTGAGAGATGGTGACAGGTGTTCAGGGTGGGGGGCAGGGCCCCAGGTAAGGTGTGACACGGGTACATAAAGCTGATGGGCGGTACCTCCATGTGAGAGCACCCTGAGGAACGGCTCCAGGACGGTCATGTTGACCTGGCTCTCCTGAGGGGGGTCGCCAGTGGAGAAGCAGCGCCACCTGACGCCCTGGGGGTCCACCACGTCCTCCCGGTCCAGAGCCCCCAAGCCGGTGTGGTCCGAACCGGTGCGGGAGTCGGCCCTGGGCCTGGAGGAGTGAGGTCCACGTCGGTAGGAGGCCACGCCCAGCCGCCGCAGGTCATCTGGAAGATAGGAAATGATAAAGGTGTGCTGCCTGTTAATTACTTATGGTCAGTGGGCAATTTGGTATTTTTTTAATGGGGGCGTGGGGAGTATTCACAAATCTACATATATAAAAGAGATTCTGGGGTGTGGGTATGTATATGGCAGAAACTTTGTTCCCCTGCTAACTCAGAGGCCACTTTACCATGGGCTCTCACCTCTTGCATGGCAATGCCGCAGTACCTGAAGAGTGAACCTGACATGGTTTCACTGACCACTTGACCATAAAAGAGGTCAAAAGTGACTTTTTGTAATCGACCTTTACTGGTGGAGGTGTATGCCGGGGGAGGAATCAAGCGCACCTGACACAGTCGGCTGAGTTTAGGATCCACGGGTCTCTTGCCACTTACAGGTGTTGTGGACTGACGGGGAGACAAGGGTACAGGTTACCGCTGGGTGCTGGGACACTGAAGCTATATTTCCATTTACCTATATTCACTTTTATTTACTTTAATCTGCTCATATAACCCCGTAGAGGTGTATAGCGGCGATAGAATCGAGCGCACCCTGACCGTTGGTGTTGGGGCGACAGAAGCCGGTAGCACCGAGACTGAACGTCCATTTAATCCTCTCATTTCTGCACTGCTTTGAATGTGTTCTTGCACTGCCAAAATGGATTTCTGCTGTGTTCAAATCGTGCCTCTGTTTGTTAAATAAATAAGAGCAGAGATTAACTTCATGGGATTGCTGCAACAGGGGAAAAAAGACAAGATGACGAAACAATATGTGCAGCCACTGCTGTAATCTAACAACAATTATGTAATTATTGGGGTTACAAATGTTCTGCCAACTGCCTCAATATTCTATTGAATTCATTATTTATCCCAAAAATATGATAAGATACCAATTTAGAAATTCAAAAAGTCACATATTGCAATTACATAGAATAAAAAATTAACCAGCATGCAAATTTACAGGAATTTTTTTTTTCAGAAAAAGTTGAAAATTTATGAGGGAAAAAGAGCTTAAAATTTACAAGAAAAAAAGTTGAAATTTTTTGAGAAAAAAATGAAAATTTATGTGAAAAAAGTAAACAAAAACAATTACAAGAAAAGTTTTGGAAAATTATGAGAAAAAAGTTGGAAATTTATGGAGAAAAAAGTGCAAATTTTTGAGAAAAGAAGTTGCAAATTTACAGGAAAAAAAAGTTTAACGTTTTTGAGAAAAAAGTAGAAAATTTATGAGAATTTACAGGAAAAAAGTTTCAAATTTTTGAGAAAAAAGTTAAAGATTAATGGGATAAAAGCTGAAAATTTACAGGCAAAAAAATTGAAAGTTTTTGAGAAAAAAATTGAAAATTTTTGAGAATAAAAGTAAAAAAATTATCCCCACATCACCACACTCATCACCTTCCAGGTGGAGGTCGTAGATGGGGAAGTGCAGCGACTCGCTGTCCGAGGGTGTTTCCATGGCGTCCAGGTCAAAGTCGAGCGTTGGGTCCTCCTCGTCTTCAGGCGAGGGGGACAGGAAGGCAGAGGGGAAGTCATCAGAGACCGCCGACTCGCTGCGATCTGCAGGAGGCAACAATGAGAAGAAGTTCTGGTTCGCTGAGTAAAGGAGCTCACAGATTGGTTACCTAAGGACAGACTGAGTGCCGGAGCCGCCAGAACTTTCTTCTTCATTGGTTGTGGTTCTGACAGAGCCAGACTAGTGGGAGGAGCTACAGACAGGAAGTGAGAAGAGAAGGGGAGCACCAATTAGTTGAGTTACAATATCTTCTGATCAGTCTGTTCAGGTCTGAAATTAAAGCAGCAGTATCCACCTTATTGCTCGGTCCCATGATGCCTTGCGTGAATTATGGTTGCAACTTCCGGTACTAGTTTAGAACGTGTGGTTGTCACTGAAACGGGACACTTTTCCTTATTAAAAAACAATGACTTTGTCATAAAAAAATGTGGGAACACGGCCTTTTGCACCTCAAAAACAGTAATATAATCATACCACTTCCCACGACTATCGAGGGATGGGAAGATACCTTAAAAAGTGGCCTGGCAGACTGTAGCGCCATTTGTTAGCACCGCTGCTAAGATGCTAACGCTGTGAACAAATAAAAGTTCTGATATCAATGTCTCCACCGCAATAAGGTCGGCTTGGACATAATCAAATTTACCTCAGAGCAGACGTAGAGTCTAGTCAGAGCCAGAAAGAACCACAACATCGTGCTTGGGCCTTTTAAATTTGGGGTCAAACGTCAGATCTGTGACATTCATACAAGTGAAAACATACCTGGTGCTGCTGTGTCTGTACCACCGATCACACGAACAGTCCTTTAGTTTTCACTGCATGATCGACTCATCGCTTTTAAAGCCACAGATTTAGCTGTGCTGATCTGTGAGGAGCCTCACACCACCAACAGCAACAAGTACCACAACTACGCAAAAACATTCAAAAATACAGAAACTACAAATGCTGAAATTAGCTGCCACTTGAGTGTGGACTATACATTAAAATGAATTTGAAAAACTTTTAAAAACGCTACTTTAAATGCCCCCTGCTACTCCACTCTTACTGACTGATTTAACACTACGTCAGCCGAAACCAGAAGCTCCGCCCATAATCGTTCCTACAGCGGCACCCCCAGGAATAAGGTGGATATAACTTTATTGTTCTGCAAAGACTACAGATATGGTGATTGTGACCTCAGACCCAACAGCCAATCACAGCGTGGTTAGTTGTTTGTGACTAAAGTTGTGTCCTGTGATTGGCTGTAGGGACTCAGGTCATGGTCGCCCTAGTTGTAGTCTTTTCAGTGATCCTACCGAGAACAGAGCTACTGTCGGCAGTGAGGGCCCACCATCAAAATAATTTTGGAAACACTATTTCACATTGAAAATCTTACCTAGTGTTGCTTTAAAAAGATGACACGACTTTGGGAATTTAGTCTCACATTATTTTTCTTTTTTATAATATGGTATGTGGATTTTTTTTTCATTTTGAACTTTAAACTTGGGCACTAATTATTTTATAGTTAGCTGTTGTGACATTCCAATTTCCAAACATGGTGGTCTCTCCAAAACATCCCATAATAATCTCTGACTACTTTGCATGACACAGCAAGTTTATATCGTGAATACATCTTATAGCTGATGTCACAGTAATGTGCGACCAACCTCTATAAAATGTATTCCCGATTGTGATTGTAATTGTAATAAATGTATTCCTGAAAGTGATTGTGGTCCCGATTGGTCCTAAAAAGGCATATCAGTCAATGCCTGTTCTGTATTACTAATGAGGGTCATTTCTTTCCGTGTGTGTTCTCTAATTCAATTCAATTCAATTCAATTCAACTTTATTTATATAGCGCCATTTCACAACAACAGTCATCTCATAGCACTATCAACTGTAGGGAGGACCCCCACAGTTGCAGAAAGACCCCAGCAATCAGGCGATCCCCTGTGAGCAAGCACTTGGCGACGGTGGAGAGGAAAAACTCCCTTTTAACAGGAAGAAACCTCCAGCAGAACCAGGCTCAGGGAGGGGCAGTCATCTGCTGCGACTGGCTGGGGGGTGAGGGGATAGAGAAGAAGAAAAGAACAGACATGTAGAGAGCAAACAGCACGATGGGGACTCAATCTATGGGAGAGAACAAACAAATGTTAATGACCAGCAAAAAAAAAAAATATTTCATAGAGAGTGAGGAAAGGAGTGAGGCCCAGTGCATTACTGGAGGTCCCCCGGCTGACTAAACCTATTAGCAGCATAACTAAGGGAGGGTTCAGAAAACACATGATCCCTCCCTAATTGTAGGCTATATCAAAAAGGTAGGTTTTAGCCCTATTCTTAAAAACAGAGATCGAGTCTGACTCCCGAATCCAGATTGGCAGCTGATTCCACAGGAGAGGAGCTTGATAACTAAAGGCTCTGCCTCCCATTGTACTTTTGGAGATTCTAGGTATTACAAGTAAACCTGCATTTTGGGAGCGTAGTGCTCTGTTAGGATGATACGGTAGTATCAGATCTTTTAAATAAAAAGGAGCCTGATTGTTTAGAGCTAAATAAATGATTTCACAGCTAGGCTAACTTATTTTCACCTTATGGCAAATAAGTTGCAGGGGCTGCACGGTGGCGCAGTGGTTAGCACTGCGGCAGCACAGTTTACCCTTGGCCGGGGGATTGTGGGGATTGTGGGATCGTGGGTTCGATCCCAGCCCCCGACCAACAGTGATCTGTGTGGAGTTTGCATGTTCTCCCCGTGTTGCGTGGGTTTACTCCGGGATTTCTCCGGTTTCCTCCCACATGCCAAAAACATGCATGTTAGGTTAATTGGCTGTTCTAAATTGTCCCTAGATATCTGTTTCCTATAGGCCCTTAGAATAGAGGGTTAGTATTAATGAAAGCGCTTTGAGTGGTCTTTGTGACTAGAAAAGCACTATATAAGTGCAGGTTAGTTAGTTAGTTAGTTAGTTAGTTATGCATGATTATTTTAATAACGTACCTGGTCTGTTTGTAGTTGGCGTGTCGGCTTTCTGCTCAGACTCCACGATTTCTGACAGATGAACATGAGACAGGAAGTCAGAAGGAAAATTAATTAATAATAATTAGTTTAAGTTAAAGAAGAGAGGACTTTTCCTCACCCTCCTCTCCGACAGAATTTTCCTCCTCCTTATCTTTTTCTTCTTCCTTTTCTTTCTCCTCACCTTAAAAACAAAAAGGATCTGAGTCTAAACGACAGACTTAGCGGAGACGGAAACTCACCTGCAGCGTCTTTACCTGCTAACTGGGCATTTGCTGTTGTTACCATGGTAACATCATCTTTTCCATCCGTTTCCTCATCTTCTGAGGAGAACCATTTACAAATTAGTAAGTTATGTAGCAGAGTGCAACATTTAGCTCTAGAGCTGCAGGGTGTGGAGCCTTGTTTTAATAGATGAATGTAAAGTCTTAAAAGTCCAGTGGTTGCTATTGTGCTCAAATACGCTGATGATAAACAATTGTCTGTCACAGATTTTAAACTAAAATGTATGTATTTTTATTGGTCCTTGTTCTCTTCTTCAAAAGGAATTTTCATAGGTGTTTTGTCCAAATAAATCTGCACACAAAATATCTTTACAATGCCTTGCAAAAGTATTCACTCCCTTTGGCATTCTATTATGTTACTTTACAACTTGGATTTGAATGGATTTGGGGGCGGGGTATCATTTTTATGTAGCATACGTAACTATGAATGTACAATTTTTTTCTTGCAAAACAAAGGAGATATGAGACAAAAGCAGAAAACCTAAGCATCCATGACTATTCATCACTACCAAAGTTAATACTCCAAAGAGCAGCTGTAAGCCTTTCAGGGTTTGCCTCTATAAGCTTGGTCCAGCTAACCACTGGAATATTTGTTTGTTCTTCATGACAAAACTGGTTCAGCTCCGCCATGTTGGATTAATTGTGTTTGGTAACTAATTTTTCAATCGCACCACAGATTCTGAATTAGACTGAGGTCAGGGCGTTCCTCCTTAAACCATTTGACTGTTGCTTTAACAGCATGTTTAAGATCATTGTCTTGCTGGAAGTTGAACCTCCATCCCGGTCTCAAATCTTTGGAAGACTCTATCAGGTTTCCTCAAGAATTCCTCTGTATTTAGAGCTATCTATCTTTCCTTCATTTCTGACCAGTTTCCCAGTCCCTGAAGATGAAAAACATCCCCACAGCATGATGTTACCACCATTATACTTCACTGTGGGGATGGCCAGATACACCACTGTTCTCCACAGCCAAAAAGAACTTCGTCTGTGATCAGTATGTAATGCCTTTTTGGTCTTCATGTTGTCAGCCCTTTTTTTTTTTTTTTTTTTTGTTACTTATTTGTACCCGTAGGTAGACTTGGTTTGCAGTCTGGTGACAAGCCACCGGCTGCTGGTCGCTGCGTGCGCGAGCGCCCTAAACCTACATGTTTTTGGTGTGCGGGAGGAAACCGGAGAAATCCCGGAGTAAACCCGCGCAACACGGGGAGAACATGCAAACTCCACACAGCTCACTGTTGGTCGGGGGCTGGGATCGAACCCACGACCTCATGATCCCCGCGATCCCCCGGCCAAGGGTAAAACTGTGCTGCCACAGTGCTAAACCACTGCGCCACCGTGCAGCCCTTGCACTGGTGTTGACTCTGGGGCATAGTGGAACAGGTGTATACGTATATGGTTGTTATGTCTGGAAACAGGGACTCGCGGACATGTTGTCTGTGTTGAAGGTTAGCGTTTAATAATGCAAGCTAGCAACACGTGGAACAAGCAACAAGCTAACAATACGGGGGTACAGGTAGTGTGGCAGGCTAGAGGTGGAGCGCCAGAGACCAGGACTCTGGCCGTTAGTCCCTTAATATAGTCATGGCGTGGTGCCGTCATCCGGGCCTGCATCACCACATCCGTGACATGCATTGTGGTGCATCAGTATGCCACATTCACCTCTTCCGTGGGAAAAGCCAGAACCTAGCTGGTGATGGTTAACCATGGTTGTGGCATATTGCATGATGGTTAACACAACAAATTGCCAATAACACAGTACAAATATTTGCATGATGTTGATAGCATAATATGGTAGTATTAACTTCAAACCAGACCATAAACCATTTCAGGCTCCATACACCATAACCATTACCTCTTTGAACCATTATAAGAACCTGGGCAACCAGGTAAACTTCTGGTAAAACCCTACATGGTTGAATGGGTTATTCTGCCACTATCGTCAACCATGCTGTCTAAACATTTCAAAACAGAGTCACTTCACAGTTCAATTTCAGGGGCCTCTGATGAGCTCACAGTGGGAGCAGCCCTGGAGGTGCTGGATGTGACGGACCTGGGTGCCCTCTTGCTGGAAACGCTCTCTCATCAGCAAAGTCCCAGACTGGCTGGGTCAGTTCCAGCATTGCGTCTTGATCCGGGGCAGCTGCTGCTCTTACCTTTCACAGACAGCTGGTGTGCCATCTCGAACCATCGGCCATCTGGAAGGTGGCTGGCCCCAACTACGCGGTGATCTGCATCAGCGGCGACAGGAGCATCTGCAGGTTGTCTGGGCGTTCGAATCGGCGGACCCGAACCCAATCAAGCACCGTGAGTGCTAATCTGTTGGGCTTCATGCAGTGTCGCTGCTGCTCTCTCATCCCTGATGCTGGTTGTGGTTGTGGCAGTGTGACGTTCTTGCCGGCGGCAGGACACTCTCCGGGTTGGCATTGTTCTGCGGGGTCCTGCTCAGTCACGGACTCTCTCCTGCAACTCTACGGCAGCTCCATGAGACTTATGCCGGGCGAGGATCCAAGACGAGTCCGGATTAAGCCCTCTCTCGTCTGATGCTGGTTGGTTCACCGGAGTCCTGCTTGGCCATGGACTTTCTCTCCTGCAGCTGTACAGCGGCTCCCTGAGGCTTATGCCGGGCAAGGATCAGAGATGAGTCCAGATTACACAGTCTCTCCGTGTTCTGCTCTCCATGTGGTGTCAAGCTTGGAGCTGCTGTGCTCATGTCTGGGTGAGATGTGCTCTGGTCATCAGCAGTCAAAGTCCCATGGTGAAACATGGTGTAGAAAAGGTTGCACTCCAAGATGTTATCGTCATGTGTCACTACCTGGAAGGCGAATGCTGGGAGGACTTTGGACCCATAGTGAACCATCAGCGTGATGGTTCCTACTAGGCTGATTTTGGCAAAATAATTAAGATTACCGCCCTGTGATGGACTGGCGATCTGTCCAGGGTGTACCCTGCCTCTCGCCCAAAAGATGCTGGGATAGGCTCCAGTCCCCCCGCGACCCGAAAGGATTAAGCGGTAGAAGATGGATGGATGGATGGATGGATGGAATTAAGATTACCACAGCACTGGCATTGCTGCCCCCTGGCCGGGCAGGAGTGCACATGCATCTGGTGCACAGGGGAACCACAGTTATCACACATTCGGCATCCCATGATGTTCTGTTGTCCCATGATGTTCACCTCAACGTCCTCCAAACAGGTCGCAGTGTTAACGGGTTTTTCAGCTGGGGTGACTGTGTGAGTTAGCGGGGTTTGTTGTTGTGAAGTACCTAGCTGTGATGTTAACTGGGCGGCGGCCTCCAGCTGGAATGCTAACTCCACCGCCTTCGCCAGCGGCAGGTCGTCTAGCGCCATTAATAGCTTCACCCACAGCCTCAGGCTGTTGGTGTGCTCCGCTAGCTGGTCCCGCACCATCTTATCCTCTAGCTGCTCAAACCTGCATGTGCTCGCCAGACAGCAGAGGTCCACGACGTACTGCTGGGTCATCTCTCCCGCTCCCAGTTGCCATTGGCGGAACTTAATTCACTTCGCCAGCACACTCTCGGGCATCGCAAAATGACCAGCAAGCAGGGCGATGCATTCGTCGTATGTATCTGCAGGTCCCAACGTCCTAAGCACACTCTGCCCCTCACTGCCCAGGCTATGAATCAGCAGAGCACATAGTCGAAGCTTGCTAACCTTAGCTAGGTCCATAACCTACACGTACGTCTGGAATGACTCAAACCAACAAGGCCATGGGATGGGCGGCTTACCTGGGGTAGCGAGGAACGGTGGTGGGGGTGCCAAACACGCTTCTATCTTCAGGAAAATGTCCTATTTTCCTCCAGAATATCAGGTTTATCTTCGTCGCCAAAATGTTATGTCTGGAAACAGGGACTCGCAGACACGTTGTCTGTGTTGAAGGCTAGCTTTTAATAAGGCAAGCTAGCAATATGTGGAACAAGCAACAAGCTAACATCACAGGGGTACAGGTAGTGTAACAGGCTAGAGGCAGAGTGCTAAAGAACAGGACTCCCACCATTAGTCCCTTAATATAGTCACGGTGTGGTAACGTCGTCCATGCCTGCGTCACCACATCCATGATGTGCATGGTGGTGCTTCAATAAGCCACAATGGTGAGATCATTTGACATTTGCATTGCCCTCAATTGGATCTTATTTGACTAATTATGCAGATTTTTTAATTTCACTTTAACAATCTGGAGTATTTTGTTTACGTTCATTATATAGGTCCTTCCTCCCTTCCTATGTGTTCGCTACCTACGGCTGTCAGACTTTACAACCTAACCAGGGCTGCTGGTAGAGGTCGTATTAAATGTAATAAACGCAACAACTTTGCACAATAGAGATCGTCCCCTCCAATACACAACTAGGACAATAACAATCATTACCGAGGGTGGCAACAACACTGTTGATTCAAATGTGAAATATACTGTCTGGGTACATAGTCACATTCTGCAGGGTAACTTAACAAACCATAATGCTGTTTATTCCATCTTGCTACAATGCTCCTGCACTGTGTATATATCTGTGTACATACAGTATATATATTCATTTACTGCTTTGGCTAACCATTTCTTATTATCTTATTTACTATTGCTCTGAGTGCTGCTATCCCGTTGCTGCTGTAATCCTGGAATTTCCCCATTGTGGGACTAATAAAGGCTTATCTTATAAAGTCAAATTATATAATACAGCCACAGGGGCTGCATAAGCCAGTGTACTGCTAGCGCCGGTCCCAAGCCCAGGTAAATAGGGAGGATTGTGTCAGGAAGGGCATCCAACGTAAAATCTTTGCCAGATCAAACATGCGGATCATGACGAATGAGACTTTCATACCAGATCAGTCGAGGCCCGGGTTAAATGGTAAATGGCATTCACTTACAGTATATAGCGCTTTTATTCTCATCTCTTGATGACCAAAGTGCTTTACAGATCCTGCTATCCACCCATTCACACACTGATGGTGGCATGCTGCCTAACATGGCACTTCCAGACCCACCAGGAGCAGCTGGGGTAAAGCGTCTTGCCCAGGGACACAACGGCAGGATATCTGGGGAGAGTGGGATTTGAACCGCCAACCATGTGGTTATTGGACAACCTGCTCTACCTCCTGAGCCACTGCTGCCCACTGCCGGGTTAACAACAACCGCCACCAGTGCTGTTAACTGACAGGGTGCCGGTGGAAATTGGGCTATTGTTGGTCGAAGACTAAGGAGGAGGAGAGGGGGAAGGTGTGTTAGGAGGGAAAGAGAGAGAAAGAAAGGTAGAAGTCTAGAGGTGAGAGTAGGGACGTTAAATGTAGGGACTATAGCTGGTAAGGGCAGAGAGTTGGCTGATATGATGGAGAGAATAAAGGTAGATATACTGTGTGTTCAAGAAACCAGATGGAAGGGAAGCAAGGTTAGGAGCATTGGAGGTGGATTTAAACTGTTCTACCATGGTGTAGATAGGAAGAGAAATGGAGTAGGAGTAATATTGAAGGAAGAGTATGTGAAGAGTGTTCAGGAGGTAAAGAGAGAGTCAGACAGAATCATGAGTTTGAAGCTAGAAGTCAAAGGTGTGATGTTGAATGTTGTCAGTGTGTATACCCCACAAATTGGATGTCAGGTAGAAGAGAAAGAGGAATTCTGGAGTAAGTTGGATGAAGTAGTAGAGAGTGTTCCCAGGGGGAGAGGGTGGTGATTGGAGCAGACTTTAATGGACATGTAGGTGAAGGGAACAGAGGTGATGAGGAGGTCCTGGGTAGGTATGGTCTTAAGGAGAGAAATGTGGAAGGACAGATGGTTGTGGATTTTGCTAAAAGGATGGAAATGGCTGTGGTGAACAAATACAATGGTGTGAAAAAGTATTTGCCCCTTCCTGATTTCTCATTTTTTTTGTACATTTGTCAAACTTAAATGTTTCAGATCATCAAACAAATTTAAATATTAGACAAAGATAACACAAGTAAATGCAAAATGCAGTATTTAAATGAAGGTGTTTATTATTAAGGATAAAAAAAAAACAAACATACATGGCCCTGTGTGGAAAAAGTGATTGCCCCCTAAACCCAATAACTGGTTGGGCCACCCTTAGCAGCAACAACTGCAATCAAGCGTTTGCGATAACTGGCAATGAGTCTTTTACAGCGCTGTGGAGGAATTTTGGCCCACTCATCTTTGCAGAATTGTTGTAATTCAGCCACATTGGAGGGTTTTCGAGCATGAAACACCTTTTTAAGGTCATTCCAAAGCATCTCAATGGGATTCAGGTCAGTACTTTGACTAAGCCGCTCCAAAGTCTTCATTTTGTTTTTCTTAAGCCATTCAGAGGTGGACTTGCTGGTGTGTTTTGGATCATTGTCCTGCTGCAGAACCCAAGTGCACTTCAGCTTGAGGTCACGAACAGATGGCCGGACATTCTCCTTCAGGATTTTTTGGTAGACAGCACAATTCATGGTTCCATTTACCACAGCAAGTCTTCCAGGTCCTGAAGCAGCAAAACAGCCCCAGACCATCACACTACCACCACCATATTTCACTGTTGGTATGATGTTCCTTTTCTGAAATGCTGTTACTTTTACGCCGGATGTAATGGGACACACACCTTCCAAAAAGTTCAACTTTTGTCCCGTCAGTCCACAGAGTATTTTTTACCAAAAGTCTTGGGGATCATCAAGATGTTTTCTGGCAAATCTGAGACGAGCCTTTATGTTCTTTTTGCTCAGCAGTGGTTTTCGTCTTGGAACTCTGCCATGCAGGTAATTTTTGCCCAGTCTCTTTCTTATGGTGGAGTCATGAACACTGATCTTAACTGAAACAAGTGAGGCCTGCAGTTCTTTGGATGCTGTTGTGGGGTCTTTTGTGACCTCTTGGATGAGTCGTCGCTGCGCTCTTGGGGTAATTTTGCTCAAGTAGGTTCATTTTGTCTTCTTTTAATTATTTACCTTTTGTTCTTATTAAAGACAAAAATAGAAAGGAGATGTTTTTACCTTCTTTACATGTTTTGACTGTTCACTGAAGCCTTCATCAGACTTCAGCAAACTGGTCACGTAACATTTCATCTTCCAACGGCCCAAAGCGGCACTCATTAGCTAGCTGCCTCAAGTCGGTGACAAATTGATGGATAGGCTCACCAACCCACTGATGTAGCTGCCGAAAATGAATCCTCCAGACAGTCACGCTATCCAGGATGTGGAAATGGTTGGCAAGCAGCTCCACGACGTCCTCAAACGAGTCCGATGTGCCGAGTGTCCGCAGGACTCGCTGGCCCTCAGTACCCAGGTTATGGACGAAAAGCACACATGCCCTTAGCTTGTCGAGCTGTCCGAGGTCCAGCGCGGTGATGTAGGTCTGATAAACCTTGAACCAGAATGGCCAAGGCACCAGCGGTTCAACCGGAAACTCAAGAAAGGGACAAAGTGGTGTGATACACGCCTCCGTGAGTTAATCCTCGATCGCCAAATGTTATGTATGGAAATACCTGAGTGATGAATGAGGCAAGATGAAGTTGGCGAACACAACTTTATTGTTGGTATAGGATACAGTGGTAACACGGCAGACATCTGGCGTGGGCACTGGTCAAAAGAGGCCGTAAGATGGTGGCCCGCCCACTATCTAAGGCAGTGCGGTGACGTGACAGGAAGTCCACGTCACCACACTGCACTTCACAATAAAGTGCCATATTTCCCTATACCACACAGCATCCTGGTGTGAATGTGTAACTGTGTGAGTGTGAACAGGGCGTCTTTGAAAAAGAGATTTTGCCTCTCAATGGAACTACCTTGTATAAATAAAGGTTAAATAAGTAGCCCTCCGAGGGTCTCTTTCCCCCCTCCCCCGTGTGAGGGAGGGGGGGAGTCTCCCGGGGCTCTGCCCGGCTCTCTGTCCGAGTCCCTCCGCCGGGAGGGAAGGAGTTGGGCCAGCCGGCGCGGCGTCCCGGCCGCTGCCGGCCCCCGTCCAAGCCAGCTCCGTCTCGGTGGTCCCACCCGGGGGCTGACGGGTGCCCGTCGTGGAGCTTGCTGGGGGCCGGCGGTCCGGTGCGCCCGCTGCCGCGGAACTCCAACCTAAGCGCGGCGCGCGGCCTCACCCCGGCTGTCGCGCCGCGTGCCTCCGGGTACCCAACTCTCCTCCCTCCTCCGGCGGGAGCACGGGGGGTTTAATGTCTCCTCCTCCATCCTCCCTGGCGGGGATGGAATGGAGCGCCCGGGGGTTCTGTGTCCCCCCCCAAAAAAATCACCGGAATGGTGGCTCAGTTGGTAGAGCATCCGCCCCACACCCGGGAGGCAGGGGTTCAAATCCCGGCCGGGTCATGCCGAAGACCATATAAAAGTGGAACTTCCTGCCATCCAGCTTGGTGCTCAGCAATAATGGAATGGAGGAGGGAAATCTGTGGCGGCGCCTTGCATGGCAGTGGCCCTCTGATTCTGCACTTGGGGTGTGTGTGATTGACACTGTAGATAGGTAAAACACAATCTCGTTCTACTGTACATGATTGGTTGTACGGTTGAATGACAATAAGGGTGATTTTTAAATAAAATAAAAAAACAAGGTACATAAGAACATGGCATTTAAAAATAAACAATACAATACAATATCAGCCAATGGCTGACCAGACACTCCATCCCATGCAAACAAGCCTCATACACACTAAAAGGTAATTTAGTGATCAATAAAAAGAAATAATAGGTATAAAATCTACTTGCTGTACAAAAATCTTGCCTGACCATCTGTCACTTGGCACAATCCCTGTGTTGTTTATCGCCTTAACTGCACTGGGGACAACGGATTTCTTGTAGATGTTCTTATTTGCTGCTCTTGCCCTCTTGCTGAGAGCAAGAGTTCAAATTTGCTATATACTGGATGAGAGGAGTCACTTATAATTCTCTTTGCTTTACTTCTTATATTTTCCTCATACATACTATTTAAATGTTTTTGGGATCTCCCTATGATTTTTGAGGCCATATTCACTATTCTCTGCAGTTTATTCCTCCTCTGGATGTTTAGATTAGCATACCACATGGTCATGTTAAAAAACAAGACACTTTCCACTAGGCTTTTGTACAGTTTCAAGGATGTTTTGGCTCCCTCAAGCTATTCAGCTTACGTAACAAATAAAGACGTTTTGAGCATTTCTTAAAAATAAAATCGGTGTTTTCCTTAAAAGCAAATTTACTGTCAATATATGTACCAAGATATTTAAAATCATTTACTATTTCAACCATCTGTCAATTAATTGATATTTTGAATAGTTAATTCTTTTGTCTTACAAACATTTCTATCTAAATAACTTGTTAGGCACCCATCTTGTAGACCTACGACATGACTGAAGTATAGGTGCTCTCTCTCACTGTCCCCTCTCTGTAGTAAAGCTACCAGAACCATATCATCTGCATACTTAAATAATCTAAAATGACCGTAATGGATCTTAAACTTGTTTGTGTTAATAGAAAAAAGTAGAAGTGATAAAACTGTCCCCTGTGGTGCTCCCATATTCAACACAGTTTGATCTGACTCACTGCTGCCAAAAATGACTTGAGGACGATCAGAGAGAAAGTCTCTTATCCAGTGAATTCTACCTCCATTTAATCCTAGATCCACAAGTCTCTGCAACAAATCGTGTATTTGCATAGAGTTAAATGCAGATGTGAAGTCTATAAACAATTACACACCAGCTCCAAATAGAAGAGAGCGCATCACCTCACCTTCACAACAACATCCGCAAAATTATTCACCTCGTCAGAAACCACCGACAAAACCCCCCAGACGACGCTGGTAATTGGTGACTCGATTTTGAGGAACGTCAGAAGCAGGTACTGTATCACGAGATTTTTTTCCTGGGGCTAAAGTCTCTGACATTGAGGCTCTTACCCCTGACCTACTAAATGAATTCCCCCACGTTAAAACTGTCATAGTACATGTTGGATGCAATAACATCCCAGATGAAGTGTCGGAGATTTTAAAGAGTGACTTCAGCAGCCTTCTGTCCACTCTTATGAACTGCAGCAGATGTGCGTTTATCTCTGGGCCTTTGGCACCTTTCAGACGAGATTGCAATTATTTTAGCAGAACTCTCAGTCTTAATACTTGGTTGTGTTTTACATGTCCTATTTTTAACATTGGTTTTGTAGACAATTTTAACTTGTTTTGGAACCGCCCATCACTTATGAGGCCTGATGGCATCCACCCAAATAGACTTGGTGCACGTGTTTTAAGGGACAATCTGTTGTGTTTTTTAGTACAGTGACTGAAACTTGGTGTGTTTACTCACTCTGAACTTCCTGGGTCTGCCAATCAGCCCTTTTTTGGTCTTGTTTCCACTTCTCATATTATTCCCATTAATCCAAATAATCCTCACTGTTTGGATCAGTCTTCGACTTATAACCCTACAGAGAATGTGTCTGTCTCCCGTTACCCAAAATATTATAACTCAAGACAAATACAACACAACTTAATAAATACACGTCTTTCTGTAGCTCCTCCTCATCCATCACCCCCCAACTTTGCCCATCTTCTCCCTTAGAGAACCCTTGTCTGCTCCTCCCAAAGTTAATTAAAATATGGTGCATAAACATCTCAAAGTGATTAAACAAAATGTTGGTAAAATTCAGATCAAACCTCAAGTCTCTAAATTTAATGATTTGTCCTCTGTTCCTCCTCATAATTTAAAAATTAAATGTGGTTTGTTAAATATTAGGTCTCTAACTCCCAAGTCTCTTTTAGTCCATGATCTATTAATTGATCATCAGATCGATTTATTATCCCTCACAGAGACTTTGGCTAGGGCAAGAGGATTATGTTGGTTTGAATGAATCATGTCCCTCTGGTTATCTAAACTATCATAATCCCAGAAGTTCTGGTTGTGGAGGTGGAGTAGCGGCAATTTTCCATTCTAAATTACTAGTTAATGTAAAGCAAAAATCATGTTTTAATTCCTTTGAGGGCCTGGTCCTCAGGGTGAGGCATGTTGGCTATCTTGGCTTGAATCCAATTTTCTTTACCATAGTTTACCGTCCCCCCTCGACCTACTCAGAGTTTTTATCCAAATTTGCTGAATTTTTAGCTGATTTAGTGCTGAAATCAGAATAATTATTGTAGGGGACTTTAACATACATGTTGATGTAGAGAGTGACTGTCTTAATAAGGCATTCATTTCAATTTTAGACTCAATGGGGTTTTCCCAGAAAGTAGAAAATTCTACCCATTATCTCCACCATACATTGGACCTCGTTTTGACTTATGGTATAGATATAGAAAATCTGGTAGTGTCTCCTCATAATCTTGTACTGTCAGACCATTGTCTGTTAACCTTTGATTTCACTATTTCTGATTATTTGACTCCTAAAGAAAAATATTACTGCAGCAGATGTCTTTCAGATGACATTGTTACCAAATTTTTGCAGATTGTCTCCTCTATACCATGGGTCAACACAACAGAAATAAAAAATGGAGAGCTTGCTCCTTCCATAATTGATAGCATGGTAGATAGTGTTACAGCCTCTCTGCATCGGACTCTAGATTTGGTGGCCCCTTTAAAAAAGAAAAAGTCTAACCAGAGATTTCTAACCCCTTGGTTTAACACAGAAACTCGTAGCTTAAAACTGAAGACTCGTCAATTGGAAAGGAAATGGCGTTCTACTAATTTAGATGAATTCTATTTAGCGTGGAGAAATCATCTCTTAATTTATAAAAAATCTCTTAGAAAAGCTAGAACAAGTTATTATTCTGCATTAATAGACGCAAATAAGAATAACCCCAGGTTTCTTTTCAACACTATAGCCAGGCTGACAAAGAGTCAGGACTCTGTCAATCCTCGCATCCCCCTTGAGCTTTCTAGTCAGAACTGTACATGATTGGCTGTATGGATTCAATGACAATAAAGTTGGCTTCTTCTTATGTCTGGAAACCCGGGAATGACCAACGGAGAGTGGTGTTGCTTGGAACACGAACTTTATTACAACAAGGTAAGAACTTACAGTACAACGTCTGTTATGGGAGGGTGGACCATGAGAGAGGAGAGAGCCAAGAGGGACTAAGATGGCCGACTCTTCCCTTATATTAGCTCAGCATGATGGCATCGTCACCACACGCCTGCGTCATCACACCAGTGCCAGTTAACCATGTAGTTTTATATATACTGTATGTAGTTTTTCTTATACTACATTCACACACACCCCCCCATCCCTGCCGAAACACAGAGAACAACATGTATTCAAATTAATCCTCCCCAATTTGGTACATACAAAACCCCCAAAACCAGCTAGGGCTTGTTGCATCTAAAATGCTTTCACCCCCAGTCCTTTTATACGAAGGCCAAATAACCAAACTGAGAGATGAAATATACTTTCACTTATTTTACTGAAATTGAGGTATGGTACAGGCAGCACTGGAACCCAACTCTTAAACCATCTTTTAAGAGTGAGCTCCAGAATTCTGGAACTTACAGCTTTTATAAGACCTCACTACACCCTAAGCTCACCCACTCTTTCACACAAAGAGGAAGGGTTTGTCCCTCATTGTATCTGTATTCTTTCATCTATTCACTACTGTGAAACATGGAGGAGGTTCTGTTATGTTCTGGGGCTGCTTTGCTGCATCTGGCACAGGGTGTCTTGAATCTGTGCAGGGTACAATGAAATCTCAAGACTATCAAGGTATTCTAGAGAGAAATGTGCTGCCCAGTGTCAGACAGCTTGGTCTGAGTCGCAGGTCATGGGTCTTGCAACAGGATAATGACCCAAAACACACAGCTAAAAACACCTAAGAATAGCTAAAAGCGAAACATTGGACTATTCTAAAGTGGCCTTCTATGAGCCCTGATCTAAATCCTATTGAACATCTGTGGAAGGAGCTGAAACATGCCGTCTGGAGAAGGCACCCTTCAAACCTGAGACAACTGGAGCAGTTTGCTCATGAGGAGTGGGCCAGAATACCTGCTGAGAGGTGCAGAAGTCTCATTGACAGTTACAGAAATGGTTTGATTGCAGTGATTGCCTCAAAAGGTTGTGCAACAAAATATTAAGTTAAGGGTACCATCATTTTTGTCCAGGCCTGTTTCATGAGTTTGTTTTTTTTAAAATAATTCTGTTGAACCACAATTCAAAAGCACTGTCCGATTTTCATTTATTACCACTTTTGTCAGATTCAAGTTATTTCTGTGACCATTGTGGGTTTTTTCTTTCACTAACAGAGGGGTACCAACAATTTTGTCCACAGCTGTATCTGGGGAGAGCAGGATACGAACCACAAACCATCCAGTTATTGGACAACCTGCTCTACCTCCTGAGCCACTGCCGCCCTATGTCACTTATGTGTGGAAACCCAAGAATGACCAACAGAGAGTGGTGTTGCTTGGAACACAAAATTTATTACAACAAGGTAAGAACTTACAGTACAACATGTGTTACAGGAGGTTGGACCCTGAGAGAGGAGAGAGCCAAGAGGCCCTAAGATGGCCGATTCTCCCCTTATATCGGCTCGGCATGATGATGTCACCACATGGCTGTGTCATCACGCCAGTGCCAGTAAACCCTGTAGTTTCCTTATACTACACAGTCCACATACTCTTATAGTGTAGACAGGTGGCTTGGCAAGTCACAAGAGTTGACATCCGCCAGTACAAAGACTGGCTGATCAGTTGAGTGGGCAAGTGCGTTGTTGTAGCTTTCTACGATTTTAGTCACCACCACCTCGTAGTTCTGCCATTTTACCATACTTTATCAGAATACCCCAGGCCCATTCAATTACTGGCCCACGGGCCACATGCAGCCCAGAAGCAACCTCCGAGTGGCCCGCAGGCCCAGGCCACGCCAAGGAAATTAAGAAATTTAAGAAAAATAAAAAATTTAAGAAAAAGTTATGAAGGAATGACGGTCCGCAAGTGTGCACACAAACAACATGCATGACCATCATCTGCACAGAGCTAAGAAGTGTCCTGCCCGTGTGACAGTTCCAGTTGGCAGGCAGAGCGTCTCGCTCATTGTCCGAGAGAAGCATGAGCTTGTTAAAGTACTTTAAACGCAGAAAAAAGCAGAAGAGGTATGTAAGCAGTGAAGGCATTAAGAGTTGCTGAGCAAACAGGTGTGGTTAAGCTTCATATGCAGGGAAAGAGGCAAGAGTGACTGAATCGCTGAGGATTTACTTCACCTGCCATTACAATAATTTATGTTCATTATTACACAACATAACAAAAATAATTTTTTTGTAAGTTTTTTTTTTTTTTCAACTGATTTAAGACAATTTTGCACCGCTGAATCCGAAAATGACATCCGTCTCTCTCGATCAGGTCAGGTTTTTATGCTAAGTTGTAAGCAGTTGTACAGCAGTTTTACAGTTGTACTGTAAATTGAATAGTAGACATTGATAAAGATAAGTACATGTAAATTGAATGTTACATCATCATTGTTCAAAATTCAGAGAATTTCAAGAAATAAAGAATTTTGCATCATATAAAGCAAAAATACCCGTACATGTAAACAAAAAACGTAAAAACCATGTGGCCATAGTTCAAAAAGTTGACCTGATTGAGCAAAACCAATGTGATTTTTGGATTCAGCACATCAAAATTGTCCTAAATCAGCTAAAAAAAAAACTTGGGACAATAAATTTGGTGTTGACCAGTGTTATGTATCTGGCAAATTAAAGCGAGGTAGTCGGATCCGGGAAAAAAAAATTTTTTTGTGTGCATTGAAAGAAAATCCTATCTATAGTCATTATAGACACATATAGCACGATTGATATTGATCCAGCTACAATGCTCTGCACTGTGTGTCTGTGTGTGTCTGTGTTCTATACACCATTGGCTTTTGGGTGTCCGACTACCTCGCTTTAAGATGACCGAAATTTACAAAGTCGATGACTTTTAATCCGTCAACGGCCTTCAGACAAACTACATATGTGTCTGTGTGTCTATGTGTCTGTGTCTATGTGTCTGTGTGTGTGTGTGTGTGTATATATATATTTTATAGTAATATGTACATATGTATATTAGCTGCTCTTGCTTGCTTGTTTTTTTTTTGTTTTTTTTTTTCTTGCCTTCTGATTGTTGCTCTGAGTGTTGCTATCCCTGTGCTGTTGCAATCCTGGAATTTCCCCGTTGTGGGACTAATAAAGGCTTATCTTATCTTATCTTATTGTCTGCGAGTGTGAATGACCTGTTCCACGAGCAAATGTACATTTTTTGGTCCGTGGCTGTTTACATCGGCCAGGATACTCCGTGCGCTGATGGGCCGTAGGGATCCCGTATTTTACATCCGGAAAAAATCAGTGAAACGGGAACAGCAGGAAAAGCCATAGTATCGTCGTCTGATCGTTTTATAACACATTTCACAACTAATGATAGTAACATTTCCACAAAAAATGTGCTATATTAACAACACGATCGCATTTTGCACACGGCTTGCTCTCCGGCGGCAGCCCCGAGAAGTAAACAAATGCCGGGACGCTTGAATTCTTTCGTCCCAAAAATGTCATTTTTGAATATTAATTACAGCTAAACAGGAGCAGTTTCGATGCCGAAATTTCACATACAAACCCTAATATATGTGTTCTATACACCATTGGCTTTTGGGTGTCCGACTACCTCGCTTTAAGATGACCGAAATTTACAAAGTCGATGACTTTAATCCGTCAACGGCCTTCAGACAAACTACATGTGCCAACATTTGGATTTCAAAACAAGGGAGGTTTCTCCTGTAGTCTGGTTGGTGAGGAGAGTTCTAAAAAACTATAAATATATAGAAATATTTTAATAGAAATAACTGCATCTTTGGTCATTTAAGTTAATTTATTTCATTAAATGTAATTTTTTTTTCCTTTGAAATCAGAGTTAAATTATTGTTCTGTTCTGGCTCTGCAAAATTATGGTCAAAAGTGTAAATTGTATAAGGAAAAAAGTCAAATTTTTACCACAATCTGTTTCAAATTAATTAAAAAATGTAATTGTATTAAAAAACAGGCAAAAATTAGCCATAAAATAATCCACAAATGTATAATAAAGTCTCATATGTACAAGAAAAGTAAATTTTACAAGAGAAAATTAGAAATTTGAGGAAAATGGTTTCCAATTTAGATAAATTTACAGAAAAAATAGAAAACTATAAGAAAATTGTTATAAATTTTTGAGAAAAACCTCAAACCTTCAAGACTGAAGTCATTACTCAAGGTTTTAAGTGGGTGCTTTTTGCATCCTTAACTCTACTAGAAATTGTTGGTTGGCTGATATGTGTGTGTAATGGAATGTGTAGTTATAAAATGAGGTTCCTCCTCACACGTGGTGGTTTAAAACAAAACAAACCACAACAGTGGATGTGCAATGTTTGTTAATATTATCAATCTTTTCTTGGGGGGGGGGGTACACTGAAGTGTTTGACAGCTCATTTTTTATTCAGCCTAATGCACTTTGTGATGTGCCAAGGTCAGTTATCACAAGGATGTAGAATATTTGATTTCAAAAGGGAAACAAATGTTAATGCTACTAACAGTGCACTCTGAGTTTTTATGCAGTTTGAGATATGCCTGAGTAAGATGTGACCAAAATGGTTATTTACAGAATTTTCTTTTTTTTTTCATTCTATTTCTTTGTTGTTTAAGAGAAAAAATATTTCTACTACTTCAGTTCTACTCAACCCCAGCACTGTTATTGTGTTTTTATGCACGTTTGATGTGCCTTTGTCATGTGCCAAGCGCACATTTAAAACCAAGACAATGAATAAAAACTGCATATTTTTCGTCATATTGATCTGTGTTGGTTTGAAATTTGTAATATTAAACAGATGGCTGAACATGTGTGGCCCAGTTACATGTCTTGATTTCAAATTGTGGCCCAGCTGATTCTGTAATTGAATAGCCTTGCCATACCCCATGGCAAACCGATAGATATAGCTATTGGTTAGCATACTTTGTCAGAATCAGTTGCACTGCAAATATGCCACTAACATTACATATGTCATACACGCCCCTTCGAGGCGGGAGGGACAGACCCACGCACAGGACTGTGCTGGTACATTTATTTGCAAAAGAAACATAAAGTCCCAAAAAACTGTACTGACAGACAAAAATACAAACAAGGGAAAAACTTAGCTAGTTGGCGTCCCTGGGCCGGAATTGCCCAGCGGACGTGGGAGCTGAACCAGAGGATAATAGATAACCAAACGTCAGGAGACACATTCAATAATCCAGCGACGGTATGGTGTAGAGGCAGCACTTAAATACACACAGAGGATGCGCTGCAGGTGGGAATCACTGAGTGAGCAGGGCCTGATTGATAAACTGCTCCCAGCTGAACTGACTGAGAGCAGATAAGGGCAGTGTCTGGGAAAGGGGAGGCTCAAGTGAAAACAAGCCCAAAAGATGCATACAGGAAACTAACAGGATCAGCCTAATCAGACAAACAATACTTGGAATAAAGGGAGGATCTGAGCTCAGATACATGACAACATAATTGTTTACCTTCCGTCAACTGTACTGAGTAATTTTTAACAGCAGGAAATATACTGTATATAATGTATATAAACAGACACACACTGAAAATGCACTACAGTTTTGGATCAGCCAATCGTGGTGCAGCGCCGTCAGCTGTTTCCGTCAGCTGTATCGTATGCTGAAATTATGAACAGAAGCGTACTTGCTGTTACTACGCATGCATAGTAACCCAGGCTGTTCTGATAAGTATGGTAAAATGTCAGAACACCGGCACATAAGTTAAAATAATAGTTATCTGTCCAAATTATCTCTGTAAATAAAAAGATCTAAAAGAAACCACCAGGATTTCATGATCACGTGTGCAGGCTTTCTCCCTGATTGTATACTGTGTGGCCCATCGTTTAGCAACAAAAATGCACATGCCGCCACCAACAGATTTCTTTGATTTTAAATTGTCTATCTGTCCATATCAGCGTGTAACCAGGCAGGTTTGGATCTAACCTCCCCTTTTTTAACCAGCTCTCTGTGAAACATAACAGGTTCCTTTGTCTGAAGTCGCTGTCATATTTCACTTTCGCAGTCAGTTCATTCATTTTGCTGTTCAGGTGGCTGTGGTGTGTGGCTATTAGGGGCGGCTGTGGCACAGGTGTAGTGTGGCCGACCACTGATCGGAGGGTTGGGGGTTCAATCCCCATTCTGTCTGCAGTCTGCATGTTGAAGTGTCCTTGAGCAAGGCCCTGAACCCCCAGTTGCTCCTGGTGGGTCAGGCCAGTGCCAGTGTATGGCAGCTCTGCCGCCATCAGTGTGTGAATGTGTGGACAGTAGGATCTGTAAAGTGCTTTGGTCATCTAGAGATGAGAAAAAGTGCTATATAAGTGAACACCATTTAAGGATTGAACGTTAGAGAGGGTTATTAGTGGCAAGGGATGTTTGCAGCCGCGTCTCCTTATCCTCTTTTCTTTATTTTGAACTTTGCTTGAGTCCTAGTTTTCTTCAGCTAGGGATAAATTATCCAGTATATCTCCATACAGGTCTGTCGGTGTTTCTGGGGGTTTAAGTGACAGCAACCACTCACGTCTGTAGGTCAGGACGCCGTGATTTTTACTATGTAAGTGTCTCCCTTCAGTCGTCAAAAAGTTAAAAAGGCACAGGGCCAGGAAAAACATCAAATCAGACTTCATCTTCATTTTTCATGTAATACAGAGTCCATTCAATCGTGTAATCCACAAAAATGCATTCAAAGATGGGCAAACAGACATGGCAAAGGAATGGCATCTATAGTGAATTGTATGAGAGGCCTAACACTAAGGAAGGAGAACAGGACTTGTATTGATTGACTAGACAGAGAGCTCAAAGTGGAAAGGATGTACAGCAGTTTTGGCTGATTAAGGACAGAAATGAAAATGTACTAACAAATGACGAGTGTGTTGAGAGGGTGGAAGGAGAACTTTGAAGAGTTGATGAATAAAGAAAATGAGAGAGAGAGGAGGAAGGATGAAGGAAAGATGGTGAACAAGGAAGTCCCGAGGATTAGCAAGGCGGAAGTGAGGGCAGCTTTGAAGAGGATGGAGAATGGAAAGGCGGTTAGTCCAGATGACACACCTGTGAAGGTATGGAGATGTTTAGGAGAGATGTCAGTAGACTTTTTAACCAGATTGTTTAACACAATCTTGGAGAGTGAGAGGATGTCCAAGGAGTGGAGAAGAAATGTTTTGGTACCAATTTTCAAGAACAAAGGTGATGCTCAGAGCTGTAGTGACTACAGAGGCATAAAGTTGATCAGCCTCACTATGAAGATATGGGAAAGAGTTGTTGAAGCCAGGTTAAGAGGAGAGGTGACAATCAGTGAGCAGCAGTACAGTTTCATGCCAAGAAAGAGTACTACAGATGCAATATTTGCTCTAAGAGTGCTCATGGAGAAGTATAGAGAAGGTCAGAAGGAGTTCACTGTGTCTTTGTGGACCTTGAGAAAGCAGATGATAGGGTGCCAAGAGAGGAAGTGTGGCACTGTATGAAAATGTCAGGAGTGGCAGAGAAGTATGTGAGGGTGGTGCAGGACATGTATGAGGACAGCGAGATGGTGGTGAGGTGAGCTGTAGGAGTGACAGATGGATTCAAGGTGGATGGTGGGATTACATCAGGGATCGGCTCTGATCCCCTTCTTGTTTGCCATGGTGATGGACAGGCTGACAGATGAGGTCAGGCAGGAGTCTCCATGGACCATGATGTTTGTGGATGACATTGTGATCTGTAGTGAGAATAGGTAGCAGGTGGAAGAGGACCTGGAGAGGTGGAGGTATGTTCTGGAGAGAAGAGGAATGAAAGTCAGTAGAAGCGAGACAGAATACATGAGTGTGAATGAGAGGGAGGCAGGTGCAACAGTGAAGATGGAAGGAGTACAGGTGATGAAAGCAGATGAGTTTAAATACCTGGGGTCAACCATCCAAAGCAATGGAAAATGCACAAGAGAGGTGAAAAAGAGAGTGCAGGCAGGGTGAAGTGGGTGGAGATGAGTGTCAGGGGTGATTTGTGACAGAAGAGTAGCAGCAAGAGTGAAAGGGAAGATTTACAAGACGGTAGTGAGACCTGCTATGATGTATGGTTTGGAGACGGTGGCGCTGACAAAAAAAACAGGAGATGGAGCTGGAGGTGACAGAGTTGAAGAGGCTAAGATTTTCATTGGGACTGACTAGGAGGGACAAGATTAGAAATGAGTATATCAGAGGGACAGCTCAGGTTGAGCGGTTTGGAGACAAAGTAAGAGACGCAAGGCTGAGATGGTTTGGACATGTGCAGAGGAGGGATAGTGGAGATATTGGACAAAGGATGTTGAAGATGGAGCTGCCAGGCAGGAGGAGAAGAGGAAGACCACAGAGAAGATTCATGGATGTAGTGAAGGAGGACATGGAGAGGGTTGGTGTTACAGAGGAAGATGAAGGGATAGGGAGAGATGGAGACAGATGATCCACTGTGGAGACCCCTGAAGGGAGCAGTCGAAAGAAGAAGAAGAAGATATAAAGTCAAATTAAAATCCACAGACATTCCAAATTTTAAGGCAACAAAAGAGAATACCAAGGTGGTGACTACTTTCAAAAAGCACTGTATGTGCCCCTTTTGTAGAATTGAAAAGAGCATGTCCTCGTGTACCTGGCCTGATTGTAGTCAGTGTGTTGGATTTCTGCTCAGACTCCATGATTTCTGATAGATGGAACACAAGACAGGAAGTCAGAGAAAAAAATAGAAGAATTAACAATAATTCTTTTAATCTAAAGAAGACGTGACCTCACCCTCCTCCTCAACAGCAGAATTGTCCTCGTCTTCTTCTTCTTCCTCCTCCTCATCTTAAAAACAAAAAGGATATGAGTCTAAATGCCAGTCACACCAGAGAAAGAAACTCACTCGCAGCATCTTTACCTGCTGACTGGGCATTTGCTGTTGTTGTTGTTGTTGTTGTTACCATGGCAACATCATCTCCTCCACCCGTTTCCTCATCCTCTGAGGAGAAACCGTTAAAGTACAACAGTTTATTAAACAGGGTACTAAAGAACAATTTTCAGCAAGCTTTGTTTGCAAAAGTTTGGGAACTTTTTTCAAGTAATTTTGATGAAGTTCCTGTCCTAAATTTTGCAACTTTTTTTTTTAACTCAAAGCTACAGGAAGTCCTCAGTTGTGTACCAGGGAGTGTGGCATGTAGCTGTAGAGCTCCAGGGTGTAGACCCTTGTTTGAACAGATTGATGTAAAGTCTTGACAGTCCAGTGATTGCTATTGTGCTCACATATGCTGATGATACACAGTTGTTTTCATAGATTTTAACCTAAAATGTATACATTTTTATTGGTGTTTTAGATCATTTTTATGGATTATGTATCTGTAGGCAGAGAGCAGAGGTGTGTAATATATTTAATATAAAAATACTTTATTATTATTACAATTTATTTTAATAAAAGGATTAGAAAGGATCTCCATACCTATTTGATCATCACATGCTGCAGCAGTACTCACTGAAGTACTATGTGAAATATGAGCTAAAGTACTAGTTGAAGTACTGTCTGCAGCTGTTGCAGTAGTAGCATTAGTACTGTTAGCACTGGTTGGGTCAGCAGTCACACTGTTGGTGGTTTTAAAGATCTCACTTTGTTCATCAGACCTGAACAAAAAAGAAAGTTTGAAGTTGACAACCAGACTAAGTAGTCTGTTGAACAATTTCATTCTTATCAAAATTTATTTCCCCTTTATCTACCAGTTTAAAACCTATAAACACGTTTCCTTAATTTATAAACAATGTACTTAAAAGTCAATCTAATTAAGCTCATTTGAACTCTGACCTGAGAATCTCTTCCTCTTGTTCTTCCATTCTGGACTCCATGTTGTTCCTGTTGGTAAAGACAATGTTAAATCTGTCAAGCTCAAAGGCAGAAAATCATGCAGTACATTATGTACCCGTGCTGGTCTCCATGCTGTAGTGGGGTGTATGTAAAACAGCGTGACACATTACACTGCGGTAGAACGCATGCACATGTGACGTCAGTGCGCCTCAGGGCACATTAGGCGACTGCCCAGCGCCAGTCGGTCTCTTCCCTGCTCTTCCTGCCTCTTCCTGCTTCCAGCCACAGCCTGTACTGTGTACTATTGCTGTGAGATGTTCAATAAAGCTAACCTCAACACGTGGTTGTGTCCACCCATATTTCCAGACAAAACATTGGTGACAAGGATGGGATACTGCAGACTTTGCTTACATCACCACCGCCGTTCCTCGCCCTCCCTGGTGAGCCACTGATTCCATTATTATGTATTTGTTCAATGTTCATATACTGTTATTATTGGAGCTCTTATTTGTGTGGTACGGGATGGCAGCCCTGGTTTCCGGTTCCGCCATCTCCGGTGGTATAAGAGGGGCTGCTGGCAGGGGGGCACTCTCTTCTGCCTTTCCTCTGCCAAGCAGCTACATGTACGGTCAGGTGTCTTATTAATAAACAAGTGTTCAGCTCTACTCTTGGCTTCATCCTTGTCTACAAGTTACGACATATCATTTGGCAACGAGAGGTAAACTCATGGAGGTGTGTGGAATACCAATTCGTACATTCCTGGAGCTCCCAGGGGATTCCATCTGTGCCATGGCCTCGTTGGTATGAGGCTTTCCAGATGTACATGGTAGCATTGGACCTGGAAAGAATGGAGAAGCTGCAAGCTCGCGCATTATTAGTGCACAACCTGGGAATGGAGGTACAAAGAATTTTGGGCATGCTTGGAGATGCGGACATTTATGAAGAAGTGGTCGAGTTAATGGCCACCATTTCAGGGCACTGGATAATGTCATCATTAGGCAGACTAAGTTCAGACAGCGGTGTCAACAGGTAGGCGAACCGATCCGGTGGTTCGTGTCGGACTTAAGGCAGTTGGCCGTTGGGTGCCACTTCGGGCCTTTGGAAGAAGAAATGGTGCGCGACCAGTTGGCAGAACACACCAACTGTCCGCTCCAAGCTGCTCACGTTCCCAGGGGAGTTGACGCTGACTAGGGCTGTCGAGTTGGCGCTACAGCTGGAAGCAGCAGATCAGCTAACTTAGGAGCTAAGCAAGCGCCTTTCGCCAGGAGGTTCAAGATCCCCCATGGCCGCACAGGTAGTGGACCCGGACAGCGATGGGAGCATCGTGGACAACATGGAGGAGGCCAACACTGCACGGATGAGGTCTTCCCCGGGGAAGCCCAGGGGGATGGCAGACCCATGGTTGAGGGTCCATGAAGCACCACCACAAGGCCAGAGAGTGTGCAGCAAGAAGGAAGTGCTGGGGAAATTGCGTCCGTCTCCATCATTTCGCAAGGATGTGCCAGTCAGCTGGACAAGAGACCCCGCGCAAGACTTCAACATCTCCTGCTCCAGCAGTAGTACACACGGTGTCCCCGAGTACCGATGGGCGCACGCACTGCACGGTAATTTTGGATGGAGTTCCGGTACCACTGTTGGTCAACACAGGAACAGAGAGTTCTGTGCTGAATTGGGCTACAGTCAGACAGTGTTTTCCCCATGACAGGATTGGAAGTTTCTCAGCTGCGCTTTGCAGCTATGGAGGAGGACGGTTGGCCACAGTGGGTACCATCACGTTGACGGCTCGGTACAAGTCGCAATGATGGCCGCCATGGAGTTCATCATGACGGCCTATGGCTCTAACATCATGGGTTGCAACTTATTTTATGGCCTTGGATTCTCCATTAGGAGCGGCACTGGGGAAGAGTGGTCTGGTGGCGGACTGTGGGACCAACCGGTTCCGAGGGTCCAGGAGGACACAGTGTGGGATGAACCATTGCTGGGCACTCCAGAAAGTGGACAGTCTGCGTCACGTTCAGGGTCGCCGTGAGAGGGCCCCGGTGCCAGTGTCCGAGCTGCCCTGAGTGTGGGCACTGGGCGGCATAGGGGAGGACCTGCAGCAACGAGCGGGGTCCAAACAATAGTCTCAGATGTTCCCGGAGCATGACCGTGGAGGACCGGTGAACACTGGACCACAGGGGCGGGGTCATCAGCAGAGCTACAAGCAGTCGGGGCAGGACCGAGTGGCACTGGAAGAGCAAGTGCCAGGCGGAAACACCACAGGCCGTGCAAGGCCCCACTTGGAGTTGCACACTGGGTTTGGGCTCGGGCAGAGGCAAGGTCCAGGTGGGTGGAATGGTACCAGGGTCAGCTGCAGGTGATGTGTTAGCGGCACGATCGATATCTTCTGCTGTCGGATGGCTCATGGTGACATTCCAATGAATTACGGCACGCCCCAAAGAAGACGGGTGGGCACGACCCCAGACGGTTGGAGCGCTTGGAGGTGTGGAGGAGAAGACGCTCCAAGGTGGAAGCGACCAGCTGTGGTCCAGGAAGTGGACTGCCGCCAGGTGTGGACGGATGGTGAAGGGTCTGAGGGGGCCACAGGTCATCCTCACTGAGTCATGGGCGTGTGAACAGTCAGACTGTTCACACTTCTACCCTCAGGTCGGAGGTACAGAAGTGTGAAATGCCGGACAACCAGACTGAAAAACTCCTTCTTTCCCACTGCCATCAGACTCATGAACAGACAACAACTCCCAAAACTCTAACACAGCTTTGCATATAGGAACTCACACACCGGCTGCTAAATTTGCACACTGCTCACCTGTACAGTAGATATAGTATCACCTGTCTCATGTCCATATCACCTCTGCTGCTACTTACCAATAATTTGTAATTATACACTGCTTGTTGCGCAATGCTCATTTGCACACTGTACACAAGTCTGTGCCATCTCAGGTTCACATCAGGTTGCACACTGCTCATTTGCACACTGTACATAGGTTCATGCCATCTCAGGTTCACATCATCTCTGATATCAATATACCACTATCACTTTAGTCATCCGGTGACTTCATTTTCATTCCTCTACTGTCTAACTGTGTGTTGGTGTATGTGTCTTAGCATCCATCAGTACTTGGATTGTGTTACTGTGTTAGGGTGTCATGACCTGTTAGAATTGTTGTTTCTGTACCTTTAACTTGGCATTTGTTCAGAGAGCAAAGTAAGAATTTCATTGCTCAGGAAATGTAGCATTTCTTAACTGTACACATGATAATAAAGCCTTTGAATTGAATTGTGTTTCTTATTTTCAATTTTGTTTTGTGTTAATAGTTTTGGGGATTATTTTCATATGGTGTTTGGTATAGGAGACACGGCAGTGCTTTTCTTTTATGGACTTTAATAGCATAGGCGGCAGAATAATCCGGCTCGCATGTGGGGGGTAGGACGGCAGTCTTCCCGTCCCCCCTAATTTTAGTTCTTTTGGTGTGAATGTCATAGGCCCCTTTTGGTGATTTTAGTTTGTTTATGTCTAGCGGATGATTCAGGTTCCAAATTGGGGTGGGTTGATAGTGTGTGTGTATTTTGGATTTTCTGCGGGGGGGGGGGGGGGGGATTATGTATTTGTTCAATGTTCATATACTGTTATTATTGGAGCTCTCATTTGTGTGGTAGGGGATGGCAGCCCCAGTTTCCGGTTCTGCCATCTCCGGTGGTATAAGAGGGGCTGTTGGCAGGGGATGGGGGGGGGGGGGGGGGGTGCTCTCTTCCACTTTTTCTCTGCCAAGCAGCTGCATGTACGGTCGGGTGTATAGAGCCCAGCTTATTAATAAACAAGTGTTCAGCTCCACTCGTGGCCTCATCTTGTCTACAAATTACGACATAACATCCGTGGCCTCGCTGGTATGAATCATTTGAAACCTTCATATCCGCCTCTGACCTAGCTAACATTAGAAAAGCTAGGCTAAGGTTAATACTACTTCATAGCCTTGGCTTCGAGGGACAGCACATCTTTCGGTCACTTGGGCCCGCGAACACCGACAATGAGTGTGTAGCTTTGATGATCAGACATTTCGCTGCTCCATGGAGCATGAAGGCCCGAAGAACTGTGTTTCACTAGCACTGACAGTGACGGGACAAGTTGGTCCCACAGCACGTAGCCGCCATCCACTGTTTGGCTAGCACGTGCAAGTTTGGACACTTGGAAAACGGGTTGGGGCTAGCACAGTTGAAGACGTACACCTTGAATTCGGAGATACGGAGGGTGCTGCTGATGGCGCCGGCCGACCTGCCATTGGCAGACGCGGTGGAAATAGTGTCCCAGCTAGCGGTAATAGCCCAGTTAATATCGTGGCTAGTGGGCCCTGACCCCACATTCAGCTCCGCTGGTACAAGTCGTTGCCCCGGCTGCTCAGCCCTTCGACCCCACCTCTCCTCACAATGGCTCCACATCTATTCACAATGGCCCCGAGGTAGACATCATGGGACAGCAAGGCACCACAGCACGCCAAACCTGCGGTAAGCTCAGTCTGACCGATGACGGCCTAAGTCCACTGCACTCAGACGTGGATGCAGCTGCTCCCTTCTTCGCACTGCACACTGAGCAGAACCCTGTAGAACCAGAGCCGATCCTCATGCAGCACAAGCCAAGCTACCACCTCACCACAGGAGCTCCAGACCGCATCTACACTGGACCCAGAGCCGATCCTCGCACAGCACAAGCCTCCTCAAACTCCCACCTCTTCACAAGAGCTGCGGACCACATCCACGCAGGACTCAGAAGAAGGTAGGGCCTACCCCGTCATCGCCAAGACTGGCCTGCCTCCACGTCTTCCCCTGGACTGCTTACGTCCTCCACCAGACAACTCTCCAGTAATGGCACCCTTTTCAAGGCAGCGGGACAGAAGAGCAACGACAGAAGGGCCTCACACACTACGAGCCTCCTCGAGCCGCCACATCACTGCAGGAGTTGCAAGTTGTATCTGAACAGCACCTGGCAAGTCCTCCATCAGATGACACTCTAGCAGTGGCGCTTTTCCCTAATAACAGGGTGGCAGAGCGACAACAGTATGTCATGAAGAAGGAACGCCAAGCGGAGCGCCGTTCATTCACGGAGCTTGACTGGGTCCGGGTACTGTGGTGTTCTGAAACCACAAGTTTGGTCAGAGTCGGCGTGATGACGCGGCCACTTGGTGATGTCATCACGCCAAACATATAAATGTGAGGGATGGCCACTTTACAGCCTCTTTCGTCTCTCTCTTTCACTCAGCCTCCCAACCAACAACATTCTGTACCACCATAATTGGCATGTTGTAATAAAGTTTGAGTTCTCAGCAAACTCCACTCTCCGTTGGTTATTCCACGTTTTCCAGACATAACATTTGGCGATGACAGTAAACTATGGAAGTGTGTCTGAGGACACTACAGCCATTTCTGGACACCCCTGGTGAGCCACCCATACTGTGGCCACACTGGCTCGATGCTATCGAAACCTACATGTCGGCGCTGGACCTGGGCAAGCTAGACATGGTACGGAAGCAAGCTCTACTGGTTCACAATCTGGGCATAGAAGGCCAACGTATTTTCTACATGCTAGGACCAACAGAAACGTTTGCTGAGTCAGTCGAGCTGCTAGCTAATTACTCTGCCACACCTGACAGTGTGTTGGCACGGCACATTAGGTTCTGCCAATGTCAACGGAAGATGGGAGAGATGACAACAATTCGTCGCAGACCTTCACCACCTAGCATGTGCAGATTTGGTTTGTTAGAGGATGAAATGGTGTGGGACCAGTTGGCTGAGCACACTAGCAACCCACAGCTGCGGCGAAGATGCTTATGGCACCAACCGACATGATGCTAGCCAGGGCCATTGAGCTAGCATTCCAGCTAGAGGCTGCCGACAGGGTAGCAACGGAGCAAGGTGTGCAGCAGTAACAACAGCAGCTACACACCGCTAGTACATGCGGTAATTACAGAAGGGCCCAGTGACACAGCAGAAGAGGCCAAAGTAAACACTGCAGATCAGAGGAATGCTAGGAAGCGCTTCTCATGTTGCAACTGTGGCTCCCCGATACACCGAGAGAAAGTGTGTTCCTGCCTGGCAAGAGGGCAACGATGTAATCGATGCAAAAATTTCAACCACTTCGCCAAGGTTTGCTGGTCAGCACCACCACCAAGTCCGCTAGTCAGTTCAAGCCACTCACCCACGACTACCATCCATACGGTGAGTTCTGGAGGTGCAGCATACGTATTCTGTAAGGTGGGGCTGGACGACACCAGCTTACCGCTCCTGCTCGACATCGCTGCAGTCAGATCACTCTTAAACTGGATCACCATGAAGAAGTTCTTCCCCAACCGCCTGATCAGGAAAAACCCGGCGGAGCTGTACGGGTATGATAACTACCACATCAGCAATATAGGGACCATCACACTAACGGTCGCTACGCGTCAGGAGTCGTTACTGATTTTGTCTTCCAAGTGGCTACACATGGAGACAACATACTAGGATGTGACCTGTTCTATCAGCTGGGCTTCACCATCCGCGACAGCAATGGACTCTGTTTGACTGACAATGACGAGTGGGACGGATGATGAGAGTACAGCGGTCCCATGCTCATAGGAGCATCGCCCGGAAGAGGGGCAGCGACCAGACTCGCCTCAGATCCTCGCCCAGCATAAGCCTCAGGAAGCCACTGCAGAGCTGCAGGAGAGGGAGCCCGCGTCTTTCGGGAATGCCAGGACACAACAACCCTGCGCAGGTTCTACCAGTGGTAACAGCAATACATCTCCACAACCAGACTTCCCAGGAGAGGGGGAGAAGAGGCCGGACTACTTCCGAATCCATGCCTGGCACCAGCCACCAGGAGCTGCCGCTAAGCTGCAGGATGAAGAGTCTGCGATCCACCAAAACGCAGCAGAACCACCGGATGCCTTCTGAATCTACGCCTGGCACCAGTCTCCAGGAGTCACCGCTGAGCTGCAGGATGAAGAGTCTGTGACCCAACGGAATGCAGCAGAATCACCACAACCTGGTGGACGCCCCGCAGCAGATGTGAGAGCCACACCATCACAACCACAAGGCCGAATGCAGTCGAAGAGAGCGTCATTCAAAGTGATAGACCGGGTCTGGGTCCACAGAACCAAATGATTAGACCAGCAGTCAGCCTCAACACCATCTCCACCACTACTGGCACCCATCAAGATCACCGCGCAGCTGGGCCAGCGACCTTCCAGCTGGAAGATGGTTCGTGTGGCACGCCAACCGTCTTCACCAAGTTTGAGCAGCCACCCCAGATGACACGGCTACACAGGAGTCAATTTGCATGGTGTGGGACCCGGACTGGGGTTTTGAAGAAGATGATCCAGGGCTGTGGGCCTCCGCACCTCCAGGGATGCATCCACCATGGGCTCGCCACAAGGTCCCTCTAACTGAACTGCCTTCCTCAATAAAAACAAGAATTGTTTAGCTAGGGTTGCGGCTGCCAGCAAATAGTGGCACAATAAACCACTCAGCCGCGCTGGACCACACAGTAGTCTGGCCCTAGCTAGTCTGGGAGTTTCACTGTGCCAAACTGGGGAGAGTCAATTTGGCTATATGTGTTGTTCTATTTTTCCAAGGGGGGATGGGGTGAATGTGGTGTTCTGAAACCACAAGTCTGGTCAGAGTTGGCTTGATGACATGGTCGCTCAGTGTCGTCATCATGCCGAACATATAAATGTAAGGGACGGCCATTTTACAGCCTCTTTCGCCTCTCTCTTTGACTCGGCCTCTCAACCAACAACATTCTGTACCACCATAATTAGCATGTTGTAATAAAGTTTGTGTTCTCAGCAAACTCCACTCTCCGTTGGTCCTTCCACATTCTCCAGACAAAACAGATCCGTCGACCCATTCACTCATACAAGCTGCAGTCGTTCTGGCCAGCGCCCATGTGGATCACTGCTCAGCTAGGACTAGCCACTTTCCATCTGACTGACAGGTTACAATAGCACACCAGCCGCCGCAGAAGGATGACACTACCTCAGATCTGCCTGAGAAAATATGGTTAATAAATCTGTGACAATACATTAGCACTAGTCTTAGTTTATGAAATTTTCTTTACATTCTAAGATTTGTGCCATCCCAAAACTAGCCAGCTCTAAGCAAGGTCATATTGACTGTTCATTTTAAGCTAAAAGGTCTTTTTCTGTAACTATCTGAAAACAGCAACAAATAATACAATGACTGGATTTAATAACTTACAACAATTATTAACATTTTTTATTGTTTAATGTAATTATGTGATAAATGTAACAGCCTATGTGTTCTGTCCGGAAATATGGAAGGACACGACCATGTGTTGAGGTTAGCTTTATGGAACGTCTCACAGCAATAGTACACAGTACAGAGTGTGGCTGGAAGCAGGAAGAGCAGGGAAGAGACCAAGTGGCGTTAGGCAGTCGCCTAATATATCCTGAGGGGCGCCTCAGGGTATATTAGGCATGATGCCAGCATCAGAACAAACGTATTAGCGTGTTGGCTAATGTAAAAAAAGAACATATACACATATACGGATTACCTTAGCAGGAACGGCTGGTATAGGAACACACTCACCTGTGTATCTCAAACAGGTTCATTTTGTCTTTTTAATGATAAAACTGATATTGTTCTTCTATTAAGAGAAGGCAAAGGGATGTCTCATACCTGGGACTCTCTCCTCCAGAGACCATCGCATGGCGGGGGGGGGGGGGCGTGGCCGACTTGGCAGATCTGTCAAATCTGTCAGGACGGTCACGCCTACAGAAAGGATAAAACAGCTGATGTGACATGTTATGGATGTTAGATGATGCTTTCTGAAGAAGACTGCAGACGACAGTCGAAACATGAAAAAGGTATGTGACATCCCTTTGCTTTGTCTTAATAGAAGAACAATATCAGTTTTACACTCACCTACGACTGCGTTCAACTGGCCAGTTTAACCCATTGACACCTGTTGTCGCGAATTTGCATCAATCAAAAAAAACAAAAAAAAACAATGATTTTCAATTATGAAAAAAAAAATTGTTCACAATTGCAAATAAATTCAGGCGTCAAGGGGTTAAAGAACCACTTAAGGTATATCAACCACAACATTTCTAACAAGGCAACTGGATAGACTGCCGATGTGCCCATGTGGCCACTGAGTACGTCGGCCTCCGTCGGTCTATGATGACCATGGAAGATAATCCTAAACATCTACTCTGCTGGAACAGCACCGCCTGTGGCTGAACAGGCCGATGCGCGAATGGCAGTCCCTGTCACACAGGTCGCACTTGTGGGTGGTCTCCGTGCTGCTGGGTCTGTGGCGGTTCTTCCTGCGGGTCCTTTTTTCATCTGCTGCAGCAGTCAGCCTCTCTTCACCCGCCTTAAGCTGTCTGGTCAGGGTGCCTCTCCATTTGGAGCGGTCCATTGCAAGGTCCTTCCAGCGCTCTGTATTGATCTCCAGGGCCTTCATGTCTCTCTTGCAGACGTCTCTAAAGCGCAGCTGTGGGCGGCCAACGTCTCTCCTGCCAGTCGCCAGTTCTCCGTAGAGGACGTCTTTGGGGATTCTGCAATCCTCCATACGGTGAACGTGGCCTAGCCAGCGGAGCCTGCGCTGCCTGAGTAGAGTGAACATGGAGGGAAGGCCGACGCGGGACAGAACTTCTGTGTTGGGCACTTTGTCCTGCCAGGATATGTCCAGGATGCGGCGAATGCAGCGCAAGTGGAAGGAGTTCAGTCTCTTTTCCTGCCGGGCGTATGTTGTCCACGTCTCACTCCCATAGAGCAGTGTGCTGATGTGCTAGCCCCAGATGCCCTCGGTGCCTGGCCACAGAGGGATGGAGGATCTGTAGCTACGATGGCAACTGCTACAACAGCCTTAGAAGAGGTCGGGGTGGGACCGAGAAGCAGCTCGGTTGGATGTTTGGCATAAGACGACTCACGTCTCACTTGTTTCCATTTCCATACGTAATAGTTAGGCATTTTTTAGGGGAGCTGTAGCACCCTTAAATTTAAACTCAGCACCCCTATAAACTGCAGAGAGAAAAGTTGTGATTGTAGCATTTTAGTTTGTCTTTGACCAGCTGAAATAACATGTAAAACATATTCAGTAGTTTGCTGTTTAAACTTTTTAAAAATGAAAATGTACCCCCCCCCCCCCCCACCGCCACGCAAATGGTATGATCCCTCCTCTCACACATTCTCTCCTGGCATGTGCTGCAGCCTTGGCACACACACAAGGCAAGGCAAGTGTATTTGTATAGCACATTTCATGTACAAGACAATTCAGTTCTTTACATAAAACATTACAGCAAGTTGCAAAAGGAATACATAAGAATTTAAAGCAAACTAAAAAGTAAGTTAAAGAGAAAAAAACAAACTAAAGTACAATACAACAGAAACAAATGCTACAGTGCATTGTAGGAGATAAACAATTGTTCTACTGAAAGGCTGTGGCAAATAGGATAGTTTTTAACCTGGATTTAAAGCAGCTGAGAGTTTCGGCAGCCCTGATTCATTCTGGGAGTTTGTTCCATATGTGAGGACCATCAAAACTGAACGCTGCCTCACCATGTTTGGTTCTAACTCTGGGCACAGATAGTATGTCTGACCCTGATGACCTGAGGGCTCTGGGTGGTTCATAATGGACCAGCAAATCTGAAATGTATTTTGATCCTAAACCATTCAGAGCTTTATTAATCAACAGCAGTATTTTGAAATCTATTCTTTGACAGACAGGAAGCCAGTGTAAAGATCTGAGGACTGGAGGTATATGATCCACTTTCTTGGTCTTAGTGAGGACTGGAGCTGCAGCGTTCTGAACCAACTGCAGCTGTCTGATGGACTTTTTAGGGAGACCTGTGAGGACAGCATTACAGTAGTCCAGTTTACGGAAGATAAATGCATAGACTGTGGGTGACCCCCACAGCCTTCGGGTCAAGCAGAGCGCTCAGCTGGAGCAATTAGCAGAACAGTGAGATGTATGGACTGATATCAGTAGGCACCCTCTCTTTGTCTAATTCCGGTGCCAGTAATCCTGCTATTGATATGTGTGACTCTCATGTAAATGTCCCATGCATTCCTGCTGTACTGTGATGCTAATGTGCCATGCATGCATTGTCTAGCTGGGTATATAAGTGAACTGAATATCGCTTGCCCACTCTCTTACTGCTCTTTTGATCACACGCATTGCCTGTTTGCTGACTAGAGACTGAGGGCTTGCTCCGGCGCGCTTACACAGCGCTGGAGTGAGTCCTGTGATGGAGGATGAATAAAACACCCTTTTAAACTTCACTTCGCCGTGCCCATGCACCGGGGTCCCTTATCCTATCCGCCACACTGGTGACCCCGCCCGAATACAAGAACACGAACGCAGCCCCCGGCGGTGATGTTGCAGCATTGCACCGAGACAAATTCCTAGTTTGTGTACTACATGAACAATGGCAATAAATCTCATTCTGGTTCTGATTCTGATTCTGACTCCGACGACAAGCGAACGCAGCTGCCTGACGCAAATGGACTGCCCTCCCTTCTGCCATGCGGGAGACCTCGACGCAGAACCAACACCAGGCGAACTCTCCGGAGATCACCCACGACCGGGAAAGCTGCAGAAAGCTTCATGGTGCAACCCTCGCCTGAGATCTGGACATCCACGCTGGGACCGGCCGAGGGACACAAGAATGTCTACTCCCTCTCACCGCTCCTCCGCATCCACACGAGCGCGCACGCACCTCGTCCTCTCTCCATGACGGTGACCTCCAGGGCCGACGGAGAACGCAGCGCGTGGACCAGAACGCACCATGACCCGGCACGAGCGAACGACAGCAACAGCCAAAGCAGGGACGACCATCGGCGCTGACGACGCTGATCTCCAGCAAGCTCCCTGACCCTGACTCATCTCTCGACAGCGGACCACCCACGCACCAAACCCCCGCACGCACACCGGGGGGTTATGAGGACAGCGCACCACGCACGGAACAAAACCGGCTCCACAGACCGCCATCGTCCTCCGCCGCTGCACACGCCCGAGAGACACGGCCGACCGCCATCCTCGGAACCTTCAGGGCTGCTCACACACCTGAAGCAGAAACGCAGCCCGCTCACAGGATTTTGTATGGGTCTCAGCCACGGCGCACAATGGGAATTCAGTCGTCAGCTGTCCCCAAGGGCTTTAGGGCTGCGCGCGCACCTAAAGCCAACACACCAAGTCCCTCACACAGCTGCAGCTCCTGTTTTTTTTCATGGCCGCTACACGTCCTCGCAGTACTGGACTGCGAGAGGAGTCAGAGACAAATTTTTCTTCTCACAGCCGCTGTGGATCTCCGCCATGTTCAATGGGACAGCCCCTCAACATCGTGGATCCACATGCAATTTTTGCGCGGCCCAGACAACTTTGCCGTCTCAGGCCGGCACTTGCTACCCCCACCCTCCTCCCTCCCCCTCCTCCGGCACAGAACTTTTCCCACAGCTCGCTCCCAAAGCCAGACGATCGACACCTCAGCCCCCAGCTGAGCCCTCTGGGGGGCGGGGGGGTGACCCCCACAGCCTTCGGGTCAAGCAGAACGCTCAGCTGGAGCAATTAGCAGAACAGTGAGATGTATGGACTGATATCAATAGGCAGCCTCTCTTTGTCTAATTCCGGCGCCAGTAATCCTGCTATTGATATGTGTGACTCTCATGTAAATGTCCCATGCATTCCTGCTGTACTGTGATGCTAATGTGCCATGCATGCATTGTCTAGCTGGGTATATAAGTGAACTGAATATCGCTTGCCCACTCTCTTACTGCTCTTTTGATCACACGCATTGCCTGTTTGCTGACTAGAAACTGAGGGCTCGCTCCAGCACGCTTATACAGCGCTGGAGTGAGTCCTGTGATGGAGGATGAATAAAACACCCTTTTAAACTTCAGTTCGCCGTGTCCTGCCAGCACTTATTCCGTGCCTCCACACCTGGGTTCCCTTATTTTCATCCGCCTCAAGACAAGGTTTTCTAGATCCTGCTGAGACATCAGACCTTTAATCCTCGCTATGTTCTTTAAGTTATAATAGGCAGACTTCACTACACAGAGAGTTCCCTCACTATCCCAACAGCAAAAAGTGAGGGGAGGCTACTGCAGCTCTACAGGTAACACACTCATAATGGTGTACATATAACGCTAGCCTCAGCTGGAATATTCTGCAACGTTATGAATAGTTTTTGGGTCTGTCTGAATTTATTCAGTAAGAGTATGATGCATAGCTGCACACATTTAGATTTCAAAGTACATGAGGTTTTCACCTGGGGTGGGGGGTTAGAAAATAGGCTATGATTAGGCTCTAAAAAGCCTATACTATAACAGAAAATACTGCATCTTTGCTTATTTTGTTTTTGATTTTAGAATAGAATAGAATAGAATAGGCTTTATTGTCATTGTACATTTGTACAGTACAACAAAATTGTGGGTGCTCCACCAGGCTACTGCACAGTAAAGTAAGAGAGAAGGATTAGATAAAACACAGTTACAGAACACATGATTAAACATACACCTGAAACAAAAATATAAATAGCCCACAGGTATATACCAGGTACAGTAGTGGCTTCACAGATGGAACTATGTACATAAGAGTGTGGAGTGTGGAACACATGATTGAATAAAATGGCAGAGGATTATGGAAAATATAGAGTACACAGGAATGGTAGTGGTTTCATGGATGGGTCAATATACATGAAAGTGAGGAGTGCAAAGGCAGGTGAGTTATAGTGATAATTAAAAGGTCCTCAGTTCTGAGCATGTGAGCGTTCAGAGGGAGGGGGGTGGGGCCTCTGACTGCAGTCCGGATGGCCCAGGGGAAGAAACTGCTTGTCAGTCTGGAGGTGTGGGACCTGATTGATCTGAACCGTCATCCAGAGGGAAGCAGGTCAAACAGGTGGTGGTGGGATGTGAGGGGTCTCCTGTGATGATCTTGATCCTTCTGAGACAGGAGGATCTGGAGATGTCCTCCAGGGACGACAGAGGGCCGCAGTGAGGAAAAACCTCAGAAATTTATGAGTAAAGTCTCAAATGTACAAGAAAAAACCCTAAATTAGTGCTAAAGACAAATTATGAGAAAAAATTGATTTAAGTGGGAAAAAATCTTTAAAATTTACAAGTAAAAAGTAGTAAATTTAGAGTAAAACTGCCATAAATTCAGGAGAGAAACCTCAAACTGTCCAGACTAAAGTCACATCTCAGTAACTTCTTAACTATTTTGGGGGAGCTCCTCTTATGTATATTTGAGTGATAATATATAAAGATAACCTACATGTACTTGTGTACAGTTTCAGGCTATTCTACAACCTAAATCATAGATTTTTTTAATTGAAAATGTGGAAATGTTTTATGTGAATTTGGAGAGTTCTCATAAATTTCCTACTTATGATTATTTTTATTCTTTTTGAATGACAGACTTTTTAAGAAACTTCGTGAAACATTTTTTGTTCATGGATTGATATTTTTTTCTTGAACTTGTGACTTTTGCATCATAAACTGGCATTTTTTTCTTCCTTCTTTGTATTTTTGCCTCAATAATTTTCCCTCATCTTTCCATTGATTTTTTTTTTCCTTAATTGTTTTAATTAATGCAAATGAGTTCCATTTCTCTTGTGATTTTCTGACCGTTGTCTCAACAAGTTATTCATTTTCTTCTTTTTGATGAATTTATTAAATCTTTTAAATAACTTCCTGTTTACTTTCTCAGTGACTGTAATTGTACAGATGTGAATTTTTTTCCTCATAAATTTGCAGCTTTTGCTGTGAATTTGTAACTTTTATCGTTTAAATTCAAGTTTGTTTTTCTTGTAATTTTGCATTTTTCTTCCATGAATTTAGTACATATTTTAAATAAATGGACATTTGTCCCTATAAATTTGTTATGTTATTCTAGTACATTTGAAGCTTTTACTGTATATGTTTGTGATGTTTTTTCCCTTGTAATTGTGTGGCTTTTTCTCAAAGTTTTGCACCTTTGGAAAATTTTGAGACTTTAAAATTATGACAAAATATTTATACAAAATAGATAATAACAGACGGATTGGAGCAGCATCTGCAGTGATGCGGACGTTGTACCGGTCTGTTGTGGTGAAGAGGGAGCTGAGCTCTAAAGCAAAGCTGTTGATTTACCGGTCAGTCTACGTTCCTACTCTCACCTATGGTCACGAGCTTTGGGTAATGACCAAAAGAACAAGATCGCGGATACAAGCGGCTGAAATGAGCTTTCTCCGTAGGATTGCTGGACTCACCCTCAGAGATAGGGTGAGGAGCTCAGTCATCCGGGAGAGGCTCAGAGTAGAACCGCTGCTCCTCCACATTGAAAGAAGTCAGTTGAGGTGGTTTGGGCATCTGATTAGGATGCCTTCTGGACTCCTCCCACTTGAGGTGTTTCGGGCATGTCCGACTGGGAGGAGACCCTGAGGCAGACCCAGGACTCACTGAAGAGACTACGTCTCCCAGCTGGTCTGGGAACGCCTTGGTATCCTCTCTGAAGAGCTGGAGCAGGTGGCTGGGGAGAGGGAAGTCTGGGCTTCTCTGCTTGAGCTGCTGCCTCTGTGACCCAGACCTCCACAAAAGCGGTAGAAGATGGATGGATAATAAAGTAACTTTCTTTCTTTCTTTCTTTCTTTCTTTCTTCAAAACCAGGGATTCACTTGTTAAGGGCAAAAGTGGGATAATTCTGACCTCTGTTGGATCATGGCTGTGATGGTTGAATGTTGCTTCTCATCAAATTGGACCAAAAATGCCAGGGCTGATTTTTTTTTTGTCCCAATCCAGCCCTGGCTACGACAGCTAGTAGCAGACCATCCATCCATCCATCTTCTACCGCTTTTCCGGAGGTCCGGGTCGCGGAGGCAGCAGTTCAAGCAGAGAAGCCCAGACTTCCCTCTCCCCAGCCACCTGCTCCAGCTCTTCAGAGGGGATACCAAGGCGTTCCCAGACTAGCTGGGAGACATAGTCTCGCCACCGAGTCCTGGGTCTGCCCCGGGGTCTCCTCCCAGTGGGACGTGCCTGAAACACCTCAAGTGGGAGGCGTCCAGGAGGCATCCTAATCAGATGCCCATACCACCTCAACTGACTCCTTTCAATGTGGAGGAGCAGCGGTTCTACTCTGAGCCTCTCCCGGATGACTGAGCTCCTCACCCTATCTCTGAGGGTGAGTCCAGCAATCCTACGGAGAAAGCTCATTTCAGCCGCTTGTATCCGCGATCTCGTTCTTTCGGTCATTACCCAAAGCTCGTGACCATAGGTGAGAGTAGGAACGTAGATTGACTGGTAAATCGACAGCTTTGCCTTTGCTAGTAGCAGACATTTTTCTTTAATGGTTGCATTGTCAATCAGCTACTGTGTGCTGTTTAAATTTGAGAGAAAGGAGCTGTTGTCGTTTTGGTATCAGGAAAATATTAATATTATCAATAGCCATGCTTACATGGACACAAGTAACCAGATTAAAAGCCTGATTGGAATAAAAATGCTTCACGTAAACGCACCAATCTGAATATTCTGACCCGATCACACTCATTCGGATCAAAATTTCATTCCGATTGAGACGGGTGGGTTATGCCGATTGTTAATCTGAATGGTGCGCATATAAACACTTATTCCGAAGGTTGGGCAGAAAATATGTTTACTGCGCATGTCTGTATGTCAGCCACACGTTGACGTGACGTATTTCCAGCATCTAGCAGAAGACATAGTGGGGGTAAAACAAAACTGGTCTGTATCGTCCAGCTGTCTCCCTCTGTTCGTCATATGCAGAAGTTTGTACTTGTAGCTTCATTACGGAGACCAGCAGAAGCAAAAGTACAGTCTGAATAACACGATACAGGTCCATTTCAAAAAGAGAAAGACACGAAGCATATTGGTTTACCCCAGAAGTTGCTTCTTCTTCTACTATTTTTGGAATGTCGAAATGTCGATGTGTGCATGTCAAAATGATTTATCCCATTCAAACGTGTGACACGTGGAAACGCACATCCTAATCGGATCAGCTTTTTCAGGATCCATGTAAACAGTAAAGTTCTGATCTGAATTGTAATCAGAATGAAGAAATTTTGCCCATGTAACCGTAGCTAGTGTTTTTATGTATCATCACATACCATGTTCACTAACTAGAAGCCAGGGAGGAGATGCAGAAAAAGATAACTCTAACAAAATAATGTGTGTGTTGTAGCTCACTGGGTGCTCAGCACCCCTAAAACTCTGATCCTAGAACCGCCCCTGCTGGAACGGATTTTCATTTGGGGTCTGTGTGGACCCCAGCTAGAATATTGCATGTTTTGACCGAATTGACCTTGGTTTCATTTGTGCCAAAGAAAAACAGTGCTGTCATCCTGCTCTCCTCCAGGCGCCACAACATGGCTGTGAAATCTGCCTTTGTAGACCTGGGCATGCTTGACATCCATCGCCATCCATCACAATGTAGCTGCAAGTACTCCTGCTCTAAAAATAAAAATAATAAAACAACTAAAATCAATAAAGCATTCCTTTTTTCTGTTTTTAACCATAGCGTCTAAGTTTTAAAAAAAAATATTAGGCAGTTGTATACTTTACATCTATCTATAAATTCAAGATCTCTCTCTGTTTGTGTGTGTGTGACACTGGTGAAGGGATCGGCGCTGTACCGGGGATGCCCTGAATTTCCCTCTGGTGAGCAATAAAGTATACAAGACACAAATACAAAATAATAATAATAATAGTGTTTGGTGTTTTGTACTTTATTGAACTGCAATAAAGTATTTAACTTTAATTTAACTGCACGTATAAACTAAATTATAATGGTGACTGAACAACTCCCATTCCCCAAAGTGCAACTCACAACATTTATGAATATAATTCATAAAAGATCACACAAATAAGTGATGACAAAAAAATAAACAAGCGGTTCTTAAACGGTGGCTAATATTGGATGCCGCATTCATTTTCAATTATTCTGTAATTAACATTCACACAGTCAAATAAATCTCAGTTCAGTCCTTTTTATATTTGTCAAAGTCTAACATGTGATTGCCTACATCTAGGCTACACCTCTGTATTCCACTTTCAAACACAGCCTACATTTGGACCGGTAGAGCCTGATTGGGCTCCCTGTTTCAGACAGGAATACTTGCTTTCTATAGGCATGCACTAATAGTTAATAAGTACATGAAGTAGTGTTGCGGTCCACATGGACCCCAGATGTACAAATTAATCAGCATGGACACGTGTGCTGATGAACCAGACCGTCAATGACGAAGTAGCTCATTCTGGCCTGACGAAATCACCCCACGAGTGCTCAGATCTCCCAACCGTTGACCTTAAGCACAGCCAATCTGTGATGTTCTTAACGGCCTAGGAGGAGTAAATGTGAAGGTCTCCTGATCTTTGACAATGATCTTGATCTCTGCTTGGATGCAGACCCACCTGAGGATCATTGGGAGCGAGTTTGGTGAGCATCAGGGTAGTTTTCCTAGTTGGAGTAGCGATTCCTGTGAAATGCAGACGGACGGATCTGACGATGGATACCACATCGTGACATTAGTTCCTTTCGGCTTTGCCGGAATAAGCTAAAAACCAGGGTAGGTTTCTCAATAATAACAATTGGTCTGATCAGCATAGAGCTAGCTTCATGTCCACTTAGTTTGTGACCTTCTAGTGTTGCAGTCAAGACCAGATAGAAAGATCAAGATGTTAAGGAGTTGAGAACCAGTCAAGAACAAGTCGAGAACAAGACCACTGTGCATGTAGGTCTTGGTCTTCCTCAACAGCACACATATGTCGGGCCAACATGGGCAAGTGTACATTGGGTGTACATCTTATAGAGGTCGCTCGCTCACTGGCAAGACAGAAGCTGTATTCCCAGCAGTGTACAGTTGCAGTCAAACCTTACAAACTTGACGACTGTAGAGAACCTGCTGATAAAGACTGTCTCCTGTACTGCTGATCCTTTTACTGCTACTCTAAACTTTATTGACACGGGTTTTATCCGACAGGAACAGTACAGAGGGGAAGACAAAGACCAACAAAAACTACAACTACAGCCACTGATCACAGCTGAAGTGAACAGAATAAAAAGTTCAGAACAAAGAGAAGAAGTTTCAGACTTACAGGCAGACAGGTGAGTCCAGACAGGTTTTCGGGACAAACAGAGGCACGAGGGAAGGGAGGAGGGAACGCCTTGTGATGTCACAGCTGCTGTCCCGTCAGGCTTATGAGCGGACTCTGTACCTCCCCACCCCACCCCACCCCCTCACCGTGTCCCCCTCCCTCCCTCTCTGTGCGTACCTTCTGTTAACAGAACAGCATAACTGGGTGTGTCCCTCTGTTGCAATGAACACCACCCAGTTACCATGGCAACAATAACCGTACGAGCAGCTGGGCATGTAGGGGCGGAAACCGAAGGTGCACGCATGTGTATTGGTGCGTGCACATGTGTGTGTGCTTAGTCTGTTGCGCAACTGCTGTTTTGGCCAGTCAGTGTGACACAAGGAGTTTCTACAGGTATGAACATGTTCTGTTTAAGACTTTAGGGAAAACAATTAAAGAATTTTGAGTTACATTGAAGATCAAACCTGCTAGGAAGACAGAACATGATAACAACAAATAAAATATCTTTAAAATCATATTTAGATAGATAGATAGATAGATGTACTTTATTGATCCCAAACTGGGAAATTACAGTGTAACAGCAGCATGACAGTTGACAGCCAAACAACAGAAACACACATGACAGACAAAGGGATTACCATGGAAAGTAAAAAAGAAACTAACACGACTATAGAACCTATATACAACATAGCTTAATATATGATGACCCGTATAAATACATGAATCATCCCATTGCACAAAGAAGGACTATCGGGAGCAGAGTGAAATGGGAGGTACCAGTTAGTCTGTAAGGTGCAGTGTGGCAGCATAGCTATGACCAGAATACAACATCATAGTGAGTTATTGTACAGTGAAATTGCATGTGGCAGGAAAGATTTCTTGTACCTGGCTGTTCGACAGCGAAGCTGTAGTAGTCTACTGGAGAAAGTGCTTCGCTGCCTACCTAGTGTGTGGTGGAGGGGGTGATCAGGATTGTTCATGATGGATCACAGTTTATTTAGTGTTCTCCTCTCCACCACTGTCTCAAAGGTCTCCGGTCTGAGACCAACTACAGAGCCAGCCCTCTTGATAATCTTGTCAAGTCTGTTGGTATCTCTGGCCCTGATACTGCTACCCCAACAGACCGCAGCAAAAAAGATGGCGCTGGCGACAACAGTCTGGTAGAAAAGTTCCAGCATCCTGCTGCACACGTTGAAGGATCTCAGTTTTCTCAGGAAATAGAGTCTGCTCATCCCCTTCTTGTGGACAGCATCGGTGTTGGATCTCCAGTCCAACCCGCTACTGATCCTGACACCCAGATATTTGTAGTCTTCAACCACTCCCACATCCTCCCCCCTAATCTGCAGTGGCTGAGAAGGAGCCTTCCTCTTCCTGAAGTCAATCACCATCTCTCTGGTCTTGCTGACATTCAACCTCAGGTGATTCTGCTCCATCCACTCCACAAATCTGTCTACCAGTGCCCTGTACTCCCCCTCCTCTCCTTATATTTATGCTTTTGAAATGTTTTAGGGAAATACAAATAATAAATATACATCGTATTTATGTATTATTTTACAACAATATATAACATATATTTATCTTGTATGTGTCTCATATCCTTATTTATTCTTTCTTTTGTAGTTTTTTGTATTACTTGTATTTGATGCAATTTCTCCTCTGACCAGCAAGTGGCAGCAAACTTCCAATACAGTGACGTCAAACCGCCGAAATGGGAAGAAGACGCTGTGTGAAAAAAAAGCATGTTTTATTTAAACCTTTTTTATTTTATTAGGAAATTTTATTATATCTAAATGTAAATGGGCCAACACCACCCACACACTGTAACACTTTATTATGGTAATAAAGTTTTTTTTGTTTTTTTTAAAGATTAACAAAAAGACGCAGTGCCGTCACTTCCGGCAGAGTTTCAAGATGGAGTCGTGTGGAATGAAGATGAATTTCTGGGAGAACGGGCCGAAGCCGGGACAGTTTTACTCGTTTACCGGGGGGAGTAGCGGAAACATGCGGGTACCGGAGACATCCTGCGGACCCGTCAGACACACACTGTGAGTCACAGAGCAGACCGGACCGGAACTCTGCTCCGGTTCGGACCGTTTCGGTTTGAGTGCTGCATCATCACGGAGCTAGCTGATGCTAAAGCTAATTAATGCTAAGTTAACTGTCAGATTTTAACGGTTAAAAAAACATTTTTTTTTTTTGTTTAGAATATTTCTGATCAAATCTGAGGTTGGTATTAATCTGTTACAGCCGGAAACGGCTCAGCTTTGTTTGCTGATTCACTGTTAGCAGTTAGCTTAAATAGTGGTTTCAGGTCAGTGTTTCATGCACACAACTTCATGTGTATGTGCGAATATTCTGGAAGTCATGAGCCTGAAATCATTAACATCAGACAACGGTCTACATTATATAGCATCCACGTGTTTATAAATTCAAAACGATAAAAGTGATGACGATTAAACCCTAAACCAGGTGTGGGAAGTCCGTCCCTTGCAAAAACCTTTTAAATGGTTTCTGGACACTCCGTGCTAAGTCACTCCGTACCCAAATCACAACGTACACTAGACGTTCCGTACTTGTGTAATTAAATACTTACTAAGCCAAAATGTTATTTATTTTTAATATCAAAATGTGATTACTAGCTTATCAAAAGCTTCAAAACACAAGCTGTAATTAAGGCTACTGTCAGACTCAAATGTCATGGCGATCAGTGGCAGAAGAAGAAGAAGCGTCTCTGTTGTCATTCAGTCCATACAGCCAATCATGCACAGTAGAACAAAATTGTGTTTCTCTTATCTACAGTGTTAATCACATGTAGAATCACAGGGGTCGCAGCCATGCAAGGTGCCGCCATAAACAGCTTCTCCTTCCCCCATTCTGTTACACTGAGCACCAAGCTAGAAAGCACCATTTTTATCTGGTCTTTGGTATGACCCGGTCGGGACTTGAACCCCCAACTTCCTGGTTGTGGGGCGGATGCTCTATCAACTAGGCCATCACCCCTAACCCTAAGAGGAGCAGCTGACGGCTAGACACGAATGGAGGGATGTTTTGCCTTTCATTTATTTATGGGTTGTTGTTGTTTGGGGGGGAGTTCAAGGAGTCAAAAGAAAATGTTCCTATAAAAATTTATTTATTTAAAAAATCATTGCAGATTCTATGGTAAAGATCAGCCATGATGCATCAAACCATTCTAGTACTTGGCTGGGGTTTGGCTAATTAAAACCAGCTGCTACTCTTAATGCCACTGATTGTCATGACATTTTTGAGAGTTGAATTTCAGCTTCTGTTTTGAATCACATTCTGATATTAAAAATAAACCACAGCAACATTTTGGTTTGGCAAGTATTTAATTAAACGGGCACGCTGTGATTTGGGGATGGAGTGGCAAGGGTACGGCGTGACCTGATACCTTTTAAATGCCCTTTTAAACGCAGAGGTACCCGACCTAGGCTAGCGGCTAACCCACACAATCCAGCTATCCCCACCATCGTACTGGCCAACGTACGCTCTTTAGACATTAAGCTGGACCACAGCCATATAGTATGATAGTTGCGACACGCTTTGAACTCGCTGCTGCCCGGTCACGTGCTTCATGGAGCTCCAAATTGTTCCATATAACGGCCTTTAATGGCGTGTGAATGGCAGCTGTGGGACCTGCGGCATAAAGAACATTTTATAGCCATATTAGGTAAATATTGAAAATACCTATTGGTAGGTTTATTGTTAAACTTATAATGAACAGATTTAACTGTATTATAATACAAGCAAGCAACATTAGCATTTTTCTGACAGAATTGTGCATTTTTTTCCCCTTTTAAATGTACTACCTTCTTTATTCTAAATTTTACTTTATCGCATAAATTTGCTATTTTTTTCCTCATAATATTGTATTTCTCTCATTACTCTGATTTTTATTGTACATTTGAGACTATTTTCAAATTGAAATGTGGCTGTTTTTTAGTTTGTTTTTTAAATTATGGCTTTTTTCTTACAGATTTATGTATTTTTATACTAAATTTGAAAGTTTTTTCATTCTAGCTTTTTATGCACACATTTGTGAACTGTTTTGGAAACGTTACATTTTTCTCTTATAAGTTTAAACATGAGGAAAAAATACAAACTTTACACGTGTACTCTGTAAAACAATCACATTCATGTACGGACAGTCATAAATAAAATGAATTTCCTGAACCACAATAGAATTACAAAGGATAGAAAATATATTCTGTTAATGGTTCAGTTAGTTTTTTTAATTAATTTCAAGTGAGCCATTTTATAAAACTGAGTATTTCACATTTGTAAATATAACAATTGTTTTTAGAATCTTTGTTTTTAACAGTTGACTCTTCGTTTACCAACTTAAAATAATCACTTGTTTTCAGATGTATTAAAAAATAAATCAAGTCTATATCCCAAGTGTTTTTCACCCCATGTTCCTCCCAACAATTTCTTCAAATAAATACAGAATATTTTCAACACGACAGAATGATAAAATATTAAAAATTGCTAATTTATGAATGTTGAATAACACTAACACCACCAAATGCTAATGTATGCTAATTTGTTAATGTTAATGTATGCTAATTTATGAATGTTAAATAACACTGCCACGATAACCAGGTTATCAAGTTGAGCTAGCTGCTGTTCACCTGAATCTAGTGTGGAGCAAGCTAATGAGCAAGTTTGTGACCTTCTATCAGACATAAACACGAAAAAAAGCTGACGAAATAAAACACTATCACACACTACATAATCTACATGTTAACTTAAGTGGTGAAATGAACAAAGCAGCGGCCATTCATTAATTTACCAGGGATTATTAAGCAGACACTCCAGGAAATGAATGGTGGTCTATGGGGAAAACTACATTGTTTTGAACTAATCGCTGCTCCATGACCCACGTGACTTCCGCATTCCAGAGTTTCTGTTGAAGTCTGTCGGAGTGTCGCAACTATCATACTATATGGCTATGAGCTGGACCACATCCGTTTACTACACTCAGCCTCAAGGACTATGAGAGAGTGCTTTGTTTTTGTGTTTGTGGAAACATGGCTCAACAACATCATCCCGGGCTCTGCCATCCAGCTAGACCAGCTAACATGCTACAGAGCAGACAGAGCTGTCGTCGAGGGAGGTAAGACCCACGGCAGCGGGCTCTGTGTTTACATCAATGATGCCTGGTGCTATGTGGTCTGTCAACACTGCTCACCATTGTTGGAGGTTATGGTTATTAAGTGCTGGCCATTCTATCTTCTGAGGGAATTTACGGCTATACAGCTAGCTGTCATTTATTTCCTTTCCAGCTCCAACAACAACAACAGGAGTGAGGCACTGAATGAACTGCACCAGCACAGTGAGCAGCAGACAGCCCACCCAGATGCTTTTTTCATTTTTGCTGGAGATTTCAACCACATAGACCCAAAGACTGTGTTTCCTGAAATACACCAACACGTCAATTTTTCTACGTGGAAAAACAACACACAGGACCATGTTTTCACCAACCAGTGAGGAGTGTGTAAGGCCTTCCCCTCCCCCACCTCAGTGCCTCTGACCACATCACTGTTATGCTAATTCGAGCATACAGACCACTGGTTAAAGTCACCAAACCAGTTCGGAAATGGGTGCATGTGTGGCCGGAAGGGTCCTTAGAGGCACTTCAAGACTGCTTCACCACCACTGACTGGAACATATTCAAGCGGGCTGCCACCAACAACAACACCACAGATCTGCAGGAGTACACAGAGGGTGTTAGTGCCTACATCGCAAAGTGCATTGATGATGTCACGGACACCAAGACCATCACTGCTTGGGCCAATCTCAAACCATGGCTCACAGGGGAGGTCTACAAGCTCCTGAAAGCTTGGAATACTGCCTTGAGAGCTGGGGACAAGGTGGGCCTGAGGACAGTTAGGGCCAACCTGTCCCGAGGCATCAGAGGGGCTAAGAGGCAGTACTCCAGGAGGATAGCCCTCTGTTTCAGCGACAGCAGAGACACTCAGTGTCTGTGGCAGGGAATACAGACAGTCACAGACTACAAGCCCACATCGCAGACCTGCGACAGCTCCACCTCTCTGCTGAACAGCTTCTTTGCTCGTTTCAAGGCACTCAACAGTACCACTGCACAGAAGTCACTACCTCCTCCTGGTGACCAGGTGATTACACTGTCCCCGGACAGTGTGAGGAGATCCCTTGGCAGAATCAATGCATGCAAAGCTCCAGGTCCTGACAACATACCTGGTCGCGTCCTGAGAGCCTGTGTAGACGAACTCAAAGGTGTCTTCACGGACATCTTCAACATCTCACTGAGACAGGCTGTTGTCTCCATGTGCTTCAAAGCCATCAACATCATTCCAGTCCCCAAGAAGTCATCTTCCTCCTGCCTCACGACTACCCTCCGGTTGCACTCACTCCCATCATCATGAAGTGCTTCGAGCGGGTGGTCATGCAGCACATCAGGTCTGCCCTGCCCTCCTCCCTGGACCTGTTTCAGTTTGCATACCGGTCCAATTGCTCAACCAATGATGCCATCTCTACTGCCCTCCACTCAGCCCTCACACACCTGGACACAAAGGACTCGTACGTCAGAATGCTGTTCATAGGGTTTAGTTCAGCATGCAACACAATCATCCCCCAACAGCTCATTCACAAACTGGACCAGCTGGGGATCAACACTTCACTGTGTAACTGGCTGTTGGACTTCCTGACGGGGAGACCGCAGGCAGTACGGGTTGGCAGTAACACATCCAGCACCATCACTCTGAACACGGGGCACCCCAAGGATGTGTGCTGAGCCCCCTCCTCTTCACTCTGCTGACTCATTACTGTACACTGACACACAGCTCCAACCTCTTCATCAAATTTGCAGATGACACAACTGTGGTGGGTCTCATCAACAACGGAGATGAGACGAACTACAGGAGCAAGGTGAGCCTCCTGGCCATGTGGTGCAGAGACGACAATCTCTCTCTGAACGTGAAGACAAAGGAGATTGTTGTAGACTTCAGAAGAGCGCACACCCAGCATGCTCCCCTGACCATCAATGGTGCTGCTGTGGAGAGGGTCAGCAGCACCAAGTTCCTGTGTGTGTCCTGCTGCAAGACCCTCCATCGCATAGTGGGAACAGCTGAGAAGCTTGTTGGTGCCTCTCTCCCCTCCCTTGAGACCATCTACAGCACCTGCCTCACCCACAAAGCCCTCTGCATTGCAGGTGATCCCACCCACCCGTCACACAGCTTCTTCAGTCTGCTGCCATCAGGGAGGAGACTGCGGAGTCTCCGGGCCAGGACCAGCAGACTCAAGGAAAGCTTCATCCATCAGGCTGTCAGGAAGCTCAACTATCTCCCTGCTCTGCCCCCTCTTCCCCTTCTGCCCCCCACACAAATGAATCCTGGACTCTGAAGCCTTATTCATGCTGCATTTCCCCTCTGGTCTGCTTTGGTCTGCGTGTGCTATGGACAAGCCCGGCGCACACACGGCGTTGCACATGCTCACTTTTTTTGTCTACCAGGCCAAGTGGTTGATGCATGTGCACAGTTGTTATTTATAGTTTCGCTCCAGCCCTATGGGTAGTGCAAATGCGCTAACACGCCAGATTGTCCACCAGCTATAAACACGAGAGCAACACGCATTTTTTTTGTAGCAGCAACAATGGCGTCATTTCAAGGAAAAGGAGGAATTACCGTGTTCCAGTGCCCTTCTCCACTCTTCTTCCGCATCCTTGTTGTCTTCCTCCTTTACTTTGTCTTTGTATGCCGTGTTGGTAGCGTCACCTTGTGAGTGGGATGATCAGTCTTGCACATGCGCTTTCAGCGTGTTCAGGTCATGAGCAGGCCTCGCGGTTGTCCACAATAGAGCCCTGTGGACACTAGCGGACTGGAGATGGTGACGTAAATTTTGTCACTCGAGGTTTCCAGTTGCATGAATCCAGCTTGACACCCCTCCCCCCCCTTTAACAACTGAACTCTGCCATCCCCAGGTACTGTTCACTCCCACACACACACACTGATCTCAGGGCTGCAGCAGTAACTGCTCTTTTATCACTACACGTCACTTTAACCCTCTGTGTGACCTCCGCCCCCTGGTGGAACCAGCGATGGATCCACTCCAGTTCGCCTACCAGCATGGCATTGGGGTGGAGGATGCGGTGATCTTCCTCCTTCACCGTTCTCTGTCCCACCTGGAGAAGCCCGGGAATATGGTGAGGATCATGTTCTTTGACTTCTCCAGTGCTTTCAACACCATCCAACCGATGATCCTGAAGGACAAGCTGCTGCGCGCAGGGGTGGACCAGCACCTGTCATCATGGATCCTGGACTACCTCACGAACCGGCCTCAGTTTGTGAGAACCCGGGACTGTGTGTCCGACACGATCATCAGTAGCACGGGGGCCCCCCAGGGAACGGTGCTGGCTCCCTTCCTGTTCACTCTTTATACTGCGGACTTCTCACACAACACAACACACTGCCATCTACAGAAGTTCTCTGATGACTCTGCGATCGTTGGCCTCATCTCCAATGGAGATGAAGCTGAGTACAGAGGGCTTATCCAGGACTTCGTGGACTGGTGCCATCGGAACTGCCTCCAGATCAACGCGAGGAAAACTAAGGAGCTGGTGGTGGACTGCCGCAGGCATGGGCAGCCCCTCACAGTACCAGTAAATATACAGGGAACAGACATCGAGATGGTGACATCCTATAAGTACCTGGGTATTCATCTGAACAATAAACTAGACTGGTCACACAATACTGATGCACTCTACAAGAAGGGACAGCGCAGGCTGTTCCTACTGAGGAGACTCAGGTCTTTTGGTGTACAAGGGGCGCTGCTGAAGTCATTCTATGACACGGTGGTGGCATCAGCCATCACTTTTGGAGTGGTCTGCTGGGGCAGTGGCATTACTGCAGCCGATAGGAAGAGACTGAACAAACTGATTAAGAAAGCTAGCTCTGTCCTGGGGCAGCGCCTTGATCCGATGGAGGAGATAGGAGAGAGAAGGACGGTGGCTAAACTGTCATCTCTGCTGGAGTCCGAGTTCCACCCTATGCAGGACATACTGAATGCACTGAGGAGCTCATTTAGCAGCAGACTACATCATCCCAGGTGCACAACCGAGAGGTTTCGTAGGTCCTTCCTACCAACGGCTGTCAGACTGTACAACCTAAGCAGGGCTGCTCGCAGAGATAGCAAAAAGACGTAACAAACTAATAGTTTTTTGAATGCAAAAGATGCAATAGACTTACACAATGGTCCCCTCCGGCATACAACTAGGAACATACCGGTCGCTATGGAGGGTGAGAATATGTATGGGCACATAATCATACCATGTAGGATAACTAAGTAGACGGTTATGCTGTTTCATTCCATCTAGCAACAATGCTCTGCACTGTGTGTGTTTATATATTTGCATATTTATTCCATCTAGCTACAATGCTCAGCACTGGGTGTGTTTATATATTTATATATCTACATATTATTCCATCTAGCTACATTGCTCCGCACTGTGTGTGTTTATATACTTGCATATTTATTCCACCTAGCTGCAATGCTCCGTACTGTGTGTTCATATATTCATATATTTATTCCATCCAGCTACAATGCTCTGCACTGTGTGTCTGTGTGTGTGTGTATATATATATATTTTATAGTAATACGTACATATGTTTATTAGCTGCTCTTGCTTGCTTGTTTTTTTTCTTGCCTTCTGATTGTTGCTCTGAGTGTTGCTATCCCTGTGCTGTTGCAATCCTGGAATTTCCCCGTTGTGGGACTAATAAAGGCTTATCTTATCTTATCTTATCTTATATGAGCCTTAAGTCACTACATGCTGTCTTTATTTTTATCGTATTTAGTATGTTGCACACCCTTAGTATTTTTAGTTTCTGGTTGGGGGTTGGTTTTCTTTGCACTGATGTTTGATGTTAATGTTTGGTGTTGGATGTTATACTTTATATTCATATTTCCTCCTTGGTGTTTAGCTTGCGGCACCGTGGGTCTCATCAGCGTCATTTCAGTTCTCTGTGTGCTGTACATACGGCAGAATTGACAATAAAGTTGACTTTGACTTGACTAAATGTTTTTTAGTCATTTTATGTTTGTTTTTAATTCTTCCCCCAAAAATGATAAATGTAATTTAATTTAAAAACCTTGTTGTGCATTTAACTGGATTTGAGCCTTAAAATGAAGATTTAACAGCGTTTTAAATTCAACATTTAGGACTTTTAGCTCATAAGTGTTTTTTTTAACCTGTTAATGTGCATCTTTTTACTAAGATTGTAACTTGAAGTGTTATTTTTGTGACTTCTTGTACTCTAAGCTGTGACTTTTTTCCCATAAATTTGTGGTTTTTGTTCTTCTTTGTATTAATTGTAGTTTGTGAGTTTTCTCTGGATCATTTCGGACCGTACTCCTGTACATTTGGCATTACATTCTTGTACATTTGCAGCCCTTTTTCTTGTTTTATTTCTGTTTTTATCTTCTTTAAGTTTTGTAGTTGAAGTTTCTTTAGCCCTAACCATCTTGTCTATCTCAGACGTGATCAACGATGAGCTGAAACGGTCCGCCCACCTCAATTGTCGTTTCCCATCGATTCTGACAGCAGCTTTAAATCTGTGCGCTCTGATTGGACAATGATCCTGTCACGCTGTCTGTCTGATTCACTCATCTCCTCCCACAGGAACCCCATGGTAACGGGGACGTCGGTGCTCGGCGTGAAGTTCAGCGGTGGCGTGGTGATCGCGGCCGACATGCTGGGCTCCTACGGATCTCTGGCTCGCTTCAGGAACATCTCGCGCCTCATGAAGGTGACGCCGCCGCTGCCATCAGGTCACATGATCTAGATAAACACCTGTCTAACGATTTTTTCTTCCTCCCTCACAGGTGAACGACAGCACCATCCTGGGGGCGTCAGGCGACTACGCCGACTATCAGTACCTCAAACAGGTCATCGAGCAGATGGTGTAAGAATCAATATTTATATCAGCACTTAAGTTTGTAACGGTCCATTTTTGGAACTTTTTTTGGTCATTTTGTAAATAAATTTGTTTCTCAAATTTTCTGATTTTCCTTAAATTGGTGAGTTTATTCTTGTACGTTTACAACCTTTTCTTGTAACGTTGCATTTTTTAATGTAAATTAGTGTCTTTATTCTCATAGATTTACAACTTTTTTGGGGGGGAGGGGGGTAAATTAATTTTTTTTTTGTTTTGTTTTTACACCAATGACCTTTGCTACATTTTTCTTGGAAAGTCATTGTTTTTTCACATGTAAATTTTGGACTTTATTCTTATAAATTACCTTTTATTTTTCCAAATGATTCCATCCATCCATCCATCCATCCATCTTCTACCGCTTTTCCGGAGGTCCGGGTCGCAGAGGCAGCAGTTCAAGCAGAGAAGCCCAGACTTCCCTCTCCCCAGCCACCTGCTCCAGCTCTTCAGAGGGGATACCAAGGCGTTCCCAGACCAGCTGGGAGACGTAGTCTCTCCGAGTCCTGGGTCTGCCCCGCGGTCTCCTCCCAGTGGGACGTGCCTGAAACACCTCAAGTGGGAGGCGTCCAGGAGGCATCCTGATCAGATGCCCAAACCACCTCAACTGACTCCTTTCAATGTGGAGGAGCAGCGGTTCTACTCTGAGCCTCTCCCGGATGACTGAGCTCCTTACCCTATCTCTGAGGGTGAGTCCAGCAGTCCTAAGGAGAAAGCTCATTTCAGCCGCTTGTATCTGTGATCTTGTTCTTTCGGTCATTACCCAAAGCTCGTGACCATAGGTGAGAGTAGGAACGTAGATAGACTGGTAAATTGACAGCTTTGCCTTAGAACTAAGGTCCCTCTTCACCACAACAGACCAGTACAACGTCCGCATCACTGCAGATGCTGCTCCAATCCATCTGTCAATCTCTCGCTCCATTCTCCCCTCACTCGTGAACAAGACCCCAAGATACTGAAACTCCTCCACTTGGGGCAGGAGCCTGTCCCCAACCCAGAGAGGGCAATCCACCTTTTTCCGGCTGAGGACCATGGACTCGGACTGGGAAGGTCTATGCCAAGGTACTGGAGAGGAGAGTCTGGTCGTTGGTCGAACCTCGGATTCAGGAGGAGCAATGTGGTTTTCGTCCTGGCCGTGGCACATCGGACCAGCTCTTTACCCTCTCGAGAATTCTTGAGGGTTCGTAGGAAGTTTGCCCAACCAGTTTGCATGTGTTTTGTGGACTTGGAGAAGGCATTTGACTGCGTCCCTCGTGTTTTTTTGTGGGGGGTGCTTTGGGAGTATGGGGTATCAGGCTTGTTGTTACGAGCTATTCGGTCTCTGTATGACCGTTGTGAGAGTTTGGTTCGTATTGCCAACACTCGGTCGGAGTCATTCCCAGTGAGAGTTGGACTCCACCAGGGCTGCCCTTTGTCACCGATCCTGTTCATAATTTTTATGGGCAGGATTTCTAGGTGCAGCCAGGGAATGGAGGGTGTCATGCTTGGTGACCACAGGATCTCATCTCTGTTGTTTGCAGATGATGTTGTCCTGTTAGCTTCATCCAGCAATGACCTACAGCTCTTGCTGGGACGGTTTGCCGCTGAGTGTGAAGCGGCTAGGATGAGAATCAGCACCTCCAAGTCCGAGTCCATGGTGGATCCATGAACATCGCGGATCCACAGGCAATTTTTTGCGCGGCCCGGACAACTTTGCCGTCCCGGGCCGGCACTTGCTACCCCCACCCCCTCCACCTCCTTCTGCACAGAGCTTTTCCCGCAGCTCGCTTCCAAAGCCGGCCGATCGACGCCTCAGCCCCCTGCTGAGCCCTCTGGGGGGGGGGTGACCCCCACAGCCTACGGGACAGGCAGAGCGCTCAGCTTGAGCAATTAACAGAACAGTGAGATGTATGGACTGATACCAATATGTAGATGTGCCTTGCAGCCTCTTGTTCCACAGCTCCAGAGCAGAGAGGAATTCCGGCGCCAGTAATCCTGCTATTGATATGTGTGACTCTAATGCAAATGTCCATGCTTTCCTGCTGTACTGTGATGCTAATATGCCATGCATGCATTGTCTGTAGCTGGGTATATAAGTTGACTGCATATTTCTTGCTCTCTCTCTTTGACGACTCGCATTCTGACACCTAGAGACGCAGGGCTCACTCCAGCGCGATGCCACAGTGCTGGGTGAGCCTCGTGATGGAGGATGAATAAAGCTCCCTTTTAACCTTCAGTTCGCCGTGTCCACCTGCACTTATTTGATCCTTGCCTCCACTCTGGTAACCCTTATTCGTTCCTCCACACTGTAAGTGTCTTGTCTGCAAGTGTAGAGGATATGGATAAGGGTCACCAGTGTGGAGGCAAGGATCAAATAAGTGCAGGCGGACACGGCGAACTGAAGGTTAAAAGGGAGCTTTATTCATCCTCCATCACGAGGCTCACCCAGCGCTGTGGCAGCGCGCTGGAGCGAGCCCTGCGTCTCTAAGTCAGCAACAGGTAATACGTGTGATCAAAAAGAGAGATCCATGACTCGGATCATGGATCCATGATCCAAATGATTTTGCTATTTTATTCTTCTAGTTTTGTTTTTTAAATTCCTAAATTTGTGCCTTTTCCCCCCTTGAATAAATGTCTTAAAGTTGGCTGCAGTTTTTCTTCATGGCGGTGTTAAACGTGTGTCATTCCAGGATCGATGAGGAGTTGCTGGGCGACGGTCACAGCTACAGTCCCAAGGCCGTCTACTCGTGGCTCACCAGGGTCATGTACAACCGCCGCAGCAGGATGAACCCGCTGTGGAACACCGTGGTCATTGGAGGGTTCTACAACGGAGAAAGGTGAGGGGGAGGATTTAAAGAACAACAGTGTGAATGCATCTTTTTATATATTTTTTGACACAACACAAACCTCAACTTATGATGTGATAAACTGATATATTTTCTTCAGATCTGAGGTGAAAGTTGTAGCTATAAGAACATCAGTGATTGGTTCTGCTGGAGGTTTCTTCCTGCTAAAAGGAAGTTTTTCCTCTCCACGTCACCAAGTGCTGCTCACGGGGATCGCCTGATTGTTGGGGGCTTTCTGCAGCTGTGGGGTTTTCCCCTGCAGCTGAAAGTTCTGTGAGATGACTGTTGTGAATATGGCTTATACAGTATAAATCAAGTTGAACTGAATTTTGCTTGTCCAGTGATTTAATGGAATAACTGCACATTTTGGGCTGTCAGTCCAGCTCACGTTAAATTTCCATGTTGTCACTAAATAATGAAGTTATTCAGGTCAAACACCTGAAACTAGATCCACCACCACAACCACAGCTGGACACTTAACATGGAAAAAAATCACAAATTTACAAGAAAAAAATCACAAAATTTATAGAAAAAAAAATCAGTTTACAAGGAAAAAGCACATCACAAGAAACAATCACAAAATTAAAAGAAAAAAAATTACACATTTACAAGGAAAAAAATCACAAATTTACAAGAAAAAATATCACAAAAATTAAAGAAAAAAATCACAAAATTACAAGGAAATCAATCACGCATTTAAGATTCAAAGATTCTGTAATATTTTATGTAATTTCCCAGTTTGGGATTAATAAAGTACCTTTTTCTGGTCAAAGATTTTTATTTGTCAATACTTGTATATGTACAGGACATACACTAGAATTGAAACGCCGTTTCTCTCTCTTAGTGGTGTGCGCAGTATATGACAAGAAGGAATAAGGAAGGAAAACCATAACAATCTATGTACAGTAATGCTATCCATAGTGCAAATAATGGTAAAAACACAGCAGTCCTATGTACAGTAAACCGTAATCCCAGTAAATTGCAAGGTCAATGTGGTAATGGAGGTGCGGACAGTGACAGATTGGACTGCACATGATCAATAACAGCAGCAGGTATGGCATTTGTGCAAATGGTTGCAGTCGGGTACAGAGACATAGATCAGCAGATGCATTACTGTTGGTGTGCCAAGTCTTTCTGTGCCAACAGCTCAGGTAGTTATTGTGTGGATGAGTGTGTTGTGGGGGTGGGCAGAGTTCAGGGTCTTGATGGCCTGGTGAACAAAGCTGTTTAGCAGTCTTGTGGAGCGGGCCCGGAGGCTCCGGTACCTTCTCCCTGAGGGCAGAGGGCTGAAGAGGGAGTGTGAGAGGTGGGAGGTGTCGCCTTCATTGTTGATGGCTCTGCAGGTGAGGCGGGTGTGGTAGATGTCTGTGAGGGAGGACAGCTTGGTACTGATAATCTTGCCGGCTGCTTTCACTGTGCGTTGTAGAGTCCTCCGGCAGGATGCAGTGCAGCTTCCATACCACACTGTGATACAGCTGGTGAAGATGCTGTCAGTGGTGCCCTGGTAGAATGAGCACATGATGGGGGTGGGGGGGGGGGGGTAGGACTTGTGCTGTCCTCAGTTTATGGAGGAAATAGAGGCGAGTTTGAGCCTTCTTAGCCAGTGATGTGGTGTTGTTGGACCAGGAGAGGTCCACATAGATGTGCACCCCCAGGATCTTGGTGCCGCTCACCCTCTCCGCAGCTGCTCCATCAATGATCAGAGGGGGGTGCTGTGTGTGTCTCCTCCTGAAGTCAACCACAATCTCCTTGGTTTTTCCCACATTCAGGAAGAGATTATTGTCTTTACACCACTGGACCAGTCGGTTCATCTCATTTCTGTAGTTGGCCTCCTCGTTGTTGGTGATGAGGCCCACCACCGTTGTGTCGTCCACAAACTTGATGATGTGGTTGGTGTTGCAGGCTGGTACACAGTCGTGGGTCAGCAGGGTGAAGAGCAGCGGGCTGAGCACGCACCCTCGTGGGGCCCCTGTGTTCAGTGTGATGGTCTTGGAGGTGTTGCTGCCAACCTGCAGGTTCTGTGGCCTCCCTGTGAGAAAGTCCAGCACCCAGTTACAGAGAGAGGGTTTTGCGTCCCAAGTGTCTTGAGTTTTTGTATCAGGTGCTGGGGGATGATTGTGTTGAATGCTGAACTGAAGTCCAAGAACAGCATTCGCACATAGGAGTTTTTTGAGTCCTGGTGGGTGAGGGCTGGATGGAGAGCAGCAGAGATGGCATCTTCTGTGGATCTGTTTGACCTGTATGCAAACTGAGATGGGTTGTGGGAGGGAGGGAGGGTGGACTTGATGTTCTGCATGACCAGCTGCTCGAAGCCCTTCATTATGATGGAGGTCAGTGCTACAGGCCAGTAATCGTTACCGCTGGATGGGACGGGCTTCTTTGGGACTGGCAGTATGTTGGCAGTTTTGAAACGTGTGGGTCACAAATTTACAAGGGGGAAAAAATCACAAAATTACAAAAGCAAAATGTTGCAAGTTTGTGAGGAAAAAACACTCACTGAAACTGAGGAAAAATTTTGTATCTGCATTTACAATAAAAAGCTGCAAATTTAAGAGAAAAAAGTTGTAGATTTATTTTAAAAAAAGGTAAATTTATGGCAAAATTGCAAATTTACAAGAAAAAATATAAAATAAATTTGGGAGGAGCCTATAAAAAATGTTGATTTTCTCCTGCAAATTTTTCTTCTGCGTAAACGAGTTAGATGTGAGCTGGGCAGTTTCAGACAAAACAGTTTATCAGTCAGTTTTTTTTTTCTTCTTTGTTGGTGTAAAGTTGAAGTCTGATGAAAAATATCGTTTAAACTCCATCATAAGCATGCAACTTTTTTATCAGTCCTAAATTTCAGACGATTTTTGTTCTTGTAAATGTGTTTTTTATTTTTGCTTCATGTTAAAGTAACTGTCCGGTCCGTCTCCAGTTTCCTAGGTTACGTGGACAAACTGGGCGTGGCCTACGAGGCTCCCACGGTAGCCACGGGTTTTGGAGCGTACCTGGCTCAGGTGAGTTACTCATGTCTGACATTCTGCTGCCCACGGACACAGAGGACGGCGAGTTCATGGTAGGAGCTGTTAAACTCTGTGTGTGTTTCAGCCTCTGATGAGGGAGGTGCTGGAGAACAAGGTGGAGATCTCCAGACAGGAGGCGCAGGAGCTGGTGGAGCGCTGCCTCAAAGTCCTCTACTACAGAGACGCCCGCTCCTACAACAGGGTAAGGAGGAGAACGTCAGAAACGTAGTTATCCAAAAACGTTTCAGTGACGCAATGGCCCACTCACACTGCGGCGCCTGTCCCGTACCAGCTGAGGTTGGACCCCCAAAAGTCTGGAACCTTTGAACGGAATGTTTCTCAGGAACAGAAATGATGCAGATGTTCCCTCATGCACGCACACTTCACATGTCTGATATCCAGTATATGGTGAGAGGCATTAAACCACAACACTGTCAGTTTTAGAAAGTGGTGCAAGTCGTCTTGGGGGACATTGTGGCGTCTTCACATCCAAGGATTTCTCCCGTTTTGAACATCAGATTTTTACAGGCGTGGTTACTGCTCACAGCGCACACTGCACTCTGGTCACGTGCACTCCCCTAGAGGAGGATCATGCATTGAGATGATGGGGATTATTTAACTCTTCACTCATTAACATTTTTAACAGTTCTTAAAGCACATCATCATTGTAAACATCCAAGCCAGCGTGTCCAAGTGGGCCCCACCAAAGCTTAAAGCTGCACTGTCCTGTGGGTCCCGTGTTGGTCTATGTGGACTTTTCCTGTGGTACAGCTGAGCAGGGAATCTGCTGACCCACTTTCAACCCATTTGGGCCCCACAGGCATTTAATATAAGATAAAGGCAAACTTATGCGAAAAAAGACACAAATTTATGAGGAAAAAATCTCAAATTTACAAGGAAAAAAGTAAATTAGTTACAAACTTACAAAAAAATTTAGCAAATTTATATGAAAAAAGTCACAAATTTATAAGAAACAAATTGGAAAAAGTTACAAATAAAAAAGTAGCAAATGTGAGTAAATTTATGCAAAAAAGTCAAATTTATAAGGGAAAAACTAGAATTTTACAATAAAAAAAAAATAGGTTCTGAGGAAGACTGCAGATACCAGTCAACATGTCAAGGTAAAGTTAAAACTTCTACTTTTCATCCTTGTCTGAAATAAGAAAAACAAAAAACTATAATTGAAAAAGACAGAATGGACCTACTCTAACTCATAAAAAAAGGGTTGTTTTTTTTTAGAAGGTTCCAAATTTACAAGAAGTTGCAAAATTATGGGGAAAAGTCACATATTTATGAGAAAAAGTTGCAAGATTAAAGTAAAAAAGTGACAAATTTATGAGAAAGTTCCAAAATTACAAGAAAAAGTCACAACTTTACAAGAAAAACTAACATTTATGAGGAAAAAAGTTTACAGTAAAAAATAAGTTGGAAATTTATGAGAAAGTTTCAAGTTTACAAGAAAATGTGTCAAATTTCTGGGAAAAAGTCAAATATTTACAAGAAAATCTGAAATTTATGAGAAGTTGAAAATAGATTTAAAGTCCATGTGGGCAAACACAGATGGGCCAACGTGGAGCCCGTGGACAAACCCACGTGGACCCAGCTTTAACCTTTGCTGGGACCCACATGGACATGCTGGCTGGGCTGTACAGGATTTAGGTTCTTCCTGTGTTGTAATGCCTCTATAACCTCAATGCTCCTGACAGGCCAACCGCCATAACTGCTCTCTTCACCTTCTTATTGGCCTATGTGACGACACGGCGTCCGTCCGCCCTCGTTTCCCAGGCCGCTCCTCCAAGGCAGTGGGCCCGATGCCCACCACACCAGCTCACAGTGATCCTCAGGTGGATCTGGTCAAGGTCACAAGATGTGGACAGTTGGGATTTCACAAAAATCTTTACGACTCCTGGGCAGTTGCCCCAGTGTTTGGCAAACTGAGTGGTGTCAGGATGGTGTCAACACCTCGACATATAGCAGCCTCAGCCAGTGGACGAGGCTGCCCAGGTGTCGTGTTTTCCTCCACCACACTGACCCATGGGAAACCACCGTGGCCGCCGCCAGAGGTCTTCCACAGGGCCTTTCATGAGGCCGGTCAGTTAACGGTCCACGGGCTCGTCACGGAGCTGAGTGGTGGGGAGATTCAGTTTGTGCTTGCAGCACGTTTGGCAGTGAAACAGCCCGTCTGCCCCAGGCTTCCAGCAGCGAAGCCCCGTCATCGTCTGGGTGTTTCTTCAGCTATTGAATGAATGAATGATTTATTTATTTTGGTTATATCCATTTAAAAAAGAAAATAAATTTCATTTCAGACTTCATCATGACACATAACCAAAAAAGGAATAGGCAGAAGCCATTTTTTTTTTTTTTTTTGTTACTTATTTGTACCCGTAGGTAGATTTGGTTTGCAGTCTGGTGACAAGCCACCGGCTGCTGGTCGCTGCGTGCGCGAGCGCCCTAAACCTACATGTTTTTAGTATGCGGGAGGAAACCGGAGAAATCCTGGAGTAAACCCGCGCAACACGGGGAGAACATGCAAACTCCACACAGCTCACTGTTGATCGGGGGCTGGGATCGAACCCACGATCTCATGATCCCCGCGATCCCCCGGCCGAGGGTAAAACTGTGCTGCCACAGTGCTAAACCACTGCGCCACCGTGCAGCCATTGGCTCATTTTAGCCTATACAACCTATACATGTAGGCATGGACATCACATCCGCAAGAAAATCAAAAACACATTTACACGAACTTCAAACTTAAATGTTTCTGTTTACGTTCTAATCAGTGAACAGCAGCTATACTTGTTGATTGTTTTAGATTGTAGAGCTTTTTTAAAACAAAATCTAGACCTACACAATTTCAGTTCACCCTCTAGATCAGGGATGGGCAACTGGCAGCCCCCTCGTCCACTGCAGCCTGCCAGTCCATTTCCAAAAATCAGTTGTTTATTTACATCACATTTGCCATACTTGGAACCACATTCTTAAATGCAGTTATAGAGTCCACCAGCAGAGGGAGCACTAATGGTACCAGTGGTCAAGCAAGACAGGGAGAGTGAGGGAGCGGTGTGCTGGAGAATGGGTTTAAAACCCGCAGCATTCTTGCCAATTTCCAGCCAATGTGAAACGTTCTGTGGGAGGAAAACTAGAATTTTAAGAGGCTAAAAAGATCTTTTATTATTCACTATTACACATTGTTGTCTGTCACACAGATAAGATGAAAACATTGCATGGCCCGATTAGAAAAATTAATTAATGGTAATTTTTTTGTAATTACCATGAAATATTTTTTTTTTCTTAGTTTCAGTAAAACAGCTCCCACCACCTGACCTTGATCTATTGACTTTTTTTTTTTTTTTTTTAGTTTAATTGGCATCAAACTGGGGATTCTAAATTGTCCTTAGGTCTGACTGTGAGACTGAATGGTTGTCTGGCTCTCTGTGTTGCCCTGCCATGGACTGGCGATCTGTCCAGGGTGGACCCTGTCTCTCACCCAAAGATGCTGGGGTAGGCTCCAGCCCCCCCGCGACCCGAAAAGGATTAAGTGGAAGAAGATGAATGAATGAATGAATGAATTTGTTCAGTCAAGTAGCAGTTAGCACTCTCAGCTGAATAATTCTATCAGAAGCCATAGAGAGGATGTAAGTAATCATCAGACTCCATATACTCCAATAATTGTGTAGCAGTGGCCCTCAGCAAGTGAGGAAAAAATTTTGTGGCCCTCACTACCAGCAAAGTTTCCCGTCCCTGATCTAGGTGATGCTGTAGTTTGAACCCCAAAACTGAAACACATCTACGCTTCACATTTGTTCTCACTTTACATATTTCAAACATATACAGTCCTCTTGTAGTTATCAAATTGTAGTTATCATTTCTTAATTTAAACAGATTTTGGATACGGACAGGAAGGTTAACATTTACAACTTGAAAAAGTAACTTTTAAATACACAATATCTACAAATTTTAAGGTGCTGGAATGTATAAAAAGTTGATTAGTGTGCTCAAGATAACCAGCTTTATGTGTCACTGTAATTGCCCTTTTCTGGCATAATTCTTGACTAGGCAGTCCCTCCAGGATTTTGTGATGTTGTGATCATGTGAATTTACGCAAAATCAGCCAATCAGCACACCTATTTTGCAACCTTGCAACTTTGTCCAATCACTTCAACGTTCCCTCAATTTTGGCCAGTCCTCGTCAACTTCTGCCAATTTCACCAATCAAATTTGTCCCTGAATAGTGCACAAACGCTCAGTCTAACCAATCAAATGTGTCGCTGCACCGTGCTCACTTCTGTGTTTACAGTGAGCATTAACGGAACACATCAGCAAAAAACTGTGTGTGATTTTAAAAAAAACCCCAAAACACTCATCTGCTAGTTTTCCCACACAGTCCCTTCCTCTGTCTCCCCCGGCTTGTCGGTGGATGTCTCGTCACTTCTGTGTCCTGTCCGCATGTACCAAGTGCCGGGTTAGTGTTGAAAAACATCCGCGTGCCTTAAAACAACCCACTCATGGGCGCGTGTGTGAGGAGAGATGCCATAAAACCACAAACAAACAAGCAAATCTAACACCACAGCCAGTGTCTGAACATTTCATACATCTTTAGAGGTAAAACCATTACTACAGCTTGTCAATGGGCTTTAAAGCTGTGAATCTCCTGTCTGGACCCGGACCAATGCGCACCCCCGGCAAACTCCCAAGGAGAGCCCCTCCTCCTGGTATGACTCCCTGTAGAGGACAGATGAGTATCTGATGAGACGGGTGTATGTCAAGACACAGCAGATAGACAGGTAGGAGTCAGGCAAGGAAAGAGAGAGAGTATTGTCTGTAATTTTTTTCAGAAAAAATACAAACTCCAGTAGACAATACAGAGCAACAGAATAAATTATTTCTTTTTTCTTTGCGCTAGTACCGAGTAGTTGAGCACTGCTGTGGTTAGGGAGTTTTCAAATGAAGATGCTGCCATAATTTCCAAATCTCTACTCTTAAATGTGCATTCAGTAAAATTTAGCTGTTGTAATGGATCTTGTGTTAAAGTCTGTATTGGCTGTTGCACAAAAGAGTTTTTCTGCATAGCAGAAGTTTCTGCTTAATTTACAAATCACTGTTTAATAGGAAATTTTTGACAATCCTGTGTTTTTCTTGGTGTTATAGAATATCATTGCAGTAAACTGGAAAAAAGCATCTGCTTTAAAATTTGTAATTCTTCCCACAACTTTTAGTGCAAAAAACATCACAACTGTGATCACAGCTTTTTAAAAAAAAAAAAAAAAAAAAAAAACTTGGGTGAATTCAGGCTTTTTGGGGCAGCAACAATCATAAAAACATCCTGTGAAATCCTGAAGGGACTGGATAGGAAAATGTCCTAAATTTAATGGGCAGACTGTCAACTTTAAATATTTTTTTAAAAACGCACAGAGCCCACCGTCTACCGACAGAGGCATTAAACAGGAGTCTGATCAGGGGTTTCCTGATCAGAGATTAACCTAATCAGAGGTTAACCTAACCAAGTTAACCTTTTATATACTGCTTTATGGAAAGGATGGGGCCTCTTTTTTTAAGAGAAACAGCAGTGCAGCGGAGCGCCATTTCACTTGGCACAGAACAAGCTGCCTGACACAAGTGAGCGCGTGCCCTAAATCTGCATTTCAGCACATTAATGCCACAGGTTCACACCACGGTTGTTTTCTTCTTTTTTTTTTATTTTGACCATGTTTTAACATGACTTGTAACTTTGCAACTTTTTTCTTTAAATTTGCAACCTTTTCTTCTTGACTTTTCCTGTCACGTTGCCAGTTTTGGGTAGTATGTTCCAGTTTGAAGTTGAACATTAATGTGAGCTGGACTGGCTCCCAGTTTTCTGTGACAGTTTAAATTTTAACCCCCACGGCGACTAACGTGTTGTTGTTTCTATTTCAGCACGAGATCGCCATAGTGACGAAGGATGGCGTGGAGATCTTGGGTCCGCTGTCCTCGGAGACCAACTGGGACATCGCTCACATGGTCAGGTAGGTCGTTAAAAACCTGAATCAGCCGTTGTTCCGTTTGTTAGGAAGGCGCGGCGTTGGCCACAGAAATAATTCAGGGGTCCTGCAGCTGCGTTCAGTTTAAAATGTTATAAATTCATGAGGAAAAAAGTACATTTTATTTGTTTTTATTGTGATGTTATTTAGGAGGAAAACCCTGACAAATTTACCTCCAAAAATGATAAATTTATGAGAAAAATAAGTGAATGTGAGGATGAAAAGGTTTAGATTTGTTTGGGGAAAAAACACAAATTTTCTTTAAAAAAGGTTGCAAATCTTGTAAGGAAACGGTTGCAGTTGAGATCTTGCAAAACTTAAAATTACAAGAATAAAATTGACAGTTAACATGAATGATGTAGAAAATGTATATGAAAATGAAGGCGAACCAAATCCCCAATGCTGCTAGATTTCTGTGGATTTATGAGGTGAAGCGCACTTTTAATTTGTTTTGTTCTAGTGAGATGTTCCTTCTCCCTGCCTGTTCTGATGGTTTAGTTTAATAAAATCCAGCGTGTACACGTGTGTAATTTTGTCTATTTATCAGTGTTTTCTGTGTTTTTGTTTCTCCACAGTGGGTTTGAATGAAGACGAGCCGACGCGTTTTCTTCCCTCGAGCTTCACTTTTTTCCTTTTTTTTATGTATGACAGAAAATAAAAATATGACCAAACACAAACTGTTTCTTCTTCTGCCTGCAGATCAGCTTCCTTCATAGAAAACTCTCATTTCTGCTCAGTTAAACGTGGCGTTTGTGGCGTTTACCTTCTAAGATGCGTTGTTGGTTCCCATGACTGCAGTGAAACGTTAAAGTGGAATTATTTGTTGTCCTTTCCTGAACCGTGATGGAGCCAGGAGGCCCGGTGAGGCTCCACTCCACACTGGCTCCTGATCCACTTTCACCTGAGCTGCGTGACGGGAATTCAGTCACGGGACTATATAGCAAAGCCAGTATAACAGTGAAATTATCAGCTTCTACTCAGCTTGTTTCTGCGGCGCGGTTCATGACGTCCTGGTGGGGAGACAGTAAAGCCTGGCAGGCTGTGAGGGAGGTCGCTGAGCTGGGGGCTGGCATTAGGGTGGCAACGCCCCTTGTAGGTGGAGGCAGGATGGCTCACCTTTATGAGCCCAGGTGGTGGGAACTGGCTCTGGCTGAGCTGATGGTGGTGCTGCAGGTCAGGAGCTGGAAGAACCCATGGCCCCATCAGACTTCTCGGTTTCTTTGTTGCCACGCGTGGAATTCATGTTACAGCGGCATCATTTGAGCTGAGGCTGTGGTGACTTGTGTCCTGCTTTGCGTGACTTGGTTGAGACCCGAGGACCCAGACCAGCGCCTTGCAGGCCATGTTGGATGCCGGACTGCTGCGTTGCCCGTAGCTGAATGACGTGAGTGGACTCCCACACTTGAGTGGACTGCCTTCCTGGAGCCAACATCTTTTATTGTTTGTCCTCAGTTTAGCCGTGCTGCGAGAACATATTTTATATGGATTTTATTTGACCTTTTTGGTATGGACGTTGACTTCCTCCTGCATCACTGATTTTGAGAATTTTAAAGGTTAATTTTGTTGAATTCTTTTGTTTTGAACCAACTGATACTAATTTGGTTTGCGTTGTGTAGGTGGTGGGTCCTCCTGTGGAGCGCTCCCTGCTGTACACCGCCCCCTCCTGGTTTGTTTGCTTTGAAGGTGGTGGGGATAGGTTTGGTTTGGTTTGTCTTTTCTAGAGAACAGTGCGTATGGTCTCCCCGCAGTCTCCTGCCTCCTGGTCATCACAGTAAAATTGGTTCCTTTAGCTTCTTTATCACTTGGGGTGATAAAGTTAGTAACTTAAAAACCGATTAAAATTACAAAGTCGATTCAAATAAGTCCAATTCTCACTCCATGCACGTCTCCAGACTTTTCCTGAACCTGTAAAACTGTGACCATTCCAGTGGTTGAAGGCAGTCTGGGTTAAGGAGTAATATTTTTAACTGTAAGGATGGGTACATCGTGGGATGGATCATAAGATTAATGGTGGTAAAAAAAATGAATACCTGCTTGTATTTTGTAGTAAATGTATATTAAATCAGTTTTGCTGAATTAATAAATATAAATACCTTGACAACATAAACTATCAACTCCATTTATGAGAAGAAAAAGTCACAAATTTTTGAGAAAAGGTTGCAAATCTATGAGGAAAAAAATTTACAACAAATCCAAAAGTTGAGAAAAAAGGTCACTGAGGAAAAAAGTTGCAAATTTATGAGAAGTTGAAAATTTACGGGGGAAAAAAATTTGCAACTTAATGAAGAAAGTTAGAAATACTTATTTTAAAAACATTGCAGATTTATGATTTATATTTATTTTTAATCCCCCACTGGTCAAAGCCCAGAGGGATGGAAGGGTTGTTTGGGTGAAGACGAAGGGGGGTTATGGTGTGGGTCGTCTGTCCGTCCCACTTCTGTAAAATCAACCCCCTACAGTTTTGTTTCAGATGTTTTGAAACTTGTTACCAATTCAATTCAACTTTATTTATATAGCGCCATTTCACAACAACAGTCATCTCATAGCACTATCAGCTGTAGGGGGGAACCCCCACAGTTGCAGAAAGACCCCAGCAATCAGGCGATCCCCTGTGAGCAGCACTTGGCGACAGTGGGGAGGAAAAACTCCCTTTTAACAGGAAGAAACCTCCAGCAGAACCAGGCTGAGGGAGGGGCAGTCATTTGCTGCGACTGGCTGGGGGGTGAGGGGACAGAGAAGAAGAAAAGAACAGACATGTAGAGAGCAAACAGCACGACGGGGACTCAATCTATGGGAGAGAACAAACAAATGTTAATGACCAGCAAAAAAAATATTTCATTGAGAGTGAGGAAAGGAGTGAAGCCCAGTGCATTACTGGAGGTCCCCCGGCTGACAACCTATTAGCAGCATAACTAAGGGAGGGTTCAGAAACACATGATCCCTCCCTAATTGTAGGCTATATCAAAAAGGTAGGTTTTAGCCTTATTCTTAAAAACAGACATTGAGTCTGACTCCCGAATCCAGATTGGCAGCTGGTTCCACAGGAGAGGAGCGTTTGATGTACTCTGATGTGTATATTGTAGTCTGACTCAACAGATGACCTTGAGGTCAGATTTTCCCTAAATCTTCTAAACCCAGTAACTACTGAAAGAAATGATGTAGGTTTTTCAAACTGATGCAGCAGTTGTATCTAATACACATCTTGGATTACTTTCACCCTGACCTGATGATGGGTCTGGGGTCAAAAGGTCAAGGTTAACATGCCTTATTACTGTAGAACAATTAAAGCTAGGGCTGTAGCGGGTTGAATTCAACCCCCCCACAACACACAGAGACAGTCAGCTCGCACTCCTGGGTTTTTTCCGCTGCATGCTGCGTTTACAGCTGTGAGGTTAAAGTGTCATCCATGCATTGTGTTCATGCATCCTGTCTGTACCTCTGATATGCAAATGCCCAGATTGACTGCTGTGAAGGTCTTTGATGTATTGTCTGAGTTGAGTATATATGCTGCACTGTTCTGTAAATCTGCCTCTCATTCTGATTCTGCAACTGCTACTGCTGGACACACACACCGTGTGTCTCCTCTTCTCTGAGAGCCTGAGGACATCACCTCAGCCCGCAGCACGAGGGCTGGGGAGGTGTTCCGATGAAGGCGGTATGATTCAATAAACCAACTAAAAACGCCATCGCTGCCTTTATTTTATCATGCCGCTTTAGGGCCACCAAACCTGGTACACAGGTTCACCTTAGGATCCTGACCTCAGACTATGGGTTTGGGGTCAAAAGGTCAAAGGTTGAGGTTGACAATTCCCTATGCCTCATTACTGTACAAATAAAGTTAGGGTCACCAAACGGTACACAGATTCACCCGGTGACTGAAGTGTGACCATGGTTTTGGGATCACAAGGTCAAAGGTCAACATCAACATGGCGTATAAATAGGGATGTGCCAATCAGATCCGCCATATTAGTATCGGGTTCAATCCAGGCAAAATGGCTGGATTGTATTGGTAAGGAATAAAAGTAATTTACCAATATGATACCTCAATAATGTAGAGGCTGAGTTAATCATCTCAGACTGGATGCAGAGGGTAAACAGAGGAGGACAATAGGTATGGAGATGAGAGATTATGGTGAGGTAGCAGGAAGAAGGAGTTGGGGGGAGAAGGGATGAATGTATTGTGATGCGAGATGTCATGCAGATGTGAGATGGGCGGTTGCTATAAAAGGAGAACCCCTGGTGTATTGAGACATGCTTTTTCTGTGTATGACTGATGTGAGAGTGAATAAAGTCGTCTGCTGCATAAATCTGCCGCCGTTATTTACACTCTCCACAATAATGATAAAATGAAGGCGCGATCGTGTTCTCAGCTGTGCTTCACAGGGTTCTGTAAACGGAGGCAACGAGTGTCATGTCGCTGGAGCCTGTCTGTGGGACTCGCCTCAGTATGTTGCTGTGTGGTACCAGCATTTACAATTTTACACCATCAACTTGATAAAATACTTGTAAAAGTATCACAGCAAGGAAGTATGCTGAATTCTGTCAAGAACCGAGCAGAAGGACGAGTGTCGTGCAGCAGCAGCTGCTGCAGTGCTGCTTTTCCAACTCAGGAGGCTGGACACTAAAAGTGAAACCTAAAAAGAACGAAACAAAGTAAAAACCAGACTGGACCGTACCTTTCGGGGAAAAATCTTACAGTTGATGAGAGGTAGGTGACAGAAACATAAATAGTGTAGTAGTGTACTGTAATTTCCTAGTTTGGGACCAATAAAGTACATCTGTCGATCTAAATGGCAAATATTTTTCTTTGTATTTTGTGTACATTATTAATCCCAGAGGGTGCAAGGCTACATGAACAGGAATGACTTCAAAACCAGAGCAAACCTGAAATAAGAATGGACAGAGAATAATATAATCTTAGGCCTCCGTCGGTCAGGGATGACCATGGGTGAAGCATCCCAGTTCTGGTTGTCTGCTCGACTGGAGCAGCGTCGTCTGTGGCTAAATAGACCAATGATGGGATATTTTCAGGTTTCATTGTGTGACGTATGTGGGGTTCCCACAAAGAAGAGGAGCAGATGGTTGTGACGAACAGGCTTTATTCATACACACCCCAACACCAACACCCACGAGCACAGACAGGAGGGGAGGTCATTCTCCCAGACCTCCGTTTCAATCATGGTTACACAACACATGATACATCTTGCCCTAATCCTGCCTATAAACACTGCTGTTTCATTATAACTGCGTTATAATGAAACAGCAGTATAATAACTTAGTAATAACACACACAATAACGTCCTCTGTTGCAAAGCATGCTGGGGAAATCCCTGCCCCCCTTAACACGGCCCCAATGTTACAATTGATTATTCTACATGATTTTAATGCTGTATTATTCTATTTTATATTATAATTGTATCTGGTGCATATAAGAACAAGAAAACTTCCGGCGCCACACGAGTAGGCTGCCCTTTGCAACAGAGGATCAATTTCTGCCTATTTCTGTTACTATCTGGCTCTCTTGCCAAACTTTATGATCTAGCATCACCTTTATTCCATCCAAACACGTAGATTGCCCAAATGTCTCCTGATTCAGCGGACGGAGCCACTGTTTCTGGCAGGAGGCAGTATAACAGAGACCAGATGCTAGCACTCAACCGGCCCATGATGCTAACGCGAAAACTCGACATACCGGGAGAATTAAGACGAAAACGACGTGGGTGTCGAGCTGGAGTAAGACGGCGGGCAAGGAATATAAAGTACAGACCCGCCCTCCCATCTGTCATTATGGGGAATGTACGATCAATACTCGGAAAGACAGATGAACTAGCGGCTATCTCCCGCTACGATAGTATATACCGGGAGTGTAGCCTGTTCCTATTCTCAGAGACGTGGCTAACAGGACTAGCAGCAGATGCTAACATTGAACTGGAGGGTTTCCACGCAATACGGGCAGACCGAACACCAGATAGTGGGAAGGCACGGGGCGGTGGGGTGATGATGCACGTCAATAACAACTGGTGCAGACCGGGACATACAGTGGGGCAAAAAAGTATTTAGTCAGCCACCAATTGTGCAAGTTCTCCCACTTAAAAGATGAGAGAGGTCTCCAATTTTCATCATAGGTATACCTAAACTATGAGAGACAAAATGAGAAAAAAAAAATCCAGAAAATCACATTGAAGGATTTTTAATGAATTAATTGGTAAATTCCTCAGTAAAATAAGTATTTGGTCACCTACAAACAAACAAGATTTCTGGCTCTCACAGACCTGTAACTTCTTCTTTAAGAGGCTCCTCTGTCCTCCACTCGTTACCTGTATTAATGACACCTGTTTGAACTCATTATCAGTATAAAAGACACCTGTCCACAACCTCAAACAGTCAGACTCCAAACTCCACTATGGCCAAGACCAAAGAGCTGTCAAAGAACACCAGAAACAAAATTGTAGACCTGCACCAGGCTGGGAAGACTGAATCTGCAATAGGTAAGCAGCTTGGTGTGAAGAAATCAACTGTGGGAACAATTATTAGAAAATGGAAGACATACAAGACCACTCATAATTTCCATCGATCTGAGGCTCCACGCAAGATCTCACCCCGTGGGGTCAAAATTATCACGAGAACGGTGAGCAAAAATCCCAGAACCACATGGGGGACCTAGTGAATGACCTGCAGAGAACTGGGACCAAAGTAACAAAGGCTACATCAGAAACACACTACGCCGCCAGGGACTCAAATCCTGCAGTGCCAGACGTGTCCCCCTGCTTAAGCCAGTGCATGTCCAGGCCTGTCTGAAGTTTGCTAGAGAGCATTTGGATGATCCAAAAGAGGATTGGGAAAATGTCATATGGTCAGATGAAACCAAAATAGAACTTTTTGGTTAAAACTCAACTTGTCGTGTTTGAAGGAGAAAGAACACCATACCTACTGTGAAGCATGGGGGTGGAAACATCACACTTTGGGGCTGTTTTTCTGCAAAGGGACCAGGACGACTGATCCGTGTAAAGGAAAGAATGAATGGGGCCATGTATCGTGAGATTTTGAGTGAAAACCTCCTTCCACCAGCAAGGGCATTGAAGATGAAACGTGGCTGGGTCTTTCAGCATGACAATAATCCCAAACACACCGCCCGGGCAACAAAGGAGTGGCTTCGTAAGAAGCATTTCAAGGTCCTGGAGTGGCCTAGCCAGTCTCCAGATCTCAATCCCATAGAAAATCTTTGGAGGGAGTTGAAAGTGTGTGTTGCCCAGCGGCAGCCCCAAAACATCACTGCTGTAGAGGAGATCTGCATGGAGGAATGGGCCAAAATACCAGCAACAGTGTGTGAAAACCTTGTGAAAACTTACAGAAAACGTTTGACCTCTGTCATTGCCAACAAAGGGTATATAACGAAGTATTGAGATGAACTTTTGTTATTGACCAAGTACTTATTTTACCGAGGAATTTACCAATTAATTCATTAAAAATCCTTCAATGTGATTTTCTGGATTTTTTTTCTTATTTTGTCTCTCATAGTTGAGGTATACCTATGATGAAAATTGGAGACCTCTGTCATCTTTTAAGTGCGAGAACTTGCACAATTGGTGGCTGACTAAATACTTTTTTACCCCACTGTATCATGGTTAAGGAACAGCACTGTAGCAAAGACATTGAGTTGCTAGCTGTTAGCATGCGGCCTACCTCCCTCCCGAGGGAATACTCACACGTGATCTGCATTGTTATTTATGCAATCCGACGGCGAAGGCTGGGACAGTGCGTGACGTCATCCACTCAGTAACTGGCAGGCTGCAGACAAAACACCCAGATGCTCTTCTTCCTCATCTCAGGCGATTTTAACCATGTTTCACTGTCTCCCATTCTACCCATCTTCACCCAGTATGTCACATGCCACACTAGAGACAATAAAACACTGGATTTATTCTATGCAAACACTAAGGAGGCGTGCACCTCATCACAACTCCCCCTACTCGGGAGATCGGATCACAACTTGGTTCACCTCCTGCCGGTGTACAAACCCCTAGTGCACAGACAACCTCCGGTCATGCGCGCAGTGAAGTTATGGTCTGAGGAGGCAATGGACGCTCTAAAGGACTGCTTTGAAACCACCGCCTGGGAGTAGCTCTGCGATCCACATGGTGAGGACATCGATGGCCTCACTCACACCATCACGGACTACATCAGCTTCTGTGTGGACAGCACCGTACCCACCAAGACCATACGGTGTTGCTCGAACAACAAACCCTGGATCAACCCTGAGATAAAAACACTTCTGAGAGAGAAGAAGAGGATCTTCAGGTCGGGGAACAGGGAGATGCTGAAGTCCGTACAGGGGGAGCTGAGGAGGAAGATCAAAGAAGGCAAGGACAGCTTCAGGAAGAAGATGGAGGACAAGCTGCAACAGAGCGACATCGGTGGGGTCTGGAGAAACCTTAAAACCATCTCTGGGCTCCAGAATACCTCCTCCCAGGCCATGGGTGGCAGGGAGTGGGCGAACAATCTGAACCTGTTTTTTAATAGGTTTGACCAACCGCCCTCCCCCCCGACTGCACAACAACCACTGCTGCCTCTAAAGACATCAAGTCCTGCTGCCCACACCCCAATCCCAACACACAGTCCCCCAACATGACCCTCACTAAGACCCAGGTGAGGACGGAGCTGAGAAAGATCAAGGCGAGGAAGGCGTCGGGACCGGACGGCATCAGCGCAAAGCTCCTCAAGTCCTGTGCAGATCAACTATGTGGGATTGTGGAGCTCATCTTCAACCTGAGCCTGAAGCTGGGGAGGGTACCACAGTTGTGGAAAACATCTTGTGTGGTACCTGTACCAAAGACCTCCCGCCCCAAAGACCTGAACAGCTGCAGACCAGTGGCCCTGATGTCCCACATGATGAAGACCCTGGAGAGACTGCTCCTTGCTCACCTCACGCCCCCTGGTGGGACCAGCGATGGATCCACTCCAGTTCGCCTACCAGCATGGCACTGGGGTGGAGGACGCAGTGATCTTCTTCCTTCACCGTTCTCTGTCCCACCTGGAGAAGCCCGGGAATGCAGTGAGGATCATGTTCTTTGACTTCTTCAGTGCTTTCAACACCATCCAACCGATGATCCTGAAGGACAAGCTGCTGTGCGCAGGGGTGGAGCAGCACCTGTCATCATGGATCCTGGACTACCTCACTAACCGGCCACAGTTTGTGAGAACCTGGGACTGTGTGTCCGACATGATCATCGGTAGCACGGGGGCCCCCCAGGGAACGGTTTTGGCTCCCTTCCTGTTTACCCTTTATACTGCGGACTTCTCACACAACACAACACACTGCCATCTACAGAAGTTCTCTGACAACTCTGCAATCACCGGCCTCATCTCCAACGGAGATGAAGCTGAGTACAGAGGACTTATCCAGGACTTTGTGGACTGGTGCCATAGGAACTGACTCTAGATCAACGCGAGGAAAACTAAGGAGCTGGTGGTGGACTGCTGCAGGCACTTACAACCCCTCACAGCACCAGTAAACATACAGGGAACAGACATCGAGATGGTGACATCCTACAAGTACCTGGGTGTTCATCTGAACAATAAACTAGACTGGTCACACAATACCGACGCACTCTACAAGAAGGGACAGCGCAGGCTGTTCCTACTGAGGAGACTCAGGTCTTTTGGTGTGCAAGGGGCGCTGCTGAAGACATTCTACGACACGGTGGTGGCATCAGCCATCACTTTTGGAGTGGTCTGCTGGGGCAGTGGCATTACCGCTGCCGATAGGAAGAGACTGAACAAACTCATCAAGAAAGCTAGCTCTGTCCTGGGGCAGAACCCTGACCCAGTGGAGGAGATAGGAGAGAGAAGGATGGTGGCTAAACTGTCATCTCTGCTGGAGTCCGAGTCCCACCCTATGCAGGACATACTGAACACACTGAGGAGTTCATTTAGCAGCAGACTACATCATCCTAGGTGCGCAACCAAGAGGTTTCGCAGGTCCTTCCTACCTACGGCAGTCAGACTGTATAACCTAAGCAGGGCTGCTCACAGAGATAGCAAAAAAAATGTGACAACCTAATAGTACTGAATGCAAAAGATGCAATAGACTTACACAATGGTCCCCTCCAGTATATACAACTAGGACAGTATTGGTCGCTACAGAGGGTGACAATATGTATGGGTACATTGTGGGTGACCCCCACAGCCTACGGGACAAGCAGAGTGCTCAGCTGGAGCAATTAGCAGAACAGTGAGATGTATGGACTGATATCAATAGGTGGAGAGGAATTCCGGTGCCAGTAATCCTGCTATTGATATGTGTGACTCTAATGCAAATGTCCATGCCTTCCTGCTGTTTACTGTGATGCTAATATGCCATGCATGCATTGTCTAGCTGGGTATATAAGTCAACTGCATTTCGCTTGCTCTCTCTCTCTCTCTCTCGCTGATCACTCGCATTACTTGCTGCTACTAGAGACACAGGGCTCACTCCAGCGCGCTCCCACAGCGCTGGGGTGAACCCTTGTGATGGAGGATGAATAAAACACCCTTTTAAACTTCAGTTCGCTGTGTCCGCCTGCACTTATTTCGTGCCTCCACACTGGTGACCCCGAAGGAAAGAACACTCTGACGACGAACGAACGCAGCCCCCGGCGGTGACTCCGACGACGAATGAACGCAGCAGCCTGACGCGAATGGACTGCCCTCCCTTCTGCCACAGGGAGACCTCGACGCAGAACCAACACCAGGCGAACTCCCCGGAGATCATCCACAACCGGGAAAGCTGCAGAAAGCGTCACGGTGTGACCCTCGCCTGAGATCTGGACATCCACGCTGGGACCGGCCGAGGGACATAGAATGTCTACTCCCTCTCACCGCTCCTCCGCATCCACACGAGCGCGCATGCACCTCGTCCTCTCTCCACGACGGTGACCTCCAGGGCTGGACGGAGAATGCAGCACGTGGACCAGAACGCACCATGACCCGGCACGAGCGAACGACAGCAGCAGCTCGAACAGGGAAGACCATCGGCGCCGACAACGCTGATTTCCATCAAGCTCCCTGACCCTGACTCGCCTCGCGACACCAGACCTGCCATGCACGAACCCCCGCACGCACACCGTGGGGTTACGAGGACAGCGCACAACGCACAGGACAATACCGGCTCCACAGACTGCCATCGTCCTCCGCCGCTGCACACGCCCGAGAAACACGGCCGACCGACATTCCCGGAACCTTCAGGGCTGCTCACACACCTGAAGCAGACACGCAGCCTGCACACAGGATGTATGGGTCTCAGCCACAGCGCACAATGGGAATCCAGCCGTCAGCTGTCCCCGAGGGCTTTAGGGCTGCGCCTGCACCTAAAGCCAAAATGCCAAGTCCCCCACACAGCTTCAGCTCCTGTTTTTCTTCATGGCCTCTACGCATCCTCGCAGGACTGAACCGCGAGAGGAGTCGGAGACAAATTTTTCTCCTCACAGCCGCTGTGGATCTCCGCCACGTTCAACGGGAAAGCTCCTCACCATCGCGGATCCACACGCAATTTTTGCGCGGCCCGGACAACTTTGCCGTCCCGGGCCGGCACTTGCTACTCCCACCCCCCTCCCTCCCCACCTCCGCTTGCACAGAGCTTTTCCAGCAGCTCGCTTCAAAAGCCGGACGATCGACGCCTCAGCCCCCTGCTGAGCCCTCTGGGGGGGGAGTGGTGTGGGTGACCCCCACAGCCTACGGGACAAGCAGAGCGCTCAGCTGGAGCAATTAGCAGAACAGTGAGATGTATGGACTGATATCAATAGGTAGAGAGGAATTCCGGTGCCAGTAATCCTGCTATTGATATGTGTGACTCTAATGCAAATGTCCATGCCTTCCTGCTGTTTTGTCGGCCTCCGTCTGTCTATGATGACCATGGAAGAGAATCCTAAACGTCTACTCTGCTGGAACAGCACCGCCTGTGGCTGAACAGGCCGATGCGCAAATGGCAGTCCCTGTCACACAGGTCGCACTTGTGGGTGGTCTCCGTGCTGCTGGGTCTGTGGCGGTTCTTCCTGCGGGTCCTTTTTTCATCTGCTGCAGCAGTCAGTCTCTCTTCACCCGCCTTGAGCTGTCTGGTCAGGGTGCCTCTCCATTTGGAGCGGTCCGTTGCAAGGTCCTCCCAGCGCTCTGTGTTGATCTCCAGGGCCTTCATGTCTCTCTTGCAGATATCTCTAAAGCGCAGCTGTGGGCGGCCAACGTCTCTCCTGCCAGTTGCCAGTTCTCCGTAGAGGACGTCTTTGGGGATTCTGCCATCCTCCATACAGTGAACGTGGCCTAGCCAGCGGAGCATGCGCTGCCTGAGTAGAGTGAACATGGAGGGAAGGCCGACGCAGGACAGAACTTCTGTGTTGGGCACTTTGTCCTGCCAGGATATGTCCAGGATGTGGCGAATGCAGCACAAGTGGAAGGAGTTCAGTCTCTTTTCCTGCCGGGCGTATGTTGTCCACGTTTCACTCCCATAGAGCAGTGTGCTGATGACGCAGGTGTTGTACACTGCCATCTTCGTCTTGACAGAGAGTTTGGGATTCTCCCACACTCGTGTGGTGAGGCGAGCGAGTGTGAAGGCTGATTTTCCAGTCCTCTTGTTGATCTCTGTATCAAGGGAGAGGTTGTTGCTGATCGTGGACCCCAGGTACGTGAACTGATTCACGACCTCCAGCTCGTAGTCGTCGATGGTGATGGTTGGTGGTGCTTCCGTGCCTTGCGCCAAGACATTAGTCTTCTTCAGGCTGATGGTAAGCCCGAAGTCCTTGCATGCCTGGGAGAAGCGGTCCATCAGGGTCTGAAGCTCCTGCTGTGTGTGGGTTGCGACTGCAGCGTCGTCTGCGAACAGCATGTCTCTGATTAGAGCCTTGCGTACTTTGTTTCTGGCTTTCAGGCGGGAGAGGTTGAAAAGCCTGCCGTCAGATCTTGTGTGCAGGTAGATTCCCTCTGTTGCTGTGCTGAAGGCATGCCTCAGGAGCATAGCAAAGAAAATCCCAAAGAGGGTTGGCGCAAGTACACAGCCCTGTTTCACTCCGCTGCGTATGTTGAATGGCTCTGAGACGTTGCCATCGTGCTGCACTATCCCCTGCATGTTGGTGTGAAACGATTCAATGAGGCTTTGCAACTTTGGTGGGCATCCTATCTTTGGCAGGATCTTGAAAAGGCCCTCTCTGCTGACCAGATCGAACGCTTTGGTGAGGTCGATGAAGGCGACGTACAGGGGCATGTTCTGTTCTCTGCATTTCTCCTGGAGTTGGCGGATGGAGAATATCATGTCTACGGTCGATCGCTCAGCGAGGAAGCCACACTGAGACTCGGGGTAGACACGTTCGGCAAGCTTCTGTAGACTTGCCAACAACACTGAGGAGGGAGATGCCCCTGTAGTTGTTGCAGTCGCTTCTCTCCCCTTTGTTTTTGTAAAGGGTGATGATCTTGGCGTCCCTCATGTCCTGTGGTACGGCACCTTCCTTCCAACACTGGCAGAGAGACGTCATGCAATGGCAGCAGTAGGGCGGTCTTGCAGTGCTTGATCAGGTCAGGGGGTATGCTGTCGTTGCCGGGTGCCTTGCCAGCGGCCAAGCTATCAATGGCCTTGCTGAGTTTGTCGATGGTTGGCTCGGCGTCAAGTTCGTCCATGGATGGCAGGCAGTCGATGGCATCAAGGGCTGATGGTGTCACGGTTTTCTGTCTGGAGTAGAGGTCGGAGTAGTGTTCCACCCATCTCTCCATCTGCTTGTTCTTTTCTGTGATCATCTCCCCAGTGGAGGATTTGAGGGTGGCCGTCTTGCTCTGAGCCGGACCAAGTGCTTTCTTGATGCCGTCGTACATACCACAGATGTTCCCTGTTATGGCAGCGGTTTGAATGTCTTGGCTGAGCTGAGTCCAGTACTCGTTGGCACAGCGCTGAGCAGTCTTCTGAACTTTGCTTCTCGCAGCCCTGAGAATCTGGAGATTCTTCTCGTTTGGGTACTTCTTGTACTCAGCAAGTGCTGAGCGCTTGGCTTCAATGACGGGGGTCATCTCAGTCAACTTGGCATCAAACCAGTCCTGTGACTTCGAGGTCTTCCTCACAAAGGTAGCCAAGGCTGTGCGGTGGATGGTGTTTCGCAGCTCTTCCCACTTCTGCTTTGCAGATTCTCCTTCTTGTGGTACACCAAGTTCCTTCTCAAAAGTGGAGGCAAACTGCTCAACAAGTTCTGGTTGAGCCATCTTGCTGGTGTCAATCCGTGCCTTTCCAGGTTGTCTAGCACGATGGAATTTCTTCAGCTGCAGCTTGACCTTGCAACACACCAATGAATGGTCTGTGTCACAATCTGCACTCTGGAACGAATGGGTGATTAGCACGTTCTTCAGTGAGGTGCGCCTGGTCAAGATCAAGTCCAGCTGGTGCCAGTGCTTTGAGCGCGGATGTTGCCAGGAAACCTTGTGTTGGGGCTTGGTCTTGAAGAACGAGTTTGTGATGCACAGATCGTGATATGTGCAGAACTCGAGCAGCCGCTGTCCGTTGTCGTTCATTCTGCCCACGCCAAAAAGTCCAAGACAGGAGGGCCAGGAGTCGTGGTCAGCACCCACTCTGGCATTGAAGTCTCCAAGGAGAATGAGTTGTTCAGAGTTGGGGATGATCCTGACAGTTGTTACGAGATTCTCGTAGAACTCGTCTTTTGCCTCTGGTGTGGCTGTCAGTGTTGGGGCATACACACTGATGAGGGTGACTGTGCCTTGAGTGGTGTTCAGGCGGAGGGTGAGGAGTCGTGCAGAGCCAGTGCTGCTCGGTTCCACCATCTTCAGCAAGGTGTTCTTCACTGCGAAGCCCACTCCATGTTCCCTGTGTTCGTCACTGCCCTTTCCCTGCCAGTAGAACGTGTAGTCCTTCTCTCTCAGTGTGCCTGCGTCAGCCAACCGTGTTTCCTGGAGAGTGGCGATATCCACTCCCAGTCTCTTCAGCTCATTATTGATGATGGCAGTCTTCCTGGTGTCGTTGATGTCCTTGAGGTTAGCAGCGAGTCCTGTCATCATAGTGCGGACGTTCCAAGTTCCCAGTTTTAGAGTTGGTCTCTTTTGTTTTTTTGTCTTGCCTGGTGCAAAGGTTCTCAGCCTGCTGTTCGGACTTCTCCTCATCCCCATGTACCCAATGAGGAAAGCAAGCTTTGGCGGAACAACACCTTATTGGCTGGGGGCTGCCCAGCTTGAGGCGGGCAGTAGCTGTCCAGTGAGATCCGATGATCCCTCCCACCGTCGGGAACAACCCCTGGCGCCGCGCTCTACGCCAATTGAGTGGTGGCTTATAACCGGTAACTGTCATTCCCCGTGTTTTGTCTACGCCAAAGGCGAAGCTGGAGTGTCCTCTCCAGTGATCCGGTGTTCTACCTTCCAGCGTTGGGCGTTGGTAGGATTCAAGCCTGGGCAGGAAGATATGGAGGACAAGATGTTGCCCATGCAGCATGTCCCCCCTCTCCACGTCACTGATGAATCCAAAGGAACAGCAGGGCTGCTACAGTTTGGCACCAGCGCCATTGCAGGAGCTGCCAGAACGATGTTGAGCACAACATAGAACTGCCTTAGGGGCTCCGACTCCAGATTTTCCCTCAGGATTGACTCCCGAAGCCTTTCCCGTGACCGGGTATGCCACAAGGCAGCGGAGGTTTGAAATCAGGGTTTACCTCCCCCTAGATGGGCTACCTTCCCAGGTTGACGAGCCACCACCTACCCGAAGCATCTGGTTTTAAGGCGCCAGAGATCCGCCCTCGCCCCTTCTCCTATTAGTAAAAGCAGTTCCGCCGGGCTTAGAGACTAAACCATACAGGCAGGCTAGGAGTTGGACTTAGTTGTCAGAGGCTTTTCGAGACACACGCCATAAGGAGCATTTTATGAGCACTGGAGGCTTAACCCCAGTGCCGCTCCTGGCTATGACAACCTTGGAACAACCTGCTGTTTACTGTGATGCTAATATGCCATGCATGCATTGTCTAGCTGGGTATATAAGTCAACTGCATATCGCTTGCTCTCTCTCTCTCTCTCTCTTGCTGATCACTCGCATTACTTGCTGCTACTAGAGACACAGGGCTCGCTCCAGGGCGCTCCCACAGCACTGGGGTGAACCCTCGTGATGAAGGATGAATAAAACACCCTTTTAAACTTCAGTTCGCTGTGTCCGCCTGCACTTATTCCGTGCCTCCACAACATATTCATACTATGTAGGATAACTAAGTAGACGGTTATGCTGTTTATTCCATCTCGCTACAATGCTCCACACTTTGTATATATATTTATATATTGATGTGTATGTATGTATATCCACTGCTCTTATTTATATCTTCCGTATCTTCTTAATTATTGCTCTGAGTGTTGCTATCCCTGTGCTGTTGCAATCCTGGAATTTCCCCATTGTGGGACTAATAAAGGTTTATCTTATCTTATCTTATCTTATCTTATAATGAGCCAATGTCTGATTCACTGTGTTTTTCCATTGTCTCAGAGCTTGAAAAGAATGTCTGTAAGATTAGGCTGAGCAAGATTGTAAATAATGATGAAGGTTTTATTGTTTTATCATACCAAGCTGTTCTGTACTATATGCCTGAAGTTAGGATGACTTGGCTTGACCAAGTTATGTAAAGATCATAGCAGAATGTTCAGTGCTGTCCATAGATTAGAAGCAGTTTCTTGGAGAGATGGCTCCAGCCAGTCTAGCTCAGATAAAGTCAGGGACCCTGCCTGAGGTATAAGAAGCAACATCCTTGAACACATGTTAGGGAGTTGGTGTGAGTGAGCTCTGAGGCAAGTTTTGCAGTGACCAATTACCTCCTTTCTGATCAGAAAGAGAATAAATGGCTCAGAACTTGGAAAACCGCCTATTGATTATTGATTCAGTCTCAGTCGATTCATTTTTGATCTAACATTATTGGCGCCCGACGTGGGACCCACATAAAGAGGTCCACGGCATTTTCCGACGGACCCAGACTTGGACAAGTGCACAGTCAAAGGAGAGGAGAAGCCCACATTTCTGGGAAGCGCTGAAAAAAAAAACACGCTGACCCTCTTCAAAAGCCCTGGAGACATTGGGAAGCAATGTGGAGCTCTGACGGGTCTACCAGAACTCATAGAGGCAGATTCCAAGTGTGAGTAATTTATTTCAGTTTTTATTTTTAGTTGTTATGGCCAGTGAGTGATAACCTAAACTGATTGTACACTGGTGGAAGACTAAAAGAATGAAACTAACGGCCTAATTGATGAGTTATTTTACCCACGGTGAGAATATCACAACAATCCCTTGGGAAGAACGAGGTTTTCCTTTGCAAGTGGTGATCGATATTTCAAGACCCGGGCTAATTCTTAGAAATTTGCCGATTTCTACATTCAAGTAACTTCAGTGGAGGTTTAGAAGCTACATGTAGAAAAAAGGGAAAGATTTGTGATCTTGTTCCTGTCTGGAAGAGTCACGTGATCCCAGAGAAGTGAATTTTCAGGGTAAGATTTGTGCCTCTAGTAACCGCTTCTGCTTATGGTCCAGTTTTGGACCTTCAGCATTAGTGGGGAGGCTACGTGAACCCCGAAGGGAAAAGGTTTTTTCACGGAAGATTCATGCCCTTATCAGGTCTGCTTTATTGCCCATGGGGCTTCCCCCGCTACGATGAGCTATTGCAAGATGCCAAGGGAGGAGGTCTAACTTTGGGCTTTAGGCACACAGCAGAGGGGTTAACGTGACCGTGTGGCAATGCATATTGTAGAGGAGTCAGCAGACAGCATCTCAGTCAGGAGGCAGTGATTAAACATAAGAGAATAATAGGCAGGAACGTCATGGGGAGTTGGCAGGAAGAAGGAGCTGGGGGTTTAAGGGAGATGTATTGTGGGGTTAGATGTCATGCAGTGTGATGTGAAATGTCATGCAGATGTGAGATGATCTGTTGAGTTTATAAGAAGAACCTGGCTTGACTGATTCATTGCTTTTCTGTGTATGGATGATGTGAGAGTGTTAATAAAGTTTCGTCTGTTCGTAAACTGGCCTCATCATTTCCCACACTCTCCACACTGGTGACCCTAGACGTATTATGGAACATGAGGCAAGAACCCCGGAGTCGGCTCGGACAGGAAGCCCCAGCAACGCGGCAAGCATCCCACAGACGGCCCGGACGGGAACCCCCAGCAATGCGTGCGCTGTTGCAGTCAAGCTACCGGACTTTTGGCGGCACAACCCGCGCTCTTGGTTCCACCACACCGAGGCCCAGTTCACCCTCCGGGGAATAACGGTAGACGACACCAAGTTTTACCATGTGGTTGCAGCGCTGGACGCTCGCACAGCTCAGCAGGTAGCGAGCCTGCTCGACCAGCCCCCAGCCCACGACAGATACGAGGCTTTCAAAGCTGTGCTGATTCAGCGCTACACGCTCTCGGACTGTGAGAGAGCAGAGAAGCTCCTGAGGCGTTCCGAGTTAGGAGATGGTTCGGCCGTTGATCTGATGGGGAAGATGTTGGCGTTATTGGGCACGGATGACGAGCATTTTCTGTTTGCCCACCTTTTCCTCCGGAACCTTCCAACAGAGGCGAGAGCGGTCCTGACTAATTCGCCGTTGCTGGCCGCACGTGACTACCGTGCGCTAGCCCAGGAGGCAGACCGGATCATCCTCACCACCAGAGCGCTCACGGTGAACGCAGCAGCGTCGGAACCCAGCAAGACGACCAGAGGAGGCGAGGAGCCACCGACGGTAGCGGTAGTGGGCGCCAAGGAGCGCCAGAGAGACACGCTCTGCTTCTACCACCGCCGTTTTGGAGGGAACGCATGCAGATGTGCGCCACCATTGCAACTCAAGCGCTCGGGAAATGCCAGGGCCGGCAGTCGGTAGCAGCTGCGACCGCCGGCGAAGAGAACAAGCTGCTCTACATGACGGACTCGTGCTCAGGGAGGCGTTTCCTCGTAGACACCGGAGCCCAGAAGAACATCATCCTGCCGACCTACGCCAACCAGCTGGCAGGACCTAGCGGCCCTGGGCTGGTAGCAGTAAACGGCTCGGACATTAAGACCTTTGGTGAGAGAACACTGGCTTTATCTCTACACGGCTGTACATACGAGTAGACTTTTGTCATAGCAGCACTGAGTTTCCCAATCCTGGGAGCTGATTTTCTGTGTGCTCATGGTTTACTGGTTGATGTTGCTAACAGGCGCCTGGTTAATGCACTGTCCTTTGACTCTCTCCCCTGTACAGCTCGAGGGGCCAGGCCAGTAACATAAGCCAACGTCACAGCTCCAGGCAGTAAGTTCCACACACTGCTCACTCAGTTTCCAGCACTCACGGTCCCGACGTTTTCAGCAGCCATCGCTAAACACGGGGTGGAGCACTTTATCACCACCACCGGGTCGTCCGTTTTTCAATTCAATTCAATTCAATTCAACTTTATTTATATAGCGCCATTTCACAACAACAGTCATCTCATAGCACTATCAACTGTAGGGGGGAACCCCCACAGTTGCAGAAAGACCCCAGCAATCAGGCGATCCCCTGTGAGCAAACACTTGGCGACGGTGGAGAGGAAAAACTCCCTTTTAACAGGAAGAAACCTCCAGCAGAACCAGGCTCAGGGAGGGGCAGTCATCTGCTGCGACTGGCTGGGGGGTGAGGGGATAGAGAAAAAGAAAAGAACAGACATGTAGAGAGCAAACAGCACGATGGGGACTCAATCTATGGGAGAGAACAAACAAATGTTAATGACCAGCAAAAAAAAATATTTCATAGAGAGTGAGGAAAGGAGTGAGGCCCAGTGCATTACTGGAGGTCCCCCGGCTGACTAAACCTATTAGCAGCATAACTAAGGGAGGGTTCAGAAACACATGATCCCTCCCTAATTGTAGGCTATATCAAAAAGGTAGGTTTTAGCCCTATTCTTAAAAACAGAGATTGAGTCTGACTCCCGAATCCAGATTGGCAGCTGATTCCACAGGAGAGGAGCTTGATAACTGAAGGCTCTGCCTCCCATTGTACTTTTGGAGATTCTAGGTATTACAAGTAATCCTGCATTTTGGGAGCGTAGTGCTCTGTTAGGATAATACGGTAGTATCAGATCTTTTAAATAAAAAGGAGCCTGATTGTTTAGAGCTTTGTTTTTGCACGACCTCGGCGCTTGGATGCAGCTAAACTGGCCATAGCGCGCGAGGAGTTTGTCAATCTGGAAAGGTTGGGCATTATCAGGCGTTCGAACAGCCTATGGGCATCCCCGCTACACATGGTCCCTAAGGCTGAGGGGTCGTGGCGACCGTGCGGCAATTTCCGCAGGTTGAATAACGCCACAGCACATGACCGCTACCTGATTCCCCACATTCAGGATTTTTCCGTTCACCTCGCCGGAGCACGAATTTTTTTCAAAAATAGACCTGGTCCGTGGTTACCACCAGGTCCCAGTGCACGCAGAGGACATACCCAAAACAGCGGTAATAACTCCGTTCGGCTTGTTCGAGTTTCTGCACATGCCATTTGGATTAAAAGGAGCGGCACAGACATTCCAGCCCATGATGGACGTGGTGCTGCGCGATTTCCCGTTTGTGTTCGTCTACCTGGATGATATCCTGGTAGCCAGTGCATCCAAAGACGAACACATAACCCACCTCACTACAGTTTTCCAGAGGTTGGAGGACCACGGGTTAATAATCAACCCAGCGAAGTGCCAGTTCGGCGTGACGGGGATTGATTTTTTGGGGCACCGCGTCTCACTGGTAGGAGCGAAATTCGTGTGGCCAGGCCTGCGCAAACAAGTGAAAGAGTGGGCTGCAGCCTGCGTAGCGTGCCAAAGAGCTAAAGTGCACAGACACACGAAGGCTCCTTTGGAGCCGTTTAGTATACCGGCTAAAAGATTCAACCATGTTCACGTGGACCTCGTGGGCCCCCTTCCACGATCACAGGGGTGCACGCACCTTCTGACAGTGGTGGACCGCACCACACGCTGGCCAGAAGCAGTCCCGCTGGCGGCAACCACGTCCGCGGACGTGGCGCACGCTTTTTTGACAACATGGGTGGCGCGTTTTGGAATCCCGTCAGACATCACATCCAATAGGGGCCCTCAGTTTGTTTCCGAACATTGGTCCGCGATGGCCCGCAGCCTGGGTGTTGCAATTCATTGCACAACTGCGTACAACCCACAGGCAAATGAGTTATGCGAGCGTTTTCATAGGTCGCTGAAATCAGCACTCAGGACTTCGCTGATGGATGCAAATTGGGTTGACCGGTTACTGTGGGTTTTATTGGGGTTGCGTTCTGCACCAAAAGAGGATTTGGAGGCTTCCCTGGCTGAGCTGGTTTTTTCTCAGCCACTGTGGCTGGCCGGGGAATTTTTGCCAGATAATCCCACGCCGGACAGCTGCCCGTCTCAGCATTTTCAGCGTAGTGCAGACACAGGCACGCTGCTGGGCCCGGCCCACCACTGTTTTCCACGCACTTTTGTGCCAAAAACTTTGAAGAACGCGGCATTCGTGTTCGTCAGACACGATGCCCACCGCCCTCCATTGCGCCCACCCTATGATGGCCCGTTCAGAGTGCTGGAAACAGGGGATAAGCATTTTTTGCTAGACTTGGGGGGGGGCGTCGGGAGAAAATATGCATAGACAGACTTAAGCCCACCTTTGTAGTGGCGGACGAGCAAGTGCTGCTGGCCCGGGCCCCTCGGCGTGGAAGACCCCCACGGAGAACTCCCCAGGCAAACGATTCACCAGGACAGCCACACGGGCAGAGCGAAGTTCCCCCCCACCCCCGTCGCCTTGGCCCATCCACAGTCAGACACACGTCCAGCAGCCTCCCGCCGGCACAGAGACCCCCGTTACAGCAGATATGGGAGGAGACTGAAGCCCAAAAGACGTGGTGACTGAAACTCTGTCTGGGTGGGGGGGGCAATGCATATTGTAGAGGAGTCAGCAGACAGCGTCTCAGTCAGGAGGCAGTGATTAAACATAAGAGAATAACAGGCAGGAACGTCATGGGGAGTTGGCAGGAAGAAGGAGCTGGGGGTTTGAGGGGGATGTATTGTGGGGTTAGATGTCATGCAGTGTGATGTGAAATGTCATGCAGAGGTGAGATGATCTGTTGAGTTTATAAGAAGAACCTGGCTTGACTGATTCATTGCTTTTCTGTGTATGGATGATGTGAGAGTGTTAATAAAGCTTCGTCTGTTCGTAAACTGGCCTCATCATTTCCTACACTCTCCACAACCGTTGAAATATTTTATTTTGTGAGTTTGTTGAAGCGCTCGGAAAAAAAAAGTTACTGCCGTCTGAATTTGTTTTGTCTGTGTTACATGAAATCCGCTCCGGTATGAAACACAGAGAGGCTGAGTTCCCACATAGGCGGAGTGAATAGGGTGTGAAATTGATGTCTGTGATTTTTTTTTCTAATGTTTGTGGAGCATAAAAGGGTTGATTAGTTAATTATCTTTTGGGAAGTGTTTAAAATTATAGGTATTTGAAAATAGTAGCCTTGAGCAGAAACAGTGGACTGGTGTTGTGCTTTATGGCAGTGGAAAGAAAAAAAAGGAGCTTCACGCTGCAAGTGGCGGTGTGAGGGTTGCCATATTTGATTTTTTCCGCTAAGGTTGCCAGATCTGGAGATTAATTGAAGTAATTCTCATGCTGTTTTGGGTTTTGGCATGAACCTAAAAGTCTTTATTGTATGACCTTGTGGAGATAACGCAAAAGAAAACACGTCTGGGCCCTGTCTGTGTGTAATGTCTGATTCTCTGTGTGTGTATCTGTTTTGTGATTCTGTGTATGTGTGTCCTTGAGAGAGGGGGAAAAAAAAGAAACAGAGAGAGCTTGGGAAAAAAAAATAAATAGAAAAGCTGTGCAGCCACTGATTCGTGTGTGGAAACTTGGTAAAGGAAGAAAAAACTTACAAACATGGGTTGCTGTCATAGCAAAAAGATAAAACAGCCACAAAGTGTCCAGACAGGAAGAAATATTAACTAACCTGCACTTAAATAGCGCTTTTCTAGTCACAAAGACCACTCAAAGCGCTTTCACTAGCACTAACCCTCTATTCTAAGGGCCTATAGGGAACAGATATCTAGGGACAATTTAGAACAGCCAATTAACCTAACATGCATGTCTTTGGATTGTGGGAGGAAACCGGAGCCCCAGCAGTAAACCCACGCAGCACAGGGAGAACATGCAAACTCCACACGGAAAGGTTCCAACCCCTGCCAGCCTGGGGATTTGAACCAGGAACCTTCTAGCTGTACAGCAACAGTGCTAACCACTGGACCAATGCCTCATTTTGCTGTAAGGGTTGCAGAACACAGCAAGATGAGAATGACATTTATGTTTTGTCAGGAGATGGTAAATTTATGAACAAAAAAGACAGAAATAGCACACGTTTTCTGGCAAAATGGAGAAAGAAATTTAATTTCAGTGGGGAACTTGAGGTAAAAGATCGCGAGAGTTTGATCTCTGCCATTAGATTAGCAGCAGGTGGCAGTAGGCAAAAAGAGTTAAAATATGGACTTTTTGAGGCTGAACAGTGGCTTCAGATTGCCAGGCAACGGCAAGCCGATTTGAATAGACAAGACCTGACCTTAAAAGACTCGGATGTTTGTAATGAATGAATGAATGAATCTTTATTTCAGATAGATTAAAAGTAGAGATTAAAAAAGAAACAGAATAATATAACAAAGGGGGAAAAAATCCAACAAGGTCAAATTAGATAATAACTCCTCTGATTATACAGTTCAACATAAGTTATCTGAAATGGGTGATGGCTGAAGCCACAGCTTATATTGCCCACCCATGTTCCATCCAAGAATTCAAAAGAAAAACAAAACAAGAGCGATTACAATTCAGAACAAAGCTAAGACAAAATGTGACAAAAAACTAAGCTACAACACAACACAGACTGGAAATGACAATCCTTATGTGAGTTTACATGTCATCTTGTATATATGTTTGGAGTATTTCTTCCTTTAGTTTTTGTTTAAATTGTCCAAGCGTTGTACATGATTTTAATTCAGGTCCAAAATCGTTCCATAATCTGACTCCTTGCACTGAAACACAGTGTTGCTTGGTGGTAGTTCTCACTGAAGGTTTTTGAAATCTACATGTTCCTCTGAAATGATATTGTTTCTCCCTTATTTGGAACAACTTTTGGATATTTGCGGGCAGTGATAGATTCTTTACTTTAAACATTATTACTGCAGTTTTAAAGTCAACCAGATCTTTCAACTTGAGAGCTTTTAATTTAAGAAAAAGTGGGTTTGTTGGTTCCCTGTAAGCTGCTTTGTTTATTATTCTAATAGCTCTCTTCTGAAGCATAAAGACTGGATATATGTTTGTTTTATATGTATTTCCCCATACTTCAGTACAATATGTCATGTATGGGAGTATTAATGAATGATACAAGGTCTATAGTGTGGGTTGATTCAGCAAATATTTCACTCTGTGTAGTATTGCAATTGATTTGGATATTTTACCTTTAATATAATTAATATGTGACTTCCAACACAGTTTATTATCAATTATTACTCCAAGAAATTTAGTTTCGGATACCCTTTCAATCTCTACACCATTTACACTGAGTTTAGATATAATGAGTCATTTAGTAAAATTAAAGTTTCCATGACCTCATTTCTGATTGTAGATTTATAAAACTGAGTAAAAATGTGACAAAATACAAACAAGATGCACAAGACATCAAGAGAGATAAGATTTTAAAAAGGAAGAAAAAAACTTGCAAATCAATGAGTCGGGTCACAAATTTACAGGAAAGATTCAGTGTCGACTCAAACCAGTGCAGTTCATAACTGTTGCACATTCACTGCCAGAACTATACAGATTCACAAGAACACTGTAGCATATTTATTAAAGAAAAAATGAAACAAAAAAATTAAGGAAGAACTATCCCAAATCTCTGAAAAAAAATATAGAAATTACAAGTAAAAACTCAGAAATTCACAACAATCAAAAACCATCAGAACAAAGTTGGAAATCTACCATCTAGGTGAGGGGTCGGCAACCTTTACCACTCAAAGAGCCATTTGGACCAGTTTCCCACAGAAAAGAAAACACTGGGAGCCACAAAACCCTTTTGACATTTAAAATGAAATAACACTGCATATAACGTGTTTTGGTTTGTTTTTTTTTGCCTTTATGCTATGTATAAACAAACTATAATGTTGCATTTATGAAATCAATGAACTCCTGCAGAGAAAACCAAATGACATTTCTGCATGCAACAAAAATGTTTGGAACTCCAAAAAAAAAGACGTTGGGTTGAAGGTTACTTTCAAGTAAAATACTCAGTGTCTATTTGAATCCTTCTTGTATTTATGAAAAAAATGCCAAACTTAAATTATCCACCGGCAGCAAACCAAAAATGGCGTCCTCTTCTGTGTGACGTCATCCTTTTCCTGGCGCGTACTGAGTAATTAAAGGACTATTTCACTGAGCAATGAAAGCCTATGAATATATGCAAAATAATAGGCAACTAAAATATTCATCATACTTGGTTCATGTGATTTCTGCTCCTGAACCTCAGCGTCTGCACATCAGGGCTGTACGGTGCCACCTTCATCTTTACACAGGATCGTAAGCTGTCATCTGTGAGGCGCCATGTTTGTTCTTAATAAAGCTCATGTTGGAGAACACCTGCTCACATACAGTGGGGCAAAAAAGTATTTAGTCAGCCACCAATTGTGCAAGTTCTCCCACTTAAAAGATGAGAGAGGTCTCCAATTTTCATCACAGGTATACCTCAACTATGAGAGACAAAATCAGAAAAAAAAAATTCAGAAAATCACATTGTCTGATTTTTAAAGAATTTATTTGCAAATTATGGTGGAAAATAAGTATTTGGTCACCTACAAACAAGCAAGATTTCTGGCTCTCACAGACCTGTAACTTCTTCTTTAAGAGGCTCCTCTGTCCTCCACTCGTTACCTGTATTAATGGCACCTGTTTGAACTCTTTATCAGTATAAAAGACACCTGTCCACAACCTCAAACAGTCAGACTCCAAACTCCACTATGGCCAAGACCAAAGAGCTGTCAAAGAACACCAGAAACAAAATTGTAGACCTGCACCAGGCTGGGAAGACTGAATCTGCAATAGTTAAGCAGCTTGGTGTGAAGAAATCAACTGTGGGAGCAATTATTAGAAAATGGAAGACATACAAGACCACTGATAATCTCCCTCGATCTGGGGCTCCACGCAAGATCGCACCCCATGGGGTCAAAATGATCACAAGAACAGTGAGCAAAAATCCCAGAACCACACGGGGGGACCTAGTGAATGACCTGCAGAGAGCTGGGATCAAAGTAACAAAGGCTACCATCAGTAACACACTACGCCGTTAGGGACTCAAATCCTGCAGTGCCAGACGTGTTCCCATGCTTAAGCCAGTACATGTCCAGGCCCGTCTGAAGTTTGTTAGAGAGCATTTGGATGATCCAGAAGAGGACTGGGAGAATGTCATATGGTCAGATGAAACCAAAATAGAACTTTTTGGTAAAAACTCAACTTGTCATGTTTGGAGGAGAAAGAACACCATACCTACTGTGAAGCATGGGGGTGGAAACATCATGCTTTGGGGCTGTTTTTCTGCAAAGGGACCAGGACAACTGATTCGTGTAAAGGAAAGAATGAATGGGGCCATGTATCGTGAGATTTTGAGTGAAAACCTCCTTCCATCAGCAAGGGCATTGAAGATGAAACGTGGCTGGGTCTTTCAGCATGACAATGATCCTAAACACACCGCCCGGGCAATGAAGGAGTGGCTTCGTAAGAAGCATTTCAAGGTCCTGGAGTGGCCTAGCCAGTCTCCAGATCTCAACCCCATAGAAAATCTTTGGAGGGAGTTGAAAGTCCGTGTTGCCCAGCAACAGCCCCAAAACATCACTGCTCTAGAGGAGATCTGCATGGAGGAATGGGCCAAAATACCAGCAACAGTGTGTGAAAACCTTGTGAAGACTTACAGAAAACGTTTGACCTCTGTCATTGCCAACAAAGGGTATATAACTAAGTACTGAGATGAACTTTTGTTATTGACCTAATACTTATTTTACCGAGGAATTTACCAATTAATTCATTAAAAATCCTTCAATGTGATTTTCTGGATTTTTTTTCCTCATTTTTTCTTTCATAGTTGAGGTATACCTATGATGAAAATTGGAGACCTCTCTCATCTTTTAAGTGGGAGAACTTGCACAATTGGTGGCTGACTAAATACTTTTTTACCCCACTGTACATGTGTGGATCCAAAGACCGACAGGACTCCAAGATCATACTTTTTCATGCTCACATAAATGTCGGGGACAGCATTCCATGTTTACAACACAAGTTTGTCCAGTTTGGGGAGGTTTTCAGTATCACTCCATCTGTGATTCTGAGCAAGAACGGCCTCCTGACGGCCAACAGCTTCAAGGTCTGCTGTCAAGCATTTAAACTTGGGACACCCATATGTCTTTGTCAGCTATGTCAGCCAGTTCCGTCTCAAGATCAGGTTGACTCACACCTGCCAGTGCAGTCGTATTCAGCAGGGATGGATGGATGCTTAGGGGAGTGACAGCGAAGGATAATGTGGGTTTTTCTCTCTGAACTCACAGAATCGTTTCCCAAACGATGATTGCAGAATGTAAAAACTCCAAATTGATCACGTTGTGAGCTTGTTTGAACTCTCTCAAACTGGGGAAGTGAGACAGTGAACCTTTCTGTCAATCTCTGGCTAGCACTGTCAACTTGCGCTCGAACACCAAAACCTCCTCCAACACGTGCACGGCTGTGCGTCCTTTCCCCTGAAGAGCTGTGTTCAGCGTGTTCAGCTGCGCTGTCATGTCTACCATGAAGTGGAGCTTTTCCAGCCACTCCGGCTGGTCCAGCTCAGGAAAGGTGAGCCCTTTGCTGCCCAGGAAAGTTTTCACTCCTTCCAGACACGCGGCAAAGCGTTTCAGCGCCTCCCCTCTGGACAGCCACCGGACTTTGTTGTGCAGCAGCAGATCAGAACATGAGCTTTCCAGCTCGTCCAGAAACAAACGGAACTGACGGCGATTTAAACCTTTTGCCATTATTTTACTGACAATCTGAACGACAACATTCATTACTTCTGTGCATTCCAGAGGAAATCTTTGAGCACACAGTGGTTCTTGGTGCAGGATGCAGCGAAAAGTCAGCAGCTTTCTGTCCAGCCACTTCTGCAGTGAAGCCACAAAGACCTTCTGCGCTCCTGTCATACTTTTCATCATACTTTTGTCACACGTTTTATTTAGATTTTACAAGATCACCATGATCTTCAAATTTAGAATTACATTTTAAAAACTAACAAACTAAAATACATTTTAATTAAATACTTATTATTTTCCAAAGCCACAGGGAGCCACAGCAGAGGGATGAAAGAGCCGCATGCGGCTCCAGAGCCGCGGGTTGCCGACCCCTGATCTAGGTGTTTATCACCCAACCCTTTTCTACATCCATCTGTAATTTTTGATTTATAGAAACTAAAGGTGATAAAGTGGAAACTACAGGAGCACACAGATCATTGATTAAATGTTCAGAAAATCCAACAAAACTGATCAAAGCAGCAGACTGACAACTGATCTCTGTGCTGTGAAGAAATGACAACGATGAAGTCTCAGCAACAGAGACGGAGACTAAAACACATGTTTATCTGTGTCTATTTGAGTTTGATGAACTCTGCAGTGGTTCCATCAACATGAAGGTAAAGTCCAGCATAGAGGGGCTGAGTGAATGTGGTCTGGACTCTGTGGAGGAGAGTCATGGTTTCAGAGACGCTGTAGAAAGACAGAAGACCTGCTCTGTGATCCAGGAACACTCCTACTCTGGAGGAACCAGGACCTGAGACACAAATTTGGACACGGTTGAACCAAAAATTACAATAATCTTTTAAACAGTATAGTGACCACGATTTGTCAGTGTATCCAAAAGCAACTTCATCTGTCTTTCCTGCTCTGCTGATGCTCTTATATGCAACTGCTACTCCAACTCTGTCCCCACTCCACTCCACCTCCCAGTAACAACGTCCACTCAGACTTTCTCTACTCAGGACCTGATAACTGGTACCAGTGAATCTGTCTGGATGACTAGAATAGGACTGAACTTTACTCATTAATGTTACTTTCCTGTTCCCCTCTGATAATAACAGCTGTGTGTGTGCTGTGTTTGGATCCAGTGTGATTTCACGTGAATATTTTAGGAATCCAGATCTGGTCTTTGGCTCTGGTGGTGACAGTAAAACATCCACTTCTTTCATTGTCTCTGAGATGTTTGTCCATGTCTCTGTCAGAAGTTCCTGTAGTTTGTCTCTGGTCTCTGACACAGCTGCTGTCACATCCTCAAAGTAGCTCAGAGGACGAACATCGATGCTGGATGAGTGTGCAGACTCAATGAATGCTGACAGTGAGGGGTAGCTGTGGAGAAAGTGGTTGTGATCCTCTGTCTTTAAGAGCTGTTCCAGCTCGGCGTCTTTCCTCTTCAGATCAGACATCTCCTGCTCCAGCTTCTCCTGAAGATCTTTCACTCGACTCACTTCAGTTTCCTGCTGGGATCTGATCTGCTGCTTCACATCAGAGCTTCTTTTCTGGATGAGACAGATAATCTCAGTGAAGATCTTCTCACTGTCCTCCACTGCTTTATCAGCAGACCCATTGATGGCCTCCACCTCCTGTTGAAGAACCTTCACATCTTTCTCTCTGTCCTGGATTCTCTGGTGGATTTTTAGTCGTCTCACCTCCAGCTCCTTCTGCTTCTCAGTCCTTTCTGCTGCAGCTGGGACTGTTTCATGACCTTTATGTTCATCCATGGTGCAGAGATAACAGATACTCTGCTGATCAGTACGACAGAAAATCTTCATCACCTCATCATGACAAGAGCAGATGTTCTCCTGGAGATTCTTGGAGGGGTTGATCAGTTTGTGTTTCTTGAATGGAGCTGAATCATAGTGAGGTTGGAGGTGTTTCTCACAGTAAGAGGCTGGACAGTCCAGACAGGACTTGGCAGCTTTCAGCTTCCTCCCAGTGCAGACATCACAGACCACATCTTCAGGTCCAGCATAGCAGTGATCAGCTGGAGCAGCCTGGAGTCCAGTCTTCTTCAGCTGCTCCACTACAACTGATAACATGGTGCTTTTAACCAGATCAGGCCTCGGAACAAATGTCTTCCTACAGTCAGGGCAGCTGTAGAGTCCCTTCTTGTCCTCTTCATCCCAGTGGGTTCCAATACAGTTCATGCAGTAACTGTGTCCACAGGGAATAGTCACCGGATCCTTCAGTAGATCCAGACAGATTGAACAAGAGAAAGTTTCTCGGTCCAGATGAACTCCTTTCTGAGCCATTTTCCTCTCAGTGACTGTGTCAGCTTCCGGTTCCCAGAAATGAAGAGTTCTCACGTGTCACAGAGGGAGGAGTTATCAGGCTTCACTTATTCCAGGAAGAGGAACAGTTTGATCTCAATTTTAACCCTTTTAGTCTTTTAGGAAATTATCACTGCTGTAAAGTAAACTCTCAACTGTCTTCACTTTGGTGGTGATTTTTTATTATTAAAAATCAATAAATACAGTTATTATTATTATTATTTCCTTCCAAAGTATCACTGATTACTAAGAGCACTTTGTTGGCACCAACAAAACTCTGTTACATCACCCGTTTTATCATGAATCAGAATATTTTAATCTTCCTTATAAAATATAAACAGTTACACTTGAAGGAGCTCCAACCCCAACACGTCTCTCATTAGCTGGGTGATGGCGCCCTCTTGTGTTGTACATCAGTGTTTTAGATTTCATCTGATAACCTTCAGGGAAATAAAACCTTCATTTACTGAAGCTTTAGCAGCTCTGATGGACCAAGTTTACATCGGGAATACATCTTATAGAGGTTGTTTGCACATCAGAAAGATCTAGTCTAGATGTCGGCATAATGCTGTTCTGTGTAATTTATTTATTGCAAACATATGAAAATTTTAAAAATTTCGCCAATAAACCTAAAATATACACTGGGGGTTGAATAATGTTGATTGCAACTGTAAACCTCTCATCCACATTACACCTTTCTTCCTTCAGCAGGTCACTTCAGATACTTATTTTCACAACAGAGATTTATATTTTTTATGTACACACATGGACAAAATTGTTGGTACCCTTCTGTTAATGAAAGAAAAACCCACAATGGTCACAGAAATAACTTGAATCTGACAAAAGTGGTAATAAATAAAAATTCTATGAAAATTAACCAATGAAAATCAGACAATGCTTTTGAATTGTGGTTCAACAGAATTACTTTAAAAAACAAACTCATGAAACAGGCCTGGACAAAAATGATGGTACCCCGAGAAAAGACTGAAAATAATGTGACCATAGGGACATGTTCAACCAAGATGTGTCCTCTAATTAACATCACAGGTGTCTACAAACTTGTAATCAGTCAGTCGGCCTATTTAAAGGGTGACAAGTAGTCACTGTGCTGTTTGGTGACATGGTGTGTACCACACCAAACATGGACCAGAGGAAGCAAAGGAGAGAGTTGTCTCAGGAGATTAGAAAGAAAATTATAGACAAGCATGTTAAAGGTAAAGGCTATAAGACCTGGATGCTTCACCCTGGATATCAAATATCGTGGTGGCCAAGAAAAAAATCAGGTGGCATCCGACCGTGTATCAATCTTAGGATGATGAATAAAGCAATTGTCACGGACAAGTACCCACTCCCCACGATGGAGGAACTCACCACAACATTCAGTGGTTCAAAGGTATTCATGAAGCTGGATCTTCGCCAGGGTTACCTGCAGGTGCCCCTCCACTCAGCCAGCAGGAACCTGACAGTGTTCATGACCCACAATGGGTGTGTTCAGGTACACACGGTGTACCTGAACCGTGCTGCCCACCACAGCACGGTGGTGCAGTGGTGGGCAGCACGGTGGTGCAGTGGTTAGCACTGTTGCCTTACAGCTAGAAGGTTCCTGGTTTGAATCCCCAGGCTGGCAGGGGTTGGAACCTTTCTGTGTGGAGTTTGCATGTTCTCCCTGTGCTGCGTCGGTTTACTCCGGGGGCTCTGGTTTCCTCCCACAATCCAAAGACATGCATGTTAGGTTAATTGGTTGTTCTAAATTGTCCCTAGATATCTGTCTCCTATAGGCCCTTAGAATAGAGGGTTAGTACTAGTGAAAGCGCTTTGAGTGGTCTTTGTGACTAGAAAAGCGCTATATAAGTGCAGGTTAGTTAGTTAGTACACCCACATGCCTTTTGGTCTGAGTTCAGCACCCAGCTGTTTTCAGAAAATAATGTCCACGATTCTGGCCGGCCTCAAGGGTGTGGTGGGATACCTGGATGACATAGTGGTACATGGCACATCACGGGAGGAACACAATGATCGGTTGGGACACATGCTGATGGTACTACAGGAACACAGAGTCACCCTAAATGGGGAAAAGTGCTGGGAGGCGGTCCTACACCTCCCAGACCCTTCGACACCTGCACACATTTCCTCATTTCTGGGTATGGTGAACTTTTATGGGCGTTTTATTCCCCACTACTTGGAAACGATTGAACCCCTCCGGGCCCTGTTGAAACAAGATGTGTCGTGGCAATGGACCCCACCCTGCTCAGCAATGGTTGCTAAGCTGAAGTTTCAATTCATTTCCCCTCCAGTGTTGGCCCATTTTGATCAAAATCGGCCAACCATTGTGACCTGTGACGTGTCTGGCTCGGTGGTGGGGGCGGTTGTGTCCAGGTACAAGATGGTACGGAGTCACCAGGTTCCAGTGTGCGCGCAAGATGTACCCAAAACAGCGGTCATAACTCCTTTCGGCCTTTTTGAGTTTTTGCCCATGCCTTTTGGCCTCAAGGGGGCCGCGCAGACTTTCCAACGCATGATTGATGCAGTTTTACGCGACCTTCCTTTCGTGTTCATTTATTTGGACGATATTTTGGTAGCCTGCGCGTCCGAGGGCGAGCACGAAAAACACCTCACAGCAGTTTTTCGGAGGCTGACAGAGCACGGGTTAATAGTTAACCCAGCGAAGTGCCAGTTTGGGGTGGCGCAGATTGATTTTTTGGGGCATCGCGTTTCGGCAGAAGGAGCGGTTCCTCTTCCAAATAAAGTGCGTGCCGTAACGGATTTTCTGCAACCTCAAACGGTCAAGGCGCTTCAGGAGTTTCTAGGGATGGTTAATTTTTACAACCGGTTCCTCCCAAACGCAGCACGGCTCATGCAGCCATTGTACACCGCGTTAAAAAAACAAAAGCCCGCAAATAAAGTTGAATGGTTTCCGGAGCGGGAGCGCGCTTTTGCCCAGGTCAAATCAGCCCTGGCAAACGCAGTTTTGTTAGCGCACCCAGTTCCAACGGCCCGCATGGCGCTCACCACTGACGCTTCCAATGTAGCGGTGGGGGCGGTAGTTGAACAGTTTGTGGCAGGTACCTGGCAACCCCTCGCATTTTTCAGCAGGACTTTGCGCGATAGTGAGCGTAAATACAGTGCGTTTGACAGGCAGCTTTTGGCCCTACACTTGGCCATCCGTCATTTTCAGTTCTGGTTAGAGGGGCGACGGTTCACCGCGTTTGTGGATCATAAACCGCTAACGTTTGCGATGGCCAAAATTTCAGAACCCTGGTCAGGCCGGCAACAAAGGCAACTAGCCGCAATATCGGATTTCACTACTGATATTCAGCATGTCGCGGGTAAACACAATGTTGTAGCAGACTGCCTCTCGCGTGCGGTAGCACCACCAAGCCCCATAGGGGCAGACTCTGTAGCCTTGGCCGCGGGCCCGGGCAGCGACGCGGGAGCGCGCGCAGCCCCAGTCTGTGTTGGGTTAGATTATGCAGCCATGGCTGCGGAGCAGGTTAACGACGCGGACGTGCGCGCGCTCCAGTCTGGACCAACAGGGTTAAGGCTGGAGCACAGGGAGCAACAAAGTGGTATGCCCCCACTAATCTGCGATGTCTCCACGGGACGGCCCCGCCCCGTGGTGCCAGCCGCGTGGCGTTGCCGCGTTTTTGACTCGGTCCATTCTCTCGCATACCCGGGGGTGCGCGCATCGATTAAGTTGGTGGGGGAGAAATTTGTTTGGCCCGGGTTGCGCAAACAGGTCAAGGAATGGGCGGCAGCCTGCGTAGCGTGTCAGCGAGCCAAAATACACAGACACACTAAGGCCCCGTTGGAACCTTTTCACATCCCCGCTAAGCGTTTTGATCACGTGCATGTTGACTTGGTCATTATCACACGGGCACACACATCTTTTGACGATGGTGGATTGCACCACGCGTTGGCCAGAGGCGATTCCTCTGACATCAACCACAGCGGAAGAAGTTGCGCGAGCATTTTTAGCAGCGTGAGTCGCGTGTTTCGGTGTACCGTCGGACATAATGTCCGACAGGGGTCCCCAATTTATTTCCGAACTATGGTCATCGATGGCCCGCAGCTTGGGGGTGAAGATTCATCGCACTACCGCGTATAACCCCCAGGCTAATGGTTTATGTGAACGCTTTCACAGGTCATTGAAAGCAGCCCTCAGAGCGTCGCTGACGGATACAAATTGGGTGGACAAACTTCCATGGGTTTTATTGGGGTTGCGTTCTGCACCTAAGGAAGATTTGCATGCTTCCCCGGCTGAATTAGTTTTTGCACAACCTCTCCATTTGCCGGGGGAATTTCTCCCCGATAACCCCGCACCAAATGGGCCCCCTGCTCAGCCGTGGCAGAGCGACTCGGGAGCAAACACGCTCCCTGGCCCAGTCCATCACAGTTTCCCACACGTTTTTGTGCCAAAGGCTTTAAAAAATGCAGAGTTTGTTTTTGTTAAACATGATGCTCAGCGTCCAAGTTTGCGGCCGTTTTATGACGGACCGTTCCGAGTGCTGGAGACCGGGCAGAAGCATTTTCTGCTAGATTTAGGGGGCAGAAGGGAGTTGATTTGCATAAATAGGCTCAAACCCGCCTTTGTTTTGGCTGATGAGGAAGTGCAGCTCGCGAGGCCCCCCCGCCGTGGCAGGCCGCCGAGAGGACATTCTCCAGAATCTTCACAGAAAGGTGCTAACAGCTTTAATCCACAGGTGCAGAGAGATGTTGCAGGTGCAGCCAAGCCAGGTTGCAGCAGATTCGGCAGAAAGTTAAAACCTAGGCAGTTGGTGGATTGATTAGTGATATATGGAGTGTTTTGTGTTTTTCTTTTTTTTATGCCATGCAGGTCTTGCCCTTACTAGACGTTTGGGGGGAGTAGTGTGGGCGACACACATTGTGGGCTCACGTTTCCACAGAGACAGGACTGCATGTGTATTGAGGGTGTCACGTCTGCAAGGACGAAGGACTAGAATCTGCAGAAGATAACAAGGAGGTGTGAGATTTGTCTCTTTGTCCCACAGAAGATGCCCCGGAGAGATTTCCGGTTCATCAGGAAATGAGAGACAATGGTGAAGATTCAAAGGGATGCTTTGTGACTGTATGTTTACTGAAAACACCATGTGACTTGAATTCTGATGCTGGAAACATATAAAAGGGTGATGAGATATGATTCTTCCTCTTTCCTGCTTTGAGAATGCTAGAAGCAGTGTTCTGTCAATAAAGCTGATTTACGACTAAACTCAGCCTCATCATTTGAGCACATCTTCTACAATAGCACTGTTTCACAACAACAGTCATCTCATAGCAGTTTCAACTGTAGGGGGAACCCCCACAGTTGCAGAAAGACCCCAGCAATCAGGCGATCCCCTGTGAGCAGCACTTGGCGACGGTGGAGAGGAAGAACTCCCTTTTAACAGGAAGAAACCTCCAGCAGAACCAGGCTCAAGGAGGGGCAGTCATCTGCTGCGACTGGCTGGGGGGTGAGGGGATAGAGAAGATGAAAAGAACAGACATGTAGAGAGCAAACAGCACGATGGGGACTCAATCTATGGGAGAGAACAAACAGATGTTAATGACCAGCAAAAAAAAAAATCATTGAGAGTGAAGAAAGGAGTGAAGCCCAGTGCATTACTGGAGGACCCCCGGCTGACTAAACCTATTAGCAGCATAACTAAGGGAGGGTTCAGAAACACATGATCCCTCCCTAATTGTAGGCTATATCAAAAAGGAAGGTTTTAACCCTATTCTTAAAAACAGAGATCGAGTCTGACTCCCGAATCCAGATTGGCAGCTGGTTCCATAGGAGAAGAGCGTTTGATGTACTCTGATGTGTATATTGTAGTTTGACTCATCAGATGACCTTGAGGTCAGAGGTCAGATTTTCCCTAAATCTTCTAAACACAGTAACTACTGAAAGAAATGATGTAGGCTTTTCAAACTGATGCAGCAGTTGTATCTAATACACATCTTGGATTACTTTCACCCTGACCTGACGATGGGTCTGGGGTCAAAAGGTCAAGGTTAACATGCCTTATTACTGTAGAACAATTAAAGCTAGGGCCACCAAACCTGGTACACAGGTTCACCTTAGGATCCTGACCTCAGACTATGGGTTTGGGGTCAAAAGGTCAAAGGTTGAGGTTGACAATTCCCTATGCCTCATTACTGTACAAATAAAGTTAGGGTCACCAAACGGTACACAGATTCACCCGGTGACTCTGAAGTGTGACCATGGTTTTGGGATCACAAGGTCAAAGGTCAACATCAACATGGCGTATAAATAGGGATGTGCCAATCAGATTCGCCATATTGGTATCGGGTTCAATCCAGGCAAAATGGCTGGATTGTATTGGTAAGGAATAAAAGTAATTTACCAATATGATACCTCAATAATGTAGAGGCTGAGTTAATCATCTCAGACTGGATGCAGAGGGTAAACAGAGGAGGACAATAGGTATGGAGATGAGAGATTATGGTGAGGTAGCAGGAAGAAGGAGTTGGGGGGAGAAGGGATGAATGTATTGTGATGCGAGATGTCATGCAGATGTGAGATGGGCGGTTGCTATAAAAGGAGAACCCCTGGTGTATTGAGACATGCTTTTTCTGTGTATGACTGATGTGAGAGTGAATAAAGTTGTCTGCTGCATAAATCTGCCTCCGTTATTTACACTCTCCACAATAATGATAAAATGAAGGCGCGATCGTGTTCTCAGCAGTGCTGCACAGGGTTCTGTAAACGGAGGCAACGAGTGTCATGTCGCTGGAGCCTGTCTGTGGGACTCGCCTCAGTATGTTGCTGTGTGGTACCAGCATTTACAATTTTACACCATCAACTTGATAAAATACTTGTAAAAGTATCACAGCAAGGAAGTATGCTGAATTCTGTCAAGAACCGAGCAGAAGGACGAGTGTCGTGCAGCAGCAGCTGCTGCAGTGCTGCTTTTCCAACTCAGGAGGCTGGACACTAAAAGTGAAACCTAAAAAGAACGAAACAAAGTAAAAACCAGACTGGACCGTACCTTTCGGGGAAAAATCTTACAGTTGATGAGAGGTAGGTGACAGAAACATAAATAGTGTAGTAGTGTACTGTAATTTCCTAGTTTGGGACCAATAAAGTATATCTGTCGATCTAAATGGCAAATATTTTTCTTTGTATTTTGTGTACATTATTAATCCCAGAGGGTGCAAGGCTACATGAACAGGAATGACTTCAAAATCAGAGCAAACCTGAAATAAGAATGGACAGAGAATAATATAATCTTAGGCCTCCGTCGGTCAGGGATGACCATGGGTGAAGCATCCCAGTTCTGGTTGTCTGCTCGACTGGAGCAGCGTCGTCTGTGGCTAAATAGACCAATGATGGGATATTTTCAGGTTTCATTGTGTGACGTATGTGGGGTTCCCGCAAAGAAGAGGAGCAGATGGTTGTGACGAACAGGCTTTATTCATACACACCCCAACACCAACACCCACGAGCACAGACAGGAGGGGAGGTCATTCTCCCAGACCTCCGTTTCAATCATGGTTACACACACATGATACATCTTGCCCTAATCCTGCCTATAAACACTGCTGGGTCATTATAACTGCGTTATAATGAAACAGCAGTATAATAACTCAGTAATAACACACACACAATAACGTCCTCTGTTGCAAAGCATGCTGGAGAAATCCCTGGCCCCCTTAACACGGCCCCAACGTTACAATTGATTATTCTACATGATTTTAATGCTGTATTATTCTATTTTATATTATAATTGTATCTGGTGCATATAAGAACAAGAAAACTTCCGGCGCCACACGAGTAGGCTGCCCTTTGCAACAGCGGATCAATTTCTGCCTATTTCTGTTACTATCTGGCTCTCTTGCCAATCTTTATGATCTAGCATCACCTTTATTCCATCCAAACACGTCGATCGCCCAAATGTCTCCTGATTCAGCGGACGGAGCCACTGTTTCTGGCAGGAGGCAGTATAACAGGGACCAGATGCTAGCACTCAACCGGCCCATGATGCTAACGCGAAAACTCGACATACCGGGAGAATTAAGACAAAAACGACGTGGGTGTCGAGCTGGAGTAAGACGGCGGGCAAGGAATATAAAGTACAGACCCGCCCTCCCATCTGTCATTATGGGGAATGTACGATCGATACTCGGAAAGACAGATGAACTAGCGGCTATCTCCCGCTACGATAGTATATACCGGGAGTGTAGCCTGTTCCTATTCTCAGAGACGTGGCTAACAGGACTAGCAGCAGATGCTAACATTGAACTGGAGGGTTTCCACGCAAGGGCAGACCGAACACCAGATAGTGGGAAGGCACGGGGCGGTGGGGTGATGATGTACGTCAATAACAACTGGTGCAGACCGGGACATACAGTGGGGCAAAAAGGTATTGAGTCAGCCACCAATTGTGCAAGTTCTCCCACTTAAAAGATGAGAGAGGTCTCCAATTTTCATCATAGGTATACTTCAACTATGAGAGACAAAATGAGAAAAAAAAAATCCAGAAAATCACATTGAAGGATTTTTAATGAATTAATTGGTAAATTCCTCAGTAAAATAAGTATTTGGTCACCTACAAACAAACAAGATTTCTGGCTCTCACAGACCTGTAACTTCTTCTTTAAGAGGCTCCTCTGTCCTCCACTCGTTACCTGTATTAATGACACCTGTTTGAACTCATTATCAGTATAAAAGACACCTGTCCACAACCTCAAACAGTCAGACTCCAAACTCCACTATGGCCAAGACCAAAGAGCTGTCAAAGAACACCAGAAACAAAATTGTAGACCTGCACCAGGCTGGGAAGACTGAATCTGCAATAGGTAAGCAGCTTGGTGTGAAGAAATCAACTGTGGGAACAATTATTAGAAAATGGAAGACATACAAGACCACTGATAATTTCCATCGATCTGAGGCTCCACGTAAGATCTCACCCCGTGGGGTCAAAATTATCACGAGAACGGTGAGCAAAAATCCCAGAACCACATGGGGGACCTAGTGAATGACCTGCAGAGAGTTGGGACCAAAGTAACAAAGGCTACATCAGAAACACACTACGCCGCCAGGGACTCAAATCCTGCAGTGCCAGACGTGTCCCCTGCTTAAGCCAGTGCATGTCCAGGCCTGTCTGAAGTTTGCTAGAGAGCATTTGGATGATCCAAAAGAGGATTGGGAAAATGTCATATGGTCAGATGAAACCAAAATAGAACTTTTTGGTTAAAACTCAACTTGTCGTGTTTGAAGGAGAAAGAACACCATACCTACTGTGAAGCATGGGGGTGGAAACATCACACTTTGGGGCTGTTTTCTGCAAAGGGACCAGGACGACTGATCCGTGTAAAGGAAAGAATGAATGGGGCCATGTATCGTGAGATTTTGAGTGAAAACCTCCTTCCACCAGCAAGGGCATTGAAGATGAAACATGGCTGGGTCTTTCAGCATGACAATAATCCCAAACACACTGCCCAGGCAACAAAGGAGTGGCTTCGTAAGAAGCATTTCAAGGTCCTGGAGTGGCCTAGCCAGTCTCCAGATCTCAATCCCATAGAAAATCTTTGGAGGGAGTTGAAAGTGTGTGTTGCCCAGCGACAGCCTCAAAACATCACTGCTGTAGAGGAGATCTGTATGGAGGAATGGGACAAAATACCAGCAACAGTGTGTGAAAACCTTGTGAAAACTTACAGAAAACGTTTGACCTCTGTCATTGCCAACAAAGGGTATATAACGAACTATTGAGATGAACTTTTGTTATTGACCAAGTACTTATTTTACCGAGGAATTTACCAATTAATTCATTAAAAATCCTTCAATGTGATTTTCTGGATTTTTTTTCTTATTTTGTCTCTCATAGTTGAGGTATACCTATGATGAAAATTGGAGACCTCTGTCATCTTTTAAGTGCGAAAACTTGCACAATTGGTGGCTGACTAAATACTTTTTTACCCCACTGTATCATGGTTAAGGAACAGCACTGTAGCAAAGACATTGAGTTGCTAGCTGTTAGCATGCGGCCTACCTCCCTCCCGAGGGAATACTCACACGTGATCTGCATTGTTATTTATGCAAATCCGACGGCGAAGGCTGGGACAGTGCGTGACGTCATCCACTCAGTAACTGGCAGGCTGCAGACAGAACACCCAGATGCTCTTCTTCCTCATCTCAGGCAATTTTAACCATATTTCACTGTCTCCCATTCTACCCACCTTCACCCAGTATGTCACATGCCACACTAGAGACAATAAAACACTGGATTTATTCTATGCAAACACTAAGGAGGCGTACACCTCATCACAACTCCCCCTACTCGGGAGATTGGATCACAGCTTGGTTCACCTCCTGCCGGTGTACAAACCCCTAGTGCACAGACAACCTCCGGTCATGCGCACAGTGAAGTTATGGTCTGAGGAGGCAATGGACGCTCTAAAGGACTGCTTTGAAACCACTGCCTGGGAGTAGCTCTGCGATCCACATGGTGAGGACATCGATGGCCTCACTCACACCATCACGGACTACATCAGCTTCTGTGTGGACAGTACCGTACCCACCAAGACCATACGGTGTTGCTCGAACAACAAACCCTGGATCAACCCTGAGATAAAAACACTTCTGAGAGAGAAGAAGAGGATCTTCAGGTCGGGGAACAGGGAGATGCTGAAGTCCGTACAGAGGGAGCTGAGGAGGAAGATCAGAGAAGGCAAGGACAGCTTCAGGAAGAAGATGGAGGACAAGCTGCAACAGAGTGACATCGGTGGGGTCTGGAGAAACCTTAAAACCATCTCTGGGCTCCAGAATACCTCCTCCCAGGCCATGGGGGGCAGGGAGTGGGCGAACAATCTGAACCTGTTTTTTAATAGGTTTGACCAACCGCCCTCCCCCCCGACTGCACAACAACCACTGCTGCCTCTAAAGACATCAAGTCCTGCTGCCCACACCCCAATCCCAACACACAGTCCCCCAACATGACCCTCACTAAGACCCAGGTGAGGACGGAGCTGAGAAAGATCAAGGCGAGGAAGGCATCGGGACCGGACAGCATCAGCGCAAAGCTCCTCAAGTCCTGTGCAGATCAACTATGTGGGATTGTGGAGCTCATCTTCAACCTGAGCCTGAAGCAGGGGAGGGTACCACAGTTGTGGAAAACATCTTGTGTGGTACCTGTACCAAAGACCTCCCGCCCCAAAGACCTGAACAGCTACAGACCAGTGGCCCTGATGTCCCACATGATGAAGACCCTGGAGAGACTGCTCCTTGCTCACCTCACGCCCCCTGGTGGGACCAGTGATGGATCCACTCCAGTTCGCCTACCAGCATGACACTGGGGTGGAGGATGCAGTGATCTTCTTCCTTCACCGTTCTCTGTCCCACCTGGAGAAGCCCGAGAATGCAGTGAGGATCATGTTCTTTGACTTCTTCAGTGCTTTCAACACCATCCAACCGATGATCCTGAAGGACAAGCTGCTGTGCGCAGGGGTGGAGCAGCACCTGTCATCATGGATCCTGGACTACCTCACTAACCGGCCACAGTTTGTGAGAACCCGGGACTGTGTGTCCGACACAATCATCGGTAGCACGGGGGCCCCCCAGGGAACGGTTTTGGCTCCCTTCCTGTTTACCCTTTATACTGCGGACTTCTCACACAACACAACACACTGCCATCTACAGAAGTTCTCTGACAACTCTGCAATCGCCGGCCTCATCTCCAACGGAGATGAAGCTGAGTACAGAGGATTTATCCAGGACTTTGTGGACTGGTGCCATAGGAACTGACTCTAGATCAACGCGAGGAAAACTAAGGAACTGGTGGTGGACTGCTGCAGGCACTTACAACCCCTCACAGCACCAGTAAACATATAGGGAACAGACATCGAGATGGTGACATCCTACAAGTACCTGGGTGTTCATCTGAACAATAAACTAGACTGGTCACACAATACCGACGCACTCTACAAGAAGGGACAGTGCAGGCTGTTCCTACTGAGGAGACTCAGGTCTTTTGGTGTACAAGGGGCACTGCTGAAGACATTCTACGACACGGTGGTGGCATCAGCCATCACTTTTGGAGTGGTCTGCTGGGGCAGTGGCATTACCACTGCCGATAGGAAGAGACTGAACAAACTGATCAAGAAAGCTAGCTCTGTCCTGGGGCAGAACCCTGACCCAGTGGAGGAGATAGGAGAGAGAAGGATGGTGGCTAAACTGTCATCTCTGCTGGAGTCCGAGTCCCACCCTATGCAGGACATACTGAACACACTGAGGAGTTCATTTAGCAGCAGACTACATCATCCTAGGTGCGCAACCAAGAGGTTTCGCAGGTCCTTCCTACCTACAGCAGTCAGACTGTATAACCTAAGCAGGGCTGCTCGCAGAGATAGCAAAAAAAACGTGACAACCTAATAGTACTGAATGCAAAAGACGCAATAGACTTACACATTGGTCCCCTCCAGTATATACAACTAGGACAGTATTGGTCGCTACAGAGGGTGACAATATGTATGGGTACATTGTGGGTGACCCCCACAGCCTACGGGACAAGCAGAGTGCTCAGCTGGAGCAATTAGCAGAACAGTGAGATGTATGGACTGATATCAATAGGTAGAGAGGAATTCCGGTGCCAGTAATCCTGCTATTGATATGTGTGACTCTAATGCAAATGTCCATGCCTTCCTGCTGTTTACTGTGATGCTAATATGCCATGCATGCATTGTCTAGCTGGGTATATAAATTGACTGCATTTCGCTTGCTCTCTCTCTCTCTCTCGCTGATCACTCGCATTACTTGCTGCTACTAGAGACACAGGGCTTGCTCCAGCGCGCTCCCACAGCGCTGGGGTGAACCCTCGTGATGGAGGATGAATAAAACACCCTTTTAAACTTCAGTTCGCTGTGTCCGCCTGCACTTATTTCGTGCCTCCACACTGGTGACCCCTAAGGAAAGAACACTCTGACGACGAACGAACGCAGCCCCCGGCGGTGACTCCGACGACGAATGAACGCAGCAGCCTGACGTGAATGGACTGCCCTCCCTTCTGCCACAGGGAGACCTCGACGCAGAACCAACACCAGGCGAACTCCCCGGAGATCATCCACGACTGGGAAAGCTGCAGAAAGCGTCATGGTGCAACCCTCGCCTGAGATCTGGACATCCACGCTGGGACCGGCCGAGGGACATAGAATGTCTACTCCCTCTCACCGCTCCTCCGCATCCACACAAGCGCGCATGCACCTCGTCCTCTCTCCATGACGGTGACCTCCAGGGCTGGACGGAGAATGCAGCACGTGGACCAGAACGCACCATGACCCGGCACGAGCGAACGACAGCAGCAGCTCGAAAGGGGAAGACCATCGGCGCCGACAACGCTGATTTCCATCAAGCTCCCTGACCCTGACTTGCCTTGCGACAGCAGACCTGTCATGCACCGAACCCCCACACGCACACCGTGGGGTTACGAGGACAGCGCACAACGCACAGGACAATACCGGCTCCACAGACTGCCATCGTCCTCCGCCGCTGCACACGGCTGAGAAACACGGCCGACCAACATTCCCGGAACCTTCAGGGCTGCTCACACACCTGAAGCAGACACGCAGCCCGCACACAAGATGTATGGGTCTCAGCCACGGCGCACAATGGGAATCCAGCCGTCAGCTGACCCCGAGGGCTTTAGGGCTGCGCCCGCACCTAAAGCCAAAATGCCAAGTCCCCCACACAGCTTCAGCTCCTGTTTTTCTTCATGGCCTCTACGCATCCTCACAGGACTGAACCGCGAGAGGAGTCGGAGACAAATTTTTCTCCTCACAGCCGCTGTAGATCTCTGCCACGTTCAACGGGAAAGCTCCTCACCATCGCGGATCCACACGCAATTTTTGCGCGGCCCAGACAACTTTGCCGTCCCGGGCCGGCACTTGCTACTCCCACCCCCCTCCCTCCCCACCTCTGCTTGCACAGAGCTTTTCCAGCAGCTCGCTTCCAAAGCCGGACGATCGACGCCTCAGCCCCCTGCTGAGCCCTCTTGGGGGGGAGTGGTGTGGGTGACCCCCACAGCCTACGGGACAAGCAGAGCGCTCAGCTGGAGCAATTAGCAGAAGCAGAGCTGTCTGGTCAGGGTGCCTCTCCATTTGGAGCGGTCCGTTGCAAGGTCCTCCCAGCGCTCTGTGTTGATCTCCAGGGCCTTCATGTCTCTCTTGCAGATATCTCTAAAGCGCAGCTGTGGGCGGCCAACGTCTCTCCTGCCAGTTGCCAGTTCTCCGTAGAGGACGTCTTTGGGGATTCTGCCATCCTCCATACGGTGAACGTGGCCTAGCCAGCGGAGCCTGCGCTGCCTGAGTAGAGTCAACATGGAGGGAAGGCCGGCGCGGGACAGAACTTCTGTGTTGGGCACTTTGTCCTGCCAGGATATGTCCAGGATGTGGCGAATGCAGCGCAAGTGGAAGGAGTTCAGTCTCTTTTCCTGCCGGGCGTATGTTGTCCACGTTTCACTCCCATAGAGCAGTGTGCTGATGACGCAGGCATTGTACACTGCCATCTTCGTCTTGACAGAGAGTTTGGGATTCTCCCACACTCGTGTGGTGAGGCGAGCGAGTGTGAAGGCTGATTTTCCAATCCACTTATTGATCTCTGTATCAAGGGAGAGGTTGTTGCTGATCGTGGACCCCAGGTACGTGAACTGATTCACGACCTCCAGCTCATAGTCATCGATGGTGATGGTTGGTGGTGCTTCTGTGCCTTGCGCCAAGACATTAGTCTTCTTCAGGCTGATGGTAAGCCCGAAGTCCTTGCATGCCTGGGAGAAGCGGTCCATCAGGGTCTGAAGCTCCTGCTGTGTGTGGGTTGCGACTGCAGCGTCGTCTGCGAACAGCATGTCTCTGATTAGAGCCTCGCGTACTTTGGTTCTGGCTTTCAGGCGGGAGAGGTTGAAAAGCCTGCCGTCAGATCTTGTGTGCAGGTAGATTCCCTCTGTTGCTGTGCTGAAGGCATGCCTCAGGAGCATAGCAAAGAAAATCCCAAAGAGGGTTGGCGCAAGTACACAGCCCTGTTTCACTCCGCTGCGTATGTTGAATGGCTCTGAGACGTTGCCATCGTGCTGCACTATCCCCTGCATGTTGGTGTGAAACGATTCAATGAGGCTTTGCAACTTTGGTGGGCATCCTATCTTTGGCAGGATCTTGAAAAGGCCCTCTCTGCTGACCAGATCGAACGCTTTGGTGAGGTTGATGAAGGCGACGTACAGGGGCATGTTCTGTTCTCTGCATTTCTCCTGGAGGTGGCGGATGGAGAATATCATGTCTACGGTCGATCGCTCAGCGCGGAAGCCACACTGATACTCGGGGTAGACACGTTCGGCAAGCTTCTGTAGACGAACGAGAACAACTCGTGCGTAGACTTTGCCAACAACACTGAGGAGGGAGATGCCCCTGTAGTTGTTGCAGTCGCTTCTCTCCCCTTTGTTTTTGTAGAGGGTGATGATCTTGGCGTCCCTCATGTCCTGTGGTACAGCACCTTCCTTCCAACACTGGCAGAGAGACGTCATGCAATGGCAGCAGTAGGGCGGTCTTGCAGTGCTTGATCAGGTCAGGGGGTATGCTGTCGTTGCCGGGTGCCTTGCCAGCGGCCAAGCTATCAATGGCCTTGCTGAGTTTGTCGATGGTTGGCTCGGCGTCAAGTTCGTCCATGGATGGCAGGCAGTCGATGGCATCAAGGGCTGACGGTGTCACGGTGTTCTGTCTGGAGTAGAGGTCGGAGTAGTGTTCCACCCATCTCTCCATCTGCTTGTTCTTTTCTGTGATCATCTCCCCAGTGGAGGATTTGAGGGGGGCCGTCTTGCTCTGAGCCGGACCAAGTGCTCTCTTGATGCCGTCGTACATACCACGGATGTTCCCTGTTATGGCAGCGGTTTGAATGTCTTGGCTGAGCTGAGTCCAGTACTCGTTGGCACAGTGCTGAGCAGTCTTCTGAACTTTGCTTCTCGCAGCCCTGAGAATCCGGAGATTCTTCTCGTTTGGGTACTTCTTGTACTCAGCAAGTGCTGAGCGCTTGGCTTCAATGACGGGGGTCATCTCAGTCAACTTGGCATCAAACCAGTCCTGTGACTTCGAGGTCTTCCTCCCAAAGGTAGCCAAGGTGGTGCGGTGGATGGTGTTTCGCAGCTCTTCCCACTTCTGCTTTGCAGATTCTCCTTCTTGTGGTACACCAAGTTCCTTCTCAAAGGTGGAGGCAAACTGCTCAACAAGTTCTGGTTGAGCCATCTTGCTGGTGTCAATCCGTGCCTTTCCAGGTTGTCTAGCACGATGGAATTTCTTCAGCTGCAGCTTGACTTTGCAACACACCAATGAATAGTCTGTGTCGCAATCTGCACTCTGGAACGAACGGGTGATTAGCACGTTCTTCAGTGAGGTGCGCCTGGTCAAGATCAAGTCCAGCTGGTGCCAGTGCTTTGAGTGCGGATGTTGCCAGGAAACCTTGTGTTGGGGCTTGGTCTTGAAGAACGAGTTTGTGATGCACAGATCGTGATATGTGCAGAACTCGAGCGGCCGCTGTCCGTTGTCGTTCATTCTGCCCACGCCAAAAGGTCCAGGACAGGAGGGCCAGGAGTCGTGGTCAGCACCCACTCTGGCATTGAAGTCTCCAAGGAGAATGAGTTGTTCAGAGTTGGGGATGATCCTGACAGTTGTTGCGAGATTCTCATAGAACTCGTCTTTTGCCTCTGGTGTGGCTGTCAGTGTTGGGGCATACACACTGATGAGGGTGACTGGGCCTTGAGTGGTGTTCAGGCGGAGGGTGAGGAGTCGTGCAGAGCCAGTGCTGCTCGGTTCCACCATCTTCAGCAAGGTGTTCTTCACTGCGAAGCCCACTCCGTGTTCCCTGTGTTCGTCACTGCCCTTTCCCTGCCAGTAGAACGTGTAGTCCTTCTCTCTCAGTGTGCCTGCGTCAGCCAACCGTGTTTCCTGGAGAGTGGCGATATCCACTCCCAGTCTCTTCAGTTCATTATTGATGATGGCAGTCTTCCTGGTGTCGTTGATGTCCTTGAGGTTAGCAGCGAGTCCTGTCATCATAGTGTGGACGTTCCAAGTTCCCAGTTTTAGAGTTGGTCTCATTTGTTTTTTTGTCTTGCCTGGTGCAAAGGTTCTCAGCCTGCTGTTCGGACTTCTCCTCATCCCCATGCACCCAATGAGGAAAGCAAGCTTTGGCGGGACAACACCTTATTGGCTGGGGGCTGCCCAGCTTGAGGCGGGCAGTAGCTGTCCAGTGAGATCCGATGATCCCTCCCACCGTCGGGAACAACCCCTGGCGCCGCGCTCTACGCCAATTGAGTGGTGGCTTATAACCGGTAACTGTCATTCCTCGTGTTTTGTCTACGCCAAAGGCGAAGCTGGAGTGTCCTCTCCAGTGATCCGGTGTTCTACCTTCCAGCGTTGGGCGTTGGTAGGATTCAAGCCTGGGCAGGAAGATATGGAGGACAAGATGTTGCCCATGCAGCATGTCCCCCCTCTCCACGTCACTGATGAATCCAAAGGAACAGCAGGGCTGCTACAGTTTGGCACCAGCGCCGTCGCAGGAGCTGCCAGAACGATGTTGAGCACAACATAGAACTGCCTTAGAGGCTCCGACTCCAGATTTTCCCTCAGGATTGACTCCCGAAGCCTTTCCCGTGACCGGGTATGCCACAAGGCAGCGGAGGTTTGAAATCAGGGTTTACCTCCCCCTAGATGGGCTACCTCCCCAGGTTGACGAGCCACCATCTACCCAAAGCATCTGGTTTTAAGGCGCCAGAGATCCGCCCTCGCCCCTTCTCCTATTAGTAAAAGCAGTTCCGCCGGGCTTAGAGACTAAACCATACAGGCAGGCTAGGAGTTGGACTTAGTTGTCAGAGGCTTTTCGAGACGCACGCCGTAAGGAGCATTTTATGAGCACTGGAAGCTTAACCCCAGTGCCGCTCCTGGCTATGACAACCTTGGAACAACCTGCTGTTTACTGTGATGCTAATATGCCATGCATGCATTGTCTAGCTGGGTATATAAGTCAACTGCATATCGCTTGCTCTCTCTCTCTCTCTCTCTTGCTGATCACTCGCATTACTTGCTGCTACTAGAGACACAGGGCTCGCTCCAGCGCGCTCCCACAGCACTGGGGTGAACCCTCGTGATGGAGGATGAATAAAACACCCTTTTAAACTTCAGTTCGCTGTGTCCGCCTGCACTTATTCCGTGCCTCCACAACATATTCATACTATGTAGGATAACGAAGTAGACGGTTGTGCTGTTTATTCCATCTCGCTACAATGCTCCGCACTTTGTATATATATTTATATATTGATGTGTATGTATGTATATCCACTGCTCTTATTTACAGTGGGGATAAAAAGTATTTAGTCAGCCACCAATTGCGCAAGTTCTCCCACTTAAAAGATGAGAGAGGTCTCCAATTTTCATCATAGGTATACCTCAATTATGAGAGACAAAATGAGAGAAAAAAAAATCCAGAAAATCACACTGAAGGATTTTTAAAGAATTTATTTGCAAATTATGGTGAAAAATAAGTATTTGGTCAATAACAAAAGTTCATCTCAATACTTTGTTATATACCCTTTGTTGGCAATGACAGAGGTCAAACGTTTTCTGTAAGTCTTCACAAGGTTTTCACACACTGTTGCTGGTATTTTGGCCCATTCCTCCATGCAGATCTCCTCTAGAGCAGTGATGTTTTGGGGCTGTCGCTGGGCAACACAGACTTTCAACTCCCTCCAAAGATTTTCTATGGGGTTGAGATCTGGAGACTGGCTAGGCCACTCCAGGACCTTGAAATGCTTCTTACGAAGCCACTCCTTCGTTGCCCGGGCGGTGTGTTTGGGATCGTCATGCTGAAAGACCCAGACACATTTCATCTTCAATGCCCTTGCTGATGGAAGGAGGTTTTCACTCAAAATCTCACGATACATGGCCCCATTCATTCTTTCCTTTACATGGATCAGTCGTCCTGGTCCCTTTGCAGAAAAACAGCCCCAAAGCATGATGTTTCCACCCCCATGCTTCACAGTAGGTATGGTGTTCTTTGGATGCAACTCAGCATTCTTTCTCCTCCAAACACGACAAGTTGAGTTTTTACCAAAAAGTTCTATTTTGGTTTCATCTGACCATATGACATTCTCCCAATCCTCTTCTGGATCATCCAAATGCTCTCTAGCAAACTTCAGACGGGCCTGGACATGTACTGGCTTAAGCAGGGGGACACGTCTGGCACTGCAGGATTTCAGTCCCTGGCGGCGTAATGTGTTACTGATGGTAGCCTTTGTTACTTTGGTCCCAGCTCTCTGCAGGTCATTCAATAGGTCCCCCCGTGTGGTTCTGGGATTTTTGCTCACCGTTCTCATGATTATTTTGACCCCACAGGGTGAGATCTTGCGTGGAGCCCCAGATCGAGGGAGATTATCAGTGGTCTTGTATGTCTTCCATTTTCTAATAATTGCTCCCACAGTTGATTTTTTCACACCAAGCTGCTTACCTATTGCAGATTCAGTCTTCCCAGCCAGGTGCAGGTCTACAATTTTGTTTCTGGTGTCCTTTGACAGCTCTTTGGTCTTGGCCATAGTGGAGTTTGGAGTCTGACTGTTTGAGGTTGTGGACAGGTGTCTTTTATACTGATAACGAGTTCAAACAGGTGCCATTAATACAGGTAACGAGTGGAGGACAGAGGAGCCTCTTAAAGAAGAAGTTGCAGGTCTGTGAGAGCCAGAAATCTTGCTTGTTTGTAGGTGACCAAATACTTATTTTCCACCATAATTTGCAAATAAATTCTTTAAAAATCCTTCAATGTGATTTTCTGGATTTTTTTTTCTCATTTTGTCTCTCATAGTTGAGGTATACCTATGATGAAAATTGGAGACCTCTCTCATCTTTTCAGTGGGAGAACTTGCACAGTTGGTGGCTGACTAAATACTTTTTTGCCCCACTGTATATCTTCCATATCTTCTTAATTATTGCTCTGAGTGTTGCTATCACTGTGCTGTTGCAATCCTGGAATTTTCCAATTGTGGGACTAATAAAGGCTTATCTTATCTTATCTTATCTTATCTTATCTTATAATGAGCCAATGTCTGATTCACTGTGTTTTTCCATTGTCTCAGAGCTTGAAAAGAATGTCTGTAAGATTAGGCTGAGCAAGATTGTAAATAATGATGAAGGTTTTATTGTTTTATCATACCAAGCTGTTCTGTACTATATGCCTGAAGTTAGGATGACTTGGCTTGACCAAGTTATGTAAAGATCATAGCAGAATGTTCAGTGCTGTCCATAGATTAGAAGCAGTTTCTTGGAGAGATGGCTCCAGCCAGTCTAGCTCAGATAAAGTCAGGGACCCTGCCTGAGGTATAAGAAGCAACATCCTTGAACACATGTTAGGGAGTTGGTGTGAGTGAGCTCTGAGGCAAGTTTTGCAGTGACCGATTACCTCCTTTCTGATCAGAAAGAGAATAAATGGCTCAGAACTTGGAAAACCGCCTATTGATTATTGATTCAGTCTCAGTCGATTCATTTTTGATCTAACATTATTGGCGCCCGACGTGGGACCCACATAAAGAGGTCCACGGCATTTTCCGACGGACCCAGACTTGGACAAGTGCACAGTCAAAGGAGAGGAGAAGCCCACATTTCTGGGAAGCGCTGAAAAAAAAACACACGCTGACCCTCTTCAAAAGCCCTGGAGACATTGGGAAGCAATGTGGAGCTCTGACGGGTCTACCAGAACTCATAGAGGCAGATTCCAAGTGTGAGTAATTTATTTCAGTTTTTATTTTTAGTTGTTATGGCCAGTGAGTGATAACCTAAACTGATTGTACACTGGTGGAAGACTAAAAGAATGAAACTAACGGCCTAATTGATGAGTTATTTTACCCACGGTGAGAATATCACAACAATCCCTTGGGAAGAACGAGGTTTTCCTTTGCAAGTGGTGATTGATATTTCAAGACCCGGGCTAATTCTTAGAAATTTGCCGATTTCTACATTCAAGTAACTTCAGTGGAGGTTTAGAAGCTACATGTAGAAAAAAGGGAAAGATTTGTGATCTTGTTCCTGTCTGGAAGAGTCACGTGATCCCAGAGAAGTGAATTTTCAGGGTAAGATTTGTGCCTCTAGTAACCGCTTCTGCTTATGGTCCAGTTTTGGACCTTCAGCATTAGTGGGGAGGCTACGTGAACCCCGAAGGGAAAAGGTTTTTTCACGGAAGATTCATGCCCTTATCAGGTCTGCTTTATTGCCCATGGGGCTTCCCCCGCTACGATGAGCTATTGCAAGATGCCAAGGGAGGAGGTCTAACTTTGGGCTTTAGGCACACAGCAGAGGGGTTAACGTGACCGTGTGGCAATGCATATTGTAGAGGAGTCAGCAGACAGCATCTCAGTCAGGAGGCAGTGATTAAACATAAGAGAATAATAGGCAGGAACGTCATGGGGAGTTGGCAGGAAGAAGGAGCTGGGGGTTTAAGGGAGATGTATTGTGGGGTTAGATGTCATGCAGTGTGATGTGAAATGTCATGCAGATGTGAGATGATCTGCTGAGTTTATAAGAAGAACCTGGCTTGACTGATTCATTGCTTTTCTGTGTATGGATGATGTGAGAGTGTTAATAAAGTTTCGTCTGTTCGTAAACTGGCCTCATCATTTCCCACACTCTCCACACTGGTGACCCTAGACGTATTATGGAACATGAGGCAAGAACCCCGGAGTCGGCCCGGACAGGAAGCCCCAGCAACGCGGCAAGCATCCCACAGACGGCCCGGACGGGAACCCCCAGCAATGCGTGCGCTGTTGCAGTCAAGCTACCGGACTTTTGGCGGCACAACCCGTGCTCTTGGTTCCACCACACCGAGGCCCAGTTCACCCTGCGGGGAATAATGGCAGACGACACCAAGTTTTACCATGTGGTTGCAGCGCTGGACGCTCGCACAGCTCAGCAGGTAGCGAGCCTGCTCAACCAGCCCCCAGCCCACGACAGATACGAGGCTTTCAAAGCTGTGCTGATTCAGCGCTACACGCTCTCGGACTGTGAGAGAGCAGAGAAGCTCCTGAGGCGTTCCGAGTTAGGAGATGGTTCGGCCGTTGATCTGATGGAGAAGATGTTGGTGTTATTGGGCACGGATGACGGGCATTTTCTGTTTGCCCACCTTTTCCTCCGGAACCTTCCAACAGAGGCGAGAGCGGTCCTGACTAATTCGCCGTTGCTGGCCGCACGTGACTACCGTGCGCTAGCCCAGGAGGCAGACCGGATCATCCTCACCACCAGAGCGCTCACGGTGAACGCAGCAGCGTCGGAACCCAGCAAGACGACCAGAGGAGGCGAGGAGCCACCGACGGTAGCGGTAGTGGGCGCCAAGGAGCGCCAGAGAGACACGCTCTGCTTCTACCACCGCCGTTTTGGAGGGAACGCATGCAGATGTGCGCCACCGTTGCAACTCAAGCGCTCGGGAAATGCCAGGGCCGGCAGTCGGTAGCAGCTGCGACCGCCGGCAAAGAGAACAAGCTGCTCTACATGACGGACTCGTGCTCAGGGAGACGTTTCCTCGTAGACACCGGAGCCCAGAAGAGCATCATCCTGCCGACCTACGCCGACCAGCTGGCAGGACCTAGCGGCCCTGGGCTGGTAGCAGTAAATGGCTCGGACATTAAGACCTTTGGTGAGAGAACACTGGCTTTATCTCTACATGGCCGTACATACGAGTAGACTTTTGTCATAGCAGCACTGAGTTTCCCAATCCTGGGAGCTGATTTTCTGTGTGCGCATGGTTTACTGGTTGATGTTGCTAACAGGCGCCTGGTTAATGCACTGTCCTTTGACTCACTCCCCTGTACAGCTCGAGGGGCCAGGCCAGTAACACAAGCCAACGTCACAGCTCCAGGCAGTAAGTTCCACACACTGCTCACTCAGTTTCCAGCACTCACGGTCCCGACGTTTTCAGCAGCCATCGCTAAACACGGGGTGGAGCACTTTATCACCACCACCGGGCCGCCCGTTTTTGCACGACCTCGGCGCTTGGACGCAGCTAAACTGGCCATAGCGCGCGAGGAGTTTGTCAATCTGGAAAGGTTGGGCATTATCAGGCGTTCGAACAGCCCATGAGCATCCCCGCTACATATGGTCCCTAAGGTTGAGGGGTCGTGGCGACCGTGCGGCAATTTCCGCAGGTTGAATAACGCCACAGCACATGACCGCTACCCGATTCCCCACATTCAGGATTTTTCCGTTCACCTCGCCGGAGCACGCATTTTTTTCAAAAATAGACCTGGTCCGTGGTTACCACCAGGTCCCAGTGCGCGCAGAGGACATACCCAAAACAGCGGTAATAACTCCATTCGGCTTGTTTGAGTTTCTGCACATGCCATTTGGATTAAAAGGAGCGGCACAGACATTCCAGCGCATGATGGACGTGGTGCTGTGCGATTTCCCGTTTGTGTTCGTCTACCTGGATGATATCCTGGTAGCCAGTGCGTCCAAAGACGAACACGTAACCCACCTCACTACGGTTTTCCAGAGGTTGGAGGACCACGGGTTAATAATCAACCCAGCGAAGTGCCAGTTCGGCGTGACGGGGATTGATTTTTTGGGGCACCGTGTCTCACTGGTAGGAGCGAAATTCGTGTGGCCAGGCCTGCGCAAACAAGTGAAGGAGTGGGCTGCAGCCTGCGTAACGTGCCAAAGAGCCAAAGTGCACAGACACACGAAGGTTCCTTTGGAGCCGTTTAGTATACCGGCTAAAAGATTCAACCATGTTCACGTGGACCTCGTGGGCCCCCTCCCACGATCACAGGGGTGCACGCACCTTCTGACAGTGGTGGACCGCACCACACGCTGGCCAGAAGCAGTCCCGCTGGCGGCAACCATGTCCGCGGACGTGGCGCACGCTTTTTTGACAACATGGGTGGCGCGTTTTGGAATCCCGTCAGACATCACATCCAATAGGGGCCCTCAGTTTGTTTCCGAACTTTGGTCCGCGATGGCCCGCAGCCTGGGTGTTGCAATTCATCGCACAACTGCCTACAACCCACAGGCAAATGGGTTATGCGAGCGTTTTCATAGGTCACTGAAATCAGCACTCAGGACTTCGCTGATGGCTGCACGGTGGCGCAGTGGTTTAGCACTGTGGCAGCACAGTTTTACCCTCGGCCGGGGGATCGCGGGGATCATGAGATCGTGGGTTCGATCCCAGCCCCCGACCAACGGTGAGCTGTGTGGAGTTTGCATGTTCTCCCCGTGTTGCGCGGGTTTACTCCGGGATTTCTCCGGTTTCCTCCCGCATACCAAAAACATGTAGGTTTAGGGCGCTCGCGCACGCAGCGACCAGCAGCCGGTGGCTTGTCACCAGACTGCAAACCAAGTCTACCTACGGGTACAAATAAGTAACAAAAAAAAAAAAAAAAAAAAAAAAAAAAATTGGGTTGACCAGTTGCCGTGGGTTTTATTGGGGTTGTGTTCTGCACCAAAAGAGGATTTGGAGGCTTCCCTGGCTGAGCTGTTTTTTTCTCATCCACTGTGGCTGCCCGGGGAATTTTTGCCAGATAATCCCGCGCCGGACAGCTGCCTGTCTCAGCATTTTCAGCGTAGTGCAGACACAGGCATACTGCTGGGCCCGGCCCACCACTGTTTTCCACGCACTTTTGTGCCCAAAACTTTGAAGAACGCGGCATTCGTGCTCGTCAGACACGATGCCCACCGCCCGCCATTGCGCCCACCCTATGATGGCCCGTTCAGAGTGCTGGAAACAGGGGACAAGCATTTTTTGCTAGACTTGGGGGGGCGTCGGGAGAAAATATGCATAGACAGACTTAAGCCCGCCTTTGTAGTGGCGGACGAGCAAGTGCTGCTGGCCCGGGCCCCTCGGCATGGAAGACCCCCACGGAGAACTCCCCAGGCAAACGATTCACCAGGACAGCCACACGGGCAGAGCGAAGTTCCCCCCCCCTCGCCTTGGCCCACCCACAGTCAGACACACGTCCAGCAGCCTCCCGCCGGCACAGAGACCCCCGTTACAGAAGATATGGGAGGAGACTGAAGCCCAAAAGACGTGGTGACTGAAACTCTGTCTGGGGGGGGGGGGGGGGGGCAATGCATATTGTAGAGGAGTCAGCAGACAGCGTCTCAGTCAGGAGGCAGTGATTAAACATAAGAGAATAACAGGCAGGAACGTCATGGGGAGTTGGCAGGAAGAGGGAGCTGGGGGTTTGAGGGGGATGTATTGTGGGGTTAGATGTCATGCAGTGTGATGTGAAATGTCATGCAGAGGTGAGATGATCTGTTGAGTTTATAAGAAGAACCTGGCTTGACTGATTCATTGCTTTTCTGTGTATGGATGATGTGAGAGTGTTAATAAAGCTTCGTCTGTTCGTAAACTGGCCTCATCATTTCCTACACTCTCCACAACCGTTGAAATATTTTATTTTGTGAGTTTGTTGAAGCGCTCGGAAAAAAAAAGTTACTGCCGTCTGAATTTGTTTTGTCCGTGTTACATGAAATTCGCTCCGGTATGAAACACAGAGAGGCTGAGTTCCCACATAGGCGGAGTGAATAGGGTGTGAAATTGATGTCTGTGATTTTTTTTTCTAATGTTTGTGGAGCATAAAAGGGTTGATTAGTTAATTATCTTTTGGGAAGTGTTTAAAATTATAGGTATTTGAAAATAGTAGCCTTGAGCAGAAACATTGGACTGGTGTTGTGCTTTATGGCAGTGGAAAGAAAAAAAAAAGAAGCTTCACGCTGCAAGTGGTGTTGTGAGGGTTGCCATATTTGATTTTTTCCACTAAGGTTGCCAGATCTGGAGATTAATTGAAGTAATTCTCATGCTGTTTTGGGTTTTGGCATGAACCTAAAAGTCTTTATTGTATGACCTTGTGGCGATAAAGTAAAAGAAAACATGTCTGGGCCCTGTCTGTGTGTAATGTCTGATTCTCTGTGTGTGTATCTGTTTTGTGATTCCGTGTATGTGTGTTCTTGAGAGAGGGGGAAAAAAAGAAACAGAGAGAGCTTGGGAAAAAAAAATAAATAGAAAAGCTGTGCAGCCACTGATTCGTGTGTGGAAACTTGGTAAAGGAAGAAAAAACTTACAAACATGGGTTGCTGTCATAGCAAAAAGATAAAATAGCCACAAAGTGTCCAGACAGGAAGAAATGCTAACTAACCTGCACTTATATAGCACTTTTCTAGTCACAAAGACCACTCAAAGCGCTTTCACTAGCACTAACCCTCTATTCTAAGGGCCTATAGGGAACAGATATCTAGGGACAATTTAGAACAGCCAATTAACCTAACATGCATGTCTTAGGATTGTGGTGTAGAGGATGTGCTCAAGGATGAGGCTGAGTTTATTTCTCAGGTTCAGCTTTATTAACAGAACACATGCTCTAACAATCTCTCAACAAGAAAAGAGGCAAATCAACATCACATCGCTCTTTTTATCCTGGAACATCGAAACTCAAGTCACATGGTGTCTAAGCAAACATACAGTCACATGGTACTTAATCCCCCGACTCAATGTAACCCTTTGATCTTCCACCATTGTTCCTTAGCCCTCGATGGTCCGGAAATCCTTCCAGGGCACCTCTCTGAGACAAAGGCCAAATGTCACACCTCTTCAATATCTCCTGCAGGCTCAGACCTTTTGTCCTTCGAGACGTGAAGCACACAATAAACATACAGCAATACATTTGTGGAAAATATGTACCCAACATATGTGCCACATGACCCCCCCAAACGTCTACTATGGGACAAATATAATCAGAGATGCATGACATAAAAACATTACTGCATAACCAAATATCAATCCATCAGATGCCTAGGTTTAAACCTCCTGCCGTATCTGCTGCAAGCCGGCCTTGCCACTCCTGCAGCGTCCTCCTGCACCTGCGGATTAGAATTGTTAGCCAAACTCTGTGGGGGCTCTGGAGAATGCCTTCTCGGGGGTCTGCCGCGGCGGGGGGCTCTCACCAACTGCACTTGTTCATCAGCCAACACAAAAGCGGGTTTGAGTCTGTTTATACAAATCAACTCCTTTCTGTCACCCAAATCTAGCAAAAAATGCTTCTCACCTGTTTCCAACACTCTGAAAGGTCCATCATACGGCGGCCGCAAGCTTGGACGATGAGCATTATGTCTAACAAAAACAAACTCCGCATTTTTTAAAGCCTTCAGCATAAAAACACATGGGAAACTGTGATGAACCGGGCCAGGAAGGGTGTTTGATCCTGTGCCGCTCTGCAACAGCTGAGCGGGGGGGGGGGGGGCAATCTGGCGCAGGATTGTCGGGGAGAAAATCTCCAGGCGACATCACGTCGGGGTCATCAGTGTAGAGGATGTGCTCAAGGATGAGGCTGAGTTTATTTCTCAGGTTCAGCTTTATTAACAGAACACATGCTCTAACAATCTCTCAACAAGAAAAGAGGCAGATCAACATCACATCGCTCTTTTTATCCTGGAACATCGAAACTCAAGTCACATGGTGTCTAAGCACACATACAGTCACATGGTACTTAATCCCCCGACTCAATGTAACCCTTTGATCTTCCACCGTTGCTCCTTAGCCCTCGATGGTCCGGAAAGCCTTCCAGGGCACCTCTCTGAGACAAAGGCCAAATCTCACACCTCCTCGATATCTCCTGCAGGCTCAGACCTTTTGTCCTTCGAGACGCGAAGCACACAATAAACATACAGCAATACGTTTGTGGAAAATATGTACCCAACATATGTGCCACAGTGGGAGGAAACCGGAGCCCCCGGAGTAAACCCACGCAGCACAGGGAGAACATGCAAACTCCACACAGAAAGGTTCCAACTACTGCCAGCCTGGGGATTCAAACCAGGAACCTTCTAGCTGTACGGCAACAGTGCTAACCACTGGACCAATGCCTCGTTTTGCTGTAAGGGTTGCAGAACACAACAAGATGAGAATGAAATTTATGTTTTGTCAGGAGATGGTAAATTTATGAACAAAAAAGACAGAAATAGCACACGTTTTCTGGCAAAATGGAGAAAGAAATTTAATTTCAGTGGGGAACTTGAGGTAAAAGATCGCGAGAGTTTGATCTCTGCCATTAGATTAGCAGCAGGTGGCAGTAGGCAAAAAGAGTTAAAATATGGACTTTTTGAGGCTGAACAGTGGCTTCAGATTGCCAGGCAACGGCAAGCCGATTTGAATAGACAAGACCTGACCTTAAAAGACTTGGATGTTTGTAATGAATGAATGACTGAATCTTTATTTCGGATAGATTAAAAGTAGAGATTAAAAAAGAAACTGAATAATATAACAAAGGGGAAAAAATCCAACAAGGTCAAATTAGACAATAACTCCTCTGATTATACAGTTCAACATAAGTTATCCGAAATGGGTGATGGCTGAAGCCGCAGCTTATATTGCCCACCCATGTTCCATCCAAGAATTCAAAAGAAAAACAAAACAAGATCGATTACAATTCAGAACAAAGCTAAGACAAAATGTGACAAAAAAACTAAGCTACAACACAACGCAGACTGGATATGACAATCCTTATGTGATTTTACATGTCATCTTGTATATATGTTTGGAGTATTTCTTCTTTTAGTTTTTGTTTAAATTGTCCAGGCATTGTACATGATTTTAATTCAGGTCCAAAATTGTTCCATGATCTGACTCCTTGCACTGAAACATAGTGTTGCTTGGTGGTAGTTCTCCCTGAAGGTTTTTGAAATATACATGTTCCTCTGAAATGATTTTGTTTCTCCCTTATTTGGAACAGCTTTTGGATATTTGCGGGCAGTGATAGACTCTTCACTTTAAACATTATTACTGCAGTTTTAAAGTCAACCAGATCTTTCAACTTGAGAGCTTTTAATTTAAGAAAAAGTGGGTTTGTTGGTTCCCTGTAAGCAGCTTTGTTTATTATTCTAATAGCTCTCTTCTGAAGCATAAAGACTGGATATATGTTTGTTTTATATGTATTTCCCCATACTTCAGTACAATATGTCATATATGGGAGTATTAATGAATGATACAAGGTCTATAGTGTGGGTTGATTCAGCAAATATTTCACTCTGTGTAGTATTGCAATTGATTTGGATATTTTACCTTTATTATAATTAATATGTGATTTCCAGCACAGTTTATTATCAGTTATTACTACAAGAAATTTAGTTTTGGATACCATTTCAATCTGTACACCATTTACACTGAGTTTAGATACTAAGAGATACTAGAGACTGAACAAACTGATTAAGAAAGCTAGCTCTGTCCTGGGGCAACGCCTTGATCCGATGGAGGAGATAGGAGAGAGAAGGACGGTGGCTAAACTGTCATCTCTGCTGGAGTCCGAGTTCCACCCTATGCAGGACATACTGGATGCACTGAGGAGCTCATTTAGCAGCAGACTACATCATCCCAGGTGCACAACCGAGAGGTTTCGTAGGTCCTTCCTACCAACGGCTGTCAGACTGTACAACCTAAGCAGGGCTGCTCGCAGAGATAGCAAAAAGACGTAACAAACTAATAGGTTTTTTTTGAATGCAAAAGATGCAATAGACTTACACAATGGTCCTCTCCGGCATACAACTAGGAACATACCGGTCGCTATGGAGGGTGAGAATATGTATGGGCACATAATCATACCATGTAGGATAACTAAATAGACGGTTATGCTGTTTCATCCCACCTAGCAACAATGCTCTGCACTGTGTGTGTTTATATATTTACATATTTATTCCATCTAGCTACAATGCTCTGCACTGGGTGTGTTTATATTTATATATCTATATATTTATTCCATCTAGCTACAATGCTCCGCACTGTGTTTTTATATATCTACATATTATTCCATCTAGCTACATTGCTCCGCACTGTGTGTGTTTATATACTTGCATATTTATTCCACCTAGCTGCAATGCTCCGTACTGTGGGTGTTTATATATTTACATATTTATTCCATCTAGCTACAATGCTCCGCACTGTGTGTTCATATATTCATATATTTATTCCATCCAGCTACAATGCTCTGCACTGTGTGTCTGTGTGTGTGTGTGTGTGTATATATATATTTTATAGTAATATGTACATATGTATATTAGCTGTTCTTGCTTGCTTGTTTTTTTTTTTTTTGTTTTTTTTCTTGCCTTCTGATTGTTGCTCTGAGTGTTGCTATCCCTGTGCTGTTGCAATCCTGGAATTTCCCCGTTGTGGGACTAATAAATAAAAGGCTTATCTTATCTTAAGTTGTTGTGATGGTTGTTAAAAACTATAAATTTTGTCTTACTTAAATTGAGCGTTAATTTGTTTGAATCAAACCACGGTTTAAGCTTTCCTAATTCCTTTCCGAGTGTATCCAAAAGTTGTTCCAAATAGCTTCCACTGCATAATAAAATAGTGTCATCGGCAAACAATATTAAATCCATTTTTTCTGAAGCTTTACATATATCATTTATATGCATATTGAATAACAATGTCCCCAAAACTGAACCCTGTGGAACTCCACAAGTAACCTTCAGTAACTGAGTTTTTGTTACAAACACATACATACTGATACAGTGAGGCAAAAAAGTTTTTAGTCAGCCACCAATTGTGCAAGTTCTCCCACTTAAAAGATGAGAGAGGTCTCCAATTTTCATCATAGGTATACCTCAACTATGAGAGACAAAATGAGAAAAAAAAATCCAGAAAATCCCATTGAAGGATTTTTAATGAATTAATTGGTAAATTCCTTGGTAAAATAAGTATTTGGTCACTTACAAACAAACAAGATTTCTGGCTCTCACAGACCTGTAACTTCTTCTTTAAGAGGCTCCTCTGTCCTCCACTCGTTACCTGTATTAATGGCACCTGTTTGAACTCGTTATCAGTATAAAAGACACCTGTCCACAACCTCAAACAGTCAGACTCCAAACTCCACTATGGCCAAGACCAAAGAGCTGTCAAAGGACACCAGAAACAAAACTGTAGACCTGTACCAGGCTGGGAAGACTGAATCTGCAATGGGTAAGCAGCTTGGTGTGAAGAAATCAACTGTGGGAGCAATTATTAGAAAATGGAAGACATACAAGGCCACTGATAATCTCCCTCGATCTGGGGCTCCACGCAAGATCTCACCCCGTGAGGTCAAAATGATCACGAGAACGGTGAGCAAAAATCCCAGAACCACACGGGGGGACCTAGTGAATGATCTGCAGAGAGCTGGGACCAAAGTAACAAAGGCTACATCAGTAACACACTACACCGCCAGGGACTCGAATCCTGCAGTGCCAGACGTGTCCCCCTGCTTAAGCCAGTACATGTCCAGGCCCGTCTGAAGTTTGCTAGAGAGCATTTGGATGATCCAGAAGAGGATTGGGAGAGTGTCATATGGTCAGATGAAACCAAAATAGAACTTTTTGGTAAAAACTCAACTTGTCGTGTTTGGAGTAGAAAGAACACCATACTTACTGTGAAGCATGGGGGTGAAAACATTATACTTTGGGGCTGTTTTTCTGCAAAGGGACCAGGACGACTGATCCGTGTAAAGGAAAGAATGAATGGGGCCATGTATAGTGAGATTTTGAGTGAAAACCTCCTTCCATCAGCAAGGGCATTGAAGATGAAACCCCCATATTGCTGCTCACACAATAAATTATTCTTCAGTATGAAGTTGTCAATTCTCTCATAGAATATTTTTTCTAGTATCATGGAAAATTGCGGCAATAGTGAAATTGGTCTATAGTTTGAGAATTCCCCTCTGTCACCCGTCTTGTATATCGGAATTACTTTAGCTATTTTCATTGCATTGGGAAATATACCTGTTTGGAGAGACAGGTTACAGATATACGTTAGTGGTTTCACTAAGCATTCAATAATAGTTTTGACTAAGAGCATGTCAATACCATCACAGTCCGTACATGTTTTACTTTTAAACGATTTAACAATTTCAATGACCTCTCTCTCGTCTGTGTTCTTTATGAAAATGGAGTCTTTTATAGCAGCGTTTTTGCTTATTGTATCACCTGTGGGTGCCGTAATGGGTATTTCTCGAGCCAAATTAGGACCATTGTTAACAAAAAGTTATTAAATTCATCTGCAGGTGAAACTGCATTCACACTCTGAGTCGTTTTATTATTTTTTGAAAAATTGGTTGGGTAGCTTGCTGTTTTTATCTCCAAGAATATTGTTAAGTATTGTCCATGTATTTTTAATATTGTCTCTGTTTTTCTCCAGTTCTTTACTGTAATAGTCTCTTTTACTACATCTTATTATATATGTTAACTTATTTTTGTATGTTTTATACCGCTGCTCTGCTTCTTTAGAAAGCTTTATATAATAAATTTTTCTTTTTACACGCCTTTTGTAATCCTTTGGTTAACCATGGCTTATCGACAAATTTATGTTTAAGCTTTTTCTTTACTAATGGACAATTTTTTTCATAAAGAGTGGTTACAATGTTTATAAATGTGTCATAGGGTTCATTTACATCTGATACATAGACTTTTGTCCAGACTTTTGTTCTTCTTTAAAAGAACTGATTGCATTTTGTGATTTGTATCTGAACGATTTTAAAATTTTTTCTGTATTGGCCCCCGTGTGGCCATGGATAAGTGCAAAGGTTGGCAAATGGTCACTTATATCATTTATCAATAATCCACTTTCTATTTTCTTATCAATAATATTAACAAACAGGTTGTCAATAAGTGTAGCAGTGTGAACTGTGATTCTACTGGGATGTGTTATTGTGGGATATAGACTCATGCTGTACATAGAATTCATGAACTCTGTAATTACATTTTGTTGATATGGATTTAGTAAATCAATATTGAAATCTCCACAAATTACTGCCATTTTCTTACTAGTAATATTATTGTACAGTTCGACTAATTTATCTCTGAATGTCTCAATGCAAGTTCCCGGCGTTCTATATATACAACTTATAATTAGATTTTTTGTTTTATCTTGGTCAATCTCAACAGTAACACATTCCAAAATCCCTGATAGTGCAAAGGACATTCCATTTACAAGCTTACACCTATACAGGTCATCAATATACAGTGCAACACCACCACCCTTTTTTTGAGATCTGTTAATATGAAACATCTGATATCCCTCTATTGCCATCAGGGGAGCCTGCTCTTCATTAAGCCAAGTTTCAGAGACTGTGATAGCTGTAAATTTTCTGTCTAGCTGTTTTAAATAGTCCTGAATCTGTGGAAAGTTTTTGTTAAGACTTCTGCTGTTGAAGTGTATTATTGATAGTTTACCATCTAGTTGCACTTGACTTTTGAATTGCTTTTCAGTCTAATATTCACAATGATTATGAATATTATTGAAAAAGTGGTTATCAGGATCAATATCATTCTCCATCTCTTGTAGTTTATGTTCAGCATAATGGCATATTTTCAGAGTTTGAATTTCCTCACTCTGTGTCAAATGACTTCCTCCAACTGGGGATAATTGATGTCTACTCAAGTCAGTCATAAGTTTTTTGTTTGTTTTGTTTAGTTTTTTTTTTTTTAAAGTACATTGACATGGTATGTCAAAAGAACTATTCTTGCCGTGTGTGTGGATATGGATTATCATAGTCTCTTAATTTTCTTAATCAGTGTTCATCTATATTTATTTAAGTCAGTAAGATCTCTGATTATTATACTCTTTGCTTCCTCAGGTGTTCCATTTAGTTTGATCCAATAAGAAGGGTTTGACTAATGCACATTTTTTTCTCAAAATTCTGAGGTGACAAAGGAGATGGCTGCCAGAGCGGGTGGCATGGCGATAACCTGACCCCTCCCTCCCTGTCAACTACCTGGCTCACCCCTCCTCCACGGCTGGGCACCCACCTCCCCATCCACCTCCTCCTTCCTTTCAACGCAGGCCGGACATCAAACCTAGAGCCCAGCTTTCTCATCTGACAAAAAAATTTAAGTAATTATGCATCTTCACATTATGCCATTTCAACAGCACACACATCCTCACCCTTAGATAAACACATTAAGGAAGAGGAACATGCAGTAGAATTAGGACAATTTTCTATGGTTAAATTATACAACCCGGCTTATGTTGATCCAGCGGCTGAAGGTGCTGAAGTCAGTAGCCAAAACATTCTTTAAAACATTCCAGCTGTGCTAGTTAACCACCAACTGATGCAGTATTAGCTCATCAGGTGAAAAAATTAAATGAACATATTAGGAACAAGTGGAGATTAAAACATGATTGGACAGCCATTCAGAATGCCACTCAACATTTACAGAAAGTGTTGAAGCCTATAGGTGTAGACTGCAGGATGTTTCTTTTTTTTATAATCATTCAGGTTTGAAAAATCCTACCGCAGATACAGGTTCAGAGCCTTATTGACAACATTTGAAAAGTGTATTCCTACAGAACATGCATCCAAATTTAGCACAGCATGTACGCAAACACCTTGTAACATATTGTACATGTTCATTTGCTGATGTGTTGATATATGCAAAACATGCAGAACAACTGAGCTGACCCTCAGGGGGAGGCTTTTGCTTCCCCCACTTCTGTATTTTTCCAGGGTCTCCAGCATGGGGGAGGGAGGAGAGGCTTTGGTGCTGGGTCTGCAAACCACGTTCAGGAGGCTGGAGGGAGGGGAGGGGAATACGCCCTGCTCGGTGGCCACAACAACAACAACGACAACCGGACTCATCACATCCCAACATGTGACTGACCGAACCAAAGCTAAGTACAGCTACTGACAATGACAGTTGACATATTTCATTTACCTGACTTTGACCTAATCATGACACTAGAGTGTTTGCCAGAGGTTACTCTACAAGTTCAGGGAACTTCTTTGAAATTTCTTCATGATACTGGGGCTTGCAGATCTGTCATTTCAGGCCTAGATGCTGGGGGGCTCACAAAATTAGAACACACAGTGATCATTAAATCAGCAAATGGGAAGCTAAAAAATAAATGTCTTTCTGAAATTGTAACAGTAAAGGATCCTGTTACAGAGGACAGTGCAGAAGGTTCATTCATTTTGTCACAAGTGTGTCTAGTTAACTTATTGGGAAGGGATTTGCTCACAACCCTCAATATCGCCCTAATTCCGACAGAAGGTGGTATGAGGGCATCACATTTCCCACATGCATCAGAAATTCATATTTTGTAAGATTTTGCAGTACCAACTCATAGTTGCTTCATTTGGTACCGGCCGGACCAACCTGGGTGACTGAGAGCTTGGAAGCCAAAATAATGCAACATTTCAAAACACAGGTTCCTACAACTGTGCAGGCCACAAATCAATATCATTGCAACATGTATGACAGATACAGTGGGGCAAAAAAGTATTTAGTCAGCCACCAATTGTGCAAGTTCTCCCACTTAAAAGATGAGAGAGGTCTCCAATTTTCATCATAGGTATACCACAACTATGAGAGACAAAATGAGAAAAAAAAATCCAGAAAATCACATTGAAGGATTTTTAATGAATTAATTGGTAAATTCCTCAGTAAAATAAATATTTGGTCACCTACAAACAAGCAAGATTTCTGGCTCTCACAGACCTGTAACTTCTTCTTTAAGAGGCTCCTCTGTCCTCCACTCGTTACCTGTATTAATGGCACCTGTTTAAACTCTTTATCAGTATAAAAGACACCTGTCCACAACCTCAAACAGTCAGACTCCAAACTCCACTATGGCCAAGACCAAAGAGCTGTCAAAGGACACCAGAAACAAAATTGTAGACCTGCACCAGGCTGGGAAGACTGAATCTGCAATAGGTAAGCAGCTTGGTGTGAAGAAATCAACTGTGGGAGCAATTATTAGAAAATGGAAGACATACAAGGCCACTGATAATCTCCCTCGATCTGGGGCTCCACGCAAGATCTCACCCCATGAGGTCAAAATGATCACGAGAACGGTGAGCAAAAATCCCAGAACCACACGGGGGGACCTAGTGAATGATCTGCAGAGAGCTGGGACCAAAGTAACAAAGGCTACATCAGTAACACACTACGCCGCCAGGGACTCGAATCCTGCAGTGCCAGACGTGTCCCCCTGCTTAAGCCAGTACATGTCCAGGCCCGTCTGAAGTTTGCTAGAGAGCATTTGGATGATCCAGAAGAGGATTGGGAGAGTGTCATATGGTCAGATGAAACCAAAATAGAACTTTTTGGTAAAAACTCAACTTGTCGTGTTTGGAGGAGAAAGAACACCATACTTACTGTGAAGCATGGGGGTGAAAACATTATACTTTGGGGCTGTTTTTCTGCAAAGGGACCAGGACGACTGATCCGTGTAAAGGAAAGAATGAATGGGGCCATGTATCGTGAGATTTTGAGTGAAAACCTCCTTCCATCAGCAAGGGCATTGAAGATGAAACGTGGCTGGGTCTTTCAGCATGACAATGATCCCAAACACACTGCCCGGGCAACGAAGGAGTGGCTTCGTAAGAAGCATTTCAAGGTCCTGGAGTGGCCTAACCAGTCTCCAGATCTCAACCGCATAGAAAATCTTTGGAGGGAGCTGAAAGTCCGTGTTGCCCAGCAACAGCCCCAAAACATCACTGCTCTAGAGGAGATCTGCATGGAGGAATGGGCCAAAATACCAGCAACAGTGTGTGAAAACCTTGTGAAGACTTACAGAAAACATTTGACCTCTGTCATTGCCAACGAAGGGTACATAACAAAGTATTGAGATGAACTTTTGTTATTGACCAAATACTTATTTTACCGAGGAATTTACCAATTAATTCATTAAAAATCCTTCAATGTGATTTTCTGGATTTTTTTTCCTCATTTTGTCTCTCATAGTTGAGGTATACCTATGATGAAAATTGGAGACCTCTCTCAACTTTTAAGTGGGAGAACTTGCACAGTTGGTGGCTGACTAAATACTTTTTTTCCCCACCGTATCTGAGTGGCCCAGATGACAAATTTGAGAAAACACTTTTTGCAAACTCATCCTCCAGAATAATCATTGAAAATTTGTACTGGTCACAAAAATGGCTATGCAGGAACATCTGTGAGGTTATCAGATGAAAATAAAAGCCACTTTAAACAATGGGAGTCACCACACATTGCACTGATAAAGCCTAAACACACGCAGTGGAAGGATGTAGGCTTAATGAAAAATGCAGAATTGGTAACAATAAATGTAAAATCTCATTTTAGGCCTTATCAGAGACAATATCTTCTACGCCCAGAAGCCATGAGATGACTGTTGTTGAGATATGGTGCTATATAAATAAAGTTGAACTGAACTGAATTGAATTCAAGAAGGCATTAAACCTGTTATACAGGGGTTATAGTATTATGTCCAAAAACACCATGCAATACATTTTGTTAAATGATCTACAATCACAAATGAAATTTTTCACAGTGATTGACATCAGTAATGCTTTTTTTAGTATTCCCATTCACCCAGATCATCAGTTTTGGTTTGCATCCACATTTGAAGGCAAGCGGTACACATTCATGAGGCTACCACAGGGCTATTGTGAATCACCAAACACTTTTTCACAGGCAATGTCAGCAAATTTGGCCCAGTTCGTTCCACCTCATGGGAGTCAATTACTCCTGCATGTTGATGACATTTTGCTGGCATCCCCTGATCAAATCACTTGCAAAAAAGACACCATTGCCTTGTTGAAATTTTTAGCTGAGCAGTGTCACAAGGTTAACAAAGCAAAGCTGCAGTTGTGGAAACCAGAAGTGAGATACTTAGGCCACATTTTGTCAGCAGAAGGGAAACATGTTGATCCTGTTCGCTAAGAGGCTATTTTGGCAGTGCCTAAACCAATCACAAAAAGAGACATGATGTAATTCATACCAAATGTGACAATGTAGCGTCGAGGCGATGCGAGATTTCAATTTTCAATTAGTCCATTTTATTTCAATAATCTTACAAGCCAATAGTTTCCAGGAAAAAACATATGACACAATTCTTCTTCAACAATGCACACTTCGTCAACCAAGAAGCATACCAAGGATAATAAGAATGCTACTTTTTCTCATTATCATTAACCACACCTGTTATATAGTATACGAGATAATTAGGGCTGATTAGCCCCTACCATGATCCCAGGTAAAACAATGAACATTTTCCATTCTTAACACATACCCACTAATATCTAAAAATACATAAATAATTTCCCCAACTATATACAATATAAATATAAATAACATATAATAAATAACAATATAAATAATTCAATAAATAGTCTCAACCCTTATTTACAAATGTTAAACCACCCCTGTACTTACCATACATGCTTCCTTCCTGCTGGTGTCCTATATAAGGCCATCAACCCCTAACGGAGTCTTTTGCCCGGACACCCACAGGAAGCATGTTGGCAAAGGTATGTGAACTAAATCCTTTATCAATTATTTTACCAAAATACTTAACCATCATAATTATCTCCCAAGGGCATTCAAATTAAACAAAGACAGATCCCAAAATACTGTGTGCACTTTAACAAATAATCATACTAACATTTACAACATTACAAATATAACATGATCACACAATACAATAAATCATAACAGTGGTGACTCCATCGTCACATTTCCTCCCCCCTTTCCAAGAGTACAGTACTCTATGAGTCATGTACTCTTGAAAGGCTATCTGCTACAAGGTTGGTTTTCCCTGCCACATACCGAACAGTAAAATTATAAGGTTGGAGGGACACATACCACCCTGTGAGACGACTGTTTACGTCCTTCATTCTGTCCAACCACTGTAGGGCCCGATGATCTGTCTCCAACAAAAAATGATGCCCTAGTAAATAGTATTTGAGAGACCCTATTGCCCATTTCATGGCAAGATATTCTTTTTCTACCGTAGAATATCTTGTCTCCCGGTCCAACAACTTACGGCTCAAGAACAGTACTGGGTGTCTCTCTCCCCTCGCCTCCTGGAGAAGTACTGCTCCAATGCCAACCCCTGAAGCATCTGTTTGTAAAATGAACTGACGAGCAAAGTCTGGACAGTAGAGAACCTTCTCCCCAGAAATAGCCCTCTTCAGATCCTCAAACGCTCTGTCACACTCCTCTGTCCATTTTACCTTATTTGGTGCTGAAGCCTTAGTGAGGTCAGTTAACACTACTGCTCTTTCAGCAAAGTGGGGAATGAACTTGCTGTACCATCCTACCATTCCCATAAACGATCGTACCTTCTTTTTAGTGGTGGGTACAAGATAGGTCCGGATGGCATCCACTTTACCTACTCGTGGTCTAATAACCCCCTGACCAACCACATGTCCCAGGTACTCCACCTGCTGCTGTCCGAACGCACATTTGCGTGGATTAATTGTCAGTCCTGCCCTCTTAATTAACTGAAGGACCTGCCTAAGGTGTACCACATGTTCTTCCCAGGTCTGACTATAGATGACCACGTCATCCAAATAGGCAGCCGCAAAACTGATGAATTCCACCACTGCCACCAAATGTGACAAAGTAGTGTCGAGGCGATGCGAGATTTCAATAAGTCCATTTTTATTTTTCAATAATCTTACAAGCAAAAGGTTTCCAGGAAAACATCTGACATGATTCTTCTTCAACAATGCACACTTCACCAACCAAGAAGCATACCAAGGATAATAAGAATGCTACTTTGTCTCTATCTCATTAACCACACCTGTTATATAGTATACGAGATAATTAGGGCTGATTAGCCCCTACCATAATCCCAGGTAAAACAATGAACATTTCCATTCTTAACACATACCCACTAATATCTAAAAATACATAAATAATTTCCCCAACTATATACAATGTAAATATAAATAACATATAATACATAACAATATAAATAATTCAATAAATAGTTTCAACCCTTATTTACAAATGTTAAACCACCCCTCTAACTTACCATACATGCTTCCTTCCTGCTGGTGTCCTATAAAAGGCCATCAACCCCTAATGGAGTCTTTTGCCTGGACACCCACAGGAAGCATGTTGGCAAAGGTATGTGAACTAAATCCTTTATCAATTATTTTACCAAACTACTTAACCATAATAATTATCTCCCAAGGGCATTCAAATTACACAAAGACAGATCCCAAAATACTGTGTGCACTTTAACAAATAATCATACTAACATTTACAACATTTCAAATATAACATAATCACACAATACAATAAATCATAACAGTGGTGACACTCCATCCTCACAGGGACATTAAACTATTGTCGCTCCTGGATTGCAAATTATTCATTTGAAGTGCAACCATTGTCTGACCTCATTTACAAAAAAACAATGGCACAGGTGGACAGGATTGAGTGGACACCTGAATGCTTTTGGTCAGCACTGCAGTTTTGGCACTCCCTGACTATAAAAACCATTTATTCAAATGGCTGTTTGTAGACAGGGACACATGACATCAGTGCTGCTTCAACCATTTGGGACAAAAATGCGTCCAGTGGCATATTATTCCACAAGACTGGACGCGGTTGCCAGGGCCCTTCCTCCATGCGTGCAGGCTGTAATAGCTGCATCCATGGTAGTTCAAGCATCTGCAGGGATTGTCCTTTTTCATCCCTTGACCCTGAAGGTCACACATGCCTCACATGTGTGACTTCACATGTGATCTCACATGACTCACATGTGAGTCATTTTATCCCAGAGCAAGATATCAGTTATTTCACCATCCAGACACCTCGCATGCATGACAGTATTAATGTCCCAGCCTCATTTAATGATTGAGCATTGCAAGTGTTAAATCCAGCGAGTTTTTTGCCAATCTCCACTGAAGGAGAACCTCGTGACTGCTTGGCAGAAATTGAACATGAAGTACTGCCACGTCCTGATTTACAAGACCATTCCTCTGGATGATCCAGATCTCACATTGTTTGTGGATGGATCATCAAAACGTGACTGTGATGGATCAAATTTATCTGACTATGCAGTTGTCACTCATGACACTGTTTTGAAAGCCCAAAAACTTCCATCCCATTTTTCAGCTCAAGCTCCAGAGTTGATTGCTCTAACTGAAGCATGCAAATTGGGACAAAATAAAAAACTTACAGTTTACACTGATAGCCAGTATGCATTTTCCACTATTCACCACTTTGCACAACAGTGGAAAAACAGGGAAGCCTACTCAGCAAACACCTCATTTTGGAGCTGCTTGAAAGTGTCAGGCGCCTCGCATGGCTGCCGCGTCATTGGATGCGCCTAACGTGCGCGTCCAATGTCAAGTCAAATTCCTCGTATGTTTACTTGTAAATATACTTGGCAATAAAGCTGATTCTGATTATTGTCAGTGTCTGGAGTGTCCTTCTGATTCTGATTCTGAAGTGTCAAACTGCCATCACAACTGGCCACATGCAAATGTGCTGCTCATACAAATGGCAATGATCCGGTTTCTAAAGATAATCATTTTGCGGATCAAACTGCAAAGGTGGTTGCACAAGGCTTGCAACCTAGACAAAGCACATTTCATTCTGTTCTGACACTGACCGAAGAGCTATCACATGATGTTCTTGTTGAGGCTCAAAAAGCAGGACCACAGGCTGAAATTTACAAATGGATAAAGAAGGAAGCTATTCTTGATGACACCTCAAAGCTCTACAAATGTAAGGCAAACAAGCCTATTCTACCACACAAACTGTTTCACCAAGTCTCTACCTTGCTGTATGGCGTGTCGCATGTAGCAAGGGGGGGATGGTGTCTACATTGAATAAAACCCTTACTGCTTATGGGTGTTAGCCAGTTTGCCACACAGTTTTGTAAAAAATGTCTGATCTGTGCAAAAAACAATGCACAGGGAAATTTCAAACCTGAGAGAGGCACTTTTCCAGCCTCTGCTTATCCAGAAATATTGTTTGGTCATTTGTGATATGTTTTCTAAATGGACAGAAGCTTTTCCTTGCACACATCCAAATGCAGTCACAGTGGCAAAGAAATTGTTTGCCGAAATTGTACCTAGGTTTGGAATACCTGAGAAAATGTACTCAGATAATGGTACACATTTTGTAAATCAAGTTATATCACATTTGGGCACAGCACTGAACATCAGTTTAAAGAATCATTCAGCTTATCACCCACAATCTGCAGGATTGGTAGAACGCACAAACAGAACTATTAAAGAAAGACTCAGAAAAACAATGGCAGAAACAAGGCAAAATTGGATTTATTGCCTTCCATTAGTTTTGTTTTCCATGAGGATAATCCCAACCGAAGGGGGGTTGTCTCCATTTGAAATCATGTATGGCAAACCATACTTGCTGCCACCTTTGAGACCATTCAATCCTAGTGATGAAAAAGTGTGTTTATCAGATTACATGAGAAGGATGTTGACTAACAGAGATGTCATTGCTGCTACTCTCCCCAGGAGGGTTCACGGGGCAACTACACCAATCTTGGCCAAGCCAGGAGACCTCGTCCTCATCAAAGCCATCAAAAAGAAGAACTGGACTGATTCACCCTGGCAAGGACCACATAAACTTGTTTTGTCAGCGCCAACAGCGGTAAAACTTGAAGGACGGGACTCTTGGGTGCATTTAACACACTGTAAACTTTACCCTACTCTGAACTCACAGCTAGGGACTACTGAATAAATATTTTCAACTTCATTCCATTAAAGACTTTCAGCAAGAGACTTTTTTAATTGTTTCCCTATATAAGTGTCGACTGACAATGCCCTGTGAGGTGTCCGGTATCGGCTTGGGATAGGGAAGCAAGTGGTTGATCATCATAGAGAGACGAGAAGCGCAAGAAAGACGTTCGATCATTAAAGGGTGTAGTTGTTGTTTCCTTTACATCATCATTCTAGGGGTGACATTATTACTCTGGTTTCTTTTAGCTGCACCACAAATCATACATTGTAATGCTAGGAACCTTGCACATATTCAGCATAATTGGCTAGAGCTACATGAGCATCATGATCATGAATATACTGCCAATACGTGGTGGAGGTATGCTAATTATACGGCCAGGGCAGCTAATCGTTCCAATTGTTATGTTTGCTCCTTAGTGCCAACGTCAGCTGGACAGACTACTGTTGTAGCTAAAATGATGGAACCAGCAAAAGCTCTCTGTTTTTTTTTTACAGAAGGCTATGAAAAGGGACTACACAAAAAATATTATTTTGAATCACTCTTGTGAAATCTTTCGTCACTCTACCAATCAGAGAACTTATGGTACCCCTTACTCTGTAAGAGCAAGGTTAGTTTCATCAGGGACTTTTTCTTTTTGTCTGAAGGGAAGTGGTAACAACCCTCTGGGCGACCTACCCCTTTCTCGGTGTGAAGCAGTGTACAGTATACACCACACCTGTGATGCTAGTACCCTGACCAGTCGGATGGGCAGGTGGTGTCCATGGGTTGACCGTTGTCATTACGGACCTATCACCATGCTGGAGCTCTGCAGTGCTGCTATCTGCAACTTCCATATGTATGGCGCACATATGGTGATGGGTGGTTGGTGGCTGTGTGGTCGTAAGGTGTATTCCCATCTGCCTATGAATTGGGCAGGAACCTGTGCCCCGTCTTTGTGACTGACAACACCCTGATTATGTCAGCGGGTCAGACGAGCAGAGAGAGACCTATCACAGGATGCCATTTTCACACCACATGATTCCATCTGGGGTAGGGACGTGCCAGAGCAGTTCAAGATACTTACTACAGGTCGAAAGGTAGTTCAGTCGCTATTCCCTTGGATGGGAGTGGCAAAAAATACCTTGTGGATTGAGACTCTTAATTATAGACTACAGTCTTTTGTGAATTTTTCCTTAGCTGCTTGGAAAGGTGAAAGGGAGGAAATGACTGCTATAAGACTTGTAGCAACACAGATTAGAATGGTACTTGATCAGTTGACTGCCGCCCGTGGGGTGTGTGTGCGCAATTGTAGGTCAGTACCATTGCACCTTTATACCTGCACATGATGCAGATGGAGGTGTCATTGCTTCAGCCATACGTAATTGACTGCTTTGCAGAATGCTGGAGCTAAGGATAATGTTAATGACTCATCACACTGGATAACCTGGTTGTTTTCCTCATGGAGGAGTCTTGTCATAAACTTGGTGGTGATTATTGTAGTGATACTTTTGATCTTTTCATGTTTCATTCCTTTCATCCGTGATATGATGCTGAAACTTGTTCATGTGAATTTAGTGTTATATCAAGAGGCCACCACTGGAGATGATGGGGAAACAACACCAGCTTAATGTTTTATGAGTACAGAGTAAAAGTATGACTGACATGCAGAAAACCGAAAGGAGATGTATGTTCATGATGTGAATCTGAAATGTACTGAGCTGCAAGAGTAATCAAATATGTCTTGAAGTTCAGAGAAGCTGTGTTATCCTTATTTGAGATTTTCACTTTATCCTGTTTATGTTCTGTTTTAATATATGTTGTATTTGAAACCATTATATTACTAATCACTATTTAGCCAGTATACAGTTTTACTGTATTGATTGTTGTTTGATTGTTGATACCTTGTTTGCAGTTTCACATTAAGGTACTAATACACACAGGTTAGGATGCTAGCGCACATCCTGTAGATCTCTAATACAAACATACACATATGTCTTTTACACATAATAGGTTTTTAGTCATGTTTTATTGTTCTTTATTGAAGTTACATTTACATATAAGTATTAAATTTTTATTACCAAAGACCATATAAAAATGGTACTTTCTGCCTTCTAGCGTGGTGCTCAGCATAATAGAATGGGGAAAGTAAAGTTACGCAAAGAGCTACCAGAGGACTGACCCCCCACTGTAGCTTTCACTACTTGCAGTAGCTGTGTGGCCTAGGGTCAGAGAAACGGAGATAGGCGCCGCCCCATACACCAATTGGTGTTCCACATGCTGTGGAAGGGGGGAATTAACTATTAACTTTTTATTAAATCACTGCTAATCTACTGACACATAGAACGACAAATACATACACTGTTTCATCTCAATTTATGGTTAATCACCATCACTGGTTCAATTTTTCTCTTTTATGACTTAATTAGATGATTGACTTCTTTTTTGAAATAAAAGGTATTATCCTCACATGCTCCCCAGGAAATGAAACATTCCAGCGGCGCTCGGGAGTGGTAGCGGGGCTGATGGCAGACTTTTCTCAAAAAGCGAGTTAGGATCTTTTGCAATAAAATGCTTTAGCATAAAATGCATCGGAACTTAATGAGCTGCCCAATGAGGTTTTAGAAGCCATAGTGTTTCACCTCTGATGCTTTTTAAGCATCAAAGGGGGAAATGATAGGATATTTTCAGGTTTCATTGATTATTCTACATGATTTTAATACTGTATTATTCTATTTTATATTATACGTAATTGTATCTGGTGCATATAATGAGCCAATGTCTGAGTCACTGTGTTTTTCCATTGTCTCAGAGCTTGAAAAGAATGTCTGTAAGATTAGGTTGAGCAAGATTGTAAATAATGATGAAGGTTTTATTGTTTTATCATACCAAGCTGTTCTGTACTATATGCCTGAAGTTAGGATGACTTAGCTTGCCCAGGTCATGTAAAGATCATAGCAGAATGTTCAGTGCTGTCCATAGATTAGAAGCAGTCTCTTGGAGAGATGGCTCCAGCCAGTCTAGCTTAGATAAAGTCAGGGACCCTACATGAGGTATAAGAAGCAACATCCTTGAACACATGTTAGGGAGTTGGTGTTAGTGAGCTCTGAGGCAAGTTTTGCAGTGACCGATTACCTCCTTTCTGATCAGAAAGAGAATAAATGGCTCAGAACTTGGAAAACCGCCTATTAATTATTGATTCAGTCTCAGTCGATTCATTTTTGATGTAACAACCAATGCGGGAGTGGCAGTCTCTATCGCAAAGGTCACGCCTATGTGTAGTGTTTGGTCTGTTGGAGCTGCTGCTTTCCTTCCTGTATGCTTGTTTTTCTGCAGCAGCTGTCATCATTTTCTCCTCCCAATTTCAGGCATTGCTTCAGGGTCTCTTTCCACCTTGCATGGTCACCTGCTAGGCTCTTCCAGATCTCTGTGTTGATGTCGGTGGTCTCTTTTAGTGACATCTTTGTACCGGAACTGGGGGCGACCAGTGGATTTCCTCCCAGATGCCAGTTCTCCATACAGGATGTCCTTTGGGATGTGCCCATCGTCCATGCGGTGGACATGGCCTAGCCAGCGCAGCCTGCACTGTCTGAGGAGAGTGAACATGCTGGAAAGTCCCACGCAATTCAAGACATCTGCATTGGTTACCCTGTCCTGCCAGAATATGCCCAGGATGTGGCAGATGCTTTGCAGATGGAAGGTGTTGAGTCGCTTCTACTGTTTGGCGTATGTTGTTCATAACTCACTGCCATACAGCAGTGTGCTGATGACACAGGCGTTATACACTGCCATCTTTGTCTTCACTGACAGCTTGGGGTTTGTCCACACTCTAGTTGTTAGGCAAGCGAGTGTTGTAGCTGCCTTCTCAATCCTCCTGTCTATTTCTGTGTCAAGGGAGAGGTTGTCTGTTATGGTAAAGCCAAGGTAGGTGAAGTGGTGGACGACGTCAAGTTCATAGTCGATGGTGATGGCAGATGGTGATTCAGTGTTTTGTCCCAGGACATTGGTCTTTTTCAGGCTAATGGTGAGTCCAAAATCCTTGCAGGCCTGTCAGAAGCGGTCCATCAGTGTCTGCAGCTCCTGTTGGGTGTGTGTTGCAATTGCTGCATTGTCAGCAAACAGCATGTCTCTGATGAGTGTTTCACGAACCTTCGTCTTGGCTCTGAGGCGCGCAAGGTTGAACAGCCTGCCATCTGACGTGGTGCGTGGGTAAATTCCTTCAGTTGCAGTGCCAAAGGCATGCTTTAGGAGAACGGCGAAGAATATCCCAAAGAGTGTTGGAGCAAGGACACAGCCTTGTTTGACACCACTGCAGATGCTGAAGGGGTTGGGAGAAACTCCCATTGAACTGCAGTCTGTTATATCGGAAATCACACAGCACAGAGAGCTTCTTGAGGAACATACAACTGAACTTTATTAGGCAGAACACTCAACTATATACAGAGTGGGCCGTGCCCGCCGACGTCACGCTGTGGGTGGGCATGGCATCCCAGACACACATATTCTCATACATAACATCCCCCCCTTTAGAAAATGTGAAACCAAGCACACAATTGAACCACCCAAATTTAGAAACCCAAATCACACACTAAGAACAGGGAGAATAATATACTGTAATAAAACAATCACATTCACACCAAAATAACCAAAATGGACCATGTCTCTAGAATACATAAAATAATCCCATATTAAGATAAGATAAGATAAGATAAGATAAGCCTTTATTAGTCCCACAACGGGGAAATTCCAGGATTGCAACAGCACAGGGATAGCAACACTCAGAGCAACAATCGGAAGGCAAAAAAAAAAAAAAAGCAAGCAAGAGCAGCTAATATACATATGTACATATTACTATAAATATATATATATACACACAGACATACAGTGCAGAGCATTGTAGCTGGATGTGATAAATATATGAGTATATAAACACACAGTGCGGAGCATTGTAGCTAGATGGAATAAATATGTAGATATATAAACACCGACAGTACGGAGCATTGCAGCTAGGTGGAATAAATATGTAAATATATAAACACACACAGTGCGGAGCAATGTAGCTAGATGGAATAGTATGTAGATATATAAACACACAGTGCGGAGCATTGTAGCTAGATGGAATGAATATATAGATATATAAATATAAACATAAATATAAACACACCCAGTGCGGAGCATTGTAGCTAGATGGAATAAATATGTAAATATATAAACACACACAGTGCAGAGCATTGTTACTAGATGGGATGAAACAGCACAACCGTCTACTTAGTTATCCTACATGGTATGATTATGTGCCCATACATATTCTCACCCTCCATAGCGACCGGTATTTTCCTAGTTGTATGCCGGAGGGGACCATTGTGTAATTATTCACATTGTGTATTATTCACACTCACTCACATGCACACCAGCAATCAATATAAACAAAACACACACACACACACACACACACACACACACATTATATAGCTGTGGACAAAATTGTTGATACGCCTCTGTTAATGGAAAAAAACCCCCACAATGGTCACAGAAATAACTTGAATCTGACAAAAGTGGTAATGTGGAGAATGTGGAAGGACGAGGCTGAGTTTATTTCACATGTCAGGTTTATTCACATTCTCCAACATCATCCAAAAACAGAAAGAGAAAGAATCCCCCAACATCTGTCCCCTTTATACCCCAGGACGTCAAAGCACACAGTCACATTGTCTTTTAATCCTAAGTCTCAATGCGTCTTCTTCCAGGTCTTCTCACCTCCACCTAAAGTCACTGGTGGTCAGGAAATCCCTCAAGGTCATCTCTTTGCATACAAAAGGCCACATTTCACATCCTCCTGTTACCCCTAGGAGGTTCAGTCCTTTTGTTCCTCTGAGACGTGAAGCATACAATAAGCATACAGTAATATACATGTGAAGCATATGAAACCCACATATGTGTCCCACAGTAATAAATAAAAATTCTATGAAAATTAACCAATGAAAATCAGACAATGTTTTTGAATTGTGGTTCAACAGAATTATTTTAAAAAACAAACTCATGAAACAGGCCTGGACAAAAATGATGGTACCCTTAACTTAATATTTTGTTGCACAACCTTTTGAGGCAATCACTGCAATCAAACCATTTCTGTAACTGTCAATGAGACTTCTGCACCTCTCAGCAGGTATTTTGGTCCACTCCTCATGAGCAAACTGCTCCAGCTATCTCAGGTTTGAAGGGTGCCTTCTCCAGACGGCATGTTTCAGCTCCTTCCACAGATGTTCAATAGGATTTAGATCAGAGCTCATAGAAGGCCACTTTAGAATAGTCCAATGTTTCGCTCCTAGCCATTCTTGGGTGTTTTTAGCTGTGTGTTTTGGGTCATTATCCTGTTGCAAGACCCATGACCTGTGACTGAGACCAAGCTGTCTGACACTGGGAAGCACATTTCTCTCTAGAATACCTTGATAGTCTTGAGATTTCATTGTACCCTGCACAGATTCAAGACACCCTGTGTCAGATGCAGCAAAGCAGCTCCAGAACAAAACAGAACCTCCTCCATATTTCACAGTAGGGACAGTGTTCTTTTCTTGGTATGCTTCATTTTTGCGTCTGTGAACAAAGAGCTGATGTGCCTTGCCAAAAAGTTCCAGTTTTGTCTCATCTGTCCATAGGACATTCTCCCAGAAGCTTTGTGGCTTGTCAACATGCAGTTTGGCAAATTCCAGTCTGGCTTTTTAATGATTTGTTTTCAACAGTGGTGTTCTCCTTGGTCGTCTCCCATGAAGTCCACTTTGGCTCAAACAATGACGGTTGGTGTGATCTGACACTGATGTACCTTGACCTTGGAGTTCACCATGAATGTGTTTAGAGGTTGTTCTGGGCTCTTTTGTTACCATTCGTATTATCCGTCTCTTCCATTTTTCCCCAAGTTTCCTCCTGCGGCCACGTCCAGGGAGGTTGGCTACAGTCCCGTGGATCTTTAATTTCTGAATAATATGTGCAACTGTTGTCACAGGAACATCAAGCTGCTTGGAAATGGTCTTATAGCCTTTACCTTTAACACGCTTGTCTATAATTTTCTTTCTAATCTCCTGAGACAACTCTCTCCTTTGCTTCCTCTGGTCCATGTTTAGTGTAGTACACACCATGTCACCAAACAGCACAGTGACTACTTGTCACCCTTTAAATAGGCCGACTGATTGGTTATGTTTGTAGACACCTGTGATGTTAATTAGAGGACACATTGTCTGATTTTCATTGGTTAATTTTCATAGATTTTTTATTTATTACCACTTTTGTCAGATTCAAGTTATTTCTGTGACCATTGCGGGTTTTTCTTTCATTAACAGAGGGGTTCCAACAATTTTGTCCGCGCGTATGTGTGTGTGTGTGTGTATATATATATATATATATATATATATATATATATATATACACACACACTACCGTTCAAAAGTTTGGGGTCACTTAGAAATTTCCTTATTTTTGAAAGAAAAGCACTTTTTTCAATGAAGATAACTTTAAACTAATCAGAAATACACTCTATACATTGCTAATGTGGTAAATGACTATTCTAGCTGCAAATGTCTGGTTTTTGGTGCAATATCTAGATAGATGTATAGAGGCCCATTTCCAGCAACTATCACTCCAGTGTTCTAATGGTACAATGTGTTTGCTCATTGCGTCAGAAGGTTAATGGATGATGATAAAACCCTTGTGCAATCATGTTAGGTCTGCAATGCTGTAATTGCTGCAAATGGAGGATTCTTTGACGAAAGCAAAGTTTGAAGGAAAAAATTATTATTTCAAATACAAATCCTTATTTCTAACCTTGTCAATGTCTTGACTATATTTTCTATTCATTTTACAACTCATGGTGGTAAATAAGTATGACTTTTCATGGAAAACACAAAATAATTGTCTGGGTGACCCCAAACTTTTGAACGGTATTGTATATATATATATATATATACAGTGGTACCTCTACTTACGAAATTAATTCGTTCCAGAAGTATTCTGGTAACGTGAAAATTCCGTAAGTAGAGGCGCGTTTTACATGTAAATACCGTAATCCGTTCCAAGCCCCCCAAAATTCGGGCATGAATCATAAAAACGCATCAAAACATGTAACAAATACATGTTACAATTAGATTACTGCACAATAAACATAAAATGAGAGTTTAAAATGAGAGAAAGAATAATAAAAGAGAATAATAAAAGAGAAAGAATAATAAAAATTATATTCATTTACCTTTTAACTGCTATCGTCGTCGTCACCTTTTGCCTTCTTTGGTTCATGTTCTGTCTCATCAGTGGTTTTTGCCTGACGTTTTGTGAAGAAACGATCCAAGGACGTTTGCTTTTGTCGGCTTGTAAGGGCTTCCTTTTGTTTTAATACCATGCTGATCGTTGATGTATTACGGCCATATTCTTTGGCGAGATCAACCAAACGCATCCCCTTTTCATACCTTTCAATTATCTCCTTCTTTGTTTGTATGGACAAAAAAACTCTCTTCTTCTTTTCTCCTTTTCCACTTATCTCCGTCACTTTCTTGGGGCCCATAGCGAATAAATGTTAATTCTGTACTGTACACACACGTAAAACTGCCCGAACACTTCGTGGGCAATGGGATACCAGGAAGATGCTAGGCGATAGCCAATGGCAGAGCAGCTACAGGTATGTTTACGTTCGGTAAACTACGGGAGCTGCGAGGAGCGCGTACTTTTTTGCCTTTCGTATCCTGAAATTTCGTTCGTAACAAGAGGCAATATTTTCCCGTTGAGGCGTGTCGTAACCTGAAAATTCCGTATGTAGAGACGTTTGTAAGTAGAGGTACCACTGTATATACACACATTGGGGTTATTCAGGTAACCCCAATGTCTCTGGGCAGCCACCATCCACAAAACTACTTCGGAGGCCCCGGGCACCCCCATAGCATATGCGCACCTGGCCTCTGTCCACCTCCAGGGTCAAAGCCCCCCTCCCTGGTGAATATGTCCCTTTGCCACCACCATCTTCTATACAGCCACGGAGGGCCTGGGCATCCCCACGGCATCAGTAAGTCCGGCCGCTGCCTCCCCCCAAAGTCGAAACACTCCTTCCTGGCCAAAATGTCTCCAACCGCCAAAGCCTGTTTTTCTTCTGTGGGCCAGACCCCACCACCAATGCTCAGGGGAACCCAACCCAGTCTCCCATGCCCGCTATGTTGTCTCTGGACCTCCTTCCTGCGTCGTGCTGTCCTGCCGACCCAGTCCGAACTCATATCACGACGATGGCGTTTGGCGCTCTGCAGAACCGTGCCAATTTGTTCAGCTCCACTCTCTTCTCTCTTGGGCCCGAACACTTCGGCCCCCTGCGGTCGCGCTTCGGGGACCGCTGAAACCCGCTCCTTGGCTTTCCTCGCTGCCTCGGGTATTTCGTCACAGCACCCAGTATCCTCATCCAGGGCGCCCCGCCGCACTGCCACCATATCCAACTCTTGTTGTTCACCTTTGGGGATCATAGCGTTGTTCACCGGCATCGTTCTCCGGCCCAGCCACCTTGATGCAGTTTTTGACTCCCTCATTCCACGTGCCTTGTCATGTAGTCTCCATATTCTGCTGCTGCTCACCTCTGGGACATGCACCATCACCCTTGCTGGGCCCGCTCACTGACCTGGGCTCCTCACCGCTGCATTCAGTGGTCTCGGTGTTGGTGCTCTGCTGTGCTGTCACCGTGTCCTGAGGCTGCTACTCCTCTGCGGGGCCGTCAGCCTGCCTGGCCTCACTCGCCCGCTGCATAGCTTCCACAAGCAGCTGTTGCTGCTCCTCCCTGGGGCCATCAGCCTGCCTGGCCTTGCTCACCCACTGCATAGCTTCCACAAGCGGCTGTTGCTGCTCACCTCAGGAACTCATGATGTCACCCTCACCGGTCTTGTCTTCTGATCCTGGCTCCCGGCCACTGTCCCTAGCACTTACGGTCTTGGTGCTCCGCTGTGCCGTTACCACGTCTTGCTGCCCAGTTAGCATGCAAACCTCTTCTCTCAGAAGGAAATGGTATGCGGTCGGCCCCACACTAGCCTTAGCTGCTAGCTCGCGCTGGATCACGGACTCCCTCTGCTCCACCAAGACCAGCACTTCCTCCAACGACGGCGGCACCTTAGCTGTCCTCAGCATGTACATCAGCTGAACGTTGCTGGTGCCATGGGCCAATTTGTCCCTCACCATGTCATCCTCCAAAGCCCCAAACCTGCACTTCTTAGCTAGGCTACAAAGCCTCACCAGAAACGACGTAAGGACGTAAGGGACTTGCCCGTCCACTGGCTAAGGAACATGAATTTGCCTCTTCTCCTGGAGAGAGTGAAAGAGTCCTCGCACGCGTAATCCATTATTCAAAATAACACCGATTTACCTCGTCGCCAAATGTTATATCAGAAATCACACAGCACAGAGAGCTTCTTGAGGAACATACAACTGAACTTTATTAGGCAGAACACTCAACTATATACAGAGTGGGCCGATGTCACCCTGTGGGTGGGCACGGCATCCCAGACACACATATTCTCATACATAACATTCATGTCTGAGTGAAAAGACTCAATCATGCTCTGCAGCTTTGATGGGCAGCCTGTCTTTGGGAGAATCTTGAACAGGCCATCTCTGCTGACGAGGTCGAATGCCTTGGTGAGATCTATGAAGGCGACATACAGGGGCATCTGCTGTTCTCTGCACTTCTCCTGGAGTTGGCAGAGGGAGAAGACCATGTCTACCATTGATCTCTTGGCACAAAGGCCACACTGCGACTCTGGGTAGATGCGTTCTGCCAGCTTCTGCAGGCGGCTCAAAATGACCTGAGAAAAGACTTTGCCGATGATGCTGAGTAGAGAAATGCCTCTGTACTTGTTGCAGTCACTTCTTTCACCCTTGTTCTTATAGAGAGTGATGATCTTGGCGTCCCTCATGTCTTGTGGTACAACCCCTTCTTGCCAGCACTGAGAGAGGACTTCATGCAATGGGAGCAGGAGGGTAATCTTGCAGTGTTTGATCTGGTCCGGGGGAATCCCGTCGCTGCCTGAGGCTTTGCCTAAGGCCAAGCTGTTGATGGCCTTCCTGAGATCCTCTACGGTTGGCTCTACATCCAGCTCCTCTATGATTGGAATACACTCGATGGCATCAAGAGCTGTGGGGGAAACTGTGTTCTGTCTGGAATAGAGGTTGGAGTAGTGTTCCACCCATCATCTGTTGTCCCTTGTCTGTAATTACTACCCCAGTGGAAGATTTGAGGGGAGCTGTCTTGCTCTGGACTGGTCCAAGCGCCTTCTTGATGCCATTATACGTCCCTCTAATGTTGCCTGTAGCAGCAGACGTCTGGATGTCTTCACTGAGCTCTGTCCAATATTTATTGGCGCAATGCCTGGCAGTCTGCTGAGCCTTGTTCCTGGCAGCCCTGAGAATCTGCAGGCTCTTCTCACTGGGTGACCGCTTATACTCAGTGAGGGCAGTACGCTTGGTTTCGATGACGGGAATCATCTCTGTGGACTTGGCCTCAAACCAGTTGTGAGACTTGGAGGACTCTTCCCAAAGGTTGCCAAGGCAATGCGGTGCATGGTGTCCTGCAGTACTTCCCATTTCTCTGTGGCAGAGTTTCTGGACTGTGAGGTTTGCATTTCCTTCTCGAAGGTCTCTGCAAACTTTTCCACAAGGTCTGGTTGAGACATCTTGCTGACATCAATGCGGGGGTTCCCTTGTTTCTTTGAGCAGTGGATCCTCTTTGGCTGTAGCCTGATGTTGCAGCAGACCAAGGAGTGATCTGTGTCGTAGTCCACACTGTGGTAAGAGAGGGTGTGGAGGACGTTCTTGATGGCGGCACACCTGACCAAGATAAGATCTAGTTGATGCCAGTGCTTTGAGCGTGGGTGCCTCCAAGAGACCTTGTGCTGAGGCTTGGTCCTGAGTAGGAGTTGGTAATACACAAATCGTGGTAAGTGCAAAGTTCAAGCAGTCGGCCATTCTCGTTCATTTTGCCCACACCAAACTGTCCAAGGCAAGAGGGCCACGAGTCATGATCTGCACCCACTCTGGCATTGAAGTCACCCAGGAGAACAAGAATCAGAATCAGAATCAGAATCAGAATCAGATTTATTGCCATTGTTCATGTAGTACACAAACTAGGAATTTGTCTCGGTGCAATGCTGCAACATTAAACATGATAAAATAAAAGAAATAAACTATACATGCAATAAAGTGTAGAATAAGAGTGAGTAATACTAGTCAGCAGTTTAAATATATTAGCGAGCAGCAGATAACGTGGAGAACCATATAGTGCAGTCGGTAATGCAGGAAGAAGTTGCTTCTTGCTGGGGATGCTTGTGATGATGGATACGAGCTTCTTGTAGAACTCATCCTTTGTGTCCGGTGTAGAAGACAGTGTCGGAGCATACACGCTAACAAGGGTGACTGGACCTTCGGTAGTGTTGAGGCGAAGATTTAGGAGACGCTCTGTGCCATTGCTGCCTGCCTCTACCATATTCAGCAGGTTGTTCCTCATTGCAAAGCCGACTTCATGCTCCCTTGGCTCATCAGAGTCTTTCCCCTGCCAGTAGAATGTGTAGTCCTTCTCCTTCAGCATGCCTGAGTCAGCAAGGCATGTTTCCTGAAGGCTGGCAATGTCCACATGCAGTCTCTTGAGCTCGTCATTTATGACAGCTGTTTTCCTGGAGTCACTGATGTCCTGAAGGTTTTCAGAAAGACCGGTCATCATTGTTGGAACATTCCAACATCCCAGTTTCAAAGCTGGTTTCTTTTGTTGTTTTGTTTTGTTTCCTGGTGCAACGATTGCAGTCTGCTGTTTGGACGTTTCCTAATCCCCATGCACTCAATGAGGATGGCAGACAATGCCAGGATAACACCTTACTGGCTGGGGGCTGCCCAGCTTTAGGCGGGCGGTAGTTGTCCAGTGAGATCCAAGAATCCCTCCCACCGTCGGGAACAACCCCTGGCACCAAGCTCTACGCCAATCGAGCAATGACTTATAACCGGTAACTGTTAACATGTCCCCATGTTGTGTCGACACTGCAAGCAAAGCTGGAGTGACCTTTCCAGGGTGCAGGGTGTGAGTTTGTGTTGGTGAGTTTTGCTGGATGCTAGCCTGGGCAATGTGATATGGAGGACAGGCTGTTGCCCATGTAGCACGTGTCCTCTCTCCACGTCGCTGATGGATCCAAAGGAACAGCAAGGCTGTTACAGTTTGGCACCATGTAGCATGTGCCCTCTCTCCACGTCGCTGATGGATCCAAAGGAACAGCAAGGCTGTTACAGTATGGCACCAGCGCCGTCGCAGGATCTGCCAGAACGAAGTCTAAATCAACAACGGATCGCCTTAGGGGCTCCGACTCTGGATTTGTCCTCAGGGTTGACTCCTGAAGCCTTTCCCGTGACTGGGTATGCCACAAGGCAGCAGAGGTTTGAAATCAGGGTTTTCCTTCCCCTAGATGGACTACCCTTCCAGGTTGTTGAGCCCCATCTACCCGAAGCATCTGGTTTGAAGGTGCCAGAGACTCACCTTTGCCTCTTTTCCTGTTAGTAGAAGCAGTTCTATCGAGCTTAGAAGCTAAGCCACACGAGCAGGCCAGGAGTTGGACTTGGTTGTCAGAGGCTATTTGAGACGCACGCCATAAGGAGCATTTGTTGAGGGCTGGGAGCTTATCCCCAGCACCACTCCTGGCTATGACAACCTTGGAACCAATATAATACCAATATCATAAACACTACTACTGGTTCCAAGGTTGTCATAGCCAGGAGCGGCACTGGGGTTAAGCTCCCAGTGCTCATAAAATGCTCCTTATGGCGTGCGTCTTGAAAAGCCTCTGACAACTAAGTCCAACTCCTAGCCTGCCCGTGTGGTTTAGTCTCTAAGCCCGGCGGAACTGCTTTTACTAATAGGAGAAGGGGCGAGGGCGGATCTCTGGCACCTTAAAACCAGATGCTTCCGGTAGATGGTGGCTCGTCAGCCTGGGAAGGTAGCCCATCTAGGGGAAGGTAAACCCTGATTAGATTAGATTAGATTAGATTAGATTAGATTCAACTTTATTGTCATTACACATGTATGAATACAAGGTAACGAAACACAGTTTAGCATCCAATCAGAAGTGCAAAGGACAGCAGTGCAGTATATACGGTAATTAACAGTATGTGCAATTTAAGCAAATATATGCAAATATATGCAGCAGTGCAGAAAGTTAAGAGTACTGTTATGTGCAAATAATGTGCAATAAGTTAGGTGGGCAGTTATGTACAGGTGAGGATGGCAAGAGATGATGGTAAGAGAGTCAGCGGGGAATTAAGTTCAATAACGTGACAGCTGTTGGAAAGAAACTGTTCCTAAACCTGCTGGTTCTAGTCCAAAGGCTTCTGAAATGTCTTCTGGAGGGGAGAAGCTGGAACAGTCCATGAGCAGGATGGTTGGAGTCCCTAAGAATGCTGCGTGCCCGGCGCAGATATCTTTTCCTGTAGACGTCCTCTATAACTGGAAGTGGAGTCCCTGTGATGCGTTGGGCGGTTTTCACCACCCGCTGCAGCGCCTTACGGTCAGCGACAGAGCAGCTCCTATACCAGACTGTGACACAGTTGGTCAGGGTACTCTCTATCACGCAGTGGTAGAAGTTGCCCAGGATGTCAGTTGACAGATGGTTCTTCTTCAGTGTCCTCAAGAAGAAGAGGCACTGATGGGCCTTCTTGATCAGGCTGGTGGTGTTAACTGACCAGGACAGGTCCTCCGAGATGTGGGTCCCCAGGAATTTGAAGCTGGGGACACGTTCAACAGCTATGCCATTGATATGGATAGGGTCATGTGTCTCTCCCCTCTCCTTCCTGTAGTCCACTATGAGCTCCTTGGTTTTGCTGGTGTTAAGGAGCAGGTTATTGTCAGCGCACCAAGTAGCCAATTGCTCAACCTCTGCCCTGTAATCTGACTCATCGTTGTCCCTGATGAGTCCAATCACCGTGGTGTCATCTGCGAACTTTATGATGGAATTGGATCCATACATAGGCCTGCAGTCATGGGTGAAGAGGGAGTAGAGGAATGGGCTGAACACACAGCCCTGTGGTACACCAGTGTTGAGTGTGATGACAGAAGAACGGTTGGGGCCTGACCTAACATGCTGGGGTCTGTTGGTCAGAAAATCCATGATCCAGTTGCAGGTGGAGGTACTGATTCCCAGGTCCCCAAGTTTAGTGAGCAACTTGGAGGGGATGACTGTGTTGAATGCTGAGCTGAAGTCAACAAACAGCATTCTTGCGTAGGTGTTCTTGTCATCCAGGTGTGAGAGTACATAGTGCAGCGCTGTAGAAACCGCATCCTCTGTACTCCTGTTGCTCCGGTAGGCGAACTGATGAGGGTCCAGTGTAGGGGGCAGGCCTTTTTTGAGCTGTGCCAAGACCAGTCGCTCAAAGCACTTCATGACTATGGGCGTCAGTGCCACAGGGCGATAGTCATTTAGGCACGATGGTGTTGAATGTTTCGGCACTGGTACTACTGAAGTGGTCTTGAAGCACGCTGGTACCACGGCCTGGGCCAGGGACAGGTTGAAGATGTCTGTGAAGACCCCTGCCAGCTGCTCAGCGCATGCCCTCAGCACACGCCCAGGAATGCCGTCAGGGCCAGCAGCCTTATGTACGTTGACATGACTCAGTGCGTTATGGACGTCGGTGTGGGTGAGTGTGAGGTGGTGGAGGTCGTCAGAGGGTGGGAAATTGATGTTCTTTTCGTTATTGTCCTTGTCAAAACAAGCATAGAAGTCATTTAGCTCATTGAGAAAGGGCACAGTCATGGCTACAGGTATGGAGTTGCTGGGCTTATAATCAGAGATAGCTTGAATGCCCTGCCACATGCGTCGGGGGTCAGAGTCCCCAAAATGTTCCTCCACCTTCAGCTTGTAGCTGTGCTTGGCCTTCTTGATGCCCCTCTTCAGATCTGCCCTGGATGAACTGTAGGCCTGTGCATCACCAGATCTAAAGGCATTGTTACGTGCCTTTAGCAGAAGCCGCACTTCTCTGTTCATCCACGGCTTCTGATTTGGGTACGTGGTGATCTGTCTTTCCGTGGTGACACTGTCAATAGTGGTGTTGATATGGTCCAGGACTGAGTGGGTGTAAGAGTCGATGTTTATGTGGGAGCCACAGGTAACCTGAGAGGTGAACATACTCCAGTCTGTGTTCCTAAACTTCTCCTGGAGTACAGAGTCAACCCCCTCTGGCCACACTTTGATGGTCCTCACTGATGGCTTCACCCGGTTGATGAGCGGTACATACTTGGGGGTAAGGAACAAGGATAAGTGATCAGACTGACCTAGGTGGGGGAGGGGAGTTGCTGTGTAGGCTCCCACAATATTGGTGGGACATGGTCCCACCAATGGACATGGTGGACATTGGTGGACATGGTCCAATGTTTTGTCCCCTCTTGTGTGACAGGAGACATGCTGGTAGAATTTAGGAAGCACTGTCTTGAGGATAGAGTGGTTAAAATCACCCGCCACAATAAATGCTGCCTCTGGGTGTGCAGTTTGTTGTTTGCTAATAGCTGCATGCAGTTCTTTCATAGCAAGCTTAGCATTAGTATCCAGAGAAATGTAAGCGGCTGTTATGATGGTACAAGTGAACTCGCGTGGCAGATAGAAAGGTCTACATTTAACCATGAGAAACTCCAGGTTAGCTGAGCAGTGTCTCTCAACAGTGACAGAGTTCATGCACCAAGCCTTGTTAATATAAATGCACACACCCCCACCTCTGGTCTTACCGGAGTCATCTGCTGCTCTGTCTGCCCGGAGCATGTGTAGGCCGGCTAGCTCAATAGCATTGTCGGGTATTCCACTGTGTAGCCATGTTTCCGTGAAAATCATGATATTGCAGTTCATAAGTCTCTTATTGTTGGTGATCCGAAGCCGTAGTTCATTCATTTCGTTCGCCAGTGACTGTACATTAACGAGGAAAATACTGGGTAGAGAAAGCCGGTACGGTGTTAGCTTTAGCTTAGCTCTTAGCCCACCGCGCTTCCCTCGCCTTTGTTTACGGTCTCTACGCCGCCTGCGAGCACTTCCGGTCGGCCGGGAAGCCTGCCGAGCATCGGGCGTTCTCCGGAGCTCAGGAATGAGACGTAGGTTGCTGATAAAAAGATCGTTATCGTTATTTCGTAATCCAATGTCCAAAAGCTCATTTCGGGTGTAAGATGTGAAAGCGAAGGTGATCTGAACGAACATACCCGAAATGAGCAGAAATAACACTGCTAATCCACAAAATCTGAGAAGACGCTGAGCCTCGCGTTGTGCACGCGCCGCCATCTTGGTCAAACCTCCGCTGCCTTGCGGCACACCCGGTCACGGGAAAGGCTTCGGGGGTCAACCCTGAGGAAAAATCCGGAGTTGGAGCCCCTAAGGCAGTTCTCTGTTGTGCTCAACATCATTCTGGCAGCTCCTGCGATGGCGCTGGTGCCAAACTGTAGCAGCCCTGCTGTTCCTTTGGATTCATCAGTGACGTGGAGAGTGGGGACATGCTGCATGGGAAACATCTTGTCCTCCATATCATCCTGCCCAGGCTTGAATCCTACCAACGCCCGCTTCGCCTTTGGCGTAGACAAAATACGGGGAATGACAGTTACCGGTTATAAGCCACTGCTCAACTGGCGTAGAGCGCAGCGCCAGGGGTTGTTCCCAACGGTGGGAGGGATCATCGGATCTCACTGGACAGCTACTGCCCGCCTCAAGCTGGGCAGCCCCCAGCCAATAAGGTGTTGTCCCGCCACAGCTTGCTTTCCTCATTGGGTGCATGGGGATGAGGAGAAGTCCGAACAGCAGGCTGAGAACCTTTGCACCAGGCAAGACAAAAAAACAAAAGAGACCAACTCTAAAACTGGGAACTTGGAACGTCCACACTATGATGACAGGACTCGCTGCTAACCTCAAGGACATCAGCGACACCAGGAAGACTGCCATCATCAATAATGAGCTGAAGAGACTGGGAGTGGATATCGCCACTCTCCAGGAAACACGGTTGGCTGACGCAGGCACACTGAGAGAGAAGGACTACACGTTCTACTGGCAGGGAAAGGGCAGTGACGAACACAGGGAACATGGAGTGGGCTTCGCAGTGAAGAACACCTTGCTGAAGATGGTGGAACCGGGCAGCAATGGTTCTGCACGACTCCTCACCCTCCGCCTGAACACCACTCAAGGCCCAGTCACCCTCATCAGTGTGTATGCCCCAACACTGACAGCCACACCAGAGGCAAAAGACGAGTTCTACGAGAATCTCGCAACAACTGTCAGGATCATCCCCAACTCTGAACAACTCATTCTCCTTGGAGACTTCAATGCCAGAGTGGGTGCTGACCACGACTCCTGGCCCTCCTGTCTTGGACCATTTGGCATGGGCAGAATGAACGACAACGGACAGCGGCTGCTCGAGTTCTGCAAATATCACGATCTGTGCATCACAAACTCGTTCTTCAAGACCAAGCCCCAACACAAGGTTTCCTGGCGACATCCGTGCTCAAAGCACTGGCACCAGCTGGACTTGATCTTGACCAGGCGCACCTCACTGAAGAACGTGCTAATCACCCATTCGTTCCAGAGTGCAGATTGCGACACAGACCATTCATTGGTGTGTTGCAAGGTCAAGCTGCAGCTGAAGAAATTCCTTCGTGCTAGACAGCCTGGAAAGGCACGGATTGACACCAGCAAGATGGCCCAACCAGAACTTATTGAGCAGTTTGCCTCCGCCTTTGAGAAGGAACTTGGTGTACCACAAGAAGGAGAATCTGCAAAGCAGAAGTGGGAAGAGCTGCGAAACACCATCCACCGCACAGCCTTGGCTATCTTTGGAAGGAAGACCTCGAAGTCACAGGACTGGTTTGATGCCAAGTTGACCAAGATGACCCCCGTCATTGAAGCCAAGCACTCAGCACTTGCTGAGTACAAGAAGTACCCAAACGAGAAGAATCTCCAGATTCTCAGGGCTGCGAGAAGCAAAGTTCAGCAGACTGCTCGGCGCTGTGCCAACGAGTACTGGACTCAGCTCAGCCAAGACATTCAAACCGCTGCCATAACAGGGAACATCCGTGGTATGTACGATGGCATCAAGAAAGCACTTGGTCTGGCTCAGAGCAAGATGGCCCCCCTCAAATCCTCCACTGGGGAGATGATCACAGAAAAGAACAAGCAGATGGAGAGATGGGTGGAACACTACTCCGACCTCTACTCCAGACAGAACACCGTAACACCGTCAGCCCTTGATGCCATCGACTGCCTGCCATCCATGGACGAACTTGACGCCGAGCCAACCATCGACGAACTCAGCAAGGCCATTGATAGCTTGGCCGCTGGCAAGGCACCCGGCAACGATGGCATACCCCCCGACCTGATCAAGCACTGCAAGACCGCCCTACTGCTGCCATTGCATGACGTCCTCTGCCAGTGCTGGAAGGAAGGTGCCGTACCACAGGACATGAGGGACGCCAAGATCATCACCCTCTACAAAAACAAAGGGGAGAGAAGCGACTGCAACAACTGCAGGGGCATCTCCCTCCTCAGCATTGTTAGCAAAGTCTACACATGAGTTGTTCTCGTTCGTCTACAGAAGCTTGCCGAACGTGTCTACCCCGAGTCTCAGTGTGGCTTCCGTGCTGAGCGATCGACGGTAGACATGATATTCTCCATCCGCCAACTCCAGGAGAAATGCAGAGAGCAGAACATGCCCCTGTATGTCGCCTTCATCGACCTCACCAAAGCGTTCGATCTGGTCAGCAGAGAGGGCCTTTTCAAGATCCTGCCAAAGATAGGATGCCCACCAAAGTTGCAAAGCCTCATCAAATCGTTACACACCAACATGCAGGGGATAGTGCAGCAAGACGGCAACATCTCAGAGCCATTCAACATACGCAGTGGAGTGAAACAGGGCTGTGTACTTGCACCAACCCTCTTTGGGATTTTCTTTGCTATGCTCCTGAGGCATGCCTTCAGCACAGCAACAGAGGGAATCTACCTGCACACAAGATCTGACGGCAGGCTTTTCAACCTCGCCCGCCTAAAAGCCAGAACCAAAGTACGCGAGGCTCTAATCAGAGACATGCTGTTCGCAGACAACGCTGCAGTCGCAACCCACACACAGCAGAAGCTTCAGACCCTGATGGACCGCTTCCCCCAGGCATGCAAGGACTTCAGGCTTACCATCAGCCTGAAGAAGACTAACGTCTTGGCGCAAGGCACGGAAGCACCACCAACCATCACCATCGACGACTACGAGCTGGAGGTCGTGAATCAGTTCACGTACCTGGGGTCCACAATCAGCAACAACCTCTCCCTTGATACAGAGATCGACAAGAGGATTGGAAAATCAGCCTTCACACTCGTTCGCCTCACCACACGAGTGTGGGAGAATCCCAAACTCTCTGTCAAGACAAAGATGGCAGTGTACAACGCCTGCGTCATCAGCACACTGCTCTATGCGAGTGAGACATGGACAACATACGCCCGGCAGGAAAAGAGACTGAACTCCTTCCACTTGCACTGCATTCGCCACATCCTGGACATATCCTGGCAGGACAAAGTGCCCAACAGTTTTTTGCTGTCCACCAGTAACTGATAACTGACACTCATTGTATTCAACATACACGACTGATTCACTTACACTGATGAACACACACATCCACTGTTCTCTCTGCTGTCTCTGTTATGTGAGGTTGATTGTCTGCTCTGTGCCATTGAGAGGTTTTTTTCATTGTAATCATAATCTGCTTACACAACTATAAGCTGTATTCTGATAACAAATTTTTTTTCTCTCGCCTAATGTGTCATTCCCTGCCTCCCCCCCCCTTATCCCTCACTATTTTTGATGAGGCGCCTTGTTTACGGCTGCCGTGTCGTTGTGTTGCGCTTACACGCGCGTCAATGTCAAGTCAAATTCCTCGTGTGTTTTTTACATGCTTGGCAATAAAGCTTATTCTGATTCTGATTCAACACAGAAGTTCTGTTCCGCGCCGGCCTTCCCTCCATGTTCACTCTACTCAGGCAGCGCAGGGAGGACAACACAGAGCGCTGGGGGGACCTTGCAACGGACCGCTCCAAAGGGAGAGGCACCCTGACCAGACAGTTCAAGGCGGGTGAAGAGAGACTGACTGCTGCAGCAGATGAAAAAAGGACCCGCAGGAAGAACCGCCACAGACCCAGCAGCACGGAGACCACCCACAAGTGCGACCTGTGTGACAGGGACTGCCATTCGCGCATCGGCCTGTTCAGCCACAGGCGGTGCTGTTCCAGCAGAGTAAACATTTAGGATTCTCTTCCATGGTCATCATAGACCGACGGAGGCCGACGAAACACTACTAAATAAACCGAGGACCAGGAGAACACTTACGATAATAATAATAATGGATGACAAAAATACAACTTAAAGGATTATTTTGTGGCATAACATTATGAAGCTCACTTATTCCTTGGCAGAGACCCAGACATGAGGGAACTTTGAGCTCACAGTGTGTATTGACATCACGCCCCAGATGGACATTGAGTCTGGACCCCCTGCGGACTAGAGGAGAAGTGAGAAGATCTGAGAGTGAACCTGAAGAGACTGCCTGACTCCTAGGGTCAGACAGAGAAGCCGAGAGGACATTGGGGGGATTAGTTATGAATGGAATTCTGTGTTTGATGTGAATGTGATTCGTATCTGTTGTAACAGTATAAAGGTATGTGGTTTATCTCAGCTCGCTCTCTTCATTCCCTGACTGAGAGAGGAGCTGTAGGACTTGATATGGAATAAACCAATACTGAAAAATCATTCAGTCTCTTCATTTCGAGTTTCCTACATTGGTGACCCACACATGAGAAAAATGGAAAGACTTGGAGGTCGTCCCTCCGACTCCGAACCTGACTCACCGGAGACCGACAGCGTAAACTCCATTAGACTCCCCGAGTTCTGGCAAGAGGACCCGCACTCATGGTTCCAACACATGGAATCACGGTTCGTGCTTTACGGGGTATCAGAGGATGACATTAAATTCCACAATGTCATCGCAAGACTCGACAGCCGCACAGCCCGGTGTGTGCGGAGCCTGGTGCAGCAGCCGCCCGCTGCTGGCAAATACGACGCCCTGAAAGCCGCCCTCATTCGGAGCTTTGTACCATCGGCCGAGGTGAGGGCCAGAACACTCCTGGACCTGTGCGACAGAGGAGGACGCAGGCCGACCGTCCTCATGGAGGACATGCTGCAGATGATCGGGGCAGACAATGATGCGTTTTTATTTAAGCACATCTTTTTGAGGACCCTTCCAGCGCACATGAGAGGCTCCCTGTCCAGCATGGGGTGTTTGGACCGGCAGGACTTCCGCGCGTTGGCTTTGGAAGCGGAGCGGCTCCTGGACGCATGCGGCGAGCAGGAGGCGGCAGCGGCAGCAGCAAACCTCGGCGCGGTGGCCCAGGGCGACGGAGAACCGGTGGCAGCAGAGCCGACCCCAGCGACAACAGCGGCAGCGCGGTCCCGGAGCAGAGGAGAGGACGAGATGTGCTTCTACCATCGACGATTCGCGCACAAGGCTCACAGATGCGTCCCGCCATGCAACTTCAGGAAGCAGGGAAACGCAAGAGCCGGAGGTCGTTAGCAGCTTCGACCCTCGGCGAACGGAACAAGCTGCTCTACCTGACGGATGCGAGCTCCGGACGGCAATTCCTCGTCGACACCGGAGCACAGAGGAGTTTCATAACCGCGACCTATGCGGATCGGGCGGCCGGTCCCCGCGGAGATGGAGCAACAGCCGCAAACGGCTCGTCGATCAAGACGTTTGGCGAAAGAACTCTTTTTTTTTTTTTTTTTTTTTTTTGTTACTTATTTGTACCCGTAGGTAGATTTGGTTTGCAGTCTGGTGACAAGCCACCGGCTGCCGGTCGCTGCGTGCGCGAGCGCCCTAAACCTACATGTTTTTAGTATGCGGGAGGAAACCGGAGAAATCCCGGAGTAAACCCGCGCAACACGGGGAGAACATGCAAACTCCACACAGCTCACTGTTGGTCGGGGGCTGGGATCGAACCCACAATCTCACGATCCCCCGGCCGAAGGTAAACTGTGCTGCCACAGTGCTAAACCACTGCACCACCGTGCAGCGTGCCTCTGCGCCTGTCCTTGCACGGCCGCAGCTATGAATGGACCTTCATAGTAGCGGCGGTGAGTTTCAACATGTTGGGCGCCGACTTTTTGTGTTCACATGGCTTGTTGGTTGATCTGGCTAATAGACGCTTGGTTAATGCACTCTCTTTTTGTTCTATCCCCTGTGCAGCGCGAGTGTCCCCGCCATCAGTACAGGCCAACGCCGCCGCAGCAGGAGGTAAGTTCCACACTCTCCTAAACCAGTTCCCAGCACTCACAGTTCCCACGTTTTCAGCTAAGGTGGCAAAGCACGGGGTGGAGCACTTTATAACCACAAGTGGCCCACCGGTTTTTGCGAAGGCTCGGCGCTTGGATGCAGCTAAGCTCTCCATTGCGCGTGAGGAGTTCGCCAACCTGGAAAGGTTGGACATAATTCGCCGCTCGAAGTCCGCTTGGGCTTCCCCCCTCCACATGGTCCCGAAGGCGGACAGCTCGTGGAGACCGTGCGGCGATTATCGCAGGTTAAACAATGCCACAGCGCAGGACCGCTACCCAATTCCGCATATCCAAGATTTTTCGGTGCATTTGGCCAAGGCGCGAATTTTTTCTAAAATAGACCTGGTCCGCGGTTATCATCAGGTTCTGGTCCGATCAGAGGACATTCCCAAGACAGCGGTAATAACCCCTTTCGGGCTTTTTGAATTTTTACGCATGCCTTTTGGCCTTAAAGGCGCTGCGCAAACCTTCCAACGCGTGATGGATGCCGTTTTGCGCGACCTCCCTTTCGTTTTTGTCTACTTAGACAATATTTTAGTTGCCAGCGCCTCTGAGGAGGAACACGAAAGTCACCTCAGAACTGTTTTTCAGAGGTTGGGAGCACACGGGTTGATAATCAACCCAGCCAAGTGCCATTTCGGCGCAGCACAGATCGATTTTTTAGGGCACCACGTCTCCCCAGAGGGTGCAGTTCTGCTGCCCTCCAAAGTACGCGCAGTGACTGAGTTTCCCCAGCCACGAACGGTAAAAGCGTTGCAGGAATTTTTAGGTATGGTAAACTTTTACAACCGTTTCATACCTCACGCGGTGCAGCTCATGCAACCATTGTATGTCGCGCTAAAAAAACAGAAGCCCTCAAATGCGATTGAGTGGTCTCCTGAGCGGAAGCGCGCATTCATTGAGGTTAAGAAAGCACTAGCGAATGCAGCACTGCTGGCTCACCCAGAACCAGCAGCCCGAATAGCGCTAACCACAGACGCGTCAGATGTGGCCATAGGAGCTGTGGTAGAACAGCAAGTCGCTGGGGCTTGGCAACCACTCGCTTTTTTTAGCAGAACCCTACGCAATGCTGAGCAAAAATATAGCGCGTTTGACAGGGAACTGCTAGCGCTCCACCTGGCCATTCGCCATTTCCAGTTCTGGTTGGAAGGGCGGCGTTTCACCGCTTTTGTCGACCACAAACCATTAACTTTTGCAATGTCCAAAGTCTCTGAACCATGGTCAGGCCGACAGCAGAGGCAGCTGGCCGCAATTTCAGAATTCACCACCGATATACAGCACGTAGCCGGTAAATTTAATGTGGTGGCGGACTGCCTTTCGCGAGCGGTAACAGCACCTGTCCGCGCGGATGGGGGCTGTAGCGCCGCAGACGCGGAGCGCGGTAACAGCGCGGACGCGCACGCGGCTCCGGTGCACGTAGGGATAGATTACGCGGCCATGGCAGCAGAGCAGGGCGAGGACACAGACGTGCGGGCGCTCCTGTCTGGACCAACAGGGTTAAGGCTGGAGAACGTAAGTTTACTAACCGGTTCACCCCCACTTATTTGCGATGTATCCACCGGGCGACCTCGCCCAGTGGTGCTGGCCACGTGGCGCCGTCGTGTTTTTGACGCGGTGCACTCCCTGGCACACCCGGGAGTACGCGCTTCGGTGAAAATGGTAGCAGAGAAGTTTGTTTGGCCGAGCCTGCGCAAGCACGTGAAGGAGTGGGCGTGAGCCTGCATGTCCTGCCAGCGGGCCAAAGTTCACAGACACACAAAAGCCCCTTTAGAGCCTTTCCACGTCCCGGCTAAGAGGTTTGATCATGCGCACGTAGATCTAGTGGGGCCCCTGCTGCCCTCGCAGGGGTTCACACATCTCCTGACAATGGTGGACCGGACCACACGTTGGCCGGAAGTGGTCCCATTGCAGTCTACCACAGCGGCAGAGGTAACTCGCGTTTTTTTAACAGCCTGGGTAGCGCGGTTCGGAGTCCCGTCGGACATTACGTCCGATAGGGGTCCGCAGTTCGTTTCAGAGCTATGGTCAGCCATGGCCAGCGGCTTAGGGGCAATAGCTCATCGCACCACTGCTCATCACCCACAGGCCAATGGTTTATGCGAGCATTTTCACAGATCGTTGAAGGCAGCCCTCAGAGCGTCGCTCACGGATACAAATTGGGTAAACAAACTACCATGGGTTTTATTGGGGTTGCGTTCGGCACCCAAGGAGGATTTAGATGCCTCACCTGCTGAATTAGTGTTTACTCAACCTCTCAGGCTGCCAGGAGAGTTCCTGCCAGCCCATGCAGCACCCGAGCGCCCCCCCGGTGTGGGGACCTCTAAGTGGCACGGGGGCAGAAATGCTCCCGGGCCCCGCTCATCACACGTTTCTGCGGGTTTTTTGTTCCCAAGGCTTTGCAAAACGCAGAGTTTGTTTTTGTCAGGCACGACGCCCAGCGTCACAGTCTCCGCCCACCTTACGATGGTCCGTTCCGAGTGCTGGAAACCGGGGAGAAATATTTTGTACTGGACTTGGGGGGCAGGAAAGAGACAATCAGTGTTGACAGATTAAAGCCTGCTTTTGTGTTACGTGACGAACCTGTACGGCCGGCGGGGGTGCCTCGACGTGGCAGGCCTCCCAAGGGACAGCCCCTAGTTCCCCAGCAGGGGGTAAATAACCCTTCTCCCCCTCATTCCACAGGCGCACCGCAGGACGGCACAACACAGGCTGCGAAGCCTGCGTTCAGGAGATTCGGGAGGAGATTGAAGCCTAAGCAACGGGAAGAGTGATGTGTATTTGGATCAACCCGTGTGAATTGTGCTGTAGATCCTGCAAAGGGTGGGGGGGCTGTAAGGGTGTAATGTGTATGACTGCCCATTATGGACATGAGAGCGGTGTGTGTGTGTCCCTTCTTGACATAGTGTGTATGACTGTCCATTATTGACTTAAGGTTGGTGTATGTCCGTTCTTGGGCGTTTCAGGGGGAGTGATGTGGCGTAACATTATGTAGCTCACATATTCCTTGGCAGAGACCCAGACATGAGGGAACTTTGAGCTCACAGTGTGTATTGACATCACGCCCCAGATGGACATTGAGTCTGGACCCCCTGCGGACTAGAGGAGAAGTGAGAAGATCTGAGAGTGAACCTGAAGAGACTGCCTGACTCCTAGGGTCAGACAGAGAAGCCGAGAGGACAATGGGGGGATTAGTTATGAATGGAATTCTGTGTTTGATGTGAATGTGATTCGTGTCTGTTGTAACAGTATAAAGGTATGTGGTTTATCTCAGCTCGCTCTCTTCATTCCCTGACTGAGAGAGGAGCTGTAGGACTTGATATGGAATAAACCAATACTGAAAAATCATTCAGCCTCTTCATTTCGAGTTTCCTACAATTTCCTTTATTTTCAGATCTACAGCATTTTTTACTTCATGCATAAGATGACACTTTTAATTTTATCTGAATTCATTCATTCATTCATTCATCTTCTTCCACTTAATCTTTTTAGGGTCGTGGGGGGGCTGGAGCCTACCCCAGCATCTTTGGGCGAGAGGCAGGGTACACCCTGGACAGATCGCCAGTCCATCGCAGGGCCAACACAGAGAGACAGACAACCATTTACTCTCACAGTCATACCTAAGGACAATTTAGAATCCCCAGTTTTGATGCCAATTAACCTAACTTGCATGTTTTTGGCATGTGGGAGGAAACCGGAGAAATCCCGGAGTAAACCCATGCAGACACGGGGAGAACATGCAAACTCCACACAGATCACTGTTGGTCGGGGGCTGGGATCGGCCGAATGGAATTTTATCCGAATGCTTACTTAAATACTCAGCTTCAAAGTTTGGTATAAACTTGCACTTAAAACTTCAGAAGGCATGTTTACATGGTGCTGACCAGTGAAAAGCTGCCAAAGCTGCAACGTTTAAAGTAAAAAAGCAGCAGCGTTGCTGAACTGAGTCAAATTTGTAATATATTCCTTGACTTTTAGATTTGTGGTTTTAGGATGGATGGCCTCTGTCGGTCAATGTTGACCATAGATGATGCGCCTTCTTGGTTTGCCGTTGTGGAGCTGTCTCAGCTAGTACAGTGTTGGCTGTGGCTGATCAGTCCAATACGGGAATGGCAGTCTCTACCACAGCTGGTGCAGGTGTGGGTGGTCACAGTATTTACTTCACAGGCACGCATCTTCCATCTGGCTCTTTTCTTCAGCCAAAGTCTGGAGTTTTTCCTCTCTTGCCTTGAGTTGTTTCTAGAGAGTGCTGCGCCATCTACTGCGGTCACCTGCTGTATCCTCCCAACTCTCAGTGCTGATGCCCAGGGCTTTCATGTCGCGCTTACAGACATCCTTGTAGTGCAGCTGGGGACAGCCAACAAATCTCTTGCTACAGGCAAGCTCGCCATACACTACCTGAGCAGTGTATACATAGTGGGGAAACCAGCCATGCGAGGACCTGGGTATTTGGCACTTTGTCGCTCATGTGATGCCAAGGATGCAACATAAGCAGCGCAGGTTGAAGCTGTTCAGCTTCTTCTCTTGCTTGGCATATGTTGTTCATGCCTCACTGCTGTACAGCAATGTGCTGATGATGCAGGCATTGTACACTTCCATTTTGGTTGACACTGTCAATTTGGGATTATCCCACATGTGGGTTGTAAGGTGGTCTATAGTTGTTGCAGCCTTTCCAATGCACTGGTTGATTTCCGCATCAAGGGACAAGTTGTAGCTGATGGTAGGCCCAAGATATGTGAACTAGTGGACAACAACTAGTTCATAGCTGTCGATGGTGATGACAGGTGGTGTTTCCACATCTTGGCCCAACACGTTGGTCTTTTTCAGGCTGATTGTGAGCCTGAAGTCTTTGCATGCTTGGGAGAATCTATCCATGAGACACTGGAGTTGTTGCTCAGTGTGTGAAATGACTGCAGCGTCATCAGCGAAGACCATGTCTCTGATGATGGCCTTGCGCACCTTGGTCTTTACTCTCAGTCTAGCGAGGTTAAAGAGTCGTCCATCTGATCTGGTGTGTAGGTACACCCCTTCTGTCGAGGTCGCAAATGCGTGCTTCAGGAGCAGAGAAAAGAAGATAATGAAGAGGGTGGGCACAAGGATACGGCCTTGTTTCACACCACTCTTGATGTCAAATGGCTTAGACATGCTGCCCTCATACTGGATGGCTGCCTTCATGTTGTCGTGGAAGGATCTGATTATGCTGTGTAATTTCGGGGGGCATCCTATTTTCAGGAGGATGTTGAAGAGCCCATCCCTGCTGACCGGGTCGAATGCCTTAGTGAGGTCGATAAAGGCAATGTAGAGGGGCTTCTGCTGCTCTCTGCACTTCTCCTGTAATTGGCGTAGGTCTTTGTGACTAGAAAAGCGCTATATAAGTGCAGGTTAGTTAGTTAGTACTTAGTTAGTAGGGAGAAGATCATGTCTACTGTTGAACGTTCTGCTCGAAAGCCATACTGGGACTCTGGATAAACGCACTCAGCCAGCTTCTGGAGCCGCACGAGCATGACACGGCCATAGAGTTTGCCTACAATGCTCAGGAGGGAGATGCCCCTGTAGTTATTGCAGTCACTTCTGTCACCCTTGTTCTTGTACAGGGTGACAATCTCAGCGTCACACATGTCCTGCGGTACAGCTCCTTCACTCCAGCACCGACAGAGAACACTGTGTAATGGCTGTAAGAGCGTGGTTTTGCAGTGCTTAATCAGATCCAGCAGGATGCCATCCATGCCAGGTGCTTTGCCGCAGGCTAAGCTATCAGTAGCCTTGCTAAGCTCCTCTGATGTTAGCTTGGCATCTAGCTCCTCCATGATGGGCAGAGGTTCAGTGGCATCTAAAACTGAAGTTGCTATGATGTTTTCTCTGGAGTACAGCTCTGAGTAGTGTTCTACCCATCTCTCCATCTGCATACCTTTATCAGTAATCACTTCGCTGGATGATTTGAGGGGGGGGTGTCTTGCTCTGAGTTGGACCGAGAGCTTTTTTGATCCCCTCGTACATCCCTCTGATGTTACCAGTTACAGCTGCAGTCTGGATGTCATTGCTGAGCTGCTGCCAATACTCATTGACACATCTTCTTGCTGTCTGCTGTACTTTACTTCCGGCTGTTCTGAGTGCTTGAAGGGATTTTTCACTCAGTGAGCGCTTGTATTCAGTAAGAGCAGTGTGTTTTGCTTCAATAACGGAAGTCATCTCGCTCAACTTGTCTTCAAACAAGTCGCAGTTCTTAGAAGTCTTCCTCCCAAAGGTTGTGAAAGCTGTTTCTGAATGGTCTCCCGGAGGTGGTTCCAATTTGCAGAAGCAGAGCTGTGCAGGTGGTCTGTGGACAGGGTGTCCTCAAAGGACTTGACAAATTCCTCAATTTTCTCTGGATACTGCATCTTGGTGGTGTTGATGCGTGGCTTCCCATCTTGGTTGTTGTGATGGATCTTCTTTGGGAGAATCCTGATCTTGCTGCACACTAGTTCTCAAAATGCACAGCAAAATATTAATCAAACCACTGACTCATCTCATTAATCTCTCCATTAGGTCTAGTACATTTCCATCTGGCTGGAAAAAAGCTGTCGTCATACCAGTTCATAAATCAGGCAGTAAAGACAATATATGCAATTACCGCCCAATCTCTATTTTACCAGTCCTATCTAAGGTTCTTGAAAAAGTTGTAGCTACACAGCTGATAGACTACTTACAAGACAGCCAACTTCTTCATCCACATCAATTTGGTTTTAGACCAGGATACTCAACAGAAACAGCAAATTGTTGCCTTATTGAAAACGTCAAACAGTCCTTGGACAGGGGTAATGTGGTAGGAGCTGTTTTTCTAGATCTCAAAAAGGCTTTCGATACTGTAAACCACAGTTTGCTTTTATCCAAAATGGTATCTTTTAACTTCTCCCCAAATACATTAGAATGGTTTGCATCTTATCTCCAGAATAGAGAACAGTGTGTAAAAGTTCACCAGGATAAATCCTCATTTTTAAACAACCGCATGGGTATCCCACAAGGGTCCATTCTTGGTCCTTTACTTTTCAGCATTTTTATTAATGACTTGCCGTTACACTGCTCAGCTGCAACATGCCAACTTTATGCAGATGATGCAGTTATTTACACAGCTGCCAAGACTCCAGCACAGGCTGCAGATGTACTGTCTACAAGTATGGTTGATGTCCAAGAGTGGCTCCTCAAGAACCATCTATTGCTGAACCTTCAGAAAACAGTCTCAATGTGCTTTTCAATCAAAAAATGTAACCTGCAACATTTTAAAGTTAATATACATGATCATGACATCAGTTTAGCTACAGAATTCAAATACCTTGGCATTGTACTAGATCCTCAACTCAAATTTAATCTTCATATAAAGAAAATTTCAAAAACAGTAAAAAAAAATCTGAACTGCTTTAAATTAATTAGATATTACATACCTTACGAAGCAGCTGCACTGTATATGCATTCTATGGTTTTTTCTTATATATCATACTGTTTGACAGTCTGGGCTCAAGCAGCCCCTTCCACAATAAGACATATAGGTTCATTATATAATCAAACCCTAAAAATCTTGGACAAAAAGCCCATTAGGTGGCATCACTGTAATGTTTTAAAAAAATACAACCTATTGAGTTTTGAGAGCTTCATTGACCTCTGTTTTCTGAAATTAACGTTCAAATGTTTCCATAAATCAGCACCCGAGCCACTTGCTGGTTTCGTCCAAAGACAGGACAGCAGCAGAGCCACCAGGAGTTCTGTTAACAATAACTGTAAAATATTCCACCGCAGAACCACATTTGGACAAACAGCTTTTTCTATAAAGGGCAGTCACATCTGGAACACAATGCCAAATGTAATTAAAATAATAACGGACTTTAAAACATTCACTAAAAAGGTTAAAAACTGGCTGAAAAATAAACAAGAATGTACTCATGTATGAATTAATTGTCTGCAAAGTGAGAGTAAATGAAGGGAAGGAATAAATGTGTTTGTTTATAGTGAGTGACGAAGGGAGGGAGACCTGAAATAGGCAAACGTGAGTTATGTTATATGTGTTAAATGTGAGTCAGGCTGTTATATTTGTGTATTTATAATATTTATAATATTTATGTTAAATGTGAGTCAGGCTGTTATATTTGTGTATTTATAATATTTATAATATTTATAATTGTGTATTTATAATCTTTCTGCATTGATGTATGTGATTATTGTGTATATATTTTTTTTTTCCATCTTTTACTTGATTCTTTTTTCTAAAGCCCATCCAGGGACAAGAGTTGCAAATTAGCTAATAGCTATACACTCTATGTGCAACACATCAGATTGATTGTCTTTGATTAATTGTCTATGTTTATTGCACTGTCCCTGTCAAATAAACTAATCTACTACTACTTAGTGAGTGGTCAATGTTGCAGTCTGCACTATGGAATGTGCAAGTAAGGAGCATGAGCTTCAAGCTTGTGCGTCTGACAATGACCATGTCCAGCTGGTGCCAGTGCTTTGAGCAAGGGTGTTGCCATGACACTCTGTGTTGTGGCTTCATCTGGAAGTAGGAGTTGGTCATGCAGAGGCTGTGATAAGAGCAAAGCTCTTACAGACGCTGCCAATTCTCATTTATCTTGCCAACTCCAAAATGTCCCAGATAGGAAGGCCAAGAATCATGGTTGGTGCCCACCTTGGCATTGAGGTCACCAAGGAGGACAAGGTGTTCATTGTTAGGGATGTTCTTGATGATGTCGCTAAGCTTGGTGTAAAACTCGTCCTTTGCCTCAGATGTGGATGTCAGAGTAGGAGCGTATGCACTGACAAGGGTGACTGGGCCATCAGAGGTGTGGAGTCGGAGCATCAACAGACGTTCGCACCCCTTGTCACCTGGTTCAACTATTTTCAGCAAGGAGTTCCTGATGGCAAATCCAACTCCATGTTCTCTGTGCTCTTCTGCACACTTTCCTTTCCAGTAGAATCAGTAGTCTTTCTCCTTGAGCATGGCTGATCCAGCTAGGCGCATTTCTTGCAGAGCGACAATGTCTACCTGTAATCTCAGTAGCTCATTGTTGATGACTGCTGTCTTTCTGGCATCGCTGATGTCCTGAGGGTCCACAACGAGTCCTGGTGTCATTGTGTGGACGTTCCAGGTTCCAAGTTTAAGAGCTGGTCTTGTGTGTTTGGATGTTTTCTTTCTTGCCTGGTGTGATAGTTGCAGCCTGCTTGTTGGTTTTATCCTAATCCCCATGCACACAATGAGGAAGGCAGACTGTGGCAGAACAGTACCTGTCTGGCTGGGGGCTGCCAAGCTAAAGGCGGGCGGTAACTGTCCAATGAGATCCGAAAATCCCTCCCACCGTCGGAAGCAACCCCTGCCGCCATACTCTACGCCAATCGAGCACTATGGCTTATCACCAGTAGACTGCTGCTTCCCGTGTTGTTTTGACGCTGTGAGGTGAAGCTAGAATGTCCTCTCCAGGGCGCAAGCCAGGGCAGGGTAATGTGGAGAGCCAACTGTTGCCCAGGTAGTAGGACCCCCCTCTCCACATTGGTGGTGGATCCAGAGAAACGGCAAAGCTGATACAGTTTGACACCAGCAGTGTTGCAGGAGTTGCCAGAGCAATGCTGAATACAGCAGCGGACCGCCTTAGGGACTCTGACTCCAGATTTTTTCTCAGGGTTGACTCCCAAAGCCTTTCCCATGACCAGGTATGCCGCAAGGCAGCGGAGGTTTGAAATCAGGGTTTTCCTTTCCCTCGATGGGCTACCCTCGCAGGTTAGCGAGCCCCATCTACCCAAATGGGTAAGATAAGATAAGATAAGCCTTTATTAGTCCCACAATGGGGAAATTCCAGGATTGCAACAGCACAGGGATAGGAACACTCAGAGCAATAATTTAGAAGATAAGAAAATAAGAGCAGTGAATATACATATGTACACATAAATATATAAATATATATACACAGTGCGGAGTACTGTAGCTAGATGCAATAAACAGCATAACCGTCTACTTAGTTATCCTACATAGTATGAATATGTACCCATACATATTGTCACCCTCCGTAGTGGATGATATTGTCCTAGTTGTATACTGGACGGGACCATTTCTGTAAGTCTGCTGCATCTTTTGCATTCAATACTATTAGGTCGTCATATTTTTTTTTTTTTTTTGCTATCTCTGCGAGCAGTCCTGCTTAGGTTATAAAGTCTGACTGCCGTAGGTAGGAAGGACCTGCGAAACCTCTCAGTTGCGCACCTAGGATGTTATAGTCTACTGCTAAATGAGCTCCTCAGTGCATTCAGTATGTCCTGCATAGGGTGGGACTCGGACTCCAGCAGAGATGACAGTTTAGCCACCATCCTTCTCTCTCCTATCTCCTCCACTGGGTCAAGGCGTTGCCCCAAGACAGAGCTAGCTTTCTTGATCAGTTTGTTCAGTCTCTTCCTATCGGCTGCTGTAATGCCACTGCCCCAGCAGACCACTCCAAAAGTGATGGCTGATGCCACCACCGTGTTCTAGAATGTCTTTAGGAGCACCCCTTGTACATCAAAAGACCTGAGCCTCCTCAGTAGGAACAGCCTGCGCTGTCCCTTCTTATAGAGTGCGTTGGTATTGTGTGACCAGTCTAGTTTATTGTTCAGATGAACACCCAGGTACTTGTAGGATGTTACCATCTCAATGTCTGTTCCCTGGATGTTTACTGGTGCTGTGAGGGGTTGTCCTTGCCTGCGGCAGTCCACCACCAGCTCCTTAGTTTTCCTCACGTTGATCTGGAGGCAGTTCCGATGGCACCAGTCCACAAAGTCCTGGATAAGTCCTCTGTACTCCACGTCATCTCCATCAGAGATGAGGCCGATGATCGCAGAGTAGAGAACTTCTGTAGATGGCAGTGTGTTGTGTTGTGTGAGAAGTCCACAGTATAAAGGGTGAACAGGAAGGGGGCCAAAACCGTTCCCTGGGGGGCCCCCGTGCTGCCGATGATCATGTCGGACACACAATCCCGGGTTCTCACAAACTGTGGCCGGTTTGTGAGGTAGTCCAGGATCCATAATGACAGGTGCTGCTCCACCCCTGCGCACAGCAGCTTGTCCCTCAGGATCATTGGTTGGATGGTGTTGAAAGCACTGGAGAAGTCAAACAACATGATCCTCACCGCATTCCCGGGCTTCTCCAGGTGGTACAGGGAACGGTGAAGGAAGAAGATCACTGCATCCTCCACCCCAATGCCATGCTGGTAGGCAAACTGGAGTGGATCCATCGCTGGTCCCACCAGGGGGCGGAGGTGAGCAAGGAGCAGTCTCTCCAGGGTCTTCATCATGTGGGACGTCAGGGCCACTGGTCTGTAGCTGTTCAGGTCTTTGGGATGGGAAGTCTTTGATACGGGTACCACACAAGATGTTTTCCACAACTGTGGTACCCTCCCCAGCTTCAGGCTCAGGCTGAAGATGTGCTCCATAATCCCACACAGCTGGTCTGTGCAAGACTTGAGGAGCTTTGCGCTGATGCCGTCCAGTCCCGAGGCCTTCCTTGCCTTGATCTTCCTCAGCTCCGTCTCACCTGGGTCTTAGTGAGGGTCAGGTTGGGGGGCTGTGTGCTGGGAGTGGGGGGGTGTTGGTGGAGTGGGGTGTGGACAGCAGGTCTTGATGACTTTAGAGGCGGCAGTGGTTGGTGTGCAGGCGGGGGGGGGGGGGGGGGCGGTTGGTCAAACCTATTAAAAAACAGGTTCAGATTGTTTGCCCACTTCCTGTCCCCCGTGGCCTGGGAGGAGGTATTCTGGAGCTCAGAGATGGTTTTGAGGTTTCTCCAGACCCTGCCGATGTCGCTCTGTTGCAGCTTGTCCTCCATCTTCTTCCTGAAGCTGTCCTTGCCTTCTCTGATCTTCCTCCTCAGCTCCCTCTGTACGGACTTCAGCATCTCCCTGTTCCCCGACCTGAAGATCCTCTTCTTCTCTCTCAGAAGTGTTTTTATCTCAGGGTTGATCCAGGGTTTGTTGTTCGAGCAACACCGTATGGTCTTGGTGGGTACGGTGTTGTCCACACAGAAACTGATGTAGTCCTTGATGGTGTGAGTGAGGCCATCGATGTCCTCACCATGTGGATCGCAGAGCTGCTCCCAGGCAGTGGTTTCAAGACAGTCCTTTAGAGCGTCTATTGCCTCCTCAGACCATAACTTCACTGTGCGCATGACCAAAGGTTGTCTGTGTACTAGGGGTTTGTACACCAGCAAGAGATGAACCAAGTTGTGATCCGATCTCCCGAGTGGGGGGAGTGGTGATGAGGTGTACACCTCCTTAGTGTTTGCATAGAATAAGTCCAGTGTTTTATTGTCTCTAGTGTGGCATGTGACATACTGGGTGAACGTGGGCAGAATGGGGAACAGTGAAATATGGTTGAAATCACCTGAGATGAGGAGAAGAGCATCTGGGTGTTCTGTCAGCAGCCTGCCAGTTACTGAGTGAATGGCGTCACGCGCTGTCCCCGCGTTCGCCATCGGATTTGCATAAATAACAATGCAGATCACGTGTGAGTATTCCCTCGGGAGATAGGTAGGCTGCATGCTAACAGCTAGCAACTCGATGTCTTTGCTGCAGTGCTGTTCCTTAACCGTGATATGTCCCGGTCTGCACTGGCTGTTATTGACATACATTATCACTCCTCCGCCCCTTGCCTTCCCACTGTCTGGTGTCCGGTCTGCCCGTATTGCATGGAAACCCTCCAGTTCGATGTTAGCATCTGTTGCTAGTTCTGTTAGCCACGTCTCAGTAAACAACATCATTGCTAATCTCTCTGAAGACGCTCTGGTAACGAGCCATAGCTGCTAGGCAAAAGTAGATGCAAAAATTGCATCTACTTGCAACTTGCAATGACTGCTTGCACCAAAATGCAAGTAGTCATTAACAAATTATGTTGTGTACCTTTGTTGTTTTAAATAGGAGAGAAAGTATCGGGTTTGGATTGGTATATGCCAATACTCAAAGTAACAGTACTGGTATCCGGCTTGAAAAAGTGGTAACAGCTCATCCCTACTTATAAACTATATCTCAACAACAAAGAAAGCTATGGTCACCAAACCTGGTATGCAGGTTCACTCTACCATAACCTCTGACTACATGTTTGGGGTCAAAAGGTCAAAGTTTAAGGTTGGCACCCCCTATGATCTCTTACTATAGAACATGTAAAGGTCTCTTGGGTCTCTATACTTGCTACACAGGTTCACCTTTGTATCCTGACCTACAACTATGGGTTGTATACTTTGTTGTATATTTGTGGATGATGGCTTATCATAATTTGGTTCTGCCACAGTAATTATACTGAAAAACTAAAAACTTCTCTCCCTCCCAGATTTTGCGCTCACCTCAGAGTGCTCTTGTTTAAAAAAAAAAATAAGTTGAACAGTTACAGGAAAGAAGTCACAAATTTATGATAAAAAATGATGAAAAATTATGAGAGAAGTTGCACAATTATGATAAAGTTGAAAATTTGCAGGGAAAAAAGTTGCAGATTTATGAGAAAAAAAGTTGAAAATTTAGAAGGAAAAAAGCTGAAGATTTTTGAGAAAATCTACAAGACATTTCTTTTTTGGCATTTCTGCTGAGAATTGGTGGTTTAAAGTCATTTTATTCAGTGTCATAACATGATATAGGAAGGTTTAAGATGATATTTAGGGGACAATTCTTTTTTTCCAGTTTGGGGGGCAATGCTGATACTTAATGATACTGAAACTGACCTTGTACACACGTGGACAAAATTGTTGGTACCCCTCTGTTAATGAAAGAAAAACCCACAATGGTCAAAGAAATAACTTGAATCTGACAAAAGTGGTAATAAATAAAAATTCTATGAAAATTAACCAATGAAAATCAGACAATGCTTTTGAATTGAGGTTCAACAGAATTATTTTAAAAAACAAACTCATGAATCAGGCCTGGACAAAAAATGATGGTACCCCTAGAAAAGATTGAAAATAATGTGACCATAGGGACATGTTCAACCAAGATGTGTCCTCTAATTAACATCACAGGTGTCTACAAACTTGTAATCAGTCAGTCGGCCTATTTAAAGGGTGACAAGTAGTCACTGTGCTGTTTGGTGACATGGTGTGTACTACACTAAACATGGACCAGAGGAAGCAAAGGAGAGAGTTGTCTCAGGAGATTAGAAAGAAAATTATAGACAAGCATGTTAAAGGTAAAGGCTATAAGACCATCTCCAAGCAGCTTGATGCTCCTGTGACTACAGTTGCACATATTATTCAGAAATTTAAGATCCACGGGACTGTAGCCAACCTCCCTGGACGTGGCCGCAGGAGGATACTTGATGAAAAATGGAAGAGACGGATAATACGAATGGATAACAAAAGAGCCCAGAACAACCTCTAAACACATTCATGGTGAACGCCAAGGTCAAGGTACATCAGTGTCAGATGGCACCATCCGTCGTCGTTTGAGCCAAAGTGGACTTCATGGGAGACGACCAAGGAGAACACCACTGTTGAAAACAAATCACAAAAAAGCCAGACTGGAATTTGCCAAACTGCATGTTGACAAGCCACAAAGCTTCTGGGAGAATGTCCTATGGACAGACGAGACAAAACTGGAACTTTTTGGCAAGGCACATCAGCTCTATGTTCACAGATGCAAAAATGAAGTATACCAAGAAAAAAACACTGTCCCTACTGTGAAATATGGAGGAGGTTCTGTTTTGTTCTGGAGCTGCTTTGCTGCATCTGGCACAGGGTGTCTTGAATCTGTACAGGGTATAATGAAATCTCAAGACTATCAAGGTATTCTGGAGAGAAGTGTGCTGCCCAGTGTCAGACAGCTTGGCCTCAGTCACAGGTCATGGGTCTTGCAACAGGATAATGACCCAAAACACACAGCTAAAAACACCCAAGAATGGCTAAGAGCGAAACATTGGACTGTTCTAAAGTAGCCTTCTATGAGCCCCGATCTAAATCCTATTGAACTTCTGTGGAAGGAGTTGAAACATGGTGTCTGGAGAAGGCACCCTTCAAACCTGAGACAGCTGGAGCAGTTTGCTCATGAGGAGTGGGCCAAAATACCTGCTGAGAGGTGCAGAAGTCTCATTGACAGTTACAGAAATGGTTTGATTGCAGTGATTGCCTCAAAAGGTTGTGCAACAAAATATTAAGTCAAGGGTACCGTCATTTTTGTCCAGGCCTGTTTCATGAGGTTTTTTTTTTTTTGTAAAGGGTATACATGTCATTACAGCATTGCATTGTTTACATTTTCATCACATATTCCCCCTTTTTTTTGTTTTTTGACATTGGAAAAAAATTAATACAACACCTGTAGTTCATGTATCCATTCCTGCATATGATAGACACAGGGGGATGTGTTGTAATTACATGTGTGGAATGACCTCACGTCTCAGAAGAGGACAATGAGTCTCCAGCGCCTGCAGGGAGCAACGAGGAGATGGAAGAGCGGCGGTGCAGACCTGAAAAGGCTTCCTGACCCCCGGGGGTCAGACGAAGGAACGGGAGGACATCGGAAGGATATGACAAGGACGTGTGAAGTTGGCTTTTGTGGTGTAATGCATAATGTGTTGGCTTTTGGTGTGTGATGCATAAGTATGGGGGTCTGACTGCGATCAGTCTTTTTCTGCTTCTGCCTTGGGATGAGACATGTTGGGGATGTGAAGCCGACATTAAATCTGATTTATAAAATCACTCAGCTTCTTCATTTCACGTTCCCCACATTGGTGACCAGACGTGAGAATGGACGAAAGGCGTTCTCCCGTTGCAGACTCGTCGGGGGCGGCCCAAGCAAGCGCCGTCGCCATTAAGCTCCCAGAATTCTGGCAAAACGACCCGAACTTATGGTTCAAGCAGGCTGAGGCACAGTTCGCGCTCGCAGGGGTGACGACGGACGAAACCAAGTTCTACCATGTTGTCGCCAGGCTCGACGCCACCACAGCACAATGCGCGCGGAGCGTGATACAGCAGCCGCCCGCCAGCGACAAATACGAGGAGCTGAAGGCTACTTTCATCGAGAGCTTCGTTCCCTCGGCCGAGGAAAGGGCCAAGAGACTACTGGCGATATATGGCCACGGTGGGCGCAGACCGTTGGCCCTGATGGAAGACATGCTTCAGCTGAGAGAGACAGACAATGACAACTTCCTCTTTCAGCACATCTTCCTCAGCACTCTCCCGACGCACATGAGAGGGACTCTGGCCAGATTAAACAATACTACAGCTCATGACCGCTACCCAATCCCGCACATCCAAGATTTTTCACTACATCTGGCGGGTGCGCGTATTTTTTCTAAAATAGACCTGGTCCGCGGCTACCACCAAGTCCCAGTCCGACCTGAGGACGTCCCTAAAACGGCCGTAATAACCCCTTTTGGTCTTTTCGAGTTTCTGCGCATGCCTTTTGGCCTGAAAGGCGCAGCGCAAACGTTTCAGCGTATGATGGACACTGTGTTACGCGACCTTCCTTTCGTGTTTATCTACCTCGACGATATTTTAGTCGCCAGCACGTCCGAGGAGGAACGCGAAAATCACCTCACTACAGTTTTTCAGAGGCTGGAAGAGCACGGGTTAATAATTAACCCAACCAAGTGCCGATTTGGTGTGGCACAGATTGATTTTTTGGGACACCACGTTTCCCCAGAAGGGGCAGTCCCATTGCCCGATAAGATGCACGCAGTGGCAGATTTTCCCCGACCACAAACGGTCAGATCGCTGCAAGAATTTTTGGGAATGGTAAATTTTTACAACCGTTTCCTACCCCGCGCAGCTCAGCTCATGCAGCCGTTATACGCCGCGCTTAGAAAGCAAAAGCCCTCCAGCGCGGTCGTGTGGTCCCCGGAGCGGGAACGCACTTTCGCGGAAGTAAAAAGAGCCCTGGCTGACGCCGCGCTTTTGGCCCACCCCGGCCCCTCGGCCCGCATAGCGCTTACCACGGACACATCAGATTTGGCCATAGGGGCGGTCGTGGAGCAGCACGTTAACGGGGTTTGGCAACCGCTAGCTTTTTTTAGCAAATCCCTAAACGAGACCGAGCGCAAATACAGCACTTTTGACAGAGAGCTGTTAGCGCTTCATTTAGCCATCCCCCATTTCCAGTTTTGGCTGGAAGGTCGGCGTTTCACGGCTTTTGTCGACCATAAACCGCTCACTTTTGCGATGTCTAAAATCTCAGAGCCTTGGTCGGGCCGGCAACAAAGGCAGCTGGCCGCCATTTCGGAATTTACCACAGACATTCAGCACGTAGCGGGCAAACTCACGTGGTGGCAGATTGCCTCTCCCGCGCCGTGACATCGTCAGGGCACGCGGAGACAGACCATACTACCACAGCCGCAGGGCGCGAGCCCAACACGGAAGCGTACGCAGCCCCAGTCCACGTAGGGATAAATTACGCAGCCATGGCAGTGGAACAAGGCAGTGACGCGGACGTGCGCGCGCTCCAGTCTGGACCAACAGGGTTAAGGCTGGAGAGCAGGGGTTTGTGTGACGGTGTGCCCCCCTTAATCTGCGATGTGTCAACCGGGCGAGGTCGCCCGGTAGTCCCAGCTGCGTGGCGCCGCCGTGTTTTTGACTCGATTCACTCCCTGGCGCACCCCGGAGTGCGCTTCGGTGAAAATGGTGGCGGAGAAGTTTGTTTGACCGGGCCTGCGCAAGCACGTAAAGGAGTGGGCAAGAACATGCATGTCTTGCCAGCGTGCCAAAATTCACAAACACACAAAAGCTCCTTTAGAACCGTTCCCAATTCCGGCCAGGAGGTTTGACCATGTGCATGTCGACCTCGTGGGCCCCCTACCGTCGTCGCAGGGGTTCACACATCTTTTGACAATGGTGGACCGAACCACACGTTGGCCAGAAGCGGTTCCACTGACGTCAACTACGGCCGCAGAAGTGGCTCGCGTTTTTTTAACGACCTGGGTGGCACGTTTCGGGGTCCAGTCGGATATCACGTCCGATAGGGGTCCTCAGTTTGTCTCGGAGCTCTGGTCTGCGATGGCCAGCAGCTTAGGGGCGTCAATCCATCGCACTACCGCGTATCACCCACAGGCTAACGGTTTATGCGAGCATTTTCATAGGTCTTTGAAGGCCGCCCTCAGAGCGTCACTAACGGATGCAAATTGGGTTAACAAACTACCATGGGTTTTATTGGGGTTGCGTTCTGCGCCCAAGGAGGATCTAGACGCCTCCCCAGCAGAGTTAGTGTTTGCACAACCTCTCAGGCTGCCCGGTGAATTCTTACCAGAACAGCCAGAGCCGGGGCGCCTCTCAGCTCTGAGACCACTAAGCAGCACGGGAGCGGACATGCTCCCGGGACCGGTTCAGCACACTTTTCCGCGGGTTTTTGTTCCCCAGGCTTTAAAAATGCCGAGTTTGTTTTTGTTAGGCACGACGCTTTAAAGCCAACCCTCCACCCACCATATGATGGCCCATTTAGAGTGCTGGAACCTGGAGATAAGCATTTTGTGCTGGATTTGGGGGACAGAAAAGAGACAGTCAGCATTGACAGACTCAAGCCTGCCTTCATGTTGAGCGACGAACCTGCACGGGCGGCGAGAGCACCTCAACGTGGTAGACCTCCCAAGGGACACGTCCCAAAACCCCCGCAGGGATCAAATAACCACTTTTTTTCCTCAAGCTGCAGATCCCTTACAAGACAGCGCCGCTGGGACGCCGAGGCAGGCGTACAGTAGATTCGGAAGACTGTTGAAACCCAAACGACACACAGACTGATGTGAACGTGATAACGTGTTTTAAGATATGCTGTCGGGGTTATCATAACAGTTTTAAGGCGGACAGGGGGCATAGACTGTACTGTTATTGTTATCACTGTGTTTTTTAACGTGATCAACTTGTATAGTTATGCCGGTGATGTCATCATAGTCTGCGAACCTACATATATTGTCCTTTTCTTAGACGTTTGGGGGGGGGGGGCTGTAGTTCATGTATCCATTCCTGCATATGATAGACACAGGGGGATGTGTTGTAATTACATGTGTGGAATGACCTCACGTCTCAGAAGAGGACAATGAGTCTCCAGCGCCTGCAGGGAGCAACGAGGAGATGGAGGAGCGGCGGTGCAGACCTGAAAATGCTTCCTGACCCCCGGGGGTCAGACGAAGGAACGGGAGGACATCGGAAGGATATGACAAGGACGTGTGAAATTGGCTTTTGTGGTGTAATGCATAATGTGTTGGCTTTTGTTGTGTGATGCATAAGTATGGGGGTCTGACTGCGATCAGTCTTTTTCTGCTTCTGCCTTGGGATGAGACATGTTGGGGATGTGAAGCCAACATTAAATCTGATTTATAAAATCACTCAGCTTCTTCATTTCACGTTCCCCACACACCCTTTTTTAAGTGAAAGAAAAAGAGAAATTAAAAGAAGAACAAAAAACAAAACAAAACAAAAGAGCAGAAAAATAAAAGAGCATCTGAGTAGCATTGGAACAAAGAGAGGTGCCATTATTGAAATGGTATTTGTCAAAGATTAGATCTAATGGAAGACACATATGCGGTCCAGGGTTGCCAAAAGTTCAAGAACCCATCCATGTCCTGTCTCAGTGCAAATGTCAACTTTTCTATCGAATAAATGTCCTGAATCACGTAAATCCAATCTTCAGGTGTAGGACAGTCTTTCAACATCCATTTTTTTGTTAGAGCTTTTTTACTTGCCAATATTAAAACAGTGAGTAATTATTTATCTCCTCGTCTTTCCAGTGATTCTGGTAGTAAACCCAAATACAAAGTTACAAAAGAAAAGGGAACTGTTACTTTGAATATTTTCCCCAATATTGTCTGTACATTGGTCCAATATTGGTGGATAACTGGGCATGACCAAAACACATGAAAATGATTTGCAGTCTCTTCACCACACAAGCGCCAACAATTCAACCCCTTATAAGTAAATTTGTTTTGTGCAGGTGTTCTGAAAAATCTTACCAAATTTTTCCATCCAAATTCTCTCCACAGCAGGGATGAGGTACTTTTCCATTGTTGCTTATTTAGCTTTTCCCATATTTCCAGTTGTAAAGTGAAATTCCCCTCTTTTTTCCCATCTCTCTTTTATATATGATGTGTTGTCTCCTTTTAAGTCTTGAAGACCTTGGTATATTTTAGAAATGTATCTGATCCCTGGGATCCCTTTATATGCCATTAAGAAAACCTTCAGAACACCTGACTGGGCCCTTTCCAAATCCTCCTTTTTAAGTATTTTGTTTATGTGGTGTCTAAGCTGAAAGAACCTGTAAAGGTCTTGATTTATTAGACCTTGTTTTTTCAAATCTTCAAAACTTCTTAAAGTTGCCCTTTAAAAAAATCGTAATATTTTATCAGTCCGTTCTCTTTCCACTTTTAAATCTAGTGTCTGTTTTATTAGGAGTAACGTCTTGATCATAGGCAATCCATTGCAGTAATCGATAGGGTTCTTTAGTTTGATTCTCTCTGACTATCTTAAACCAAATTTTTAGCGGGGTCTCTATCCACGGGTTAGTGTTATTCAAAAGTTTAGGTAAGGCATTGTTTCCCTATTATCGCCTGTAGGGGAATGTCACTTGTTATTCGGCATTCCATCTCCTTCCATTGTGCAGTGTAGACTGGGTTACATATCTCTACTAAAGTTTTAATTTGTGTGGCTTTAAAATAGTCCCTGATATTTGGCAGCGCAAGCCCACCTTTGTCTTTGTTTAGCTGTAGAGTTCCTATATCTGGATTCTAGGTCTCTTGCCCTGCCATATGAATCTTGAGATCCTTCTGTCCAGTTCTTGCCATGTTTTTTTGGGAGGTTCTACCGGTATTGTTTGGAAAAGGTATAAAAGACGTGGAAGTATATTCATTTTGACTGCTTCAACTCTTTGTGCAGTACCCAAGAATGGTATCATATTCCATCTTGCTAGATCTGATTTTATTTTTGCCATCAGTGGATCATAGTTTAGTGTTATAATTTTGTTGAGCTGTTTCGGGATATTGACCCCCAGATATTTCATAGATTCCATCTCCCAGTTGGTTTTAGAGTTTGCTTAGTAAATATTGATTTGGGTCATAGTTGAATGTTAAAATTTGTGTTTTATGCATGTTTAATTCGTACCCCGATAACTCTCCATACTCTGAAAAAACTGAGATTAGTTCTGGAAAAGAGGTGTCCGGCTAACCCAGGTATATTAAAATGTCATCAGCAAAGAGCGCTATTTATGTTCCTTCTGACCAAGTGTAATACCTTGAATTTTTTGATTCTGTCTTATCCATTGGCTCAGAGGTTCTATGAAGATTGCAAAGAGCAGTGAGACAAGGGGCAGCCCTGACGACATCCTCTTTCCAGTTCAAAAGATGATGATAATTTACCGTTAATCCTTATTTTAGCTGTTTGGTTTTTTATATAATGCCTGGATAGTTCTAATGAAGTTATTATGGAAATTGAAACTGGATAAGATTCTATATAGGAAAGACCAGTCAACCGAATCAAATGCTTTTTCAGCATCTAATCCCAATATGGCTGCATTAAAATTATATTTTTTTTATATGATGAATTATGTGTAAAGTGCGTCTAATGTTATCTTGTGTCTGTCTTTGTCTTATAAAACCTGTTTGGTCTAAAGAATTAAGTCTGTCAGTATATTTCTAACCTTTTGGCAAGGATAGCGGTAAAAAGCTTATAGTCCTGATTTAACACACTGATTGGTCTGTAGTTGGAGCAGTCTAGGTTTATCCTTTTCAAGTTCAGGTATGACTGCAATGACCCCTTCTCTCCAGGAGGTGGGGATTTCCCCTGTGTGGAGGACATAGTTATATGTTTTCAGGAGGAGAGGAGATAGTTGCTGTTTAAAGGTTTTGTACCATTCGGCTGTATAGCCATCTGCTCCTGGGGATTTGTTAGCTTTAAGTTTCATAATTGCTTTTTCTAATTCTTTAGGTTGTATTTCTGACAGTAGTGTTTCATTTTGTGATTCAGTAAGTTGGGGAAGATTTAATGTATTTAGGAAGGCTTCGGATGCGATTTTGTGTTTTTTGAGGGAGTATAAGTTCTTGTAGTAATTCTCTAAGCTTTTAAGAATTTCCTGAATTCTAAATTTTATTTCCTTTGATACTGGTCTCTGATTTTGTAGATTGCTCTGTCCGTTTGTTGTTTCCTCAATTTGTAGGCTAGTAGTTTTGTCGATTTGCTGCCTGTTTCATAGTATTTTTTTTCAGAAATGTAAGTTTCTTCTGGATTTCTATTGTGTAGAGCTCATTTATTTGTTTTTTTAATTTCCTTAATTTTGAGCGAGTCATTAGAATGAGTGTTGTCTTTGTGCTCTTTTTCTAGTTTCTTAAGTTCTGACTCTAATGTGGTTAGTTTTTCTTGTCTCAGTTTCTTTTGGGCTGCCAGCTTTGGCGATAATCTTTCCCTTATTACAGCTTTGCATGCGTCCCACAGTATTAAAGGGGATACTTCTCCATTATCATTTTCTCCAAATATCTGAGAATATCTGATTCCAATTCATCTTTCAGTGGTCCTTTCAGCACATTTGAATTTAACCTCCAAGAAAATGTATTATTGTGTTTTTCTGGATATTTAAGTCCATATAGATTCAGACTGTGGTCAGAGAGATCCATCAGTCCTATTTTACATGTTTTTACTTCTTCCAATGTCTCTATTAAACATAAAAAAATAGGTCAATCCTTGAGTAAGATGAATGTGGTGCTGAGTTAAATGTATAATCTTTTACACTGGGGTTGAGTTGCCTCCACACGTCACAGATTCCCAATTCATTTAGTAGCATCCCGGGTTTTTCTACTTTGAGTGTTAATTTTGATGTGGAGAATTACCTGATGCATCCCAGTATGGATTCGATCTTAGACTGAAGTCTCCCCCCACATATCACTAAACCTTGGCTTTAGTTATCATTAGGTCAAATACATTTTTATAAAATTTCCAGTAGCCCCTGGAGGTGCATATATATTCAGCAGGTGATATCTTCTCCCTCTAGCCGACCAAGTACCATGCTGAATCTCCCCTCTTTATCCTTGTGTTCTGAATTTTTTTCAAACATAATTTTGGTTGAGATCAATGTCGCTAACCCCCTCCTCCTCCCTGACTTATATGAAGATGAAGAGATCAGTTTAAACCCTTGTCTATTAAGTTTGGTGTGCTCCAAGTCTGTTAGGTGGGTTTCCTGTAAAAGTATTATTTCTGCTTTGTCTTTTTTCATTTTGCCAAGAATCTTGGATCTTTTAACTGGATTCAGGATCCCTTTTACATTATATGAGATTATTTTGGTTACACCCTGTTTCTCCATTGTGTTATCTTATTTAGTATAACAGTGTGGTGGCCCTCTTTTATGCTACTCAAAAACTGAAAGAACATTAAGAACATAAAAAACATTAAGAACATTGTATATAAAACTTTAAAACAAAAAACTGACAAAAGATCTTCCTGAGCTGAGGTCTTTTTAGCGACCTTAGAAGAGCCTTGATGGTGCGTTGGCTCTGAGGGAAATTCCTCAAACTCTGTTACGTGTTGAGGGCCCTCTCTTACCCCTGTAAGTGGTCCCATGTTTTTAATGTGATTTTCAGATCCCATTCCGAACTTGTAATGATTTTTTTTTTCATGCCTATACCCTATGAAATTGTGCACAACCTCCCACCACCGTCACAGCAAACAATCACGTTAATACAGTATTTGTTAGTGTGGAGAGTTCATGTGGTTCATTGTCACATTTCTATTTTAACAAGTTTTGGGGGTTTTTTTTAAGACTTACTTATTTCTAATATTACGACTGTTCCATGAAATGTTTTACCACTTGCTGATTCCGCATCTCCTTTAATGTTTGTTACCTTGTAGGAGGAGGGTTGGATGTGCAGATTGACTAAAAATATCGTTATTCCCTCCTGAAAACCCACCTTTTTTTTCTCTCCCGGCGCCACACGAGTAGGCTGCCCTTTGCAACAGCAGCTCGATTCCGAGTCTTTTTCCCCTCCTATCTCTTTTTGATCCGTCTTTTTTCACTCCACTTATATCACGGACACACAGATCGTCCCAAATGTCTCCTGAGCCGGTGGACGGAGCCACTGTTTATAGCAGGATACGATACAGCAGGGAAGAGCTGCTAGCATTCAACCGCCACCCGGTCCCATTGGAAAAAACTCGACATACCGAGAGAACTGAGGCGAAAACGCCGCGGCTGCCGGGCTGGAGTAAGGCGGAGGACAAAAAATATAAGGTACAGACCCTCCCTTCCATCTATTGTCATGGGAAATGTACGGTCGATACTGGGAAAGGCAGATGAGCTAGCGGCTATCTCCCGTTACGATAGCACTTACCGGGAGTGCTCTCTCCTTTTGTTTTCTGAGACGTGGCTAACTGAACTAGCAGCAGATGCTAACATTGAGCTGGAGGGTTTTCACATGATACAGGCTGACCGAACACCAGACAGTGGCAAAGCAAGGGGCGGTGGAGTGATAATGTATGTTAACAACAACTGGTGCAGACCGGGACATATCACTGTTAAACAACGACACTGCAGCAAAGACATTGAGTTGCTAGCTGTTAGCATGAGGCCTACATATCTCCCGAGAGAACACTCACACGTGATCTGCATTGTTGTTTATGCAAATCCGACGGCGAACGCTGGGACAGCGCGTGACGTCATCCATTCAGTAACCAGCAGGCTGCAGACAGAACACCCAGATGCTCTTCTCATCTCAGGCGATTTCAACCATGTTTCACTATCTCCCATTCTACCCACGTTCACCCAGTATGTCACATGCCACACTAGAGACAATAAAACACTGGACTTATTCTACGCAAACACTAAGGAGGCGTACACCTCATCACAACTCCCCCCACTCGGGAGATCGGATCACAACTTGGTTCATCTCCGGCCGGTGTACAAATCCCTAGTGCACAGACAACCTCCGGCCATGCACACTGTGGAGTTATGGTCTGAGGAGACAATGTACACTCAAAAGGGCTGTTTTGAAGCCACCGCCTGGAAGCAGCTCTGCGATCCACATGGTGAGGACATCGATGGCCTCACTCACACCTTCACGGGCTACCTCAGCTTCTGTGTGGACAAATCCGTTCCCACCAAGACCATACGGCGTCACTCAAACAACAAACCCTGGATCAACCCTGAGATAAAAACACTTCTGAGAGAGAAGAAGAGGATCTTCAGGTCGGGGAATAGGGAGATGCTGAAGTCCGTACAGAGGGAGCTGAGGAGAAAGATCAGAGAAGGCAAGGACAGCTTCAGGAAGAAGATGGAGGACAAGCTGCAACAGAGCGACATCAGCGGGGGTCTGGAGAAACCTCAAAACCATCTCTGGGCTCCAGAATACCTCCCCCCAGGCCACGGGGGGCAGGGAGTGGGCGAACAACCTGAATCTGTTTTTCAATAGGTTTGACCAACCGCCCTCCCCCCTGTCTGCACAACAACCACTGCTGCCTCTAAAGAAATCAAGTCCTGCTGCCCACTCCCCACTCCACCAACACCCCCCCCAGTCCCAACACACAGCCCCCCATCCTGACCCTGACCAGGACCCAGGTGAGGACGGAGCTGAGGAAGATCAAGGCGAGGAAGGCGTCGGGACCGGACGGCATCAGCGCAAAGCTCCTCAAGTCCTGTGCAGACCAGCTGTGTGGGATTGTGACGTATATCTTCAACCTGAGCCTGAAACTGGGGAGGGTACCACAGCTGTGGAAAACATCTTGTGTGGTACCTGTACCAAAAACTTCCCACCCCAAAGACCTGAACAGCTACAGACCGGTGGCCTTGACGTCCCACTTGATGAAGACCCTGGAGAGACTGCTCCTTGCTCACCTCCGCCCCCTGGTGGGACCAGCGATGGATCCACTCCAGTTTGCCTACCAGCATGGCATTGGGGTGGAGGATGCAGTGATCTTCTTCCTTCACCGTTCCCTGTACCACCTGGAAAAGCCCGGGAATGCGGTGAGGATCATGTTGTTTGACTTCTCCAGTGCTTTCAACACCATCCAACCAATGATCCTGAGGGACAAGCTGCTGTGCGCAGGGGTGGAGCAGCACCTGTCCTTATGGATCCTGGACTACCTCACAAACCGGCCACAGTTTGTGAGAACCCGGGATTGTGTGTCCGACATGATCATCGGCAGCACGGGGGGCCCCCCAGGGAACGGTTTTGGCCCCCTTCCTGTTCACCCTTTATACTGTGGACTTCTCACACAACACAACACACTGCCATCTACAGAAGTTCTCTACTCTGCGATCATCGGCCTCATCTCTGATGGAGATGACATGGAGTACAGAGGACTTATCCAGGACTTCGTGGACTGGTGCTATCACAACTGCCTCCAGATCAACGCAAGAAAAACTAAGGAGCTGGTGGTGGACTGCCGCAGGCAAGGACAACCCCTCACAGCACCAGTAAATATACAGGGAACAGACATCGAGATGGTGACAGCCTATAAGTACCTGGGTGTTCATCTGAACAATAAACTAGACTGGTCACACAATACTGATGCACTCTACAAGAAGGGACAGCGCAGGCTGTTCCTACTGAGGAGACTCGGGTCTTTTGGTGTACAAGGGGGCGGCTGCTTGGAAGATATTCTATGACACGGGGTGCAGCTCAGCCATCACTTTTGGAGTGGTCTGCTGGGGCATTGGCAATTACTGCAGGCCGATAGGAATAGACTGAACAAAGCTGATCAAGAAAGCTAGCTCTGTCCTGGTGGCAGTCGCCTTGATCCGGTGGTTGGAGATATAGGAGAGGAGATGAGACGGTGGCTAAACTGTCATCTCTGCTGGAGTCCGAGTTTCACCCTATGCAGGGAGACATACTGAATGCACTGAGGAGCTCATTTAGCAGCAGACTACATCTATCCCAGGGTGCACAACCGAGAGGTTTCGCAGGTCCTTCCTCCCAACGGCTTGTCAGACTGTACAACCTAAGCAGGGCTGCTCGCAGAGATAGCAAAAAGACTAACAAACTAATAGTTTTTTGAATGCAAAAGATGCAATAGACTTACACAATGGTCCCCTTCGCATACAACTAGGAAAATAACCGGTAGCTATGGGAGGGTGAGAATATGTATGGGCACATAATCATACCATGTAGGAATAACTAAGTAGACGGTTTGTGCTGTTTCATCCCATCTAGCAACAATTCTCTGCACTGTGTGTGTTTATATATTTACATATTTATTCCATCTAGGCTACAATGCTCCGCACTGGGGTGTGTTTATGTTTATAGATCTATATATTTATTTCATCTAGCTACAATGCGCTCACACTGTGTGTTTATATATCTACATATTATTCCATCTAGCTACATTGCTTCCGCACTGTGTGTTTACATATTCATATATTTTTCCATCCAGGCTACAATGCTCTGCACTGGTGTGTCTGTGTGTGTGTATATATATAATATTTTATAGTAATATGTACATATGTATTTAGCTGCTCTTGCTTGCTTGTTTTTTTTCCTTGCCTTCTGATTGGTTTGCTCTGAGTGTTGCAATCCCTGTGCAGTTGCAAATCCATGGAATTTCCCCCGTTGTGGGACTAATAAAGGCTTATCTTATCTTATCTTTGACATAACGCACGGCTCAGGAGACGCACACACACCAGGCTCAGAGAAGTTCAAATAGTTTATTAGCAACAGGGGTGAATGGATGTGTGTCTGCGGGATGTAAATGTATTGGTGGCGGCGTCTGCTTCGGGCACAGAGGCAGGAGACCGTACAGCCAGCAACCCTATGGGAAAGAGCACAAAGACACAGGGTGACGGCACACACCAACACAGGAGGAGAATGAGCGAGAGAGGAGCTTACTTGCAAGGGACAGATGACTGGCACTACAAGGACGGGACCCGGGAGACAGCCACCTGCAGGACTCGGTGGCAGCAGCGAGGAATGGTGAGGGAGAGGCGTTGTCCGCCGCCGAGGAATCCACCTGTGCACAGGGGAGCAGACTGGAAACAAAGGAGGGTAAGGGCTTCTTACTGAAGGCGTCGTGCTGAAGGAAAGGTTGACTCACGATGATGAGTAGAGAAGTCTGACGGCTTTCAGGCCGAAGCTCAGGGCGAGGTGGCTTATATTCCTCGCCGCTGATGATGTGTAGGTGTGTGTGCAGGTGGCGCCAGCTGATGAGCGGCGCGCGTGACAGTACTCCACCCCTCTAGCAGCGCCTCCTGGCGATGGCTTCTCTGGGTGCGCTCGGTGGAAATCAGCGATGAGCGAGGGGTCTAACACAAACGACCGGGGCACCCACTGTCGATGTTCAGGCCCGTAGCCCTCCCAGTCCACCAAGTACTGCAACCCACGACCCCGGCGCCGGAGTCCAGGATGGAAGAGACGGCCCAGGCCGGATGGCCACCAACCATCCAGGGCGCGGGTTTGCGCAGCAGGAGGAGGGCAAAGGGGGGTCAGAGACTGCCAGCTTCACCTTAGACCACGTGGAAGGTGGGATGGATGCAGAGGGAGGGGGGAATAGCCACACGCACAGCTACCGGGTTGATGATCCGGGTGATGGGGTAGGGTCCCACAAAGCGCTGTGCCAGCTTCCTCCTCTCGCCTTTCAATGTTATGTCCTGGGTCGACACGTAGACTCGTTGCCCAACTCTGTACGCCGGGGCAGGTCTTCTGTGCCGGTCCGCCACAGTTCTGTTGCGCTCCGCTGTGCGTAAAGCGCATTACGCGCAGATGCCCAGATGGAGCGGAACTGCTGAGATGCGCCCTAACTGACGGGACAGTTACCTCACTTTCCTGCGCCGGGAACAGTGGGGGTCGTAACCCAGGGACGCCTTGAAGGGGGACATCCCTGTAGCAGAAGAGCGAGCGGTGTTGTGGGCGTATTCAACCCAGGCAAGATGGTTACTCCAGGACGTGGGTTTGGATGCAGTCACACAGCGGAGCGCAGCCTCCAGCTCCTGGTTGGGTCCGCTCACACTGCCCGTTGGATTGGGGTGATGGCCGGAGGAGAGGGCTCACCTTGGCTTCCGATGGCATTACAAAACGACTTCCAAACCTCAGAGGAAAATTGGGGCCCCCGGTCCGAGACCACATCCACCGGAATCCCGTGCAGCTTGACCACGTGTTGGATGAGGAGGTCCGCCGTCTCCAGGGCAGTAGGGAGACCTCGCAGGGGAACGAAGTGCACCGCCTTGGAGAAGCGATCCACGATGGTCAGGATGGTGTCGTAGGAGTTGGAAACTGGGAGTCCGGTGACGAAGTCCAGGGCGATGTGCGACCAGGGCCTGCCAGGGACGGGCAGGGGCTGGAGCAGACCCGCTGGAGGGGCGTTTCCCGACTTATTGGTGGCACAAATTGGACAAGCCCGGGCGTAGCGGGCCGCATCCCTCCGCAGGCCCGGCCACCAAAAGGACCGCTGGAGGAGATCTATCATCCGGGAGGAGCCAGGGTGACAGGTGAGCCTGGAGGTGTGTAGCCAGTGGATGACCTCTCCTCGAACCGCTGATGGCACGAATAGTCTTCCCTCTGGTCCGCCGCCAGGGTCAGGTTCCACCTCCTGCGCCTTCCGGATCTTGCTCTCTATGTCCCAGGAGATGGCTCCCACGACGCACGACCTGGGATGGATGGTGTGGAGCGTGTCCTCCGACTCCTCGGGGCCGAATTGCCTAGAGAGGGCATCGGGCAGGCCGTTCTTAGAGCCAGGCCTGAAGGTGATGGAGAACTGGAACCTGGTGAAGAACAAGGACCAGCGCGCCTGGCGGGCGTTCAGGCGCTTGGCAGATCGAAGATATTCCAAGTTCTTGTGGTCCGTAAGGACCACGAACGGCAGGTCCACCCCCTCTAGCCAGTGACGCCACTCTTGCAGCGCGAGCTTGATGGCGAGGAGCTCTCTGTCCCCCACGTCGTAATTTCTCTCCGCCGGGGACAAGCGCCGGGAGAAGAAGGCGCAGGGCCTTTTGGCGCCGTCGTCAGGCGACCGCTGGGATAGCACCGCCCCCACTCCTGTGTCCCAAGCATCCACCTCCACGATGCACTGCAGCGCGGGGTCGACCTGGCGAAGGACCCGGGAGGAGGAGAACTCCGCCTTCAGCGCCTGAAAAGCAGCTGCGGCCTCTTCGGTCCACCGGAACGGGACCTTAGGGGACGTGAGGCGGGTCAGCGGTCCGACAATGGTGCTGAAGTTTGGAACAAAGCGGCAGTAGAAGTTCGCGAATCCCACGAACTGTTGCACCTGCTTCCTCGACGCAGGTGTAGGCCACTCTACCACCGCCTTCACCTTCTCTGGGTCTGGACGCACCTGGTCGTGAGCGATGACGAATCCCAGGAAGGAGGTTGTTCTAGCAAAAAATTCGCACTTCTCAGCCTTCACGTATAGCCGGTTCTCCAGCAGCCTTTGGAGGACCCGCCTCACATGGACCTGGTGCTCGTCCCTGGACTTGAAGAAGATGAGTATATCATCCAGGTAGACGAACACAAAGAGGCCGATGAAGTCCCGGAGGACGTCGTTGATGAGGCGCTGAAAGACGGCAGGAGCGTTGGTCAACCCGAACGGCATTACCAGGTATTCAAAGTGGCCGTTCGGGGTACGGAAGGCTGTCTTCCACTCATCTCCCTCCCGGATCCAGACGAGGTGGTATGCGCTGCGTAGATCCAGCTTGGTGAACCAGGTCGCCCCCTGGAGGGAGTGGAAAGCGGTGTCCATGAGGGGCAGGGTGTAACGATCCCTCTCCGTGATGTCATTTAGGGCTCGATAGTCAATGCAAGGACGGAAGGATCCGTCCTTTTTCCCAATGAAGAAGAACCCTGCCCCCACGGGTGAAGATGATGGGCGGATTATCCCAGCACTCAGTGACTCTTTTAAGTAGGCATTCATCGTCTCCTTCTCTGGCGCCGACAGACTGTAGAGCCGACCAGAAAGGTAAGGGTGCCCCCTGCGGAGGTTGATGGCGCAGTCATAGGGCCGATGAGGAGGGAGAGACATGGCCTTGGTCTTACTGAATACCATGCCCAGGTCATGAAATTCCAGAGGCACCAGGGACAGGTCCGGGGGTGCTGCGTCCGTAGCGGGGGGAGAAGCGGACGGAGAGCAGGCAGCGGACTGAAGGCAGGTGCCCATGCAGAACGTGCTCCATGCCGATACCCCAGCTGACTTCCAATCCAGGACAGGGTTGTAGAGGCATAGCCAGGGATACCCCAGGATGACGGGCGACGCAGAGTTGGGCAGGATGAGAAAGGTTATCTCCTCCCGGTGGTTACCAGAGATGATCACCGGGACCGGGACGGTCTGGTGCGTGACTCTCCCAAGGGAAGCACGGGAGAGGTTGACCAGGGAGATGGGGTCTTTGAGCGCCTGGCAGCGGATGCCCAATCGGGTTGCCAGGCTTTGTGAAATGAAGCTGCCTTCTGCGCCTGAATCCACCAGTGCGTGGGTGAGGTGCCCAGTGGGGTTGTGGCAGAAACGGATGGGCAGCTTTAATTGAGTGAGGGGACTTAACCGATTGACGTCCGCGAGGCCCCCTACAGTGACTCGCAGACCCCCCCGTTTGGCTTCTGTGGACAAAGCTCTACCGTGTGTTGATCATATCCGCAATACATGCAGAGATTCAACGCACGGCAGCGTTGTCTCTCCGCCAGGGAGAGCTTTGTCCAACCCGTCACCATCGGCTCCGACTCCTCGGAGTGCGATGGTGGCGGCGTCACCAGGGGGCGAGCTTGGGGCTGGCGCGACGAGGCTCCGCGAGGGCGAGAAGATGACGACTTCCGCCCCGAGGAACGCTCGCGCAGCCTGTTATCCAAGCTGATGGCAAGGGAAGACAGCTCCGCTAGCGTCTCAGGGAGGTCCCGCCCAGCCAGTTCATCCCTCAGATCGTCATTGAGGCTGCGGAGGAAAAGACCGCAGAGGGTGCGTTCCTCCCAGCCTACTTCCTCCGCTGCTACCTGGAAGTCGACCGCATAGTCCGCGGCCAACCGGCTGCCCTGCTGGAGAGCGAGAAGCCGGTCGACCTGGACCGGCTCGGTTCGTAAATGGTCAAAGACCTCCAGGAAGCGCCTCACGAACTGGTCATAAGTGAGGGTGGCGTAACTGGGCCTCGCCATAACGGTGTAGGTCCAAGTCAACGCTCGTCCCTCCAGGAGATTCCCAATATAACCAATCCGACTATGATCCGAGGGAAAGTCTCCGGGCACGCGGTGGAATACGGACTCACACTGCATGATGAACCCCCGCGCTCTGCCGAGCTTTCCGCTAAAGCGGGCGGGGGTCGGAATGGGTGTGAGCCGCACCGGTGCTACCGGAGCCTGCTGGATGGCCACTGGAGCGGCAGGAGCCGCGCCACCCTGATGAGCCGGGGGGAACGGCTGCTGGGGGACCAGGCGGTCCAATCGGTTATTAATAATGATCAATTGATTTAGGATCACCTGTTGCTGATAAGCTATCTGATCCACCCGAACCTCGAGGTTGGTAAGCCGGTGTGCGAGCCCGCCGTCTGCCGAGCCGCTCTGCTGAAGCCGTACTGACATAACGCACGGCTCAGGAGACGCACACACACAGGCTCAGAGAAGTTCAAATAGTTTATTAGCAACAGGGGTGAATGGATGTGTGTCTGCGGGATGTAAATGTATTGGTGGCAGCGTCTGCTTCGGGCACAGAGGCAGGAGACCGTACAGCCGGCAACCCTATGGGAAAGAGCACAAAGACACAGGGTGACGGGCACACACCAACACAGGAGGAGAATGAGCGAGAGAGGAGCTTACTTGCAAGGGACAGATGACTGGCACTACAAGGACGGGACCCAGGAGACAGCCACCTGCAGGACTCGGTGCAGCAGCGAGGAATGGCGAGGGAGAGGCGTTGTCCGCCGCTGAGGAATCCACCTGTGCACAGGGGAGCAGACTGGAAACAAAGGAGGTAAGGGCTTCTTACCGAAGGCGTCGTGCTGAAGGAAAGGTTGACTCACGATGATGAGTAGAGAAGTCTGACGGCTTCAGGCCGAAGCTCAGGGCGAGGCGGCTTATATTCCTCGCCGCTGATGATGTGCAGGTGTGTGTGCAGGTGGCGCCGCTGATGAGCGGCGCGGCGTGACAATCTTATCTTAAAACGCTCAGTTTTTCCTTATAGCCCTGGCGCTGGGTTTCCCGCTGCTGGCCCATGGATTTTGAGGGTGTCTGTGTGCACCACGTTTGAGCCTTGATTCTTTCGATCGGGTCTGCTGCGGGCTTATACACCATTACCGGGAGCCCTCTTCTCGCCATATCCGTGGTTGCTTTTTCTGCCGAGTTGTAGAGACACGTCTCATCCCCGTAAAAAACCCGCAGCTTCGCCGGAAATGGAGTTTGAAAGCGCAGTTTCTTCTCTCTTAGTACCTTTTTAGCGTTGTATTCCCGACGCTTTTTAAGGACCTCCGGGGCGTAGTCGTGCTCCACAAAAACTTTTCTTTCTTGGTGCATAAATCCTTTTTTCTGCCAAGCCAGTCTCAGAACCTCTTCTTTTGTTCTAAAGTTGGAGAACTTCACCACCACCGATCGTGGTGGTGCTTCCGCTGACGGCTTTGGGGCTAATGAACGGTGCGCCCTTTCTATCTTCAAGTCGGTGGATTGGGGAATTTCCAACTTCTCTCTCAGTATGGATTCCATGCATGCAGCCATTGTGGTGAAACCGTCCTCGACTCCTTCTTTCAGACCATGAATTCTTATGTTGGCCCTTCTTAGTCTTCCTTCTTGGTCGGTTAGCTTAGCCTCCAGTCTTGTCTGCCGTTTGAGTAATTCCAGCACTGTTTCTTCCAGCCCTTTTATTCTTTCCTCTGCTCCCGTGATTCGGTCCTCACCCTGGTCCACTCTGTTGTTTGTCCTTTTTATTTCGTCTTTAATTTCACGAAATTCGGCCCAACACTCTCGGCGAAATTCTCTTAATTCTAGAATTATCGTTTATAAGCTAACCGTGTTGCTAGCCTCATTCAGCTCCTCTGCTTCCGAGTGGATGTCCTCCAGGTCAGATTCTCCAGCCGATGCGCGTCTTGGCCTGGAAAATGTTGATCTCTTCTGTTTTCCTTTAGGCATAATGACTTTGTCTTTTGATTTTCACTCTTCCAAAAATCTGTTAAATCTGATCTTCAAGGTAATTTTCACGGATGGGGTCTTGGAGCTTCAGCGTTAAGCTGCTATCACCATGGTGTCCAGACCGGAAGTCCATGAGTTTGTTTTTTAAGATAATTCTGTTGAACCACAATACAAGAGCATTGTCTGATTTTCATTGGTTAATTTTCATAGAATTTTTTATTTATTACCACTTTTGTCAGATTCAAGTTATTTCTGTGACCATTGTGGGTTTTTCTTTCATTAACAGAGGGGTACCAACAATTTTGTCCACCGCTGTAGCTGAGAAGTGTACACACAGAGCCCCAGACTAAAGGAAGTCATGTGGTTCTGTCAGATCTTTCTAAAAAGGAAGTGATGAAGCTAAAATTAAAAGTGCTGAGTCTGTGACCGTTAGTCCACATCCAGACGCCATGGAGACCATCCACCTACTGCTGGGTGAGTCCAACATTCAGTCTCTACATCTCTCACAGGGACTCTGGTTCTCCTCATCTTTACCCTCACTGTTTCAGTCTCACTGTTGCTCATTCACTGATGTTGTTATGGATTTTTTATTGGCCTTTCGTTCTGTCTTCTGTAATCATAAATGAAATTACACCCGGTACTTTTCCCATGAGACAGCGAGGATCTAGCCTTGAACACTGCTGACTCAGTATTCTCAGAACAATGCTTACCTGTTTGGTTTATTCATTCATTCGTCTTCTTCCGCTTAATCCTTTTTGGGTCGCGGTGGAGGGGGGGGGGGGGGCTGGAGCCTATCCCAGCATCTTTGGTCAAGAGGTAGGGTACACCCTGGACAGATCGCCAGTCCATCGCAGGGCCAGTTTGGTTTAGTGTATTAAAACTCTCTGCTTTGTTCAGAAACTTTGAATCTTCTCACGGTACTCAGTAGCCTGAGACACAGCATTTTTCCCTTCTTGGCCAAGATGTAAATAAATGCCACAAAAAGGCATCTTTGACTCTGCACTGTTTTATTCAGCAGATCAACAAGGGATATTTATTAATATAAAGAAAATCCACCACGATGTTCTCAGACAACAATCCCTTACCCAAAATATTTGTTCAAACACAGCCACAGTTTGAATTATTTCTGTAACATTAATAGCAGTTTTGTTAGTAGAAGCCTTCCCATGTCAGTGAGAACTGCTTTACATTCAGGGGTGTGCTCCTGTGCTTTGTAAATCTACATAGTGACACGCCAACATTTCTCGATATAAGGAAACATTTTGATGGCGGAAGTGGTGAGGTTGGTCTGTTGCTATAAAAATAGCGGCAGTTTCAGAGAAAAGGAGGAAGAAGTGAAAAAAAAGTGAAGTTTGAGCGTCTTTAAATGTGTTCATTATGACTGAAGTTAAAGTTTTAAATAAAGTTTGATGGAAAACAATAACTGAGCAGAAGAAAAGACGAGTAATGAAGAGGGAGTGTTTTTGGACATTGATCAGTGTGGTCTTACAGCACATGTAGCTATAAATCAGTGGCGTCAGCCTTACTTGAGTTAATAGGTGAAATGATGTCAGTTTAGTCTGAACTGGGTCAGACCAGTAAAACCAGTGGATGACAGTCTAATTCAGTTTTATTGTAAATACAAAGATTTTATAAAGCAAGAAATCCATTTAAAATCACAGGATAAATAGCCTCAAATGTCTTTAATGGGGTCACTGACTGCCTTTTCTGTAGATTAATTTCACATTCTAATATCATGAACATAAATCTGCACTATGATGAGCTAAAAATCAGTTCTGTCATTTTACCTGAAATCCAGATCACCCCTCTGTCTGAAGCTGCTCTCATTAACGCACTTGAGTTGATTGCTGTCTGAGTATAAGTAGATTTCAGTTTCCTCCAGTCCCTCGTGGGTTTGCCTCAGCTCTACAGTCTACTGTAAATGCTGGCTCTCTAGCGGAAGTCAGGAGCTGCAAATATGACTAGATAACGAGAATAATGAAGATCTGATGCTACTGTGATTGTGGAGGGTCTGAACTATAATTGGGCATAAGTGGCCATGCGGCTGAAGCCTTGGAAGGACACAAGAGCACAGCGACACAGCATCAGCTCATGGCTGGCCGGGCACAGCTGACCGGCTGCTCCCAGGTGGGAGAACAGTGAAACAGCCCTTCACCCAGGACTTGTTTGTCTTGGGAGAACTGACCAGGAGCAAGCTGCATCATTTGGGAGGTTCTCTCGCTGTTGCCTCACTCGATTGTGCGGCATCTCCAGTTTGCTGCCGGATGAGGCTGGCCAATCATAAATCATAAATCATAAAGCATCACTGTAATGTTTTAAAAAAATACAACCTATTGAGTTTTGAGAGCTTCATTGACCTCTGTCTTCTGAAATTAACGTTCAAATGTTTCCATAAATCAGCACCCGAGCCACTTGCTGGTTTCGTCCAAAGACAGGACAGCAGCAGAGCCACCAGGAGTTCTGTTAACAATAACTGTAAAATATTCCACCGCAGAACCACATTTGGACAAACAGCTTTCTCTATAAAGGGCAGTCACATCTGGAACACAATGCCAAATGAAATTAAAATAATAACAGACTTTAAAACATTCACTAAAAATGTTAAAAACTGGCTGAAAAATAAACAAGAATGTACTCATGTATGAATTAATTGTCTGCAAAGTGAGAGTGAATGAAGGGAAGGAATAAATGTGTTTGTTTATAGTGAGTGACGGAGGGAGGAAGGCCTGAAATAGGCAAATGTGAGTTATGTTATATATGTTAAATGTGAGTCAGGCTGTTATATTTGTGTATTTATAATATTTATAATATTTATGTTAAATGTGAGTCAGGCTGTTATATTTGTGTATTTATAATATTGATAATATTTATAATTGTGTATTTATAATTTTTCTGCATTGATGTATGTGGTTATTGTGTATATTTTTTTATCTTGATTCTTTTTTCTAAAGCCCATCCAGGAACAAGAGTTGCAAATTAGCTAATAGCTATACACTCTATGTGCAACACATCAGATTGATTGTCTTTGATTAATTGTCTATGTTTATTGCACTGTCCCTGTCAAATAAACTAATCTACTACTAGTGGGCGAGTACCAGGGAAGCGCTGGGCTCTGTTTACTATGTGAAAAACAATGTAAATGCTGTGTGTCGTTTTTTTTTTTTTTTTAAAGAAGTGAACATTTTGATATTTTTTGATAATCACTCCCAACAGCACACATACGTTGGGCCAGTGTTGGCAAGTTTACATTGAGGACACAGCTTATAGAGGACATTTGCACATTGGTAAGACATTGGCTAGACATCGACATTTTGTATTCCCAATGTAAACTTTGTGTGTTGGACCAATGTTGGACCAATGTACAGTATGTGTGCTGTTGGGGACGTGACCAATAGGTGCCTTTCAGAAAGCTGAAACCTACAAAAACATTGTTTTTCAGTCAATGACCCCTTTGAATCATCTCCATAAAAATGTTCATCATAATTCACACGCCCCTCACGGATTGTCAATTTATCATGGTGGTGGTGGTGGTGGGGGTTGCATGCCCCAGTGATCCCAGGAGCTATGTTGTCCGGAGCAATTTGCCTCTGGTAGGGTCACCCACGATAAACTGGTCCTGGGTGAAGGGCCCAACAAAGAACGATCCAACAGACTCTCATGATGAATCCTAAAACAAGGATTCAGTGTACCCCGCCCGGTATGAGGTTACTGGGTCCCCACCCTGGAGCCAGGCCTGGGGGAGGGTCTCGATGGCTAGCACCTGGTGGCTGGGTTTCCACCCATGGGACCCGGCCAGGCTCAGCCCGAAGGAGTTACATGGGTCCACCCTCCAGTGGGCTCGCCACCTGCAGGAGGGACCATAGGGATCCGGTGCTATGTGGATCAGGTGGTGGTCGAAGGCGGACCTTAGCAGTCTGATCCCAGGCTTCATAAACTGGCTTTTGGTACGTGGAATGTCACCTCTCTGGTGGGGAAGGAGCCTGAGCTGGTGCATGAGGTTGAGAGATACCGGCTAGATATAGTCGGCCTCACCTCAACAAACAGCTCCGGTTCCGGAACCAGTCTCCTGGAGAAGGGCTGGAGCTTGGTTTACTCTGGAGTTGCCCCGGACGAGAGGCGGTGAGCAGGGGTGGGTATTCTTGTATCCCCCCACCTTGTGGCTTCTATATTGGAGTCTTCCCCGGTGGACGAAAGGGTTGTTTCCCTGCAGCTTCGGGTTGGAAAACAGGTCCTGACCATCATTTGTGTCTATGCACAAAATGATGGTTCAGACCACCCACCCTTTTTGGAGTCTCTGACTGGGGTGCTGGAGGGTGCTCCTCTTGGAGACTCCATTGTCCTGCTGGGGGACTTCAATGTGCACGTGGGCAATGACAGTGAAACCTAGAGGGGGGTGATTGGGAGGAACAGCCTGCCCGATCTGAACCCGAGTGGTGTTCAGTTATTGGACTTCTGTGCTAACCACAGTTTGTCCATAACAAACACCATGTTCAAGCAAGAGGGTGTCCATATGTGCACCTGGCACCAGGACACCCCAAGTCGCAGGTCGATGATCGATTTTGTTAATGTGTCATCATACCTGTGACCGTATGTCTTGGACACTCAGGTAAAGAGAGGTGCAGAGCTGTCAACTGATCACCACATGGTGGTGAGTTGGATCCAATGGCGGGGCAGGATACCATTCAGACCTGGTAGACCCAAACGTATAGTGAGGGTGTGCTGGGAACGTCTGGCTGAGGCCCCTGTGCGGGAGGTTTTCAACCCCCACCTCCGGAAGAAGTTCGACCACATTCCAAGAGAGTCTGGAGACATGGAGTCTGAATGGGCCATGTTCTCCACCTCCACTGTTGAAGCAGCTGCCCAGAGCTGCAGCCGCAAGGTCGTCGGTGCATCTTGTGGTGGCAACCCCCGAACCAAGTGGTGGACACCAGTGGTGAGGGGGGCCATTAAGCTGAAGAAGGAGTCCTATCAAGCTTGGTTGGCTTGTGGGACTCCTGAAGCAGCTGAGGTATACTAGGTATACCAAGCAGAGTGCGGCTCGGGTGGTTGCTGAAGCAAAAACTCGGGTGTGGGAGGAGTTCGGTGAGGCCATGGAACAAGACTTTCGGTCGGCCTCAAAGAGATTCTGGCAAACTGTCAGGTGGCTCAGGAGGGGGAAGCAGCTCCCTGTCCACACTGTGTATGGAGCAGATGGGGCGCTGCTGACTTTAAATGGGGACATCGTCAGGCGGTGGAAGGAACACTTCGAGGATCTCCTCAATCCCACTGCATGGTGGCGCAGTGGTTAGCACTGCGGCAGCACAGTTTACCCTTTGCCAGGGGATCGTGGGGATCGTGGGTTCGATCCCAGCCCCCGACCAACAGTGATCTGTGTGGAGTTTGCATGTTCTCCCCGTGTATGCGTGGGTTTACCCCGGGATTTCTCCGGTTTCCTCCCACATGCCAAAAACATGCAGGTTAGGTTAATTGGAGACTCTAAAGTGGCCCTAGGTATGAATGTGTGTGTGAATGGTTAAGGGATAGCACCGTATCGTGGCTGCTTCATCCATCCAGGTGGCGGATGACCCTCAATTTCCCCTCTGGGGATCAATAAAGTATACTAAATCTAAAAAAAAAAAAAAAATTCCACAGAGGAAGCAGGGCTTGTGGACGAGAGGAACAACTCGCCCATCACAGGGGCTGAGGTCGCCAAGGTTGTTAAAAATCTCTTTGGTGGCTGGGCCTCAGAGGTGTTAGTGTAACTAATCCTGTATTTTGGGAGCGTAGTGCTCTGTTAGGATAATACGGTAGTATCAGATCTTTTAAATAAAAAGGAGCCTGATTGTTTAGAGCTTTGTAAGTAAGAAGAAGGATTTTAAACTTAATTCTAAACTCTATGGGAAGCCAGTGAAGGGAGGCCAGAACCGGAGAGATATGATCTCTCTTTCTAGTACCTGTTAAAACTCTTGCTGCAGCATTTTGGATCAGCTGAAGACTTTTTTAAAGATGTTTTAGGACAGCCTGATAATAAAGAATTACAATAATCTAATCTCGAGCTAACAAAAGCGTGGATCAGTTTCTCAGCATCACTCTGAGACAAGATGATTCTAATCTTGGCAATATTATGCAAATGATAGAAGGCAGTCTTAGAAACAAATTTAATATGTGAATTGAAGGACAGATCTTGATCAAAAATAATTCCAAGGTTCCTCACAGAGCTATTAAGAGAAAGAGTAACCGCATCCAAACTGAAAGTTTGATTTGGAAAGGAATTTCTAAGGTTTTTTTGGACCAACAAGAATGACTTCAGTCTTATCTGAATTTAATAGCAGGAAGGTACAAGTCATCCAAGCTTTGATTTCCTTAAGACAGGCTTCTAACTTGGCTAATTGATTACTATCATCTGGCTTCATTGACAGGTATAATTGTGTGTCATCTGCATAACAATGAAAATGTATACAGTGCTTTCTGACATAACGCACGGCTCAGGAGACGCACACACACAGGCTTAGAGTAGTTCAAAGAGTTTATTAACAGCAGGAGTGAATGAGTGCGTGTCTGCGGGATGTAAATGTGTTGGTGATGGTGTCTGCTCCAGGCACAGAGGCAGGTGACCGTACAGCCGAGCAACCCTATGGAGAGAGCACAGGGAGAGGGTGACGGGCATACACCAACACAGGAGGGATTTATGGCGAGAGAAGGACTTACTTGGTGGGTCAGGACAGCTGGCACAACAAGGGGGCGAAGCCCGGAAGACAGCCACCTGGAGAGCTCCGTACAGCAGCGAGGATTGGGCGATGGAGAGGAGATGTCCGCCGCTGGGGAATCCACCTGTGCACAGGGGAGAAGACTGAAGAAAAGAGGTAAGCGATCTTCTTACCAAAATGGTGACGCTGAAGGGAAGTATGCTCACAACGGTGAGGGACGAAGTCTGACGGCTTCAGGCCGAGCCTCCGGGCGAGACGGCCTTTATCCCTCGCCGCTGATGATTGTCAGGTGCGTGAGCAGGTGGCGCCGCTGATGAATGGCGCGGCGTGACACTTTCTAATAATGTTGCCTGACAGAAGCATATATAAACTAAAAAGAGTAGGGCCTAGCACAGATCCCTGTGGGATCTGTGCTAGGCCCATGACTAAGCTTTGAGTTGAAAGAAAACTCATTATTTAATTCAATTCAATTCAATTCAATTCAATTCAATTCAATTCAACTTTATTTATATAGCGCCATTTCACAACAACAGTCATCTCATAGCACTATCAACTGTAGGGGGGAACCCCCACAGTTGCAGAAAGACCCCAGCAATCAGGCGATTTACATGAACAAACTGGAACCTATCAGATAAATTAGATCTAAACCACTGCAACGAAGTTCCATTAATACGTCAAACAGGTTCATTTTGTCTTCTTTCAATTATTTTTCCTTTTTTTTTTTTCCTTTGAAAGACAAAAGTAAAATAGAAAGATGTCTTTACCTTCTTTACATGTTTCAACTGCACTGCAGCCTTCATCAGAAGAGTCAGCTGATTGCTGCCAGGTGACATTTATCAGCTGATTTTCGTAGGCGGGGCCAGCTCAGCAGATCTGTCAGATCCACCGAGCCGGCCCCGCCTCCCGCCGTCAGATGGTCTCTGGAGAATGTGGTCCCAGGTGTGAGAAAGCATAAAGGCCCCCTCATCTCGGTTCATGGTGTCTTTTCCCCGCTTTCTGATCTCTATTGCCTCCTTGATCCAACGTTTGTGTCTGTTGCTCTCCGATCCAATAATTTTTGTGTTGTCCCAGTCCATGATGTGATTATTTCTTTTGCAGTGGTCCGATATAGCTGATTTTAATGTTTCTTGTTCTGCTTTTTCTTTTTGTGATCTTGTGAGTCGTCCTTGCGTTTCCTTCTCACATTCCTTTTGGTGTTCTTTTTTTCTTGTGGTGAATAATCTTCCGGTTTCTCCAATGTAGGTTTTGTTACATGATCTGCATGATATTTCATATAATACATTGCATTTATTGTCTTGTTCTATTCTGTCCTTGGGGTGTACTAATAACTGTCTTAATTTTTTGTGTGGTTTGACTGCTGTGTTTATTTTGTATTTTTTCATGATCCTTTGAATTGGTTCCGTGATCCCTCGTATGTATGTTATAGTTATGGTTTCCTTGTTTTTGATTTCAGCTTTTGTTCTGTGTCTTGTGTCCTGTTTATTTTCTTTGTTTTTGACTTGCTGTTTCCCTTTGTTTATGGCCCATACTGGATATTGGCAGCGTATAAGTGCATGTTTTATGTGGTTATCCTCTTCCTGTCTGTCTTCTTGTTCCGTGATGATGGTGGCTCGTTCATATAATGTCCTGACGACTGATAGCTTGTGTGCTGTGGGGTGTTCCGATGTCCAAAGTAGGTATTGATCTGTGTGGGTTGGTTTCCTGTAGACTGTGATTTTTATGCTGCCGTCCTCGTTGTGGTGGATTTTCATGTCCAGAAAGGCTATGGTGCCATTTTCCTCCTCTTCGTGTGTGAATTTTATGTTCCCCGTACTGTCTGTACTGTTCAGATGGTCAGTGAGTTCTTGTGTATGTCCTTTCCTTATTTTTTCCAGAATGTCATCTACGTATCTCTTCCAAAGGGTGGGTTTGCATATTGTGGGTGCTGTGTTGATGGCTTTATTTTCCAGATCCTCCATAAAAAAACTGCTCATGATGGCTGATAGTGGGTCTCCCATTGCAAATCCTTCTTTTTGTTTGTAGATTTTTCCTCTGAATTGAAAATAAGTGGATTTTGCAACAAACTGTAGTAATTTGGATATGTCATGGACTGTGAGGTTGGTGCGTCTTTTTAGGGTACTGTCCTTGTTGAGGCGTTCTTGCACTATATGTAGTGTGACGTCAATAGGAGTCTTTGTGAATAAAGAGATGACGTCATGTGAGATGAGGATCTCGTCTGATTCTATTTTTATGTCTTTGAGTTCTTGTGCCAGCTCTTTTGAATTTTTACAGTGAAAGTCTGATAGTCCAAGGAGGGGTTTGATGATTTCAGCTAGGGCTTTTGATAAGTTGTATGTGACTGATCCAATGCTGTCTATTATTGGCCGCAGTGGGATATCCTTTTTATGTATTTTCGGTGTTCCATAAATCCGAGGGGTGATGCTGGCTGTGGGGATCAGGTGATCATATGCGTCCTTTGTGATTTTATTGCTTTCTAATAGAGGTTTTAGAAGGGCTTTGAGCATTTTTTTCTTTTCTTCTGTCGGGTTTGTTTTAATGATTTCGTATGTGTTACTGTCTGCCAACATGGTTTCCATCTGTTTTTCGTATGTTTCCGTGTCCAAAATTACTGTTGTTCTGCCTTTATCTGCTGGGAGTATTGTGATCGTTTTATCTGTCTTGAGTGAGTTTAATGCTTTTTCTTCTTTTCTTGTAACGTTGCTTTGTGGTAATTTGGCCGTTTTGAGGATTCCTGCGACTGCGTTCCGGAGTGCTGCTTTTTCTCCTTGGTCCTGGATTTTTTCGCATGCCAGTTCTGTTGCGAGGATGTATTCTTCATGGGGGATTCTGGCTGGTGTGATGGCGAAGTTCAGTCCTCTGTTCAGCACTGTTTTCTCCGTGTCCGTGAGTGTGCGTTGTGATAGGTTTTTGACCCACTTATCGTTCTTTTCCGTGTGTGTTTGTCTTCGTCCGTTCTTTCTTTCTGTGAGTTTTTTTAATTTTTTCAATTGGCGGTTTTTCGTTGTGATGAATTCTTGTTCGTGTGCGTGTTTCAGTTGTGCTTTTATCTGCTCCTGCGTTTTCTGGTCCGTCGGGTAGCGTTGCTTAAACATGTCCGTTTCCTCTTTGATTTGGTTGTTTATTTTGTCTACTTTATTTGCCGTTATTCTTATACGTTCTTTTATAAGGTCTTTCCGTGCTTTGTTGATGATTTTTTCTGCGTTCTTGGTCGGGATTGGATTTCTTATATTGAGGCTTTGGGGTGTGACCTCCTCATCTCTGCAACGGAGGTTGAATCGTAGGTGGTTTCTGAAGCGTGCCCGTGTTTTCTCCAATTTCTCCAGCCGGTGGAAGTCTTTAATGCAGACTTGTCCATAACTTCCACGTAATACGTCAAACAGGTTCATTTTGTCTTCTTTCAATTATTTTTCCTTTTTTTTTTTTTTTTCCTTTGAAAGACAAAAGTAAAATAGAAAGATGTCTTTACCTTCTTTACATGTTTCAACTGCACTGCAGCCTTCATCAGAAGAGTCAGCTGATTGCTGCCAGGTGACATTTATCAGCTGATTTTCGTAGGCGGGGCCAGCTCAGCAGATCTGTCAGATCCACCGAGCCGGCCCCGCCTCACATCACATCATGGACTGGGACAACACAAAAATTATTGGATCGGAGAGCAACAGACACAAACGTTGGATCAAGGAGGCAATAGAGATCAGAAAGAGGGGAAAAGACACCATGAACCGAGATGAGGGGGCCTTTATGCTTTCTCACACCTGGGACCACATTCTCCAGAGACCATCTGACGGCGGGAGGCGGGGCCGGCTCGGTGGATCTGACAGATCTGCTGAGCTGGCCCCGCCTACGAAAATCAGCTGATAAATGTCACCTGGCAGCAATCAGCTGACTCTTCTGATGAAGGCTGCAGTGCAGTTGAAACATGTAAAGAAGGTAAAGACATCTTTCTATTTTACTTTTGTCTTTCAAAGGAAAAAAAAAAAAAAAAAAAAAAAAAAAAAAAAAAAGGAAGTTCCATTAAGTCCAACATAGTGTTCTAATCTATCAAGTAGAATATTATGATTGATAGTATCAAAAGCTGCACTAAGGTCTAAAAGGACAAGTACAGAAACCAGTCCATTATCAGATGCGAAGAGGACATCGTTAGTGACCTTCGCTAAGGCTGTTTCAGTACTATGATGGATTCTAAACCCAGATTGAAACTCTTCAAGTAAACCATTTCCCTGCAGGTGGTCAAATAATTGGGTAGCAACAACTCTTTCTAAGATTTTTGAAATGAAAGGGAGATTAGAGATTGGTCTATAGTTAGCTAAAGCTCCTGGATCTAGCGTTGGCTTTTTGAGTAAGGGTTTAATTACAGCCGTTTTAAAAGCCTGCGGTACATGGCCTAAAGTTAATGAAGAATTGATTATATGAAGAATAAAGCTACCGATAAGTGGGAAGACTTCTTTAAATAACCTGGTAGGAATAGGGTCTAAAAGACAAGTTGAAGGTTTGGATGAGGAAACTATTTTGTCTAACTCAAAAAGGTCGATTGGAGTAAACTCATCAAGACAGACATCAATAGAAGGAGTTGTAGTAGTTACAGTATTTAAGTTAACTGTGGGAAGAATCTGATTGATTTTATCTCTGATGGATGAAATTTTATTATTGAAAAAGTTCAAAGTCCTGACTAGTAAGCTCTAAGGGAATGCTAGGATTGACAGAGTCCTGACTCTTTGTCAACCTGGCTGCAGTGCTGAAAAGAAACCTGGGATTATTCTTGTTCTCTTCTATTAATGCAGAGTAATAACTAAGTAGTAGTAACTCGTTCTAGCTTTTCTAAGAGATTTTTTGTAAATTAAAAGATGATTTCTCCAAGCTAAATAGATTTCATCTAAATTAGTGGAGCGCCATTTTCTTTCTAATTGACGAGTCTTCTGTTTTAAGCTATGAGTTTCTGTGTTGAACCAAGGAGTTAGAAATCTCTGATTAGACTTTTTCTTTTTTAAGGGGGCCATCAAGTCTAGAGTCTGATGCAGAGAAGCTGTAACACTATCCACCATGTTATCAATTACAGAAGGAGCAAGCTGTCTATAGCTTATTTCCGTTGTGTTGACACATGGCATAGAGGAAACAATCTGCATAAATTTGGTAACAGCATCATCTGAGAGGCATCTACTGTAATAATATTTTTCTTTAGGAGCCAAATAGTCAGAAATAGTAAAATCAAAGGTTAACAGACAATGGTCTGACAGTACAGGGTTATGAGGAGACACTACAAGATTTTCTATTTCTATGCCATATGTCAGAACAAGGTCTAATGTATGGTGGAGGTAATGAGTAGGATTTCCTACTTTCCGAGAAAACCCAATCGAGTCTAATATTGAATTAAATGCCACATTAAGACAGTCACTATCTACATCCACATGTATATTAAAGTCCCCTACTATAATTATTCTATCAGATTTCAGCACTAAATCAGCTAAGAAATCAACAAATTCGAATAAAAATTCTGAGTAGGTTGATGGGGGACGATAAACTATGGCAAATAAAATTGGGTTTAACCTAAAATTGCTAAAGTGCCCAATACTGAGGACCAGGCCCTCAAAGGAATTATAACATGTTTTTTGCTTTACATTAACTAGTAATTTGGAATGGTAAATTGTTGCTACTCCTCCTCCACGACCAGAACTTCTGGGATTTTCCCAGTTTAAATAACCAGAGGGAATTGATTCATTTAAACCAACATAATCCTCTTGCCCTAACCAAGTCTCTGTAAGGGAAATTAAATCAATCTGATGATCAATTAACAGATCATGGACTAACAGAGACTTGGGAGTTAGAGACCTAATATTTAATAAACCACATTTAATTTTTAAATTATGAGGAGGAACAGAGGCCAAATCATTCAATTTAGAGGCTTTATGTTTAATTTGAGTTTTACCAATATTTTGCTTAATCACTTTGGGATGCTTATATATTATATTTTTATTTACTTTGGAGGGAGCAGACAATGATTCTCTGATGGGGAAGACAGGGGCTAAGCTGAGGGGTGGCGGATGAAGAGGAGCTGCAGAGAGGCGTGTAAGACTGCAACTCTGCTTCCTGGTCCCAACTCTGAGTAGTCAGGGTTTTGGAAATTTGGATAAAAAAGATGCCAGATTGTTAGATAAATGAGAAGCACCATCCAAAGTGGGATCAATGCTGTCTCGTCTCATAAGACCAGGTTTTCCCCAAAAAGAGCTCCAATTGTCAATGGAGAAGTCTGGGCTTCTCTGCTTGAACTGTTGCCTCCGCAACCCGGACCTCTGGAAAAATGGTAGAAGATGGATGGATGGATAAATCACACAAAACTTTCACACATTATTATTATTATTATTGATTAATATGTTGAAATCATTCATCTGTGAGTTCAGTGTCCTCTCTCCTCCTGTCCCAGGTGTCCTGCTGCTGTCTTATCTGACTGTTTCTGAAGGTGAGTTGATGGAAGAGAAACAGGTATTGTAATGTTACGGGTTATGCCATCATTGTGAAGTGCGGTGTAGTGGCGGTCACTTCCTCTTTTCGCTACTGTACCGCCCTATAAATACCAGGGGGCATCCTGTTAACATCCTCTTGCCGGTGCCCCTGCCTGATGGCTGTATTGTGTGTCTATTATTCATAAAGCTGAGTTCACACATTCACCTGGCCTCATCCTTGTATAAGGTATTTATTCAGAAATAACATTTTGGCGACGACCATGGAGGCGTGTATTCCACCGCTTCGGCACTTCCTGGAGCTCCCGGGTGAGCCGCCTGTGCCCTGGCCAAGTTGGTTAGTGGCCTTTCAAAACTACATCATCGCGCTCGACCTAGATGAGCTAGATAAACTGAGGGCACGTGCGCTCCTGGTGCATAATTTGGGGATTGAGGGCCAGCGTATTCCGCGTACACTCGGGACTTCAGATTCATATGAGGATGTAGTCGAGTTGCTAGCACGCCATTTTCACATCCCGGACAGCGTGACCATCCACAGGGTTAGGTTCCGACAATGACACCAGCGAGTGGGTAAGCCTGTCCGCCAGTTTGTTGCCGACCTGCGGCAGCTGGCTAGCGAATGTTGTTTCAGGCCATTGGAGGAAGAAATGGTAGATGACTAGCTGGTGGAGCACACAATCAGCGTTGTTTTACGAGCTAGGCTACTCAAGGCACCGTGTGACCTGATGTTAGCTAGGGCTATCAAGCTAGCTCTCCAAATGGAGACCACGGACAAGCTAACATTGGAG